>JAUIMM010000273.1:1200000-1800000 GCA_031769625.1 Taudactylus pleione | reverse complement strand
AAAAAATAAAAAATACAAAGGAAGGTGAAATGTTAAGTCATTTATAGCACATGAGCATACTGTACAACATCAGATGATAATTATGTCCAGAAATGTATCATATAATACTTAAAAATAAAGAGCCCAAGTGAGACTTCATTAGAAGTCACTTGTTAGATAAGCGTTAATAAGAGCAAAAGGTGGTTCCACATTAATTTCAACATGTCTAATGTAAAAAAAAAACCAAAACAAGGTATTGCTAAAATCTCAATGTTCTCATAACAGCACTAACATGCAACACAACAAGTTCCCCACTATAGAGAGTTAAAACTTCCTACTGAGACTCAGTACAAAGGTTCAATTATTATTATTATTAGAGCAAATTACATCTCAATATCTTCACTGTCAAAGTACAGCAGTTTCATAAAACAATGGCAGTTGTTTAACATAACAATAAGTGAACATTATAGTATATACAATAAAAAAAAATTGTATGACAGCATTTACTTACAGAAAAGTTTAATTGTTAGATTAGACCTTATAAAGTAGTGTTTGGTATAAACTATTTGGAGGCGAGGAAGGGGTACAGAATAGTAGTTAATGAATGACCAGAGGTTACCCTTATTTGACATTGAAAAAACCCTGTATCCTCCTGTTTAGGGGATACATTGGATGAAATGTTGTGTCTATCACTCTATAATTCTGCAATAAACTATTCTATTTTCCATCGGAAATATAGGTCATTTATTTTTTGCTGTTCATTAGTGGTGATCACTGTTATCCAACAGGGCTCCTTAAAAAATGTCACATGTATTATATGACTTTGATAACTTTTCTTAAAGTAACATTATCAGAAAGTTTATAATATGGAAGAGAAGGGTAGGACCTCATCGGACAAATATTTTTGTAGGTCGATTTGTGGATCATCAAGATCTAGACAGAGAAAGCTGGAGACTAGTTTCTGACACCTAAAAGGAGTGAGAGAAAAGGGTGTAAGAGGTATGAGATAAAATACAAAGGAGATATGTATCTAGACAAGTGCAAATGTCGGCATAGAGAAAACAGAGAGACAAAATAAAAAATGACAGTTAGGAGCTGATTGGTTGGTACTTTATCTTCGTCCACTTTATCCTCTGTTAGTACATAGACCCCTCAGCCTGTAAAGTGACAGTTAGGAGATAATTGGTTGGAGCACCATTTAAGATTAGTAACGAGTGACAAACCATTATATCACTCTTGGATAAATCTGGACCCCAGTACATTTCTCAGTACAGACTTGGTAATTCCTCTAAGTATTTACCCTAACAAATCAAGAAGTACCAGGCTGGCTTCCAGGAGAGAGACTACAGATGAAGTTTATTTCTTTTATACATGACATAATCTGGAAAATTGAAAATAAATTGTACTGAATGAGTAGTGAATGAGACTAATGCCCCTTTTACACCGGAGCTAAAACCCGGGTTTTTGAAGGGTTAACCCGGGCAGCTCCCTGGTGTAAAAGGGCAGAGAGTTGGATCGCCGGGTCGAGTGACCCGGCAATCCAACCCAGGTAACCAGCAGGGTTTAACACGGGCGTAGCCCGTGAAACCCTGCTATGGGAACAGCGCACTCCGGGTCACGAAGACCTGGAGTGCGCTGCTAGCCGGCCGATTGGTCCGGCTTCAGTGGCGATTGGAGATGACGTCATCTCCTAGCGTCCACTTTCACTCCGCAAAAGCCGGGTCTATGCAGACCCGACTGCGGTGTGAGCGGCGCTGACTCGGGAATATCCCGAGTCAGCACCGGCAAAATTCCGGGTCTGATCCGGATAGGAACTTTGTTCCAACTCCGGGTCAGACCCGGAATTTAGGTGGAAAAGGGGTATTAGGTGAAAGAACCATAAAGTACTTTATCTGTAAATCAGACACAGAAGGTCAAGGCTAGGGTATGTATAGTGTATCCCAAGGTTTAGCATCTGCCTTACTTCTCCAGCTTTTCCTGTTTAGCCGTCTGATTGAGGCATTGTATGGCCTGACCTCTCCGGAACAGCTCAGAAACCTTGGGCACAAAAGGAAAATTTGGTAAACTGTATGGAAAAAAGTAGCGTAATAAGATTGAGGATAAAAAGAAATGTAAGATAAAGGAACAATCATGGGATTAAAGGACTAAAAAGGACGAGTTGGTAACACAGAAGTAAAGAGTCAAGATTCTCAAATTTTAATAATGTAATAATATGAGAAAACACAGTGTAAAATGCATTCAATCTTCTGAGTGTACACAATAATTAGGTAAATCCCCCAAAATGATTTTAAATGGGTCACTTATAGCCCTTTCTCGTTATCCAACAGGATGTGTTGGGCTTGCAAACCTCTGTAATGACAATGTTGTACTGGGTACTAAGGAGCTCATTCAGACCCGCTCACTAGATGCGTTCGCTTGTACCCTGCGTATGCAAATCCAGCGCACGCACAGCAAGGCATTAGCACATCCACTATGTCTTGGCGTGCGACCACTTAGTGTATGCAGACACCCACCAGCCATTCATAAGACGCCAACTTGCGCACATCATCTCCTGGAAGTGCAAGAAAACATTGGTACATCGAACACCACTGGATGTGATCGCAGCGCTTGAGGTGGACTATACCCTGCCACAAGCACTGCGATCACTTCAGTGTGAAATTCCACCAAGTGACATGTACTATGATGCTGTCTTTTAATTATGCACACCTCTGAAACGGCATTGAGACACTCAGGCACGGCTGCGTTCGCACCTCCACTCCCCCGTTTCTAGTGGACTGCCACTGTCACCACCCACAAACGCCTTCTCCTGTCACTCACTCTGCTGGGCTGTCTATGCACAGCGAGCGATTGCTTCCCGAGCATTCGCACTGGTTCGTGCATGCGCATTGCGATGCATGCGCAGATTGCAACTATCAGCCAGCTACAAGCGATCGCATCTTAGCGAGCGGGTCTGAATCAGCTCTTAAAGTCCATGTGTATAGTGACATTTCATGGTCACTGTCACGACCCGTGGTACTGAAGTCTCCCGACCTGTGGTACTGAAGTCTCACAACCCGTGGTACTGAAGTCTCCTTCTTACCTCTCCGGTGCCTATCCAGGTTGGAACAGAGGGCCCTCTGGGTTGCACGCCGCGCACGGAGGGTGCCAGGATATACACTTGGTGCTCCGCGGCCTTCTACTACACGCAGGCTTCTCCAGGTTTTTGACATATAGGCCGCACGCTGGCTCCCTCCAGAACAGAGACATGGGCTTGGCCATCTTGGACTTTGTCACATGACGCTAAGCTTCCACTCAGTGCACGGCCTGCTGAACTGCTGACTGCACTGGCCAATCATCCAGGATCCAGTCCTATAAATTCCTTTCACTGACTGCCCTCTGTTGCCAGTACAATGTCGCTTCCTGCTGCAGTAACAGCTCTAGTGCTGAGCTCCCTCAACTGCTGTTTCTGATTGGCGCAGTCCGTCCTATGCGATTGTCTCCATCTTCTATCAAGACTCCTTCATCATTTGCTGCAGTCCGGACTTGCCATTGGGATTTCATCTCACACAACCTGCTGCAGTCCTGACTTGCTACTGGGAATTATCTCTCAGTTATCATCTGATGGAGTCTGGAAATTATCATTGGGAATTATCTCTCAAATAATCATCGGTAATTACCGATTATCTTTAATAAAGTATCACTATCGGTTCCTACCGATCATCTCTAATAAAGTTTCACCATTGGTTCCTAACTTGTATCATCATCGGTTCTTACTGATTATCTCTTCTAAAGTATCACCATCGGTTCCTACCAAGTGTCATCATGGGTTCCTACCAACCATCTCTAATAAAGTATCATCATCAGTTCCTACCAATCATCTCTAATAAACTTGTCACCGGTTCCTACCGATCAACTAACATCTAATCCATTATCATTCTTCAAACATCGGATTTTCATCAAGTCAATTATCCTTCCTCAAACATCGGATCAACAACAAATCAAATATCATTCTTCATTTATGGACATTAATCAACTCTTAACAGGTTTGTTCTATTACATTGGACTTTTATCTATACCAAGTTATTTCAACCATCATTAATCTTCTGCCTGTGCAATTACCAAGTTCTCATATAATAGACTGTATCCTTCCAGTCATCGCCTTTGGGCATCACGGTCATCACAGCAGCCTCATATTCCTCATAGTCCTGGTTAAAACCATCCACATTTGTGCACACTTCCTCTCCCACGCATGCTCCAGTCCAAACCAAACCACAGACGTGACAGTCACTTGCTGACTGAAAATTAAATAAATATTACCAGCAATAAAGATGAACTCCCAGATATACTCATAATGGTTGGCGACGGGGCTCATCACTGCAGTTAAAAAGCACGGGAGCCCTAAACTGGCTATTGGTGTCATGGATGAGCACGTGAAGAAAATAATGAAAACCTATCTAAATAAGTGTCTGGCTTTGACCATTAAATAGAAAGGTTATTTAAAAACCACAATGAATTTACCCTACACTACTTTGTTTGTGCAGTAATTTGTCCATCGTGTGCATTTTTAAGTACAAGCCCATTCCCTGGTCCTTGAGACCACCCCAATAAAAGGAGGACACACCTACTTGGAATAAGTATGATGGAAACAGTGAAAACATAACTTCAAACTATGACCACCTAACACATTAGGACCACCCCCTCATTGTCCTCAGCTCTTACATTATTATCCTGACTGTGGTGTCATTATTTGACACAGGGCCTGATTCAGACCCGCTCGCAAGCGCATTGCGCTCCCAAGCGCGTCGATGGTGGCCCAGTGCGCAGGCCCCGTAGCGAGTGAGACCTTCACTCGCTCCGGAGCTCGCAGCAAAACGGGGCGGCTGTCGATGTTGATGGACAGCTCGACCCGTCTTGTAGGCGGGTAGGGGGGGTGGCTGAACAAACGGAGGCGTTCCCGAAGGAACGGCTGCCGTTTGTGGGCGGCCCTACTGATATCACTCGTGATGTCAGTAGTGGACTTCCGGCTCTATTAGAGCTGGAAGTCCACTCGGCATTGCGAATGCTGAGACCCTACCTTAGGGTCTCCTCACAATGCCGATGGTTGCGATAATCGTGACTATCTCCTGCCCGCTCGCACTAGCTGTGGGTGGGCACCCACAGCTTAGCAAGCGGACGGGAAAAAATAAATAAAAAAATACTCCCCGCCCTGATTCAGAGGGTGCGCTCGCAAATAGTGAGCGTCTCTGAATCAGGCCCTCAATCCAGTGAGTCTGAAATCAAGCCCTAGTCTATAGCGCAGTCTGTAACACATTCTCTTCATTCTCTCATGTGTGACATACAGAATAAATCACTGTCATCTTAAAGGCCAATTCATCCCAAAATGGCAAATTCATTTTCTGTTGTAATTTCCATAAATTCCAAACTATTGCAAAATATTTACTCAGGGTCCAATGCCCCACCCGGTTTGGTGAGTACCCCCGGAGCATGCTGCATCTCTCCTCACTGCTGCCAATGTGGGCTTTTCCTATAGACAACCCCCCAGCATTAGGACTAAGGGCAGCATTACAGCACTACGGAGATATTACAGGACCAGCTGGACTGGGGCCCTGATTCAGAGCCAGACACTCTAAAAGAGCGCTCGCTCTGAATCAGGGCGTTTTTTTTTGGTGCGGCCGCCTGGCCGCTCGCATAGCTGTGGGTGACCACACACAGCTATTGCGAGCGGCCAGGATGATGGTCGCGATGGTTCAAGACCATCGCGACCATCAGGGCTTGTGACGAGACCCTTGTGGTAGGGTCTCGTGGCCGCAAGCCCCAGAGAGCTTCTGGCTCTAAAAGAGCCGGAAGCTCTCCCACTGACATCACTGGTGATGTCAGTGGGGCCGTCCACAAACGGCAGGTGTACGCATGGGAACGCCTCCGTTTGTGAAGAAACACCCCCCGTCACGCCTACAAAACGGGGCGAGCTGTCGATCAACATCGACAGCCACCCCTTTTGTAGCGAGCCACGGAGCGAGAGAGAATGTCTCTCTCGCTCCGGGGCTTGCGCACGCGCCGTGCGGCCGCTGCGCGTGCGCAGAGCACACCATCGACCCACTCGCGAGCGCTCAAGCGCTTGCAAGTGGGTCTGAATCAGGCCCTGGGGGTTCATTGCTGGGCACCAAGTGAGTCATATCACATGATAATATATAAACTACAGAACTCTACTTAAAACTGAAACTCATTTTTATTACAGTGACCCTTCATTAGGAAAAGTGATAAGTACATTACCTCCACCCCCCGCTTGATGATATCTTCCGGCATACCGGCCATAGCCGCGACCCTGGCTGCTTGGCTGACCTCTGACACTCCCTCCTTTAGCTGGTAGAAGAAGACCAGTTCCTCCCCATCCAGGCACCACTCGAAGGTCTACAGAGCACAGAACAATAATATTGCATATTCGGAATCTTTGGTTATTGCCATTGGATTAGAAATGAATGTAATAATGACAGCATTATAATGACATGATTAAAAAGAGCAATCAAAATAAATAATTGAATAAACACTTGAACATATTCATAGACTCTGTGAATTTGTTCAAGTGTTTATTCATTTATTTATTTTGATTGCTCTTTTTAATCATGTCATTGTAAGAGTATATACTGTCTTATATTTCATAATTTATTAGCAATATTAAAGTTTCTAAAATCTAAAAAGATGTTAGATGCCTCATAAATGTGCCTCATAGCCGCTCTGAATTTTATTTCAATATTTGTGTCCAGGAAAACTGAATCTTATTTTTTGCAGGTTCCAAATGCCTTGATCCTCCCAGTACCTCACACCAGAAGGCTAAAACATTTCCATCTCTGCAGGCAAAGCCATCTTGAAGAACAGGTCCGTGCACTCATGACTTGAACAACAAAAGGTGCCCGACATTTACATTGGGTCTGCACATTTGCAAATGACTGTGCGTAAAGTGGTGGCACTGTATGGCAAAGAGTTTAGACAATATAGCATAGATTATCTAATACGCATGTGGCAACACACCATCAGCATTTTCCATCAATCAGTAGAAAGCATTTAGTAGTAGGTGAAGAAACACCACTCTTTGAAAAGTGTAAGCTGTGCACTAAGCTAGCGCTGTCAGATTGGTGGACTGTGGGCCGCAGGTGGTACCCGGGATGTCTGACCATGCAGTCCCAACACCTGCCGCCGTGAACCCAAACAGTTCCACTTGCTGCATCATCCTTAAACTTCCACCACAGCAACAAGATGTTTTATTAGCGGACACTGCTGTCGCTGCTACGAATCGAAGCTTAACAGTTCTAATTTGAAAACAATTATATAACTTTACAAAAATAAATCAAGGCTCTCCTAGACTGGGTCTCCATTATCCCTACTAATACCACAGACCGCTAACCAACACAGAAAGAGGGTCAAGCAGGTAAGAATGGGGAAACCTGAGGAGCAGGGGGGGAGTTTGGGCTGAATTCTGTAAGCATGTGAATAAAACTGCACAGAGTATGGCCAGCATGGTAACTGAGGCTGATTGCACGGGCCGTGTATTTATGTATTGTGTGTGGGTCTGAAATCCAGAGATCTAGATATGATGGCACTGCACTGGTGAAAGTATGTAATTCTGGGTCTGTTGATCTGCAGATATACTGCATGTGGTACTACCAGCAGAGCCGTAACTAGACATTTTGGTGCCCTGTGCCAGAAAGAGCATTGGCGCCCCCTCATTTTTCAAAGGGACATAATGCACCCA
Source organism: Taudactylus pleione (assembly GCA_031769625.1). Taxonomy (NCBI): domain Eukaryota; kingdom Metazoa; phylum Chordata; class Amphibia; order Anura; family Myobatrachidae; genus Taudactylus; species Taudactylus pleione. The sequence goes on along the minus strand of JAUIMM010000273.1, from coordinate 1,792,295 downwards.
AAAAAGGGCCATGGCTTCATGGGGAAGGGCCAGGGAAGAGATAGGGGAGGCCAGGAGATGCTGGGGATGAAATAAGAGGAAGCTACAAGCAAGAATGATAATAAACAGAATTTTGACAGGCTCAAACAGTGCCCCCTGACCTGTGGTGCCCCGTGTGATGGCACCGGCCGCATTACTCTAGCTACGGCCCTGTGTGGTAGCATTGAGACATATGGGCATCAGCTTTGTTATGCTTGATATTGTTGTACTAGTTTCAGTGGCAAACGCAGGATTTCTAGAGGGGGGTTTGCAAATGCTTGATTTTAGAGTGAGTGTGGCCAGTCCATGAAGTGGGCAGAATTAGTACTTATCCAGCTTTAATATGTATATTGTGTTGCATAATTCTAGCATATACAGGACCAGCGATCACAGTAAGCCATTCGATGTGGCAGTAGGTCCATCCAGTCTGAGCAGGATGTTTTTCTTCAGATGTGGGCATCATTCCAGAGCATCGGGGCAAGTCCGGGAGTCTGGGGGAGCGGCAGAAGAACCTAGCACTTCCCTGGACATATATATGTACATATTGGGCTCTTTATGTACTGGATAGTGTATTATTATACAGTATTAATAATTAACCCTATTGATGATCTATAGCAGTGCAAGCCTAACAGTGCATGTTTTCCACATGTCCTAGTTGGTGCGCATGTATAATATTTATTACTGGTTGACACATTTTTAAAGATCCACAGGCGGTGCTAATCATTTCATTTGTGATACTGAGAAGAACATGCAGCGCTAGTAACATTCTATTATATTACTATTGTGGTCATGGTGTGTGCTGGGGAGGGGGTTTCTAGGCAGACGGAAACCCCCCCTGCGTTTGCCTATGCTAGTTTGCATGAAACATTAAAGGGAATGAACCTGGTAGCATGGGCACACAGCTGTAATGATGGGTATCCATTTCCAATGGTCATGATGATATAGTATTAAGCATAAGGGATAGTGATGGCTACGAGGTAGCTAATCTGGGAACAGGGCAATATGTTGTTGGCATGGGGAAGTAATGGTGGGCACAGGTCAGTGGTGAACTGCACACAGGGTGCAGGGGGCTATATGTGGTGGACATTAGGCTGTTATGCTGTGTGTTGAGTAATGGTCCACTATGAACAATATTTACTTTCATGCTATATCGTGCATACTATTTTATTACTTGGCTTTGTATAGTCATTGTCATGCAAGCTATCTATTTAATTTTTGTCATACTGTGCACACCCCAAACCTAAGATATGTCACACACCGTACATCAAGTTATGCAGGTTTAGACAAGTTTAAACTGTTCATTTAATTCATATTTCTTAATCTAATAATACACACGATTTTCTAAATGTCATCTACTCCCATCTAATAATGTGGTCACCAAGAGATGCGGCACCTGCACCTTTCTCATAGCAGGAACCTACCACGTCTATGCACAATACAGCCTGAGAGCAGAGGCTCTGCACCCTGGGGTTATCACATATATATGCAGTACGCTGCTGGGATGACAGTGTGAATGGAGAGATCTGTCTGCATCTCCTCCTGTGAGTATAGTCTGTTTTGTCCTCCTACAAGGGGGAGATGGCTTATGAAGCGGAGACGGTACTCTCGGCCACATGGGCTCATTCTACAACAGTAAAGACAGCAGGGAACCTTAAAAGTGAAAAATATATACCTATTGTCTTTTTACTGTTTCATTTTTGTGATTCTTTCAGTGGTGTTTTTACTTAGCCTGAAGCAACCAACATTAAATCATGTTTAGGTTTAATTTGTCCAGACTTGTATAGTAAGACCGACTACATTTTTGTATCTCCTAAATTGTAACAACTGGTATGTGATGTATTATTTTATCCTCAGGATTTACTGTTTTCCAGATAAGGGTTTTTTTTTTCCATCATTTGGAGCATAAGAAGTATAACATACTATATTATATTTAATTTAGGACTGACCCAGTCTTTCCTCCCAACAGACATTCCACCCAAAACTGAATTTGAATTTTTGTGCGGAATACCATAAATTAAATGTTTATGCAAAATATTCCGTATCTGCTGTCCTCGCCTCGCTCCTGTGGGCGGTTTGTGTCTTGATGTACAACACACTATCTGTATGATATAAGCCAGGAGTGAGACAGCCATCACTGCAAGAGGGGATACACCAAACCGGCTGGATCGCGAGACTCTAGGGAAGTTATATTCTGCTTTTGAGTATAATTTCTGAAACACAGCTCAGAACGGAATATTCTGCTTTAAGTATAGTCACCCTTTAATAGTTTTTAAGTGCTTCTCATACGGACTGTACAAGATACCATTTGGTGATCTTGTCTCAATGGGACCGATTCAATTCAGCGCGCTGCTGTGAATATCTCTGGGAAGTTGGTCCCGGAGCTATTCAATTCAGCGCACTGTTTAGTCCAACTATAACAACTTAAGTTGGAGAATGCCGGTTCTCACGACTTAACCTGGATGTTTAGTCGCGAGAACTGGCATTCTCCGACTAAAGTGCCGGCCGCCAGGCTGTTAGCGCCACGCTAAGCCGGCAAACAGACTCGCGACCGCCACTTCAGTAGGATTTCTCCTCACATGCGAGAAGATATCCTGTAGTCGGACTTAACGGAGCGCTGAATTGAATAGCTACAGGACCAACTTCCCGGAGAGTCTCACAGCACACTGAATTGAATCTGCCACGATGTGACATTGTGGCATATTTATCCATATTCAGTATTTTGCCCCATTAAATATCATTTCTTAATGCAGCATATCGCGGCAATAAGAAATATGGAAAATTTGGAATTTACCAAATGTCTCTTGCTGGAAAGTGGGCTTTAGAAGTAAAGACATAGCCTAATATTTGCTGGAACTTCCATTAGATTTTGATAAATATGACCCATTATACCTGCAATAACAATTACCAACAGCAAAAGAAAATTAATAAGTAAATATTTCCTTTCTGTGATTTATTTTTTTTTTAACTTTGAGGTTTTCCTGTAATTAAATTTACTTTGCAATCTACAGTATATAAAAAAAATCTACATAGCCAGCAATGACATGTGACTTTATGAATTCATTACAGAGATGACATTGTGAGGTGCCTAGGCATCTAAAGTGTCATCCTCAGCAATAATAGGTTGAATGCACACATCCATTTACATTGTCCAGTTTGCTCTCACCTGATATTGCACTGTGGGACTGTCTGGGAGTATTTTGAGCTGTATTAGACTGTGGAAGTTAGTAGACAGGAAAATATGGGGGCAGGAAGAACCCTTATTTATCCAGTGCCTGAGGATAGCAGCTAAGAGAGAGAGACCATCCACCTGGAAAGACACACACAGAGGATTTACTATAAGCTACACTGTATGTCTTGCTGTGCTGAACGCGCTGGGACATTTATGTCTATAAAACACAACTGAAGTATTTTGTCCACCTCATGGATTATTTATTTATTAACAGTTATTTATATAGGGCCTGATACTGAGCTGCATGCAACGCCGAATGCGCCCGCATCTCACAATTTTTTGTAAACTGCACCTACATCACGGCCTACATACGCAACTTAGAGCAGCTATGAGCGGTTCTGATTCGCTTCTCACCAACGACTGACTGGGCTTTACAGGGTGGTAATGTAGGAGAAGTTGTGGCACATAGGCAGAGTTACCACCTATTCTGTGTTGGGCATATGCAGAGTTCACACCATTTTCAGTCGGATCTTATGCACCAAGCATGGGGCAGATGTATGTGCCGTTACTAATGATGATGGCTACACTCGCATTGGAAGGGCTGAGAGCGGTGCGGTTGCATAGATGAATACAGGCCAATGCTCGCATAGCACTTCCGTGTGCCAGAAAAGGATGGAATTTCAACCACATTAGGGTAATTCAGAGATGAGCAGTAATAGCATCGCTGCTGCCTCACCTGGGATCCCCTGTGGTGAGGCCCATCTATAGTACTTCTCTTTTGGAAGCGTTGGTTCAGATGCCAGGGTGAGAGAAATTGGGGGAACATCATAGATCTCCTGAAGCTCTCACCCAGATGACATTTCACCATAAGATGATGAGATCTGCGGGAATCCATTCAGTCATCAATGTATTCAGGGGTAGTCTGCCAATGCCAGAAGAATAGATGAGAATGGGTTTCTATTAATACTGACTGATCATTTTAGCCCATTCTGAACACAACATCCCTAAGCACCCAGCATCAGCGTGAACAGCTGCAGGATGGAATCCTTGAGATCTGTCATGCATGGCATGGAGCAGCTCCAGTTTTTGGTCCGTGGACTCACAGGATGCACACATTTGCTTGTTCCCACATGACCGTCCGATCTGGGAATGTCACCAATGCCTTCTCCAGATTTACACTTCAGGCTCATAATTTTGGGATTCTAGATTTCAGCCTGTTGAGTTAAAGGTGTTCATGGGCATCATGGCAGAATTGGTGGCTTTTCTGAGGTTCATGGGGTGAATATTCTTCCATACTTGGACAATCTGTTCATCAATGCAGGGTCCTCAGAGCTGGCCCTAGCCAAATTAGTGCCGTAGGCAAGATTTTGGGTGGTGCCCCCCCATAGGATCCTGAAAAAGTGGGTGGTCTCACAGAAGGGGCGTGGTCTCACTGTGCTGTGGCCCCTTCCCCATTGCGCTGCGCTCCCAGCACCCAGCACAGATCACAGGACAGCACATATCACCCAGCACAGCACCCTTCTACCAGCACAGATCACAGCACAGTACCCCTCTCCCAGCAGCCGTCCCAGCACAGCACCCCTCTCCCAGCAAAGCACCCCTCTCCCAGCACAGCACCCATTACCCCTCTCCCAGCACAGCACCCACGCTAACTACTAGCCGTCATCCAGGTGCCTCATCCCCGCAAACCGCCGCTGCCCGCTCACTGGGCCTGATTCAGACCCGGTCGCAAGCGCTGTGCGCTCGCAATCGGGTCGATGGTGGGCCAGATCTCTCTGGGGCTTGCGGCCACAAGACCCTACCACAAGGGTCTCGTCGCAAACACGATGGTCGCGATGGTCTTGACCATCACGACCATCTTCCTGGCCACTCGCTATAGCTGTGGGTGGTCAGCCACAGCTATGCGAGCGGCCAGGAGGCCGTCCTGAAAAACAAGAAGGCCGGCCCTGATTCAGAGCGAGCACTCTGTCAGAGCGTCCGGCTCTGAATCAGGGCCACTGTTTGCTGCTGCCAGGTCAGATCGGAGCTGTCAGCTGAGCTCCAATCATGGACGCTGCACAATGACAGTAGCAGCTGCCAGAATCTCTGCCCAGCCAACAACTGGTGCCCCGGCCATGCATGCCCCAAACCAATGTCGGCCCTAGATGGGCTTGGGTGCCCTTAGTTTGTCTATGCCTAGGGCCGGCTCTGAGGGTCCTTCACCTTACTTCAAACTCATACAGTAGCAAAGGTGCAACTTCTGTATCTGGCAGCCTTTTATTTTGAACTGTAGCAGTAAATTATTGACAATCATGAGGTGACAAAGTGTAATAGGGAAATAACAGTAATTATTATTATTATTATTATTATTATTATTATTATTAATTGAACAAGCCTATGGTGTAACAGTGACATTTCTTACTGTATTAGTTCCTTTTCCAAACTCATCGATTAAAATAAGTGAATTTACAGTGGAATTATTCACTGCTCTCGCCACCTAGATAAAGGGAAGAGATCAATGTCATTGCAATTGTTAGACTGGGAGAATTTATTTTACTTTTCAATAAATTCTTGTCTTGCAAATCTACAATGACTGATAGAAAAACATTACATGTCTCCCACTATTATTCATTACTCAGAAGTCTGCAATATGTCCATCCCTTCAATACACCCCATGTGAACTTTGCCTGTGTTATAATGCCCCATTACAGCTCGGTTACACCTGTACAGAAGTAAGTGTAAATGCACTCAAAGGGCAAAATTTACTAAGCGGCGGTTTGACAGCGGTTTCTATACTATTCTAAACCCCGGCGGTTTGGTGGCGGTTTCTATTCTATTCTAAACCCCGGCGGTTTGGTGGCGGTTTCTATTCTATTCTAAACCCCGGCGGTTTGGTGGCGGTTTTGCAGTGGTTTCTAAATGACAGTCCTGTTCTATTCTATTCTAAAATGTGTTTTGATGGCAGTTTTGCAGCGGTTTTGACCTTAGTAAACCTGCAGATAGCAAAACCGCCACCAAACCGCAGTCAAAACACATTTTAAAATAGAATAGAACATGGCTGTCATTTAGAAACCGCTGCAAAACCGCCACCAAACCCCCAGGATTTGGAATAGAATAGAAACCGCTGTCAAACCGCCACTTAGTAAATTTTGCCCAAAATGTGTATGCCACTACAACGCCTCGACTAGCGTGGCATCAGTTCCGGAGCATGAACGGTGCGAAAACACGCAAAATATGTTCCGCAGACAGGCGTAAGGTCAGCTGCTGAATTATTTCATCTTATAGCAAGTTTTCAATTTATTATGACGGATTGTAATAAAATGCTGTAATCACATTATACAGAGCTCACTCCATGATAGTCCTCTCCCCTGTGTATCATGAAATGGGCGTACCTTACAGCCTGTATATAGAAGCCCAAAATTTGTAATGATGGACCAGGCTGCACTACCTATAAAGGAAGCTATAGGAGAAAAAGAACGAGTTGATGTATTCATATGACAAAACAGTAGTGTCTGACTCCGATTGGTAATAATGTATGACTTGGTTTTGTGGGTACAAAGGATGGAGCAAACAGAGCACAATACATCAAACTGCAATACTCTCACATACTTAATTAGCACAGGATATCGGTTTAAGTGAGGCTTGCCTACCTGGTTTAGGTCAATCATAAAGGTGGACAAGCCAAGAGATACAGATTCACGTGTCTGTAAACGAGTATATATCCCATCAATGGGCCCAATCTCAGCAAATGTGGCTGGGACATAGCTTCCAATCATAGACATGAAAACAATGAGACCAACCTGAGAAATGGAAGAGACATATAATCAAACATGGCGACTGGATGACACAGGAGCGCACAAGGTTACAGCAGCTCAGACCTTGCATTAGCACCTGTTGTAACTTTATGTTAGCTTTCGTAGTTTGAAAAATGAATTAAAAACATTGTAGTTCCTTCTTTATCTCTTCCTCCAGAATCTACCTTTACCTATTCTTACGACTTTCCTAGTACCTACTGTCACCTCATATTTAGCTTTGCAAAACATCTCAACACTCTTCATTTTAGGATGTGGCTTTTCCCAATCAGCTTTCATAATCCTCTCTAAAGTTCCCATTTTGCTATCTTCACTTACTTGGTTAAGTACCTATCTACAGTACTTGCAGATTCCTCTGTCACCGGCCCCTCCTACCTGTTTGAGATACACGCTCTTCCCGCATGAGTTGGGTCCCGTTATGATTTTTATTCTCTTCTCTTCCTCTCCAGTCTGCGCTGGATTTGGGACAAAGGTTCCAGAGCAAAAACCCATAAGGGGGTGTCTGGGGAGACAGTGAAATAAGGATGGCAATAAGTCAAGCATAGCCTCACATTATTATACTGAAAGGAGTGTGGATATCTGTCAGAGAAAGAATGACTGGGTACAATCTGCTCCCCCTCACCTGCCTTCCTTGATATTAATAGTGCTGGTTAGAGTGTAGCAGGGGCGAATATATCCATTCTCACGGGCAGAAACAGCCATAGCAAGAAGAGCATCCAGCTGCCCAACGTACTCAGTCACATCCTGCAACACCGCCGACCGCTCCAGGATTAGCATCTGCAGCTGGTGCATGATCATGGTCTCGTGATCTGTGGAAGTGGCACACATATTTACTTCACTTCTTCTTTGCTCCAACACTCCGTGTACTCTTATATATCAGTCATGTGTACCTGCTTTATCCTGCTCCCAAAAGTTTGGGATCCTATGAGTTCCTCATTTTACTGTGTATGTGCGTCCGACAGTAACTGCCAACACTTATGCGGATTTGTGCCTCACTAACATCTGCTACTTCTCAGATGTTCTTCCTTAGAAGATATATTGGACCTCATTCAGACCCGCTCGCAAGCGGGTCGATGTTTAGGCCCTGCACACGCGCAGCGGCCGCACTGCGCGTGCGCAAGCCCCGGAGCGAAAGAGAAATTCTCTCGCTCTGGAGCTCACTACAAAAGGGGCGGCTGTCAAAGGAACGCCTGCCGTTTTCTGGGCGGCCGCACTGACATCATCAGTGATGTCAGTGGGGAGCTTCCTGCTCGATCAGAGCAGGATCCTCCCTGGGGCTTGCGGTTGCCGAGACCCAACCTTAGGGTCTCGTCGCAAGCCCCGATGGTCGTGATGGTCTTGACCATCGCGACCATCAACCTGGTCGGTCGCTAAAGCTGTGGGTGGTAACCCACAGCTTAGCTAGCGACCAGGAGGCCGCACTTCAAAAGAGCAGCGGCCACCCACATTCAGAGCGACCGCTCGCATTTTGCGAGCACCTTTGAATGAGGGCCATTGTCCCTATAGTTGATCTGATATGTACATCTTTGTATAACCTACCCAAAACTACACAACAGCCCCATGAAGTCAATATAATATCCCACAATGTATTTTGTGCATTATAGTCTTTTTTGGAGTATTTCTGTAAGCTAGCTGTGTTTCACGCGAGTTTCAATTTACAAGTGTAAAGGAATGAGCATTCCTGCTTATACAGTATGCAAACATAAATGCCATTTACATTCATCTATTATAAGTGTCCTGCTTTGGTATTTTAAACTGTTGGGAGTTGTACAAGCATAATCCACCTTTGGCTGGAATCAATGGACACGGCCATTTAATGAGTTCCACCAAAATGAATGAGGACGTGGCTCTTCCAGTCACTGACGCATAAGGCACAAAGCATGTTGGTGATGGATGCACTGTAATCACTTTCACCTGTTCAACAATGTCCCATGCCCAAGTGCTGTGTGACTGTGGAAGCCCTAGCTGCGGTCTGGACAGCTTCTGCTCACAAACTGACCTCTGATCTCACAATGGAGATCGCCCAGAACTGTATCCAACTCTTTGGTTCTTGCACTTCGGTAATGGAGTCGATTTTCTGATAGAAACTGCACAAGAAAGGGAAATATAATACATGAAAGTATATGACATGCAAAAAAGCATGTTCTGTTATTGCAGTGCTCAAGCTACAGTGGTACAGGAGGAATCCAGAATAGATCAAACATAAATTGTCAGTGACAGTATATCAGAGGTGAACACCTAGGGCCTGATACATATAGTGCCTATAGTCTGAGTCGCCTGCATTTATGTAATCGCACTGCCCACAACCCTCCAGCCATGAGACCAGACCATCACTAGTAAGGGCACTTACACCTACCCCATGCTTGGTGCACATGATGCAACTGTAAATAGGGTATACTATGTATACCTGACTCAGAATAGGTCACACGCCTACTGGATGCTTCTCCTGCACGTGTACGATCCAATGTCACCCAGTGGCCACTCATTAATGCTCTTTCAGCTGTCGGTGAGAAGTGACCAATCGGACCATGTGACCAACCAGTCAACGGCAGCACATGTGCAGTTTGCTAAATATTTGCGAGAAGTGGTCGCATTTGGACATAAGTGCAACTCAGAATTAAGCCCCTAGTTGTGAGGATTGTGCTAGATGTGTGGCTGTGTGTGGAGGGGGGCAACAGGAAATCTCAGAGAGGGGAAAGGCATGATGAGGTTAAAATCTGTGATTCGAGGAGGTCAGACAGCCCCACCTCAGAACCCAGCGCTCAGTGAAAAATTGTTAATTTCACTTCCTGTTTGGTTCTGAATGCCATAGGAGCCAGACCGCACAGCTGTACAGTATAAGCCTGTCCCACTGAGTAGAGGACAATGATGGGCAGAGATACCTATTGATGGGCAGTGAGATATGGGGGGAGGATACAATGACAGAGATATGGAGGGGCAGTGAGATATGGGGTAGGACACAATGACAGAGATATGGAGGGGCAGTGAGATATGGGCAGAGGACACAATGACAGAGATATGGAGGGGCAGTGAGAGCTATGGAGGGGCAGTGAGATATGGGGGAGGACACAACGACAGAGATATGGAGGGGCAGTGAGGTATGGGGGGAGGATACAATGACCGAAATGGAGGGGCAATGAGAGCTATGGAGGGGCAGTGAGATATGGGGGGAGGATACAATGACAGAGATATGGAGGGGCAGTGAGATATGGGCAGAGGACACAATGACAGAGATATGGAGGGGCAGTGAGAGCTATGGAGGGGCAGTGAGATATGGGGGAGGACACAACGACAGAGATATGGAGGGGCAGTGAGGTATGGGGGGAGGATACAATGACCGAAATGGAGGGGCAATGAGAGCTATGGAGGGGCAGTGAGATATGGGGGGAGGATACAATGACAGAGATATGGAGGGGCAGTGAGATATGGGGGGAGGATACAATGACAGAGATATGGAGGGGCAGTGAGATATGGGGGGAGGATACAATGACAAAGATATGGAGGGGCAGTGAGAGCTATGGAGGGGCAGTGAGATATGGGGGGAGGATACAATGACAGAGATATGGAGGGGCAGTGAGATATGGGGGGAGGATACAATGACAGAGATATGGAGGGGCAGTGAGATATGGGGGGAGGATACAATGACGGAGATATGGAGGGGCAGTGAGATATGGGGGGAGGATACAATGACAGAGATATGGAGGGGCAGTGAGATATGGGGGTAGGATACAATGACAGAGATATGGAGGGGCAGTGAGGTATGGGGGGAGGATACAATGACGGAGATATGGAGGGGTAGTGAGAGCTATGGAGGGGCAGTGAGATATGGGGGGAGGATACAATGACAGAGATATGGAGGGGCAGTGACATATGGGGGGAGGATACAATGACAGAGATATGGAGGGGCAATGAGAAATGGGGGAAGGATGAGAAAGGGAGGAAAGGGACACTGAGAGAGCTATGATGGAGGCAATGAGAGATATGGATGAAGGAAGCAATAAAAGATGTATGCACGTATAGAGTATGGTACCTAAGTGCAAACCCTTTAAAATCATTTTATGCTGCCTTAGAGGTCAGTCTAAGTGGCCATTTATGTATAAACCTGGCATACAGCAGATTCATCATTGACTGTAATGCATGGATGTGGATTGAAAGATCTACAGTAAAAGGGTAGACAATGTCTAGATAGACACCAGATGTTAGACTGTCAACATGTCGACAGGGACAAAAGGTCGATAGGGACAAAAGTCGAAATACTAAAGGTCAACATGTGAGAAGGTTGACAGGGTCAAAAGGTTGACACAAAAAATGGTCGATACTTTTTTCTAACCCTAATCATTACCCTAACTCTAAAACTCCCCTTGGTGCCCAGCCCTAATCCTCCTGGTGCTTAACCCTAACCGTCGGGTTGGTAGGTGCCTGACCCTGACCACCCCTTTGAGTGCCTAACCCTAACCCTCCGGTAAGTGCCTAACCCTAACCCTCCCTCCTGGTGCCTAACCCTAAATGTCGGGGTAAGTGCCTAACACTAACCGTTGGGGTAACTGCCTAACTCTCCGGTAAGTGCCTAACCCTAAACCTAACAAAACAAAAAAATAATGTGCTGACAATTTGTGTCGACCATTTCCATGTTGACATTTTGACCCTGTCAACCATTCGCACCTGTCGGCCTTCTTACACGTCAACCTTTAGTGTGTTGACCTTTTGTCCCTGTCAACCTTTTGTACATGTCGACCTATTGACTGTCTAACATCCGGTGTCTATCTAGAAATTGTCTACCTTTTTACTGTAGATCTTTAGACCAGATCCCGTAATGCATAACCATAGGGGCTAGGGTCTTGGAGCCAGCTGGTGCATGAGTTCCGAAGTTATGGTTGGATGTACTGTACGCACACTTTACGGGTTTACATTGTCTGTAAAACTGTATATTTCATTATTGGTTTTTGTGCAAGCTGTTTTTATTTGGGCTAGCAATGGGAAGTAGGGGGTGGAGGGTTGAAAGAAAGCCTAGTTTCACCCCTGCCTGAAACACTTTCTCCATGCTTCACCCCTGCCTGAAACACTTTCTCCATGCTTCACCCCTGCCTGAAACACTTTCTCCATGCTTCACCCCTGCCTGAAAAACGTTCTCCATGCTTCACCCCTGCCTGAAAAACGTTCTCCATTGCATTTAGCTCAGTAACAACAGTCACACATTTTATACATAAAATAATAAATACATTCACAAGATAAATATACTGTAAAATGCAAGAACCAAGAGTGTGAAAGACACAGGAGGCAGGTCTACTCTCACAGGAGCTCAGGAGACAACTGAAATTCGCGGGTTTTTTGGACAATTCAGGACAGTAAGCAAGTATGACTTAAAAAATCATTACATTCTTGCTATGGGTTGAAAATTTAAAAAACATCATTTGAAAGAGTGAAACGTTTCTGTGTATAAGGAAGGAAAAGGAGTGTTAATCTGATGATGACTCGCTGATCACTACAGTTTCTAGGCAAAATAATTCCTGTCTTCTTGCATCATTGTCTGATAATACACACAAGGGATAACAGAACTTTCTTGGTGATTTTAAGATGGACATTCTCAAAATTAACTAAACACATGTTAGGAAACTCTAACATACTTTGGTGAGGGGGTAAAGGGTCTAAAGCTAGACAGATAGGAAACTAGAGAGGGTTGAATAGAACAAATCCATTCCTCACCATGAATTCCAAACCTTCAATCTCAAAGTCGCTTTTGTCCTGCATGAAAGCGAGACGATCGATAGATAGGAGGAATCCAATCTGAAGGGAATCAAATGTTATTAAATATAAAGATAAACAACCCAACACACAAACAAACATACAGTACATTGCGCTCTCCGGTTGCCAATAGGGGCCCAGAAGCCTTTTGGGCACTCAGGAACCAGTTGCATTATTGATCTGCTCTAGCAGCTAGAATTAGAAGGCAAAATATCAAAGGGGATTTGTTATTATATGATGCGGCTTTCAAGCATGAGATAATTATTTACTTAGATAACTGTATATTACATTGAGAAATTAATGTTGTGATATGTTCTTGTCATCCTCATGAGCTATAGTGCCAAACTACATCTGTCTTTTTACGCTAGTAAACCTCCAGTGTAATCTCTCCCCGTCCTTAAAAATAAATAGCAATTAACATTAGGGAGTTCAGTGCCAGCAAAGTAGAAGGAGGGTAAATATGATGTAGCCAGCATTAATCCAATTCACACAGATATGTACAAGAATGCTTTTCTGGATATAATTTAAGTATGACCGCTTAAGATAAAATGAAAAGCTTTTGGGAAAATTTATTGTTGCAGCTGTAAGTAATGTTACTCCAGATGTTTGATCCGTCTCTATAGGTAATTATAGAAATGAGTGTTTCTGCGATAGAATGACTCAGATAATACATATGTGGAAGTAAAGACAAAAATAGGATTCTACAGCTGTGTCAGGATGGATTTGTCAGAGAGGTAGCAGGTGAAATGGTTGTAGACAAACAGCTCGAGTATTTTGGAGGCAAAAGGGAGAAGAGAGATGGGGCAGTAGTTTGAGAGTGAGGAGGGATCAAGTTTGTTTTTTCTTTAGAATGGCTGAGACAAGAGCATGTTTGAAGAAAGAGGGGGAAATGCCAGAGGAGAGGGATAGATTGAAGAGGTTAGCAAGGTGGGAGCAGGTAGAGATAGGGCGAAGGAGGAGAGAGGGGATGTGATCTAGGTGGAGGTAGAGGGGGGAGATGATAAGATTAGGGAATGGAGTTCATAACCCGTGGTGGGAGGGTAGGAGCACAAAGGGGGATGGCTGGGGGGACGTGACATCCATTGAGAAAGGCCAAAAGAGGAAGAAAGGGTGAGAAGATTGGTGGAAGTCAGTGTGGATATAAATGGGGATGTTAAAGTCACCTAGGATGATGGAGGGGATGTCAGAGGAGAGATAATAGTTAAGCAATGCGGAAAAGTTATCAAGGAATTGGGAAGTGGGACAAGGGGGACAGTAGATGACTGAGACACGGAAATGGATGGGGTGGAAAAGAAGGACAGAGTGGACCTCAAAGGAGGAGAAGGAAATAGAGAGCTCAGGGGGGGGGATTACACAAAAGGTACATTTGGGGGATAGAATGATGCCCACCCTGCCGCCTAGTTGGTTATTAGGTCTGACTGTGTGGGTGAAGGAGAGGCCCCCATAGGAGAGAGCAGCGGTGAAGTGGTATCAGTGGAAGAAAGCCAGGTTTCAGTGACAGCAAGAAGGTTGAGTGAGTTGGAGGTGAAGAGGTCGTGGATAGTGAGAAGTTTGTTATTGATGGATCTGGAATTCCAGAGGGCACAGGAGAAGGGGAGAGAGGGAAGAGGGGAGATATAGATGAGATTGGCTGGGTTGCTGGAGTGGGACTATGGGCTGGCTGGGCGGGAGCTGAGGGCAGGGGTTGAGGATGAGTATGTGACAGGAGCGAGGAGGCATGGTGACTGACTAGGGAAGTAGAGAGTAGGGGAATAGAAGGGGGAATGGTGGTTTGTGGGTAGTAGTGGTGGGAAAAGAGAAGTGTGTGTTAAAACTACAGTAGATAAAAGGATTACTGTATAACTTCCAAATTCCATGATGTTTTTTGGAAGATAGAGGCTCTTTAGCATCAATTATATTTTGTATGACCTACTCAGAAAACCCTATTCAACAGACATGCCTTTAAATCCCACCTAGTCTTGATGCAAAATAAGTCTTTGGTTCATAAAGGTTAGGCAGTTAGGATGAGGCCATGAAGGTTCCGCTGCAACGCAGATACTATGGACCTCATTCAGAGTCGGTCGTAGCGGCCGCACGGTCATACGCCACCGATGTTCGCTTAACTGCGCACGCAAACTAGCTGCTACGATCAGAAATTTCTCTCTCCTTGAACACAGCCAGGTCGGTAGTTTGAGTGACAGAATGAGGCATTTGTGGGTGGTAACAGGGGAAGGTGCTTGAAAACGGGGGAGTGGAGATCCGAACGCAGGCGTGCCTAATTATGCGAACGGCGTTTTATGGGAGTGCATAATTAACAAAGTAGTGTCATAGCACACGTGACATGGGAGGTTTTTACACTGACATGATCGTAGAGCTTAAGAGAGGGTATGGTCAACCTTAAGTTCTACGACCAGTTCCGATGGTTCCCGATGGTATCGATTAATCCTTATATGCCCGGAGATGACGTGTAATGCGTACGAGAAGGGGGCATATTTTTTTGGCTTCCGGCCGCTTCCTCCCCTTGGTCGGCCAGCTACCGATCCGATCTTAGGGACGCAACTTGCGAGTGCATCATTTGCATATCCGGCCCCTTTTCCCATACGGCCGCAACGACCAACTCTGAATGAGGTCCTATATGTGTACCAGGATCGCTGAGGCCAGTTTGGTGTCAAAAGAATGGTTTTAACACAGTACACTGTAATCTTTTTGAGCATTCCGGATAATAAGGGAATCGGAGGAAAAATGTAAGCTATAAGAAAATGCTATGAAATCACCATGGACCCCACTTCCTCACCAGTTGTTGGAACATCTCTGGGTGGAGGGACCATTGCCTGGATGTATCCTGTTTTGAAAGATATAGTCTGCATCCCAGTAATGGATGGCTGTAATGTAGACCACCCAACAGAATACTATTGCCATGAGACTTCAAGAGCCACCCTGATGATTGATGTATACCATGGCCGTAGCATTGTCTGATTGAATGCACAGATTCTATCCATGAAGAAACTGTTGGGTCCAAAGAAGAGCCTTTAGGAAAGCTAGATGTTCCAAATTATTTATTGGTAGCTTTGTTTCTAAGACTGGAAAGAACCCCTGCATATATTACCACTCCACACTCTTATAGGCTGGTTGCAGACATTACAATCGTCCACTCACTGAGTGACAGGAGGTGTCCCTGGGAAAGATTTTTCCTTTGTAACCACAACAGAAGAGAGTGACGGACAGCACTGAACCGTTCGAACACATGAAACTCTAACAGATTATGTAAACAACTTGAACTGGCCAAAAGTTGAGTCTGAAGGATCCTTGAATGAAAGCGAGTGAATGTGATTGCTTGGAAACAAGATACCATCCTACCAAGCATTTTCACGCACAGAAAAGCCATCACCTGCTTCCTGACTGCTGATATTTTCTCCTCTACGATAAACACCCTGTAGCAACTAGTGTCAAACAAGTTACAACCTTTGAGCAGGGATCAGTTGTGAATTTGAAAAGTTGATTACTCAACTGTATGTCTGCAAGGTCTCCACCAGTTTATGCAGATGAGATTTTAGAAGGGACTCTGAGTCTGCTTTTATAAGCATATTTTCAAGGTATAGGGCGATTATTAGACTGAAATAGCCCAACCGTCATTACCACAGTTTATGTGAATTTTCACAAGGCTGCAGCAAGTCAAAAAGGAACTGAAAGTGCTTTGTGCTCAAAGGATAAAGGGGTGGTACTCCTCCAAGGTAATTTCCGCTTCCAATACTGCTTGATCCTTGCAAATCGCAAATAAAGATTGAGATTAAGTTCAAAATAGAAAAACTAATAGATCCAGTATTTGGACAAGGAAAAGGTTAGAGTAGGACCCAAACCTTCCTGTTCCTTTGGAATTGGGACAATTACCATGGAAAGTAGTAGTAACTGCAGAGCTCCTAGTAGAGCTTGACATCTTGTGCCATCCCATAGAATTGGAGTTGCAAAAAAAACGTTTGGCTGGAGGGATCGAGAATGTAACCCTTCCTTACGATATCTGTCACACAATGATCAATGATCTGAGATGAAAACCATCTACCGATTTTCCTAAGCTAGTAGTCCCAGTTTAGAAAACAGTAAAGTGATTACTACACTTAGAATAGAAATAAACATCAGGTTTATAAAGAGTTTAAATACAGGTTGTTTCCTGAAATTAAATAAACTTCCCTGCAGACTAGGGTGCTAGAATAATGAGAACCTCATACACTCTTGTAAACAGAGAACAAGTACACCTCCATTGAGAACATAAAAGTGCAGACGTGATGGCATGAAATTAACGTCTCATGGCCAAAGTGTGGGCCAGTAAATCCGGAAAAATCTGGAGACCCCCAGGGTGTCAGAACCTTCTGCTTGCCTGGCAGCTTTCAGAATAAGTTCTTTAATATGAAAGAAATTAATCCTCATTAGGGTATCTCTAGGGAAATTGTAGATCCCCACCCTTGGCTTAGGTAGACGATGAACTCGGTCAATGCGCAATTCTTGTGCAGAGGACGAACGGAGGAGTTTTTGAAATAGCTTGGTCACATATTCTTGTAGTTCCGCAGGGGCAACTGAATCAGGGATACCACGTACTTTGATGTTATTCGTCTCGATCTGTCCTCTAGATCAGCAATTTTATCGCGTCTAGATGATACTTCAGATTGCAACTCAGAATGTGCAGTAAGCAGGTAATTATGTGAGGAGACCAATTCACTCATCTTTCCTTCCAAATGATCAGTACGGCCGCCCAAACCCATGAGTTCTGTTCTGAGTGACTGAACTGAGGTTAGAATGTCAGTGCGGAATGCTGCGAACATTTGAAACATCGATTGAGTGGTTAGTAGAGCCGAGGCATCCAAATCTAGTTCCAACTCAGCTGGCTGTGTGGAGCCTTTATAGAGTGAAGCGACAGGAGTTGGGGAGGGCTTCAGTGATGTAGAAGAGGATGACTTCTGTTTAGACGAGGATGGATTTGAAAATTGGACAGGGGACTGTAACCGCTGTCTTGTCCCTCCACGTTTAGGCGGCATTGTGGTACAAAATGTAATAATATTATATGATAAAGAGAGTAACAGAAGACATTTAGCACTTGGTAGTGATGTGATAGACAGTCCCAAAAGTTTACTGCATGGGTCTCTTCATCCCTAAAAGGGAAGCATTCTGTGACAGAGCAATATAGCTCAAGAGACAGATAGCTGTACAGCTAACACTATAAAATCATGATATAGAGAAATAGAGCTTCCTCAGGCTATCATAAACACTTGGTTGAGAAAGATCATAAATTGTAGTAGATTATTTATCCATGCTCTAATGGAAGTCATATACAGCTCATACATGAGAGGGAGCAGACTCTGTGTAGGAAAAGAGCTGGTGTACAGAGGGGTCTTGTCAGCAGAGAGTTCAAGCTGGAACCTTCACTGGGGGCTGAGAGAAGAGATCCTAGAACCACTAAGCTTAATCTAGGCAGGTAAAAAGCTTGTGCGGGACAAGGCAGCTTTATACTTAGTCTCAATGCCCCGGCAGCAGTGAGTCCCGGCAGCCAGAGATCTCTGTCTCCAATCCAAGATCTACTGCTTTTCAAAAAACAGACGACCGCTCCATTACAGAACAATCTAGGGGGTGGGAAGGACTCTCCGTCATGTGAGGGGGGGGGGGGGGGGTGAATCAAAAATATAGTGTCAGGTTGTAGTCTAGGATTGGGCTTTACTCTCCTCAGCGCCGGTTTCCCCTGACCTCTAGAGGGGTCAGACGTCAGGTGTGGCGGCGAGTGATGCGCTGAGGATTATACCTGGGGTCTGCTAGGACATCTATGTGCTTGCTCCGTGATTTGGTTACTGCAGTTACTATCATGGACGCAGCCATGACAATCTACATCACCTGATTAGCCCTTTACCCAACGATAGTATTGGTTGCTGTCAGCTGATACTATCCTCCAATGGACTGCTACCTTAGGGTATTTAGCTGGACTCCAGACAACAGAAAGTTGCCTGTACAACGTCATTATTCCAGTGTATACTAGATGTTGCAGAGCTCCAGGTTCCAAGCTCCTTTCTTCCAGCGATACTCTCCTAGTGTTTACCCATGGTGTGGGTGTGTACTCAGTACGTCACCAGAGTACTCTCTCTGAAGTGTCATCATCCTATGCCAGTTCTGCGTCTGAAGCCAGTGTGTGTACTTAGGGCCTGATTCAGACCTGCTCATAAGCACTATGCGCTCGCGAGTGAGAAATTCACTTGCTCCGGGGATCGCTACAAACGAGGCGGCTGTCGATGTTGATCGACAGCTCACCCCGTTTTGTAGGCAGGGAGGGGGGGTGGCTGGCCAAACAGAGGCGTTCCCAAAGGAACGCTGCCGTTTGAGGGCAGCCCTACTGACACTACTAGTGATGTCAGTAGTGAGCTTCCGGCTCTATTAGAGCCGGGAGCTCACTGGTGCTTGCGGCAGACGAGACCCTACCACAAGGGTCTCGTCTCAAGCCCGATGGTTGCGACCATCACCTGGCCGCTCGAAAAAGCTGTGGGTGGTCACCCACAGCTTAGCGAGCGGCCAGGAGGCCGTTTTTTTTTTTAAAAAGCGGCCGCCCTGATTCAGAGCGAGCGCTTGCTTTTTGCGAGCGGCTCTGTATCAGGGCATTAGTACGTCATCTAATTACAATCTCCTGTTCCAGTTTTGCGTCTGAAGCTACAGTGTGTGTACTTATTACATCATCCAAGTACAATCTCCTAGTGCCATTCTCCTGTGCCAGCCCTGCATCTGGATCAACAGGGTGTGTACCCAGTACATCACCCAAGTGCAAAACTTCCAGTATCATTCTCCTGTGCTTTCCGTGTGATTGTGTTCTTCCATTTCCCACTTGTGCCGGATACCTGACCAAAGGGCTGCGACCTGCTTGATGGGTGCAGCTTAAACTCAAATCTCGCTTGGAGGGGTCACTGGTGAACACCTCCCAGTAAGTTAGACTCCACGCCTTTGGTCAGGTCTAGCCAACATCTGGTACTTGTGGATGAGGAAGGCATATATCCAGGCCCCTCACCACTGATTCTTTTCTCAACCTGGGTCCACGTCTTCCAATACTTCTACAGAGGACCACCATAGTCAGAACGTGACACATAGGGTTCACTCACCTCCATTACATGGCAAGTTAGTCTTGTGCTATTCTATGCCTAAAATTATTTCTTTTTATCAAGGGATACTGCAATTTACTTGCCGTTTTACCTTCTTTTCAAAATTGTTTGTTTTTATCATCTTATGTCATTTTATTGTCTATACAGTGAAAATGTTTTTATCTGAAAATTGGTTTGTCCATGACAATATACTGTATTTGATGTATAACATTTTTTTTTCATTTAAATAAAATCTATTTATTACACCCATTCATTAATGGACATTCTTTTTTACATGTGACTCACTTGTGGTAAGTAAATAAGGTCTGATCCGTTTGTTCTATTCACATGTATAAATACAGGAGACAACTTTTATTCTATATTGCTCTCTAGTATCAGTGAGTAAAAGACCTGTCCTTTTCATTAAGTGTGTCATAGACACATCCCTTGTAAGTTGGGTGTAATATAAACCCATTTATTATTATTCACAGTGCCAGAGATTCTGTATTTCCAAAACTTCCATGGGACCAACATGGTGTTATCAGAAACACCTTTAAATTTGTTGCCATTCAATAGAAACGCCCCCTTTGTAGTTCAACAAAGATGCCATCATGCTGATTCCATTTTTCCATAATCACTTCCAGCAACGATTAGAGGAATCCCCAAAGGGGAACTGTTACGAACTAAGAGAAATTGCTCCAATAGAGATACTTTTCTAACACGGGAACGCCAATTATGTGAACGATTGAATAAAAGAGGATACAGTAAGAATAAAATAAGATCAGCGGTTCAGAACGTCAGGACTTACCCACGTGAATCATTACTTATTAAAAAGAAGAAATTGAATTTAGAGGAACCAGTCAGATTTGTTGGTACCTTCAATAAAAATTGGCACCAAATTAACACTATTCTACAGAAACATTGGGGGATTCTTCAAATAGATGAAGATCTGAAAGCTGTTTTGCCTGAAAAAGTACAAACCAGCTGGAGAAGAGCTCGGAATTTAAAGGATATTTTAGTTAAAAGTAATTTTGATACCTCTAAGCGAACTAAAATTTGGAGAAAAGGGTCATACCGGTGTGGATGTTGTAAGGCATGTAAATACATGTCACCTAATGAATATTTTTTTGACAAATTTGGTAAAAGATGGACCATTGACAGCTACATCTGCTGTACCACCATGGGTGTGATATATCAACTTGAGTGCCCATGTGGCAAAAAATACGTGGGCAAGACAATTCGACCATTAAAAGTACGGATATTGGAACACGTCAATAGCATTATTAATGCTAGAAAAGATACAGCCAAGTTCAAAATTTTGACATCAGTGGCCAGTCATTTCTTAAAGTATCATGGAGGCTGTCCCTTGGGACTTAAGGCCATTGGATTACAACATGTAACATTGGGAATAAGAGGTGGTGACATTGATAAACAGTTATTGAGAGCAGAAACTAAGATGATTTTTCTCATAGATTGTATCTCCCCAAAAGGTTTGAATGAGAACAACAGCTACTCGTCTTTCTTATGAACTCAATTAATTGTTAGGTACAATCTATGACACTTTGTAAATTCCACCATGTGAATATCTAAAATGTGGAGTATCCCTTATAGACTGTATAATGATAGATTATAGATCAATCTATAATTTTTATTATTTACCTATCCCCAATAATTATAGGCAATGTCTTCATCATGTGTAGGCAATGTACTATGTGGGCCCCTAATTTTGGTGAACCAGTTTTTTAAGATCCTATATTAGCTACAGTAGAGAGTGGAATGAGATTGCCATTTATGATTATCTATTATATTATATATTATTTGGAGATAAGAATACCCATAAGATTTAATAATGGTTTATAATTACAATCTGACATGAAGCACTACTAAGATATAACAAATATTTTATTATTTTTTTATATTTTTTCACATATTAATTTAATTCACGATACACTGCATTGTAATAATACACACATAATCACAATAAATATTATTTTTATTTTATATCAAAAGATTCACTTAATTAATATTTTTTCACATTATCACCTTATATATATTATACTTATCATATATTATAAGATTCACTTAATTAATGTTTTTTTCACACTATCAATATTTTTTGTTTATTTATTATAGGGTAGATTCACTTTAAAGAATTTTTATTTATCACTTTTACACAAAGAGTTTGTTATGTACTAATTGATTTTTCACCTTTTATTTAATGAATATTAGATCAACAAAGTAACTTATTATTGACTAATTTTTGATCACTATTATGTAAATAGGTAGAATTATAAATTATCAATTAATTATTGTTATCATATGTTATTTTGGTGACAAGTTAATAAGATAAGGAGTCTATTTAATTGTAATAATTGAATTTAGTACATTATTAATATATATTATTATTTTTTGGTAAGTTTTCACTAATGTTTAGTTTTAATTATTTCTGTATTATATCTTTATATATGTTATACATATTTATATATGCTGATTCACATTATATTATATATCGATATATTTTAAATTCACTATGATTCATTCATCACTGTATACATGTATCTATTATTCATAGTAATCATATTACACAACTCTACCAATATTAATTTTAGTTCAGTCATGCCGGGTATATATTTATTTAATTTATTTAGGTCATAATTTGTGGGCAGCACAGACGGTGTAATGGTAGCATTACTGCCTCACATCACTGAGGTCGTTGGTTCGATACCCACTACGGCCCTAACTGTGTGGAGTTTGTATATTCTCCCTGTGCTTGCGTGGGTTTCCCCCGGGTTCTCCGGTTTCCTCCCACACTCCAAAAATATACTGGTAGGTTAATTGGCTCCTAACAAAATTACCCCTAGTGTGTGTATGTGTGTATGTGCGCATGTGGTAGGGAATATAGATTGTAAGCTCCACTGGGGCAGGGACGGATGTGAATGGCCGAATATTCTCTGTAAAGCGCTGCGGAATATGTGTGCGCTATATAAATAACTGGTAATAAAAAATAAATAAATAATTGGTATCTTAATTACCTTGTCATATCTATAAGAGCTATTCTACTCTTTATTTGATTACCAATACTATTTTATAGTGACATGAGTATAATTTTACAAGTTGATTGAAAAGTATTAACTGGCTCGCTAAATATGATAACTGAATCAAGTAAATATTATCTATTCTATCATTTTAAAACTATATACGTTTTGCATTAGATAGTGTCCCGACGAGGGATCATACCACGTGATTGGAAAGAACGATGCCATTGGATGCTATACATCTACTTAACCCAGCTGGATATTGAGCTCGGGTTAGCCTTGATAAAGCCTGTCAGTGAAACGTACGTCGGCGTTTCGAATGCTGACCAAGAGGGCGCTGCTCCTTAAAATGTTCTAAATGTATTGTTAATTGTGTATATGTTGTTGATGTTTAGCTGAATATACTTTCAGCCTATAATCAGGACACGGCTCCGGCATGCTCGGGTAGACAGGAATTTAACCTGCTACCTGTGGGGATAATATGCCAAAATAGGACGCTGCTTGTCAGTGTGGAGATCTGTCCGGCATGTTCGAGTATACAGAAATTTGACCTGCTACTTACGGGGATAATATGTTAATATAGGACGCGGCCTGTTAATGTGGCCGACTATAAATATACATTATCAAAACTACCAACAGCAAGTTAAGCTGGATTACCAAGCCTCATAATATGATTTTGGACTGATAACTAACCTATACCCGGGATACGGCTATAGCACGCTTAAATACATAGGGAATTAATCTGTTACATATGGGGATAATATGATAATTATGGTAGCTGTCCTGTGTCATTTTGCTATTTAATTTATTAACTGTTAACCAAGTTACTTGAGTAAGCAAGTCTCTGTATGCCCGACACACTCTTTTGATTAAAGATACTGCCCGCTAATGTGGTTGACTACTAATACATACTATTTAAACCATTAATAAGCAAGATAAGCTGACTTATTAAGCCCTGTAATTAGATCTTAGGCAGGCAACCAACCTATACCCGGGACGCGGCTACAGCACGCTCGGGTATATTGGAAATTAAATTGCCACTTGCAGGGACGATACATCTAATACGGTTGCTGTTCTTGCTAATTATTATTTAGATCATTAACAGCAAACCAAGTAAGTCTAATATCCTGGTCTTGGGCCGATATACCAATCATGGATCGGATAATAAATAGATGTCCTCTTTTTTAAATACGTATGGAGGGGTGATCTGAGATGAGAGGGACACTTTAAATATATAATATATTACAATATAATGTGACATTCAACAATCTTTATATATTTGAGTGAACACGGGTCAATTTGACAACAAATCTCCCAGTCCTTCTATTGTATGATTCACTGTGTCCGTGATTAGAAACAAATGTTTCAAAATGAATAGGAACAAGGTATTTCATTCATGAAGGGCAACACACAGTTTGTGATGTGCACAAGTTAATATTTTGAGTAGGCTGATATATAAAACTTATTGGGGATCAGAACGGAAAGACCTTTCTGTACGGAAGGAAGGAACGATCTGCTAACTAACTATTATTATACACATAACCAATAATTAATGATCCAAATAAACAAGGACTTAATAAATCATACGTTTATGTGTATATACAGTGCGGGATGTGCTGAACAAAGATAGCCTAAGCAGGCCAATACTCAAATTTATTTAGGTCCAGCACGGCTGGGTTTTCCTATATATTTATGTGTTCTCTCTCTTTTTTTTTTATTAACCATCAACATATACACTAACAATAAAAGAGTCATTAATACTCAATATACGTTATGATAAATTTATTTATAGGATAGCAGTTGCCCTTAAGTGTCAGCTTATTTTATTCACATTTTCAAGTTACTGTTTTCACAATATCTTAATATTCTTTATTTTATTGATATTTCACTATAACAAGGTTTTTTAAGAAATCTCAATAAAGGTTATGTTTTATTTTATACGAATTACTCTTTGTGCGCCTATATAGGACTATCTTTCTCCTTTCGAGGAATTTGTGTAATAGATTCCGGATGAAGGACATGCTTTCCAAGAAAATCGGCTTCCCACCTTACCACCCCTAGTACAGTTACCCCAGAGATCGCTGGAGGATTCTAAGGGATAAGAGGATCCTTCTTAAATAGGCATCCCTATGCAAAGCATCAGAAGCTTTTGCCAGAGGGGTCTGCATAAACTTGGATGATTTACGAAGTGCACCACTCTCAAACAGTAAACCTTGATTGTTCAACCCAGTGCACCACAAAGGGCACTCAGCACTCCTCTTCTCCATACTCATGGGTAGTCTCTGTCGGTCTCGTGTAGTACTGTATGTGTGGGGGTTGGTTTTTTTATGGGAACTTTACTTTTTTGTTTCTATTTGCACTAAAAATAGATCAAAAAGAATGATTTTTTTTTAAATAAAAGGTTTTAGGGGGGTCTTACTGAATTTATTTTAACATTGTGCATATTTTTTATTCCTTTGGAATAATAGAGAGGAGTCTTAGGAACCCTATTCCATTATTCTGGGACCGATGGGATGGCAAACTTGCCAGTCTGGAGATCCCAATTTATATATTTAGTTATATATTTAGTTTAGCTCCCCAAGCCTGGTTGTGTAGGGCAGAGTCCTATTGCTTTTCAGTGTGAGGCTTACAGGCTGTACAAGAGGATGGCATTCTGATTTTTGTACGAGGGGATGGCATTCTGATTTTTGCACCCATAACCCCCTAGAGACAACCTGGTGAACGCATATTCATTTGCTCTTATAGATGTGGATGTCTAATACCCCTTTCACACTGCAGTAAAAACCCAGATTATTGCCGGGTTAACCCAGGTCACGGCTCGGTGTAAAAAGGTTTCCGGAAAAAAAAATCCAACCCGCGTAGCTACCACCCTATGGTAAGCCGGTTTACCGGGTGCTTGGAGATGATATAATCTCCAAGTGCCAGCATAGGAGAAGCCCCGGCAATAACCCAGGTCCAGCCTGCGGTGTGAACGAGTTTCAAGCCCTGTGACAGGGCTTGAGACCCATGTTCAGTGACCCAGGCTGGACCCGGTTTTTATCAAAAGGGTATAACACTGGGGTTGGGGGTTCTATCCATCATCACTTACTTTTCACCTCCTACTCAAATGTACTTCCATACTAAGCTCAGCATATTGGTTATTCACATATTGTAATACACAAGTTAACCACTAAGTGTCAGCATTTAGTTACAGAAAAATGGCTTTGCAAGTTTAAAAATATATGTAAAATGTACATCATGTAAGTGCCTATGAAAGTATACAAGGATACTTAGGGAATTATAATCAAAAGAGCAGAAGACATTTTCTATGTTATGTTATGCACTGACTTCCGCAACTGCACATTGCGACCAGTAAAATTGCTAGTTTTTCCTCGCAACCCGTAGATGTGTGCAGGAAAATTTGTGACGTTAAGCTAGCGCAATAGTCAAAAATGTGCGCCTCCGAACAGTGCGGGTTGTTCGGTGGCACATCTCCGCTAACTGAATCACCCTGATTGGCTACTGGAGAAAAATGTGCTTGTTTATGTAAAGTAACATTTAAAAAAAAAAAAAAATTACTATATAGGTAATTTCACTAAATGGCTACAAAAATACAGACAATGCTATAACAATTTAAACTTTTTGTAAGTCTTTTCTAGAAATGTACCGTTATAATGTGTTAATGTAAATGAGGACACGGAGGACTGTCTGGAGGTAAGGGATATTTTACAAAATACCTATACCAAATACTTTAGGAGAGGTAACAATTTTGATTTAAATAATAAAACTCTTCCAATGAATATTCATTTGCTACGTATTTTATCCTCTTAGCCAAAAGTACATTTATGAGCCAATGACATAAGTAAACCAATGATCTAAAATGAGTTTAAATTTATCTCCTGCATTATGTAAATTACACTTAATTGTTTTCTGGCGGCAATAAACCACATGCTAGTTTTAATTGCAGTCATACTGTAGGCAGAGTTAAGGATTGCTTCCAAAATTTAGCATTTATGCTTTCAGCCGCCTGAATAATATATTCCGCTGCGTGTGATACGTTAAATTGCATCTGTGTGCGCTGGAGATTTCCTTTCAGTACCTCAGGGATGAAGCACCCATTGCACAAAGGTGACTAACTATATGCTAGAACTGTAGTGGATGTCTTACACAAGGGCATGTTTATACTACACCTATGAAAAACAAAATTTCCTCCATTCCACTCCAGCACCTCTTGGTTTTGCTCACCAGGGGGATGTAAATGACACTACAGGAGGGTATCTGAATATCCAGGGTCTCCAATTCATTGCGCGCAACCTCAGTAAGAAAGTCTGGCAGTCCCTGCATCTTGCGTTTCTCTGTCGTATAAGAGAACAGAATATAAGAACAAAAGTCCCCTTAATGGGCACACAGGGCACACTTTACATCTACACTTAGGGGGAGTGGCATAACTAGGGTATTTGGAGCCCAGGGCAAATAAAAAAACGGAGCCCCTCCCCACAAGGTGTGTGCGCCGAAGGTATGCGCGCTGAAACCGTGGGCATGGCCACATGCCACTAGGGGCGTGACCACTGGAAAAAGGGGGCGTGGCAACATGGCACACCACTGTTTCTCATCACTCTGGGAACATTCCTTTCCATATGCACCTTAATGCCCCAAGTAGTAGTGTCCCTCTTGCAATGACCACTGTAATAGTGCCCCTTATGCAATGTCCCCAGTAGCAGTGCCCCCTGTAGTGCCCCTATACAGTGCCTCCAGTAGTGCCACTTATACAGTGCCCCCAATGCAGTGTCCCTTATATAGTGCCCCCAGTAGTAGTCCCCCCATGCAGTGCCCCCAGTAGTGGTCCCCCCGATGCAGAGCCCCCAGTAGTGCCTCTTATATAGTGCCCCCTGTAGAGGTCCCCCCTATGCAGTGCCCTAAGTAGTAGTCCCCCCTATGCAGTGCCCCTTATATAGTGTCCCCAGTAGTGGTAGCTCCTATGCAGTGGCCCTTATATAATGCCCCCAGTAGTATTTCCCCCCCCCCATGCAGTGTTCCCAGTAGTGGTCTCTCCTATGCAGTGATCCCAGTAGTGGTCTCTCCTATGCAGTGCCTCCAGTAGTGTCCCTTATATAGTGCCCCAGTAGTGGTCCCCCTATGCAGTGCCCCCAGTAGTGGTCCCCCCTATGCAGTGCCCCCAGTAGTGGTACCCCCTATGAAATTCCCCTTATATAATGCCCCCAGTAGTAGAACCCCTATGCAGTGCCCCCAGTAGTGGTCCCCCTGATGCAGTGCCCCTTATATAGTGTTCCCAGTAGTAGTCTCCTCCCCCCCAACAGTGGCAGACAAAAACAAACACATAAAAAAAAAAAAAAACACTTACCCTCTCCTGCACCCGCCGCCGTCATCTGCTCTTCCGTCCTCCCGGGCTGGACCGCTCTGCATTATGGCAGAGACGTCATTACGTCTCTCCTATCACCCACTGCGGGACCCGGAAGATGGAGCTCATGAGTTACGGCTCCGGCAGTGGGCGCAGCAGTCAATGAGTGTCTATCTGACACTCATTGGCTGGCTGACAAAATAAACACACTGCTGCCGGGTTGTATGAGTGGACTAGCCGACGGCCGTGCAGTCCGCACTACACTGACCACCCGTGTCCTGAACCACGGTCGGTGGCCTGTGAGTTCTGTGATTTTTTAAGTATTTATTTTGCAGTGGAACTACAGGTACCAAGCGGGCCCGTAATGCCCCGCATGCTGGTACTTGTGTTTCTCCAAGTACCAGCATGCGGGGGAGGCTTGCTGGGACCTGTAGTTGCAAAAGATAATATTTTTATCTCTTTCAATCGCACCACACTTTACATAATCAACCCAGCACCCACCGTTCTAGGGGTGTCAGGGATAGTCTTGGGCTCTCAGCCTAGGCCTGTGGTGCCCTGGAGAGGAGGATCCCTTTATTGGGGGAGGAGGGGCTCCAGCTCTCCCCTGCCTGGGCTGACTAGTGGTCAAGGGTAATGCATTGGCAGGGGGACCCTGTGAAAGGGTTCCCCTTGTTGTGGCATTACCCCCCCCCCTCCATAAAAAAGTTTGGTGCTGGTTATGGAAATTACAGGGGACCCCTATGCTTTTCCCCCTGTATTTCCAGAACCAGGACCGGATCAGAGCCTAGTGCTGGTTGCGCTAAATGCAGGGGACCCCTACTTCGTTTGTCTCCTGTATTTTGGCAACCAGGGCTGGTTCTGAATAGCTTGGTGCTG
Organism: Taudactylus pleione; assembly: GCA_031769625.1. NCBI lineage: Eukaryota > Metazoa > Chordata > Amphibia > Anura > Myobatrachidae > Taudactylus > Taudactylus pleione. The sequence goes on along the minus strand of JAUIMM010000273.1, from coordinate 1,763,247 downwards.
GTTGTGCTTTTTGCACACAGATCCGTGTGTGCAGAGTTGTCAGTGATAGTTAAGTATGTTCATATGTCAAACTCGAATTGAAAAAGGTGTTCTGTTTGAGATTTCTATTTTGCGTCTTTTGCTGACGATTTGCACTATATATCGTCCTTTATAATGAATACGAATCCTTAGTAAATTTCCAGGTCCTATTGATGTCTATGGCAAAAGGCTGCTGAGTTGGACCGATGGTGTATGTGTCCGAAAACATGTTACCGTCCGAGTTTCAGGTGTTCTCGACCGATATTTCCTTTTCGAATGGAACAAAGTAGGAAGAGTTTAGCCTTTAGAAATTCCAAATATACAGTGCACGGCCGATATTGCCTCAATCGATGTCATTCGAGCTTAGTAGATTTGCTCCTAGGAGTGTGGCACTTGGCTATGATATCACAGGCCCAGCGTCATGTTCCAGTCTCAGGAGGAGAGGATCCCATTCTCGCCTCTAGCCAGCACCAAATATAATTGGTATATCTGTCCGATGGCGAGTATATCCGCTGTCAGACCCGAGCAGCAATCATCGCATCTTTTGGGCACACTGAAAGATTTCTCATGCTGGACTGAGCGATAAGCGCTGCTCGGTCGTGGGCATGCACTGTACAATTATTGGCCCAATCTGCCCAATATCGCCGGATCAGCCGATTATTGCACTGTGTATAGCCGCCTTAACTGACAATCTAGAGTTACACATGTAATTTGGAAATCATGAAGTGTGAGGGCCCCCGGGGACCATATTTGAGAAACAGTGATATACCGTGCCTTGCAAAAGTATTCACCCCTCTTGGCTTTTTACCTTTTTTGTTATATTAGAACCTGTAATTTTTATTTTTTTTTAATCTGAATTTTATGTGATGGATCTGCACAAAATAGTCTAATTTGGTGAAGTGAAATGAGAAAAATATATAGAAAAAAGAATCTTTGTAAATAAAATTCTGAAAATTGGCATGTGCATATGTAATCACCCCCTTTGCTATGAAGCCCCTCAAAAGTTCTGGTGCAACCAATTACCTTCAGAAGTCACATAATTAGTGAAATGAAGTCACCTGTGTGAAATGTAAGTGTCTTATGAGCTCTCAGTATAAACACACCTTTTCTGAAAGGCCCCAGAGGCTGCAACATCACTAAGCAAGAGGCATCACACCATAAAGACCAAGGAGCTCTCAAAAAAGTCAGGGAAAAAGTTGTTGAGAAGTACAATTCTGGGTTGGGTTATAAAAAAATATCCAAATCTTTGATGATCCGCCGGAGCACCATCAAATCCACCATCATCAAATGGAAAGAACATGGTACCACAACAAACCTGCCAAGAGAGGGCCGCCCACCAAAACTCACAGACCAGGCAAGGAGGGCATTAATCAGAGAGGCAGCACAGAGACCAAAGGTAACCCTGAAGGAGCTGCAGAGTTCCATAGCAGAGACTGGTGTATCTGTGCATGTGACCACAGCCGTACACTCCATAGAGCTGGGCTTTATGGAAGAGTGGCCAGAAAAAAGCCATTACTTAGTGATAAAAATATGAAGACACGATTTGAGTTTGCCAAAAGGCATGTGGGCGACTCCCCAAATGTATGGAGGAAGGTGCTCTGGTCAGATGAGACTAAAATGGAACTTTTCGGCCACCAAGGAAAATGCTATGTCTGGCGCAAACCCAACACATCCCATCACCCAAGAACACCATCCCCACAGTGAAACATAGGGGTGGCAGCATCATGCTGTGAGGATGTTTTTCAGCAGCAGGGACTGGGAAACTGATTAGAATCCAGGGAAAGACGGATGGTGCTAAATACAGGGATATTCTTGAGCAAAACCTGTTTCAGTCTGCCTGTGATTTGAGACTGGGACGGAGGCTCACCTTCCAGCAGGACAGGCTAAAGCAACACTCGAGTGGTTTAAGGGGAAACATTTAAATGTGTTGGAATGGCCTAGTCAAAGCCCAGATCTCAATCAAATTGAGAATCTGTGGTCAGACTTGAAGATTGCTGTTCACAAGCGGAAACCATCCAACATGAAGGAGCTGGAGCAGCTTTGGCTTGAGGAATGGGCAAAAATCCCAGGGGCAAGATGTGGCAAGCTTATAGAGACTTATCCAAAGCAACTTGCAGCTGTAATTGCCGCAAAAGGTGGCTCGACAAAGTACTGACTTTAGGGGGGTGAATAGTTATGCACGCTGAAGTTTTCTGTTATGTTGTCCTAAATGTTGTTTGATTCACAATATAAAAAAAAAACACCACTTCACAGTAGTAGACATGTTCTGTGAATGAAATGATGCACACCTTCAAACAATCCATTTTAATTCCAGGTTGTGAGGCAACAAAACATGAAAAATGCAAAGGGGGGTGGGTGAATACTTTTGCAAGGCACTGTATATGATTGTATGTGCCTGGATACTGTCATTAATAAATAAGTCACATTTACCATGTAAAATACATTTAAACACAGAAGCAAATGTAATTTTAAAGTACTAATTAAGGCCATGATTCAGAGCCGGACGCTCTGACAAGAGTGCTCGCTCTGAATCAGGGCCGTCCTTCTTACCTTTTGGAGTGGCCTCCTGGCCGCTTGCATAGCTGTGGGTGACCACCCACAGCTATAGCGAGCGGCCAAAATGATGGTCGCGGTGGTCAAGACCATCGGGCTTGCGACGAGACCCTGTGGTAGGGTCTCGCTGCCGCAAGCCCAGGAGTGCTTTTGGCTCTATCAGAGCCAAAAGCACTCCCACTGACATCACTAGTGATGTCAGTGGGGCCGGACCCAGACGGTAGGCGTACCCATGGGAACACCTCCGTCTGGGCAGCCACGCCCCCGGCACGCCCACCAAAGGGGGCGTGCTGTCAATCACCATCGACAGCACGCCTCCTTTGGTGCGAGACCCATAGCGACGGCTTGGCCGTCGCTATTCGGGTCTCGCGCATGCGCACGACGGAGCTCCCTCTGTCGTGTGCAAGCGCACTAGGGCAACATCGACCCGCTTGCGAGTGCTCAGCGCTTGCGAGCGGGTCTGAATCAGGCCCTAAGTTCAATTAAACACAAACATCAGTTGTCTTTCTCTTTAAAAAAAAAAAAAAAAAAAACAGAGTGGAATTTGTTTTTCTGCCAAAATTAGTGAAAGGAATCAAAACACACCCAAAACTGCTGCTCATCATCATCATCATCATCAATAGTATGTTTTTGGGGTTGTGCATGTGTAAGATATACACCTCTTGACTGGCGCATATATGTCTTTATTGTAGTCTGCATAAGACTAATTTGCATGAGCATCCCCTAACTGTACTTGCAAATTGCATATGAATCTACTGCGTCATATGTCTGTAATACCCCTTTCACATGTATAAGCCAAAAACCCAGGTGTTTTGCATGTGAACGTGCATAGACCCGCGTCTGGCATATGTGTGAAAGGTCCAATCTGGGTTCACAATGCAGGGTCCTTGACCCTGGGCGCTATCAAGGTTTTTCCAGTGACTTGCAACCCGGGTCGATGACCTGGCTCAAGGCTGAAAGGTGCGACTCGGGTTTTGATGACCCAGGTCATACCTAAAAGAAATTTTGACTGGCCGGGGACAGTAGTGCTTGGAAATGACATCAAGCACCCAAGCGTCAAGCACCCACTGAACGCCAGAAGACCCGGGTCACTGGAAGACTTTGGTCCAGTGTGAAGGGTGACGAACCGGGAATAACCCGGGTCATCACCCTTGTGTGAAAGGGGTAGTCCGGCTTCCACCGTGCTCAGTATAGCGGGTCCAAGCCGGGATTTTATATCTGAAAAAGGTATAAGAATGTTTTGTACCCATGCGCAGTACTAAAAGCAGAATTTCTGCCAAAAAAAATGTTAATGTGCTCTTGTGTTAGAGCTTGGATATGTGTTCATTTTTATCCCATATTGGCTGGAGAGCCATATATTAGTTATATGCAGATATGTATTATGATATATTAAGAAGAGCAGACTCAACTAATCACACATTTCATTAAGATTATTAGTTTTTTCTATTGAGTCCTCCATAATTGCTCAGATTGGATAATGCAGTCAAAATGAAGACTGCAAAAATATTGAAAGATTTGTCATATCAGTATTCAGAACGTTTGCCATATAACGAAGAAAAAATTGCTTTTATTGACCTGCTCAGACATTTTGGTTTTATGACAGCATGCATCAGAAACAGCTGTGCACAGCAAACTGCAGGCCCATGGCTGGAACTTTGTAAGACTCCATGTGCTGTGTTCTCAGGGCCTGATTCAGACCCGCTCGCAAGCGCATAGCGTGAGCCCCGGAACGAGTGAGAAATTCACTCGCTCCGGGGCTCGCTACAAACAGGGCGGCTGTCGATGTTGATCGACAGATCGCCCCGTTTTGCAGGCGGGTCTGGTGGTGGCTTGCCAAACGGAGGCGTTCCCAAAGGAACACCTACCGTTTGGGGGCAGCCCCACTGACATCAAGAGTGGTGAGCTTCCGGATCTATTAGAGCCGGAAGCTCACTGGGGCTTGCGGCAGACGAGACCCTACCACAAGGGTCTCGTCGCAAGCCCCGATGGTCGCGATTGTCGGGACCATCGCGACCATCACCTGGCCGCTCGCTAAAGCTTAGCGAGCGGCCAGAAGGCCGGTCAAAAAAAACGCCCTTCAGACCTGCAAGCTGCCTCCGGCAGCGAGCGGGTCTGAATCAGGGCCTGTGGGCCTGATTCAGAGCCGGATGCTATTTGCGGACGGTCGTTCTAAAAAAGGGGCCGGATATTTAAATAGAGTGCTCGCTCTTTGCGGTCTGTTGACACCTCTATGTCTGAGCGAGCGAACGAAACATGCGCTCGCTGTTTTGTAAAGACGCCCCTTGGCCACTCGCATCATACGTCATCTCCGCTATTTATTAGATTAATCGAGTACATCGAAAGGCGTATGAACTGCTCGCTATTCTTGTGGTAGCATTTTCCTACCGCAATCATGCGAGCAGTTCAGGCTAAAAGACAACCAAGTGACGTGGTCGATGACGCTGCTTTGTTAATTATGCACACCCTTAAAACGCCCGTTTTGACCGTTTGGAACGTCTGCATTCGGATCTCCACTCCCCGTTTTCAAGCACCTTCCCCTGTTACCACCCACAAACGCCTCATCCTGTCACTCAAACTAGCAGGCATTCGCTATTTTGCAAGCACACGATTTCCGACCGCACTGACTGGTTGGCGTATGCAGATTACAACCCATACGCATGCGCAAATGTGCGAACATCGCTCGGAGCGAACAAGCGGATGCTTACGAGCGCCTCTGAATCAGGCCCTGTGTTCCGTGAAGTAAATTGCAAAAATCTATCCAAGTGCACTGGGAAGAGGAATGCATGAGAAAACTGCTTCAAACATAAGTATATTGAATTCATGAACCAATTTGGGATTAGTCTGAATCCAAAGACATTTATACTAAATATTTGGATTTAGTAGAAATTAGGCTGTTATAGAGCATATCAATCTGCCATTGGAAACTTTTAACAGGATTTTTGCATCAATTGGATATCCATATACTGTATATTATGTTAAAACAAAACAAATATTGCCAGTGGTGTAGTATATTGTAATAAATAAAAATACAAGTGCCGGCAAAAACACAAGTACTATGCTTATCTTAGTATCTTGAGAGTTTTTTCTGAATTACTTTTTATCCAAAGGTGACTAAATGTGACATCAATCATTAATATATGCCGAAAGATACCGGTGTAATAATAGTGAGGCAAACATACTAATGCTCATTTTAATGACTATTTACTATTAGTATATACTATTAGTATATATTACACACACTCTAAAATGGCCTATACATACACAATAGTAGCATAGATGATATAATACATATGGTGATACATTGTAACCTTTGCTATTGGGTGTGTGTAGTATGTCCCAGGCTATGCCTACTGTATTGTGTAGGAGCATCTCTACCTGCTCTGTAATATGTGTGCGTATTTGGTCTCCTTGGCAAATTGCATTCCATTTGTTACCTTGGGTATGCCATGTTTCTCACAGTGATATCTATTGTGTATGTGTGGGTGTATCCCAGTAGGTATATTCTTTGTTGCCTTGTGTCTCTCGTGTGGGTGTGTTTGTGTGGTATGGGTGGTGGTATGTCTCACACTACTGCCTATTGTGTAGGTGGCTGCCTTCTAATGTGCTGCAAACAGGATGTGGTAAAACTCCACTTTGATACAAGTATACCACAAACACCATACAATATGATACACAAACACCACTGATAGTATTACCCAAAGGTATCTTACAGATCATTTAGGTAGTATAACTCCTATCTCAACTACATCTCTCATTCTGCTCAGTTATACCATTTCTAATCACGTTCTTTGTTGTTATCACCATTAGTCATTTCACGCTGCGCAGCCCATGGATCCAGCATATTTATCCCAGGACACACAATCAGTATACTCTATAGGCAGTTTACTCAATATTTATATTCTTCCAACAGGTCTTGGAACTCGTCCCATTCTCAGATATTACTGCAAGATGACAATAAGAAGGAGGATGGCTGTAGAATACAAACTGGAGTCAATTAATCTACAGACTGGCTGGAATGAATACTTTGGGGTAAAACACAAACTGATATTGTGAGACCTCACATATTCAACAAAGAATAAAACAACAATATATACTGTTTAAATCCGCCTCTTTAGTAGACCGCTCTCCAGAATAGAAAACCTCTGTATCTGTGGCCATTCCTCCAAAGGCCTTATTTTATGTCTTTGCTGTATTATGCTCTTCTGACAATTTCACTGATGTAAGAGCCCAGGATAAATCCAAATGGAAGAATGATTCTGGTACGGCCTTGGATGCTTAGGGTTGGTCTGACAATTGGCATTTCCTTGCTAAGTCTTCCATAAATGTCTATATTAATAGAGAATGCATATAAAGATTCTTGTTTAGATGTGCTGGTATTTTCCAGAGGTCCTGGATGCATGTTGGATGATCTGTGGGCAATTGGGATCTTCGCTGCCTATCTGGTGAAGCTTCACCAACCATCAATACTTATTGTCACACATCTTCAGCCTGATCTTCATTGTCTCTGGTGTCTGGATTCCAAGTGAACAGAAACTTATTCTCCTTCTCCTGCCCATCCCCAATTTCTCCAAGCACTTAAAATTGATAAGACATATCACAAGCGCAGTCACATACCAGATAGCAGACCTACTGTACTGGAGGATGCCCCTATCGCCGACATCTCAATGGTACACAGTTACTTCTGGAATGTATTACGTGATGCTCCTCTGTTACTTTTCATAGTTTGGGCACCTTGGACAATAAGTCCCTGTTTGTTATAATTATTAAAAAAAAATATGAAAACTGGAATCGCTGTTTCTGGCCTATGGAGGTATAATAATGCCCTCACTTTTCTACAGAAAAAGAAAATTATCCCTATGTAAGATGTACTAGCCTCCATGCGCGTTAAACAGCTCTTCTAGTCGCGCCATGACGTGGTGTGTGACTCAGTAGCACCAAGCGCCTTTTGTGCGACTTTTTACCTTCAAATGCATCTCATTTACACAGCGATGCGAATAGATAGCACAAGCAGCTTCTGCTGATTAAAATTATATGCAGCATGTCTATGTTCTCTGTGTATGTCTGCGGGTGTATCTGCATGTGAAACACTACGTTACAGCATTAGCGCACGCAGGGGGGGTTTCTAAGCACCCAGAAACCCCCCTCATGACGGGCCACTTTTTCTTATTTTAGAGACAGAGACAACCTTGTCTCCGTCTACCAGCCGCGGGCCACTCTCTATCGGAGCTGCTCAGCTGCCCGGCCACTGCACTGCATGTTTGGTAGCGGCTAGGTCCCCTTCAGCTACCGGTTAGGGTTAGCTTTCAGTGCTTCCACGTCAGGTGGCTTTCATATCACCTGACGCGGAAGCGCTGACAGCTGACCCGGCAAGGTCCGGGCAGCACGCCGCCTTCACAACACAGACCTTCCAGAGTGAGCCTGGGGGAGGATCGCTGCCGCCCAGCAGTCCGGCACCTAGGAGGACGTCCGCAGCTAGCAGCAGAGCCCACACATCAAAGGAAAAGCTGCTGTGAGTATGCTATGTGTGTGTTTGTACTTTGTAAGTATGCTGTGTGTGTATGCTTCAGCATGTGTATGTATGGTGTGTGGAATCTACAGTATGTGTGTATGTACTGAATGCTGTGTGTGTATGCTATGTGTGTGTGTCTCGCATATATACAGTGTTTGTGTATATATATATTTACACACACATAAACACGGTGTATATATATATATATATATATATATATATATATATATACACACATACACACATATATATATATTAGAAACCCCCCACTAAAAATCCTGCGTTTGCCACTGGTTACAGTGTCAGCGGCTGTACCACTGTGAGGTAGTGTTTCGCATGCAGATACACCCGCAGACGCCCAGAGAACATAGCTGCATATCATTTTATCATGCTTGTACTATCTATTCGCATCACTGTGTGAATAAGACGCATTTGAAGGTAAAAAGTCGCAGAAAAGACGCTCGGCCCTACCAAGTCATACGGAGCTTATGTGTGGCACCATTTGTAGTGCATGAAGGATAGATGTATGTGGACACATCTGTAAGTTTTTAAGGAAAGGAGAGAATAGCCTCTGTACATATCACACGGAGAGAGGAGAGTGACAATGCTGACCACTGTGTGAGGTAAAGCCCATCAAGGAGAAGATTAATTGCAGAAGATATGCAGATATACGCACCTCCCCTATTGGCCCAGTTCAGACATGGCACTGTGCCATAGGACAGGTTCCTGCCAAGAATGTCTGTGCCTAGTGTATCAGTAGAAGCCCCCATCTAACCACTGTGCTGGTCACCTGAGGATGATGGGCTGCAGGACTCAGGAGGGGTTGACTACTGTAAGCCCTGTCTCTTCCTATATAGAGAGTAGGTGTTTTAGTATTCACTTTCCTGGAGAGAGGTCAGATGACAGCAACATAACAGTAACAATAGTTGCTTAAAACACAGGGTTCCTTGACCAGGGCTGGATTAAGGTTTTGTCGGGGATACAAGGCAACGTGTGGGGGCCCTACCAATAAAGTTGCGGAAATGATCTATTGGACATGTTATTAAAATGAATAACGTTTTAAGTTAGTTTTGTGTTTGTTACTTACATGATACACTGGACCTCATTCAAACCCGGTTGCAAGCGCTGAGCGCTCGCAACCGAGTCGATGTTAAGGCCCTGCGGCCGCACTGCGCGTGCGCAAGTTCGGAGCAAGAGAGAAACTCTCTCGCTCCGGAGTTCACAACAAAAGGGCCGGCTGTCGATGTTGATCGACAGCTCGGCCCGTTTTGTAGGCGGGGCGGCTACACAAACGGAGGCGTCCCCGAGCGAACGCTTGCCGTTTTGTGAGCAGCCGCACTGACATCAGCAATGATGTCAGTGGGGAGTTTCCTGCTCGATCAGAGCAGGAAGCTCCCTGGGGCTTGCGGTTGCCGAGACCCAACCTTAAGGTCTCGTCGCAAGCCCCGATGGTCTTGACCATCGCGACCATCAACCTGGTCGGTCGATAAGCTGTGGGTGGTAACCCACAGCTTAGCTAGCGACCAGGAAGCTGCACTAAAAAAAAGAAGCGGCAGCCCTCATTCAGAGAGAGCGATCACTTCTTGCGACCGCCTCTGAATGAGGTCCACTGTCTGGCACTGACATGGACATGGAGCAGCATCACATGCAGGAGTGAGACCGACATGTCCCTTTGCTATCTACAAAGTACTCCCCCCCTCACACCACCACCACCACCAGCTCAACTCACGTGAACCTTTTCCTTCCATGTTCCTGTAACATAGTTTTAAACATAAGGTCCCCCAATCTTTTTTTTTAATCTTTAATTCATACTCCCAACTCGATATTAAGATTATTTGCATGTATTATTAAACCTTATAGTGACCTCTAGTGGTAAATTTGCATATGTCACAGTTGTTTCACAATTATTTACCTGTGTGCAGCAGATTTCAGCCAACTACATGTCTGTATCTATGCACAACAATAGGGAGAAAGGACAAATGTACATTTTGGGATTTTTGGGATCACTTTGGTTTACTGCACAGGTTCTCAAACTCGGTCCTCAGGACCCCGAACAGTACATGTTTTCCAGATCTCCTCACAGAATTACAAGTGAAATAATTAGAACCACCTGTGGATCTTTTAAAATGCACACCTGCTGGGTGACCTGAAAAACAAGAATTGTTTGCAGGTCCTGAGGACCGAGTTTGAGGACCACTGCTTTACTTTTTTTTCCATCACATGGTAAACAGTTCACTGTCAGTGCTCAGTGATTGTAACCATAAGGCTGCCATCAGGGGGTATTACTAGTCCTGCGGGGTGGACAACCAGTCATCATTACGACGCTGCATGGGCAGAATTAATAAATTGCAGCACCTTCTCCCCTTTCCTGTCTGACTGAGCAGCATCCCAGTATTCTTGCAGATTTACACTGACATCCACTTATATAGAACTGCAAACATAACTTTACAGGACGGCATTAGTCATAGAGCAAGGAGTCAGACTTTACCTGAACATTTCCGCACCATGATTTACACAGCTGTATGGTGGCCTGTTGGGACAATCTCTATCCTGGCACAAGACAGTGCAAAAGGAGACCAGCCCGGGGAAATAGATGCCAACCAGTCCACCTCCGGCCCACCCTGGTGGGGGCTCCCTGTAAGCGGCGTGACGACTGAACCATGAGCCCCAGTGGTAATCCGGTATTGTCCTTGTCACTGACTTTGTGGAAGTAACTAGGTAAACCCTTTGTTAACCATCACCTGCAATGAATGTGCCCTCCTCCTGGTTAGTGGAGGGGAAGGAGCGGGCAGCACATGACCAAAATATAGAGGTCCGGTATAAGGTTTCTAATGAAAAACCTCTTGGGTGTTTTGAACATGATATTGCACTATTATGTAATTGCTGTCTGTTAATGTATATTAATAATAGATGTCACATGAAGTCACCTTTGGATAAAGTAATCCACAGAAGGATCTGAAGATACACAGATAAGCATCATACTTGTGTTCTTCTGTTTCATAGGTACACGTACTGTATTTTTATATTTAATTTTAACATAGGGTGTTTTATTATATTACAGCATTGGCAATTATTTGTTTTCTTTTTACATATTCTATATGGATGTCTTATGAGGGGATTCCGGTTGAAACAAGAGACCCTCAAAAGAGCATATTGACAGACTTCAGAATCTAGTCTGTGATACATTGCAATATTTGGAATTTGGGAACCTTTTTTTTGTTTAGTATAACATTTAAATACTACACTGGTAGGTGTTCTTCCCTCTATAATATGTCTCCAAATCCCTACACTTGTTTGAACAGAAAGGAGTAACGGGGCAGCAGATATTACTGAATAGATAACAAGTTTACATAGGAGTCAGATAATGTGACAGGTTTCATCAGACGTGAGCTTTTACATACTCATTTCACAATGTGTGAATTCATCTCCATATTAGATTAACGGGTGTGGTATAGGAGATGGACAGTGTCTAGAAAGACACTCAATAGATCGGCAACAGATGGTAGACAGACAATAGGTCGACAGGGACAAAAAGTCGACAGTGCAAATCATTGACATGGACAAATGGTTGACTCAAAAATGGTCAACATTGTAATTTAAGCCTAATCTTCACCCAAACACTCCCTTAGTGCCTAAACCTATCCCTCCCCCTGGTGCCTAACCCAAACCCTCCCCCAAGTGCCTAACCCTAAGCCTCCCCCTGGTGCCTATCCCTAAGCCTCCCCCAAGTCCCTAAGCCTTTCTTTCCAGCCTGGTGCCTAATCCTAATCCTCCCCTAAATGCCTAACCCTAACCGTCCTCTACCGCAGCCTAGCCCTAACCATCCGGCAAGTGCCTAACCGTAGCCTTTAACATGTTGAATAAACATGGAAAAACACGTCGACCATTTGTCCCTGTCGACCTTTTGTATCAGTCAACATTTTGTCCCTGTCGACCATCTGGTGTCGACCTATTGAGTGTCTATCTAGACACTGTCGATCTTTAATCCCAATACCACATTAACTGCAGTGTCCATAGTAATAATATTATGTTATATAATAACATATTCGCTCTAGAAGGTCTAAAAGTCCACAATGACAAATGTCACTTACTGTCATCCACAGCTGGGTCTACATATGGTTTAATGCAAAATCGCTTCTCTATCAGGCTCTCCTCAAAATCCACCTGGGAAAGAGTAAGAGGCAGAGGTTAGGGTGAGGCAAATTGTAAAAAATATATATATATCCAATTAAGTAGAACACAGAGGTGCGAGAGTGAGTGATGTGGGAGTGATATGAGTGAAGCCATGTTCAGTAATAAAAGTGGGATGTAGAATTGAGTTCAGACAACAAGAGACAGAGGGCCCGATTCAGACCCACTCACTAGATGCGTTCGCATGCAGCCAAAATATGCAAATCCCATGATCGCACGGCAAGACATCAGCATGCCCACTATGTCTTGGCGTGCGATCACGGTATGTATTTATACGCCCACCAGCCTGTCAACAAGACGCCCACTTTCCCTTAGTAACACACATCATGTCCAGGAAGTGTATTAAACAATCGGTAACATCGAGTAACATCGGACCCATACGCAGCACTTGTGGCTGACCATACCCTACAGCAAGCACTGCGAATGCTTCAGTGTGTAAAACAGCCATCTGACGTGTCTGATGACGCTGCGTCTTAATTATGCACGCCCCTGAAACGGCGTTCAGACGCCTGCGTTCGTACCACCACACCCCCGTTTCCATCGACCACCCCCTGTCACCACCCACAAACGGCTCATCCTGTCACTCATTCTAGCGAGGCGTCTATGTACAAGGTGAACGCATAGACTGGTTCGCGCACCCGCACTGTGACTTATACGCATGCGCAGATTGCAAACATCGGCAGGCTACGTGGGAACGCATCCTAGTGATAAGGTCTGAATCGGACCCAGAGGTCCTAAGAGAGAAAGAAAAATAAAACTGACTATAGAAATAAAGCAAATGCCGACTATGAAGGTAGGAATGCGCAGAGTACTGATAAATGTATTGTAAATGAGTTGGAGAGGATATGATTAACGGTTTGACTGTAACAGTTGAGCTTGAGATAGGATTGGATGAAAATCCCAGGGCATGGCATAGTGAGGATGTTGGGTTAATATTTAGCTTTTGCCGCTCAACGTAGCTGGTTTACCCGTAGCCAGCGTTATGTGCGTGAGGACACCAAGTTTTTCTGTGAGTTCGGAATCGCTTAGGCAAAAAGCTGGAAGGTATAACTGTACTTCATTGTTACAATGCAAACACACAGAAAAAACAAAAACACTACAAGCACTAATAAATGCCAGGAGGTTCACTGCATAAACAGCCTACAAAACAACCCTAACTGGAGATGCCATATTCCCCACGTTCCCTTGGAGCAGTCATCTGTCTGCTGTGTCCCACATTCCCTACCATTGGGTAGGGACCAAGTCCAATGTCTTCACGCTTGTGGTGGGTGTTTAGACTGAGAAAGTCCATGGAAGCTTTGAAGATCCTATCTCTAGGGATGACCTTGGACCAAGCCAAGAGAAGCCAAGACCCCCTAACCATCATTGTAGTGAAGAACAGAGAGCACTTTTTGGGAAGAGTTTCCATTTTAACCCTGGTCCAGTTCCCATGGTTGTGTGGCCTTGGTAGGGAAGGTTTAAATAAGCATTGCCGGCCAGATTGACTAACAGTATGTAAAAGAATTCCTATTGTAGAAAATGCCCAGACACATTTTAAAAGGTCTGATCCATTTCAGGAGCGTTCAGTCCCAAATTAAATCTGATGGTTCTTAATCCACTATATCACATTTAGACATTAAAATAACCCAGCAGCACAGTGGGCACTGTCTTTTAAAGTACTCACTTAGCACAGCTTCATAATAAAGGTATCATGGTAGTTAAAGGATATGGAAAATAACAGGAGATATGGTAAGAACTTACCTTTGTTATCTCCGTTTCTACGAAGTCCTTAGGGTCCACAGGGATACCTTGGGGTATAGGGCTTGGCTCCAGCCATGGGCACCACAGAGTTAAAGATGTCCCTCCCAGGATGCACCGGGCCCCCTCCTATACCCCGCCCCCAGGCCAAGGCACCTCAGTTTTAGTATCAAGCCATAGGCCGGGAGAGACGAAAAAGGAAGAAGAAAGTCTGGAACACACAAGATTCACATTCTCATAGAAAAGGGAGACAGAAACTGGTGACCAGAACAACACCCTATGGAAGCACAGGGCGTCAGGGCGGGCGCCCCGTGGACCCTAAGGACTTCGTAGAAACGGAGATAACAAAGGTAAGTTCTTCATATCTTCTGTTTTCTACCTCAGGGTCCTTAGGGATCCACAGGGATACCTTGGGGATGTCCCAAAGCAGTATCCTTCAAGGGAGGGGACGCTCCTGTGCCGAGAGGAGAATCCGCCGCCCGAAGGAAGCATCCTGAGAAGCAAATGTGTCAAAGGCGTAATGCTTGACGAAAGTATGGACAGAGGACCACGTGGGCACCTTACAAAGCAGAACAGCTGAGGCGCCACGTCGACCTGCCCTCGAAGGTCCCACAGATCATGTAGAATGAGCTTTCACAGAGGGTGGCACTGGAAGTCCCTCATGATTGTATGCCTCAGAGATCGCCATGCAGATCCAGCGAGCCAAAGTCTGTTTATTGGCAGGCCAACCCCTCTTATGAAATCCATATAGGACAAACAAAGAGTCTGATTTTCTCAAAGAACTGGTACGGTCCATGTAAATCCGCAGAGCCCGTACCACATCCAAAGAAGCCTCACCAGCTGAGAGATCAGATGAATTAAAGGCTGGGACCACAATTTCCTCGTTAATGTGGAAACTAGACACCACTTTAGGAAGGAATTCGAGACAGGTACGAAGTACCGCCCTATCCGAATTAAAAATTAGAAATGGGGGACAACACGAAAGAGCCCCCAAATCCGACACCCTTCTGGCTGAAGCAATGGCCAAAAGGAACACTGTTTTTTCCGTAAGCCATTTCAGATCCACAGAACCCAAAGGTTCAAATGGAGGATCCTGTAGCGCCTTCAGGACCACGGCCAGATCCCATGGAGCTACCGGATGGACATAGGGAGGCTGGATGCGAAGGACACCCTGCATAAAGGTACGGATATCAGGCCGCGTAGCAATCCTTCTTTGAAACAAAACCGACAGGGCAGAAACATGTACCTTCAGTGAAGCAAGGCGTAGACCTAAATCCAAGCCTGCCTGAAGGAAAGCCAACACTCTCGATATTCTAAACTCGCGAGGATCGTACGCTTTAGGGCGACACCACTCAAAATAGGTATGCCACACCCTGTGGTAAATTCTAGCTGAAGCCGGCTTATGAGCATGTAACATGGTATTGACCACCGCTCTAGAGAAACCCTTGGACCTCAAGAGGGAAGTCTCAAGAGCCACGCCGTCAAAGATAGCCGACTCAGGTCCGGGTAGAGACAAGGACCCTGAGACAATAGGTCCGGCCTCTGAGGTAACAGCCAAGGAGTGTCGATGGATAGACACTTGAGATCCGAGTACCAACTCCTTCTGGGCCACGCAGGGGCCACCAGCAAGATTTTGCCTCCTTCCTGCCTGAACTTTCGAATTACTCGAGGCAGCAGGGAGAACGGAGGAAACAGGTACGCAAATTGGAAGTTCCATCGTGCCCCAGAGCGTCCACCAGGAAAGCTCCTGCTTCTCTTGTTCGGGATCCGTACGCCCACAGCTTGCGGTTGTGTCTGGAGGCCATGAGGTCTATTTCGGGAAGACCCCACTTGTCCACCAGGTGTTGGAACACCTCCTGGTGAATAGACCATTCCCCCGGGTGTACATCGTGGCGGCTGAGGAAGTCCGCCTCCCAGTTGAGCACACCCGGAATGAAGACGGACGAAATGGCCGGAAGATTGCCTTCTGCCCAAGTCAGAATGCGGGACACCTCCCTTAGAGCCGCTTGGCTTCGAGTTCCTCCCTGACGATTTAGGTAAGCCATCGTGGTGGCGTTGTCTGACTGAACCTGCACTGGTTTCCACAGCAGGAACAGTCTTGCATGCTGCAGCGCCCTGAACACTGCTCGAATTTCCAATATATTGATTGGCAGGTCCGATTCCTCTGACGTCCACCGGCCCTGGAAGACGTGTGGGCCTGTCACAGCGCCCCAGCCCCGAAGGCAGGCATCCGTTGTTAGAAGGACCCAATCCGAAATCCAAAACGGACGTCCCCTGCTGAGATGAGACTTTTGTAACCACCACGTCAAAGACAGGCGCACTTCCGGAGTGAGCCTGATCATCTGCGTCTTTATTCGATGGGGATTTCTGTCCCATCTGGACAGGATCAATATTTGTAGAGGCCTGGAATGGAAATGGGCATACTCCACCATGTCGAACGTTGACACCATGGAACCCAGTAACTTCATCACTGAGAGAAGAGACACTCGGCGACTGCTTAGAACATTGCGTATCTTGGACTGCAACAGGGCTATCTTTTCCTCCGTCAAGAAGATCCTCTGTTGCTGAGAGTCCAACAATGCCCCGAGATGGACCATTCTCTGAGAAGGAATTAGAGAGGACTTCTTCCATTTCACTATCCAGCCATGAGCCTGCAATACTGATATTGTCAGTTGTAGATGGCTGCACAGGAGTTGTGGCGACCCTGCCAACAACAGAAGGTCGTCCAAGTAAGGTAACAGGCGAACTCCCTGCAACCGCAGGTGTGCCGCCATGACCGCCATTACTAGTGAACACCCGAGGAGCCGTGGAAAGGCCAAACGGTAGAGCCTGAAACTGGTAATGGAGGTCCGACACTGTAAATCTGAGGTAACGCTGATGAACCCTGGCAATGGGGATATGCAGGTAAGCATCCTGAATATCCAGGGACACCATAAAATCCCCAGGCTGCATAGCTAAGAAAATAGATTGCAGAGTCTCCATTTGGAACCAAGGGACCCTTAAAAACTTGTTCAGGGACTTGAGGTTGAGTATAGGTCGCTATGATCCATTTGGCTTTTGAACCAGAAAAAGGATGGAGTAATATCCGGTCCCTCTCAGGGATAACGGAACAGGTTCTATTACTCCCATCTGAAGCATAGAATGCACTGACTCTTGGATCGCTAGAGCCTTCGTTGGATCTGAAGGACGTGCTGTTACAAAGAACTGATGAGGAGGCCTTCTGCGGAAAGAGAGGGCATATCCCTGAGATACCACCTCCCTTACCCAAGTGGCTGTGGTGGTTTTGAACCAACACTGGGCGTATTGCAGAAGTCGGCCTCCCACCTTGGGATCCCCCAAGGGGAGGCCCAACCCGTCAGGCTGAGGGTTTGTCGTCCGGCTTGGCAGCTGGACGTCTGGTACTCCAAGCTTGCTTCTTGGTCTTAGGGGTCTTTTTGGGACCTGAAGGTCTCGGAAAAGACTGAACCTTAGGTTTTCCCGGAGGGCGATAAGGCCGAAAGGACGGATTTGTAGACCCAGACGGAGTCGGGGCTGAAGGTAGACATGCAGATTTGGCAGCCGCCAACGTGTCCACTATTTTGTCCAAAGCTGGTCCAAACAGGACCTGCCCATTGTAGGGTAAGCATTCCAAGCCTTTCTTGGATTCAGCGTCCGCCCTCCAAGAACGTAACCACAAGGAGCATCGAGCGGCCACAGCCGCTGCAGAAATCCTAGAGGTAAGCAGGCTCAAATCCAAAGCTGCTTCGTTAATGTACGTAGCAGAATCCCGAAGGTTACCCACTAACACTAACAACCTGTTCGCTGGTACCCTCAGAAGCAAATGATGTTTCCAAAGTGTCCGATTACCTTTCCATAGCCTGAGCCACCCAGCAGACAGCCATAGCTGGTCTATATGCTCCTCCAGCAAGGGAATAGATAGACTTTAGGCACACCTCCACTTTACGGTCTGTAGTATCCGTCAGAGAAGACATAGACGGCATAGGCAAAGTTGCACTCTTTACTAAACGCGTCACATGAGAATCCACCATTTAGTGAAGTAATCTTCCGCAAAGGGATATGTATGAGCCACACGCTTGTGAGGTTGAAATCTCCTCCAGGCCTCCTCCATGTGATCAACTAGCTGACCAGATAGAGGGAATACTGCTGCAGCTCCTTTAACCTCTTTAAAATAAGCATTAGTAGGTGCTGCAGGTAAGTTGCATCAGTAATTACCATGGCCGCACGGGCTGCCCGTATGAGGCCTGGAATGTAAATACTAGACTTAGCCTCTGCCCCTACATGAGGAGTGTCAGTGTCCGACAAATCTAGAATTTCGCCCTCATCAGACGAGCCGTCATCCTCATCATCCTGAGTGGATGGATATGACAATAACGGTCTTTTAGCAGGTCTAGATTGATCCTGCTGAGAGCCCCGCACCCCAGAATCAGACAAACCTGATTAAGGACATGTTGCGGGGGGCACTGCATTGCTATTGGCCCCGGAACTCCCAGAACAGGAGCGGGACTACCATCTGCTGTGCAAACCCCAATTGTGGAAACGTAGGAGAGGCTGCAAGCCTATTTACAAGAACAGTCAGGGCTTGTGCAAAACAAGCCAAAGGTGATTCCTTAGAGGTGCTGGCTACAGCAGAGGTACCAGGGATGGCCAAACATGCAGCACATAACCCATCCTGAAGTACCGCCCCTTCCCCCACACCTGCTTTACATCTGGAGCAGGAAAATAGGAGAAGTGCTCCTCTAACAGAATCCTCACTGGACATAGTGGTATGTGACACTCCTCTCACAGAGATAAATCTTAAACTGTGAGGTAAATTCCTACCCTGACAGTACTGGCACTGAGAGGGCTGGTCAGGAGTAAGAAATAGGGATAGTAAAATGGCTGACAGGAGAAAAGATCAGGCACACAGCGCTAGCATAAAGTCACATACAATGCAGAAATCCTGCACTAAGTGCACTATCGCTTACACAGACCTACAGCATGGCAGTGATAGCGCTACATACGCTGACCTTATACTGGGAGGAGAGATATGTAAGGGGCACCCAGGCTCCGCACCCTGCACCACAGCGTCTTGCTCATAAAATGGCCGCCGGAGGATGAAGGGAGGCGGGCCTGGGGAGGATCACTGCCTCAGCCCGCCAAACCCTCAACGTAAGGCGGCGGAGAGCAGTGATGGGGAGGAGCCTCCTGTGCGCTACAGGGAAGGCATCCTCCCCTGGCAGGCCATTAACCCCCCGGGATGCTGGAGCATGTTCCGCAACGCTCCAGCCCCGTATCCCTGGTGGTCTAGTGGAGAGCGCAGGCATCCGCCTGGCTCCACTATACTGCCGTCTCCAGGGAGCCCCCAGCCCTGGGGACGCCGGACTGTGAGTCAGCGGGCGCCTACCGCAGACGCCCGCTGCTTACCTTTTGTAGCCCCCCGTAGATCCGGCCACAGTCCAAGGCCCCCATGGGTTCCGCTAGCTGGAACCCCCAAGAGCCCACCGAGATCCCCGGACCACCACCGGTGGTCAGTGCCGGCGAGGGTGTCGGAGCGGTAGCATGGACGTCCGCTGGACAGTCCTATGCTACCGCTCTAGAAGATCTTCAGGGGCTGTTATACACAGCCCCCCTCTGCGATGACCCAGCTCCCGGCCGGGCACCTACTGAAACTGAGGTGCCTTGGCCTGGGGGCGGGGTTTAGGAGGGGGCTCGGTGCATCCTGGGAGGGACATCTTTAACTCTGTGGTGCCCATGGCTGGAGCCAAGCCCTATACCCAAGGTATCCCTGTGGATCCCTAAGGACCCTGAGGTAGAAAATGAGGATTAAATGACTGTCTATAATGTGCCAGACCAAACATTTCTAATTACACCACCCCTTACTGGCTGGAAGAGAAACAAGACTGAATAGAGAAACTGGATTAACAAAGGTGAAAGATGGAAAGGATGGACAAAATAATAGCTACAGTACAAAAAGACATATACACAAGGCAAAGGAGAAGACAGCAAGGACTTGTAGCAGGGTGACGATGTGAGGTCTCAGTCTACTAATAGGCGGATGGACTGAGTAGGGTGAGACGGAATACAAACCACTTTGCTAATGACACTGGCAATGTAGTGTAGATCACTGCTGAAAGCAGAAGAGATGCGGGAGAAGAGGGTGACAGTCTGCGGCAGAGAGCGGCAGATGTCTCCTATACACACAGCATTGTACACGGTCTGCAAATAGAAAATGAGGCTTGTAGAGAGAAACAGAGAAGACATTTACTGTAGTAGTAATAATCAAAGGATTAAATAAAATAAACAAGAGAAATGGGCAGTGAGTTACCTTGTAGAGAGCCTGCCAGTCTGATACCTTGGTGTTAGAGAGCGTCATGCGCTTCAGTATCAGCTGATGGAAGAAAAACAGCAGAGAATGACATTTTTAATAGAAAGGAAAGACAATGACAGAGATAGAGAGTTTGGGAATTTTAGCGAAATAAATAAAATTGCCACAATTTTTTTTTAACATTTTGGGGTTTATATACGGAGTCCCGACACTTCTGCTCATGTTTATGCTCGATATTTAAAAGGGCAGAGGGTTTACTAGCTGTGTCTTGCTAGTAAAATCACTGACCCTTTTAAATATTGGGCAGTGTCGGGTTTGTAAATAAACCCCTCCATGTCTGATATATAGATCCATTGCATTTAGTGGCTGGGATTATTTTATTCTGTAAACTACTTGTTTCTTACAATTCAAAAAGGTGCAGGTGTCAGTCACAGCCCTATCAAATTAAATTG
Organism: Taudactylus pleione; assembly: GCA_031769625.1. Taxonomy (NCBI): domain Eukaryota; kingdom Metazoa; phylum Chordata; class Amphibia; order Anura; family Myobatrachidae; genus Taudactylus; species Taudactylus pleione. Next base: position 1,742,483 of record JAUIMM010000273.1, on the reverse strand, counting down.
AGCATAAAGCACCCCAGTGGCTATTTTTTCTCTCTGGTGGGTATTAAACTCAAAGTCCAGTTTAGCAATATTATAGGAAGTACCTGCATTACGCATAGCTCTGAGAGGAGCCTAGCCTACATTTAGATGAGAGGAAATCATAGTGCCCTCAGCACCTGGCACTTCAGCCTGTAAGATAAGCCTTATAAAGACAGAGAAGTCCTACAGTGACAGCACAACGACTCTCGGACTCACTGGGATATTTTTTATGTTCTTCAGACATCCCTGAAGGTTGTCTGTGGTTTCCTGGTTGCGGGGCATCATGAAGAACTCAATCACATCCAGGCGACAAGTCAGCTCTGTCTGGTTTCGCGTAGGCCTCAAAAACCACAGTCTAATACAGAAGGAAAGCAGGTGTGAGGAGCACGTGATGACGGATATATTCTCTAAGGAGTGAGTGGGCAAATGACTTACCGCATAATGTTTTCTCCCCACTTTGATTGGCAACGGTTTAGAAGACCTAAAATATTACAATATGCGTATGCAAAGACATAAAAACCATAAAACACTCCAAAAATTTGCTTCTCCTCAAGTTTTTCATCACAAATTTACAGCGTTCCACCCTCATTTCACACACCATCTATATATACACTGCACTGCCAGATAGTGCAGCCAACATGGAATTTATTTGGCAGCCTCTATGAGGTTTGGACAGTTCATCCACAGCTTTGCCAGAGTTGGAATATTTGGCACGAAGAAAAATAAAATGTACAAACCTACGTTAAATCCTTTTATCTAAATTAATTGAGGGACACTGACCCGTCAGCATATAGGGGGTCATTCAGACCCGGTCGTTAGCGCCGATGCGCTCGGACCGGGTCGATGGCCCCCCACAGAGCATGCGCACGACGGCGCAGGTGTGCGCATACGTGAGACCCGCTACGACCGACAGCGCCGGTAGTAGCGGGTCTCGATCCAAAGGGGGCGAGCTGTCGATGTTGATTGACAGCTCGCCCCGTTTGGAAGGCAGGCCGGGGGGGTGGCAGCCCAAACGGAGGCGTTCCCATGGGAACGCCTACCGTTTGGGGGCGGCCCCACTGACATCACTAGTGATGTCAGTGGAGAGCTTCCGGCTCTGACAGAGCCAGAAGCTCTCCGGGGCTTACGAAAAGGGAGACCCTACCCTAGGATCTCCTCGTAAGCCCCGATGGTCGCGATGGTCTCTGACCATCGCGACCATCACCGGAGCGGTCGTTAGAGCTGTGGGTGTTAACCCACAGCCTAACGACCGCAACAGAGGCGGGCGGTCAGGATGCAAGTGGCCGCCCAGTTTCTGAGCAACCGCTTGCATCCTCCGACCGCCTCTGAATGAGGCCCATAGTGCCTTAGCAAGGAGTTTGGCACTTAATACAAAATCCTCACTATCGATCTATCGCCATACACCTAGCGTCTTTTCACCATATGGTGCAACTCAGATGCTCCGCCATGGGTAACGCACCTACTTTTTCCTAAATATTGCATCTTATTTGCATCTCACCCACACAAAGCCGCTCACAGTGTAAGGTTGCTATTTTTCTTAGAGAGGAATTGGTTCAATATATGTGCAAAGTCGCAGATTAAGCATAAAGATACGTAGTGGGAGAAAAAGCCGGGCCGCTTGTTTTGGAACCTCTTTTACACAGATTTGTGACTTAGTCGCACACACATGTATAAGTACCACAAGCCCCGGTGATCAGTGTGCGCTAGCAATGTAGTTTTGTTGCTTCTTGTCATTTTAGTGGCGCAAATAAGACGCAAATTTTGAGAAAAAGAGATGCTTTTCGCAGTAAAGTCTCAAGAGCCGTGACGCGCAAAGTGGAGCTCTTTGGCGTTCCTACAGCAAAGGTGTATGAGGACACATCTGTATGTACTGTATGCAACTCTACCCTTTCTATATTCCCACCCTGTTATCTTCTAACCAAGCCCCCCAGGACCGAACAAAGGAACACAAGCAAAGAAAGAAAACAACTTTTCCCAAAACTTTAAAACTTAGAAACTTAAACAGAAGAAGAGAAGCATGAAGGGTGGGTGCACAGTGTCCCCACATTCATTCAGGATCATATTCAGAAAAGTAATTAACTCAAGTATAAAAGTAATATTTACTGTATCATTCAATGGGGCACCCTGGAACACCATCTAAAACTTGTATACATTTTTTTTTACACAAACTGATTTTATTGAAAAAGAATCAGACATTTTAAATAGAATAAAATGGAAAAAGCTTATAGATATAAACAGTTGACAATTGGTGATTCCATTTAGAATAATACAATCAAAATTCTAATATAATATAAATAAATCACATAAAAAATATACAATAAAATAAAATAAACAGTAAACAAAAAAAAAAAAAAATATAGCCAATAACTAAAAAATATAGGGGAAGGTTCAGGGGAAGGGAGATCAGAAGGAAAGGAGGAAACTAAGCGGGAGATAGATAAGGGGGTGATCTATGGGGGCAAATTATCATAGTCTCAAATAGATATTAGAATCAAGAAGAGACAGATACGGGTACAGAATTGGAGCCACTAAACATGGCGTATTGTGTAGAGCCCTTGAACAACAGCCAAGGGGACCACAAAACAGTAAAGACGGTAGGACTACCTTTAGAAAAGGATATGATGTCCTCCATATCCATATAATAGTCGATCCTCTTAAACCAATCTTTAATGGAGGGAGGGGAGGAGGACTTCCATAAAACAGGGATTACCGCTTTAGCTGCATTGTTCAAGTGTCGCAGTAAGGAATTCTTGTATGAAGCCATTGAAGAAGAGGTCATGTTTAAGAGCCAAAAGCCAGGATTTCTAGGGACCTCTCCCCCAAATCTTGGAACATTCAAATACATTTGACCAAAAAGTAACCAGGGAGGGACAATCCCACCATATGTGGAGAAGGCTACCTGGTGCAGAGTTACATCTCCAACAAACCTTTGGGACCTGCGTAAACATTTTATTTAAAAGTACTGGATATCTATACCAACGTGATAAGACTTTGAAGAGAGTTTCAAGAGTAGCTATACAAGAAGAACTGGCAAAGGTGTTATTAAAAACAATCTCCCAATCAATATCCTGAACTTTATCTTGAAGTTCTTTTTCCCACACTGCAGTAAATTGAGGAGGCAGTTCATACAAATTTCTAATAATTAGTGAGTATAATGTAGATATAGTATGGGATGGAGTCTGAGAGGAAGAACATAAGGATTCAAATAAGGTAAGTGTCCTGGTGAGGTCAGGAAGTTTGCAAGAAGCATTGATAAAATGCCGTATTTGGAGGTATTTCCAGAATTCGGATTGGGGAAGATGCATTGATTCTTGGAATTCTGTGAACGAACACACCCCTGACGAACAAACCATCTGAACCAGTCGAAAGTGGCCATCGCTCAACCAATTTTTGAAGGACAGTGTGGAGAGCCCAGAGGAAAAGTCCAAATTCCCAAGAAAGGAAGTGAGAGGGGAAACAATAGATGAAATATGGGGGAGGCATCGCAATTTCTGCCAAGCGCGTAGTGTAGGTGTTATAGTGGGGTGTCTAACAGTTGGTATTTTGGGAAGCCATGGAGCTATTTCTATGGGTTGAGCCAGACTGCTTTCCTCCAACATGATCCACTGTTTGAAACCACTCGCTTGGGTCCACTCAAGAACGCGATTAAGCATTATGGCGTGATAATAGCTAGTGATGTGGGGAAGTTGCAGACCTCCATCTTGTTTGCGGCGATAAAGGATAGCATGTTTAAAGCGTGGTGTAGAAATGTTCCAGACAAATCTATGAATAATGCGCTCCATCTCCTTAAACCATGCTGGAGGTATATGAATTGGAAGGGTTTGCATTAAATACAAAATTTGGGGCAAGGAATTAATTTTGATCACGTTAATCCTGCCGATCCAGGATAAGCGAGTAGTGCGCCATCTGGCCAAATCAGAACGGATGGTTTGCAATAGTGGTAAAAAATTATTCGAGAACAGTTGGGATAGGTCTTTAGTCAGGGAGACTCCGAGATATTTAAGTCTAGTGGGATGCCAAACAAAGGGGAAGGATTGTTTCAAAGAATTTACCAGAGATGGAGGAGCAGTCAGACTCATAGCCACGGACTTGGAATAATTAATTTAAAAATTTGAAAACATGCCAAATTTTGGAATTCTGAAACAAGGTTCGGGAGAGAAGTAGCTGGGTTAGAGAGCACTGCAAGAAGGTCATCTGCAAAGAGTGCTAGCTTATATTCCTGATTGCCTATATGGATACCAGAGATGTTCACATTACTACGTATAGCCCTAGCCAGAGCCTCCATACATAGAACGAATAAAAGAGGAGAGAGTGGGCACCCTTGCCTCGTCCCATTTGAAATAGAAAATGAGTCAGAGAGGGTTCCGTTTATCCTAATTCTAGCTGTGGGGACATCATATAATGCCAAAATTCTCTGCAGACATGAAGGCCCTAATCCCAAATGACGTAAAAGACCTGACATAAACTCCCAGTCGACTCTGTCGAAAGCCTTCTCTGCGTCAGTTGATAAAATAATAGTCTGGGTAGATGAGAGAGAGGCTTGGTGTATTAAATTAATAACTTTTGTTGTATTGTCTCTGGCCTCGCGACCTAAGACAAAACCAAACTGGTCAACTGGTCAATTTAGGTAGGAATGTTTTCAACCGGTCGGCTAGGAGCCTAGCAAAAATCTTCAAGTTAATGTTTAGGTGTGAAATAGGCCTATAACTAGGGCATAAGGTAGGGTCTTTACCCTCCTTAGGTAAGACAGTAATGTGTGCCTCCAGTGATTGTTTGGAAAAACTCGTACTATCTGAGATTGAATTAAAGGCACGAGTCATAAGGGGTGCCAGTCTATCTTTGAAAGCCTTATAATAGGCTGTAGAAAATCCATCTTGACCAGGACTTTTACCAGCTGGAGAGGAGGAGATTGCCTGATCCACCTCTTCAACGGAGAAAGGTGTTTCAAGAGAATCAACCTCTTCTGGAGAGAGCTGAGGATAGTTAAGCGATCTTAAATAAGATGAAATCGCCTCTCGATGGGTGATAATGTCCGAGTCCTGACCCAGGTTCTTAAGGTTATAGAGTTTAGCATAGTAAGACCGGAAGGACTCAGCGATTCGTTTAGTTTCATTATGGGTCTGGCGATGCTCGTCTTTTATAGCTTGAATAAATGTGATAGCACGCTGTTCACGCAACGCCCTAGCCAACATCTTACCCGGTCTATTTCCCCATTGATAGAAATGACTACGGCATTTACGGTAGGACAGTTTAATTTTATCCATGGAAAGTTTATGAAGTGCAGCTCTAGCTTCTTCCAATTTAGAATAATATCCCCGTGTGGGGATAAGGAAGCTTTGTGGGAAGTTTCCAAGGATTTGATCTCAGCCAAAAGGGCATCTCTTTGCTTCGTTTTCTGTTTTTTTAAATAGGAGCCTAATTGAATGCAAGTGCCCCGGAGTACACATTTATGTGCCTCCCACACCGTTACCTTGGAAATATCCTCTTGGTCATTTTGTTCAATATAAGAGTCTATGGAGGACTCAATTTGGGATTTGCAATAGGCATCTTGTAGAAGGATATCGTTAAAACGCCATGACCAAGGATTGAGCGTGTGTTGAGGAAGGGAAAGGGTAAGGAAAACTGGAGCATGGTCAGACCACGTGATAGACCCTATTGAAGTGTTTGAAATGAGATGCAGATGTCTGTGACTCAAGAAAAGATAATCGATTCTCGAGTAGGTGTGGTGGGGGCGAGAGAAGAAGGTAAAGTCAGATACAGCTGGATGAGCGATCCGCCGGGAATCAGCTAGCTGATGGTTGTGAAGGGTAACTCTCATCTGCCTAAACTCCTTCCCTGGCCTATAAGTTGTTTTATTGGAAGTGTCACGAAGAGGATCAAGAGGCAATTTAAATCACCTCCCACAACCGTAATTCCTTCCAATAAAGTCTCAGATTTATCTAAACAGCAGCAATAAAAGAGGGTTGACCAGAACTAGGTGTATAAACGTTCAAAAAAGAGAAGCGCTGATGGTATAGAGTACATATAACCAAAATACCTCTACCTTCAACTAGATTATGTATGGAGACATCAGATATCGGTAAGTGGCGAGCAAACAAAACGGCAACACCCAGAGTTTTACTGACTGAATTATCACTAGTAAATACTTGAGGGAAGTTAATTTTTTTTAAAGGGGAGGCATGCCCTTTCTTGAAATGTATTTCCTGTACAAGTGCTATATCTACGTTATCAGCACGGAAGGACCTTAGCATTTGGGATCTCTTTTCAGGGACATTCAATCCTTTGGCATTAATGGTGACAATCCGCAACACTTACGACTGGTCATAAATTATCGATGTGAAGATAGCATAACAGTCTGCACCCCTTGATATAGTACAAGTTACCCAACCATATATGAATGTCACCCTTAAAAAATGGGAGGGTAGTGGAAAGGGAAGAGGGACAGAAAAAGAGGGAGGGAAAGAGAGAAAATAAAAGAAAAAACATAAGCACATATAATAAACAGACATTTGAAACATTGAGTATAGATAAAGATTGAAACATTGAAATGCTGCATCTGGACAACCAGGAGACAAAAAACAGCTCCATGTCCAGGATGTAAAGAAAAAAATGCAGCGTTGAGGGGGTTCGGAGGGGCGGTAATAACAACCACCCAAACATATATTTATAAAATTAAATCAACTTCAACTAGGGAAAATCCCACGGATAACTTTGCATTATGAAACTTATAGACATAATGAAGAATAACGTCACAAATATTGCTGTAATAATTAGTTAAGATATATCAAAAATACAACAAAATGAACGTTGGCATCATAACATTTAAATGTATGATTAAGACCGAAGTCTTTTGTAGATAGGAAGAAACTGGAACGGTCTCACCAATTATAAATATAAGGTGAAGTGATCAGGTCTCTTCTACGGATGTTTGGAGAGACAAACGTCTTTTCCTCCGTTTCGAGCTTGAGACTCAATGCCAATTTTCTCCATCAGAAGGAAGGGAAGGAATCGCTAAAGGGCTGTGAAGGTGCTCCCAATCCGGAAGTGCCACTGGATTTGTACCCAAAGCCGAGAAGAAGGAAGGGAGATCATCGGGTGAATGGAGAACAAAATTCTTCCCATTATGAGTTACTTGTAGATTGAATGGAAAACCCCAGCGATATCTCAGGGAATGTTTGCGAAGTTGTTCTGTGAGTGGTCTCATAGCCTTCCTTTGTTGCAAGGTATACCATGATAGGTCGGGAAAAAGTTGGATTTTGTCCCCGTTAAAATCGACCTCTTCAAGTTGGCGGACCTTCTGCAAGATAGCTTCTTTTTGGGTATGGTAATGAAGGCGACATATTACGTCTCGGGGTTTGTCAGTGGGCAGGCCTCTCGGACGGAGGGCCCGATGTGCCCTATCAAACAAAATTTCACTATTGGGGTCTAGACCAAGGATCTCCCCAAATATTTTCGTGAGGGCATCTGTGAGATTAGGTTGCATTACATCTTCAGGTAGACCACGTATCCTGATGTTGTTGCATCTACCGCGATTATCCAGGTCGTCTATACGTGATTTAAGAGAGCGGATCTCAGATTGTTGGTGGATGAGAACTTCTGTGAATCGGTGGAAAGCGTCCGCAGATATCTCTTTGTGATCTTCCAGGCCATTAGTCCTGGTTGCCAATTCAGCCATATCCAATTGAATAGTGGCTACTTCCTGACGAATAGTAGACTGAAGCTTGGCCTCCAGAGACTGAAAGTTCTGTTTCGTTGGAAGTGATCTAACGTGAGAAAGAATTTCACTAATCTCGTCCCGGAAGGTAGGTGCTGAAGGGCTGGAACTATGATTAGCTCCTGGAGACAATCTGATGATGCAGCAGGTGAGGCTGGTGCCGAGGACTCATCCGCCGCAGTGGTACCAGCAGGCTTTAGAAATTGACGCATTTCTTGATGGGATCCGCTATCCGACCGACCACCGACTTCCGACCTGGATCCTTCCCCATTCTGAGTTCAAAAATTGTAAATTTGTTACACGGAATATGATCTGCACACAATCCCCATATGTGAAGTTGGCTAGAGGAAAAAAAAAGGATTGGGTCATCGCCAGGCACTGCCCCTCCTAAAGACCTAGGCAGCCATCAGGATTACCATCACATCATGGCAGAGAGAGAACCATACGTGGTTTCATATCCTTGGAGAAGTATGAAACTCGTGTTGGGTACAGCAAATAAGAAAAACACTCACAGTAAAATATGACAGTCTCTAGAGGATGATGAGAACTCTTTGAAATGAGTTACCAAAATTCCACCACAAGAGGGAGCCAAAAGAGCTGGTATTGTTGATGAGTATAAAATCAGTGTAGAATGCTTAAGGGAGACTTTGTTTAGTAATATAGATATATATATAGGTATTAAACCCAGGTAGGTCCCTAGGAGATGTGTAGTCGCGGCATCGGCAGCGGAGGGGATTCCAGCGGGTGTTGACAGGAGCCAGCGGCGTCTTCAACGGGTCCGCGATCCGTCGGGCCCACGAGCGGGTGCCGCAAATTTAGGTCCCGGCTGCAGGGATGGTGGATAGGCCACAGTCCACGGAAGGGTAGGAGACCCTCCCCGACTACGCAGTCCCACCACAGGGGTACCCACCGATGCTGGGCACTATAGAGGAGCCCACCAGGGGTATTAAAGCTGGATGGTGGCTGGTGAAGGTGGCGGTTAAGGCCACTATTTCAGGAGCAGCATAGATGTACTTCTCCTCCAAATGGCTGCCAAGCCACGCCCCCTAAAACTTGTATAAATTTGACACAGAAACACTGAACCTGTAAAACTTAGTATAGGGATACATGAGGACCACGCGACTGCCCAACACATCTGCTCAGCCGAGGCTCGGCTGCTCAGGAGGTGCAGACCGATCTCATAGATTGTGTTACTCTTCCGAAGCCTGACCCTGGCACAATTTTGGGATCACAATAACCTGATTTAAGAGGAACGTGAATGCCACCTTAGGATGTAGGTAGGGTTTTGTCTAAACAACAGCCCTATATTTATGAAATATGGAAATCTGAGCCCATAGCTCAGATACTCTCCATAGTATAGAGATTGCCAAAAGAAAGACCGTTTTCTATTATTATATTGTTACTAACATTTATTTACTAACATTTACTCATAGTGTCAGCATAGTCCATTGAACTTAGTAAAGACCATGTTGTAAATTCCACGAGGCAATTAGAGGACTGTATGGAGGTTGCAAATGTGTACTCTATGCAAAAACATCTGCACTTCCGGTAAAAGTACCACCTTCTTCTGAAGACAGAGACATCAGATCTGAATGTTTAAAGAACTAAGGGCCTGATTCAGCAAGGATCGCAATTGCAAACATGCACGTAGGCAGCTTTACAATTGCGATCCTTGCAATAATGCCCCACCCCCTGCTGCATTTGCGATCTCAACACTGCGACGGAGGTCGCAGACAGGGATCACCATCGTGACCATCGGTGGTGGATGGTTGCGATGGTGGACGGCGCCGGGCCTTCGGCCAGCTGAGTAGACCTCAGTTTACTCAGGCAGGCCGGCTTGCGAGCTCAGGACACTGCGTTGATCAACGCCGATCCTGGGCTAGCCACTCAAGGAAAACGGGGCGTGAACGCCCCCGTTCCCGAGAACAGCGGCTGCCCCCGCACCGCCCCTTAAATGCCTCTGCCTGTCAATCAGGCAGAGGCATTCAAGGGCTTGCGTGCATCTACGCAGGATCCATTTTGCACTTTTGCAGAATGGTTCCTGCGCACACGCAGATAATTGTGAATCTGCAATAAACAGTGAACTTGCGTTCTCTGCTGAATGAGGCCCTAAGTCTCAAACCACTTTCAAACCCAGCTCAAGAACAGATGAGAACGGGGCTAGCTGAAAATAAGAGGTAGAGACTTGTCACTGTTAAAAGCAGTTAATGATAAAACGGTCCATAAGTTAACAGGTCCTGCCTTAGAGGTTGATGTCCTATCCGGCCTGCTACCATTTAAAAAAAAAAAAGTGTACCGTGAGTCTTGATCTGTCTGGTGCCATGAAAAGCACAACACCTTTTTAGATTCTTGACCCTTGTCGAGATGAGCAAATTACGCATTTCTGGAGACAGTGATCAACTGGCGGTTAAAGCAATGGTGTACTTGTTCCATTTCGATCAGTCAGGTACAAAATAATAGCTACCCCCCACCCCCCAGACCTCAGAAGAGGAGCCAAAACTGCAATTTCTCACCAGTCTGAAAGTTAAAAGTTGGAAATGATAATGATGAGCACAAACTGTGAATGTGAGAAGAAATTGGTGACTTCCCCAAATTGGAGCATTAAACAATGCCTCCTTGATTTCCATGAAGACCGTGAACTTGTTCCACTCCATGCTGTTTACAAAAGACCTCAGGTACTCCATCTTGAACCTGTCCACTTGCAGCTGGGTGTTTAAGATTTTGAGGTTCAAAAAAGAATCCATCTGACTTCTGGAGCAAGAAGAGAAATGGTTTGGCTAATAATTTTATCCAGTTTTGGACTGAACACTGCATTACACAAAAAAGTTAGGGAATTGAGAGTCTACCAGGCCTTAAGCCATAGCATTACAGCACACCAAGACAACTGACATATACTAGCCCCATTAATACCACATCCAGAGAGGCTTTCTAAAATATTCAGACACCTCACTTGTATGTGTAACCAGAGTCAGCAATTCAAACTTTGGTTTCCTTTACTGTAAGACCACAAAAGTTTATTCAACCACTTCTCCATCACCTTGTTAACCAAAGCGGAGATTAAGATGAGGCTCCATCCACAACATATATAGACATAAGGATGGCCTCAAATTTACTATCTGAGTTATCCTTAAGAGTGCTGCATTCAGGATCAGAATTGTAGTGATCTTTGACATGCATGCTATAGTGGCATCCTCCTTGGGTGAGGATACATTCTTTTCGGTAAGCTCAGAAGGAAGAGGATAAAGGTTCTGCGGGATAAACCTAGAGTTTTCTATAAGGTTTGCTCTGAGCTTAACAAAGTAAAACTTCCATGTGGGAAGTAGAAGAAAATTAGATAAACTGTTTTTCTTTAATTTAAACAGTGTAATGTCAGGAGCATCCAGCCCCTCACTGCACTTATCCTCAAATTCAATACCCTCAGCCACTTTGCCTTCCCTTTTAAGAGGGACCCTTTAAGTCTGATCCCTCCTAAGACTGGACCATAGTAGCACTTTGGTGTTTATAATGTCCAGCTGTAGACATTATGCTAAAATGTTCTCTAAAAAAGAAACAGGCTCTACACCATTTTTACCAGGCTTTCTGCCCAAGCCGGCTCCTCCAGTGGTGTTGCTACATGGTCTGAAGACCCTTGGCCAAGCATCCTCAGATGAAAAGAGTCACTGAGATTTTAGAGGAGAGAGCATGCTCCCCCATGAGGACATTGTGTGAGCTTTGAAAATTATGCAAAAGACTGGGCCTGAAGATTTATCGCAGACTGGTTCTGTCTGATCAGGTGTGCGCTTCCAGCAACCATCAGCCTTAAATGCTACACATAAGGTGCCCACACCTTTCTATTATACAAATTACAATTACATCTTGTGTTAAATACATAACTGACACCACCCCATCAGAATGAGAACCACTCACTTTATCTGAGATGACAGATAAGCATGAAGTACTGTTGAGGGACTATTGTAATGCCCAATCAAAGAAAAAAAATAGAGTTATCATACATGACAGGAAATGACTCCTATAAAAGTCTGTGTATTAGTCAGCATAGAAGAAACAAATGCCCGGAGGTCTAAATGTTTGCCTTTTTTGATGGGTTTCCCCTATTGAATAGGAAGTGTTCAGTGCTGCCAATTCTGAAATGTAAAATAAGCAACCAATAAGTAAAGAACAAGCCCAAAACAATCATAAAAAGCCCAATAAAAAAGCCCAATTTATGGGGGTGTCTCTTTGTCCTCACTCTCTACCTGCCTAACTTCCTTTATTCCCCCCTTCACTAAGCTAAATATATGTGTGCAGTGCATTATTATCTGCCTATATTGCTTTTCTCTCTCTACACCAGCCTCCATATTTTTACCTCCTCCCTCTTTTCATACCTCATTCCCTTGCCAGTCTTCAGCTGGGTACACACTTGCCGATGTGTGTACCCAGCAAAGCGATGCCCGACTACACAATATATATCGGGCGGTCGATACAAACTGCACGATGCAGTGACCAAATGCCCGATATGTCGGGCACCGGCTCCATCCACTATGCCAGCGTCGGCAGCTGGGTTGATCCATCGGCCCTATATGCAGGCCGACGGAATGACCCTGATGGAGGACCCATGGGAGTGCGCAGGGTCGTGCATAGTGGGTACACACTGGCCGATGTGGACGACATGTCGGTCCGATCAGCAGGATCGGGTGACATATCATCTAGTGTGTACACACCTTTCCTTTACCTGACTCCCCATTTTTCTCACCGCTCTTTATTACCTCCTTCATTCCAGTCACATGTCTAATTCTTTTATCCCCTCACTATAACAGCCTCAGTCATTTTAATTCGCCTCCATGTACCTGCCTCATTTCCACCATCTATTTTACCTCTCCCTCTTGCAAGCCCCCTCCAACTTCACAAAGAAAATAGATCTCAGACTGCAGACCCCAAAGCACCGCTCTAATAAGAAAAGTGAAGTGTTAAGAGCAGCCGCTGGCCGCATATAAAGCATAAAAATAAAAAGTGAAATACATATATATAAAGGAAACAGACAGTGAAGTGTTAAAATGTGTTAAAGGAAAATGTGTTATACTGCAGTGCCCTGAAGCAGATCAGCAAAGCAATCTAGGGGGACCCACACCCCAAAAATGAACCAAAGCTGCACTACACAGTCTAAATATTAGCAGGACTTACCTATTATTGTGCCTCTGACTGGTGTGCATATTACATTGCAAGCCAGCGGCTGCTCTTAACACTTCACTTTTCTTATTAGAGCGGTGCTTTGGGGTGGATTGGCTGGGCTAGTTTGGGGGTGTCCTGCGCTCTGGATTTGAGCCTTAGTATGTTAGGGACCTGCCCGACAAGAGGTTACCCGGATATGGTGGGCAGGCCCATAAGCTTGGCCAAGATTATGCCAAATACCTCTATTGTATTTACTGCAAAATTAATTTATTTATATATAATCAGTTAATTTGGAGTTGTGCACCTGTATTTCTTCTTTGTGTATATATCAATGGTCTCCACAGGTAGCATCTCCAATTATATATATATGTCCAGAATGTGCAGTCTGAGATCTATTTTCTTTGTAAACTAATTAGTGCATTGATTTGCACACCTGGGAAGCCTGAGCCATTTCCCACTCAGACTAGCACTTCTACTACATTGGTTACAGCATGGAGTCTGGCAATGTAATATGCACACCAGTCAGAGGCACAATAATAGGTAAGTCCTGCTAATATTTAGACTGTGTAGTGCAGCTTTGGTTCATTTTTGGGGTGTGGGTCCCCCTAGATTGCTTTGCTGATCTGCTTCAGGGCACTGCAGTATAACACATTTTCCTTTAACACATTTTAACACTTCACTGTCTGTTTCCTTTATATATATGTATTTCACTTTTTATTTTTATGCTTTATATGCGGCCAGCGGCTGCTCTTAACACTTCACTTTTCTTATTAGAGCGGTGCTTTGGGGTGGATTGGCTGGGCTAGTTTGGGGGTGTCCTGCGCTCTGGATTTGAGCCTTAGTATGTTAGGGACCTGCCCGACAAGAGGTTACCCGGATATGGTGGGCAGGCCCATAAGCTTGGCCAAGATTATGCCAAATACCTCTATTGTATTTACTGCAAAATGTATTTATTTATATATAATCAGTTAATTTGGAGTTGTGCACCTGTACCCCTCTAACTTCACTCTGGCTGCTGCCCTCTATTCCCCAGACACAACCCCCCCCCCCTTCCTCCCTCCCTCCCTCAGTCACTGCTGGTGTAAAAAAACACACACACACTTACCTCCAGGGGCGCCTCGGCAATGCTCACAAAAAAACAAGCCCATAAACAAGCTACCTTAAAAAAAAGAAGCCCAAAAACAAGCAACAAGCTACCTTTAAAAAAAACAAGCAACTCAGGAAAAATAGAAGCCCAATTCCGCTTGTTATAAGCGGACTTGGCAACTATGGAAGTGTTGACTGTTTTTTGCTGATTAGCAACTCCCCCTAGTGCCCAGCACAGTCATAGCAACAATCAAGGAGGAAGTCCCACTAATGTCCTGCAGCCACCACCCAACCTGTCTTCCAAGCACCATTCTCCTTCTGTGCAGGCACCAGGGCCGTAGCTAGGATAGTGCAGCCGGAGCCATCGCACAGGCCACCACAGGTCAGGGGGCACTGTTTGGGCCTGTTAAATTTCTGTTTATTATCATTCTTGCTTGTAGCTTCCTCTTATTTCATCCCCAGCATCTCCTGGCTTCTCCCATCTCTTCCCTGGTCCTTCCCCATTCTCCATTTTTTGGGTGCATTATGTCCCTTTGAAAAACGAGGGGGGTGCCAATGCTCTTTCTGGCACAGGGCACCAAAAAGTCTAATTACGGCTCTGGCAGGCCCCAGTTGGCGGGGGCTGACCGTGAGTTCGATCTTCTATCTTTCAGTGCGTCACTGCCTGAGGTTACCAGTTTCCCGGAAGCCAATCACTCGTGCAGGAGGAGGATGCACAGTAAGACGTATCTCCTCAGCCCACTCCTGAAATCCTGCAGTTTCGGAAGCAGCGTGGATGCCGCTGACAGCCATGATAATTAAAGATTCCAATAACGGTTTAAAGAAATACAGATGGAATAAGGAATATAACCAACATTGCCAAATGCAACAAAGCACAAACCTCATAGAACAAAGTTCCTGCGGGCACTTAAAGTTCCCTGCAGGGTGGGGGCAGGAAAAGACAAGTAGTTTCATACTCTTGGATGAGGCACTATATCCCCGAGGTTCAGTGCCCGACAAAGAAGGATTGAGAAATTATGAAAAGACAAGATAGAACACACAGAGGTACAGTATATACCGAAAGGGTTTCTCAAAGATATACAGTATGACTCTTTACAGAGGAGATAAAGTAATAGACAGAGAATAAGATAGAGAAAGAGTGAGAGGATGTGCACATGGGAAATTTGGGTCATAATATTACCAAATAGGCTTAGTCCCTCTTTAACACTGGAGCACATTTTATACACAGATGGGTGCGCTTCACTTTTGAATATCTGCAAAACACTGAGAGAAGAATAAAGACAAATCATGTAGTTAAATTAATAATGGTTAATTACATGCATTGTTTGGTATTAGTTATACCAAACAATTGTATTTACATACCTCCCAATATAATCCAGTCTTTTGAGGGACAGCCCTGGTTTTTCAGATAAATAAAAGACTATGGGGCCTATTCATCAACACTAAAATAACGTTTTTGAGGACATTTTCCTTAAATAACGTTATTTTGGTATTCATGTAGCCACTTAGCACAGGAGATATCACAGATATCTCCTTGCTAAGTTCCCCTGCGTTAATTTCCACACTCCCCATACATTAGTACATTAGTATGGGGATGTGGAAATTATAGTATTCATCAAATTCCGAAAATTATGAATTTTCGGAATTTGATGCAGTTACTATTCGCCACTGTGAGGTGGCGAATAGCAGAATCGACTTACCTGTATCAGTGTGTGCAGGTCCCCCGATGAGTCCCTCCGGCGCTCTGCTCCGTCCTCAGGCTCCGGAGGCTGGTCGGACATGTGTGCTGCCCAGCAGAGCACAAGAAAGTTTAGAAAAAAAAAAAAAGTTTTTTTTTTCTTTCTAATCTGTCATGTGGTCTGCAGGGAAACCACATGACAGACCAGCAGGACGGAGCCGGAGGCTGCTGCGCGGACAGGTAAGTCGGGGGGGGGGGGGGGAGGTGAGCGGAGGGGGGAGGGGGGGGGGTACCACAAACTTAACGCATCTGTAGGCAGTGCTGCGCATGCGCTAGTTTTACAGATGTAACAGCGCATGCGCAGCACTGTTTCCACATGCGATAAGGTAGTGTAGAGAGGGAAAAGTATCTATTTCCCGAAAAGCTGTCATCGCAAAAATGACAGCTTTTCGGAATAGATACTTATGGAGAGGTGGAATGATTAATTCCACCTATAATTAGGTAGAACTCCATGAGAGTTCTAAAGCTAATTATCTCCAGAGAATTTTTAGGTTTAATGAATAGGCCCCTGAGGGACACATTTATCAATGCTCTTTTGCTGGATATCCATTTTCAAGGGATACAAGCAAATACTAAGCTTCCCCAATATTGAAGAACTGGAGACTGAAGAAGATTTCGGAGACATAAGGCCCTCTGTTTTCATTTGGCAAATGTATGGGGGCTGCTGAACAGGAAAATGTACCCGGTTCTGAAATGCAGCGCATTCTGGAGCTTGGCCCCAGCAGTTAACGCCATCTTCAGGTGTGGTAGTCATTGCAGACTATGAGCTACATAACACACAATTTTTGGGAGAGAGATCTAAAAGATCTCTTCCTGGTACTGTCCGCACATGTATGTCAGCGCATGCGTAGTAAAGCAGTGGGGGGTCAGAACCAGGAAGTAACGTGATCGCAAATACAATCACTTTACCTCTTAAGTGATTGCTGGGATGGGCTTTTATCGGAACCATAGCACCGCGACTCCGAGATGATACATTCACTAGATCCATTATTGCGGCAACAAGTAATCTTCATTTTCAGGGGCAGAATTCAGTTACTAATAAATATGGCCGTATGAGTGTGATCATTTTCTCGACAATGTGGGTGTGACTTTGGGGAAGTGTACATGGCTTGCGTGTACCATGGATTGGCTTATTTGCTCCATTTTTTCCCTTTGAAAATATTGTGAGGCATGGAATATACTCCAAAACAGATGTAATGTAATGTCATATTGCCTGACTTTCTGAACATGGTGTATTGAACGGGAAGTAGTTGGGATCACAGAATGCCGGTGCTCAGCATCCCGGGGGCCGGAGTCCCGACAGGGGTGAGAGTGCCGGCACCAGCATCCCCGGTGCCTGCAATCCCAGTGGGTAAGTATGAGGGTTGGGGTTAGGGATAGATTTAGGCTGCGGGATGGGTGGTTAGGGGGGAGGATTAGGGGTTAGTGTAGGAGTACTTACCTTTTGAACTTCGGGATTCTGCCTGTCGGGATCCCGTACCCAACCCATATTGAACACCATACACTGATAAATAATGTGAGCAATTAAATTTTTTTTAAAACCAATTAAAATGTTATTCAAATCAGTTTCCTTACCTGAAAGTATCTCGATCCATATCAACAATGTCAGACCTATTGAGAGAAACAGAACAGAGCTAAATGACTTTCCTCACAGTGAGACAAACACAAATCATGGTCAAGGCTCTGTTCCTTTGAGTCACAGCCATCCTGCCTGGACAAGCCTGACCCATCTAGGGAAAGATCCAGAGCCCTGTCTGGTAGCACAGTATAGAACATTTTAGCAGACATTCAAAAGAAGGCCTACAGTGAGAAATGGAAGAGCAGACTCAATAATCCAAAATTCTCCTCCCTATGAGCAAATATTAAGTGTTAGGGACCAGATTATGCTGTTGCCACGGTGCATTTTCAAATTCCAAGAGCCCTGAAGTTGTAACTGTAACTATGACAGTGCCGTCATGGAGTCGGTATGAATTACCGCCGGACGCAAGTCAGGCGGTTCAAATCCCGACAGCGGCTGGCCGACATGGCTGAAAATCCTGATCGTCCCAAGGTAAGTAATAACTATCCTAGCCTCCCCCCCTAACCCTCCATTGGGGTGCCTAACCCTAACCTTCCCCTCAGTGCCTAACCCTAATCCCCCCTCTAAGTGCCTAAACCTAACCTCCCCTTCCCCGTCGCCTAAATCTGTCCCCTGGGGGGGTGCCTAACCCTAAGTCCCCCCCGGGGGTGCCTAACCCTAACCCTCCCTTCCCCCAGCCTGACCATAACCTCCCGGGGAGGTGCCTAACCCTAAGTCCCCCCCGGAAGCCCTAAACCTAACTCTCCCCCCCTTGCGGCTGTCTGCAGCGGCGCCCGGCATCACTTCGATCGGGATGCCGGGCGCCGGTCTCCCGGCATCGGTAAAATGACAGGTGTCTAGATTTAGACGCCTGTCATTTAACCCTCGCCGGGATAAAGCAGTCGGGAAGCCGGCTGTCGGGATTACGTCCGCAGGCTTCCCGACTGCATACCGCTGTTATGAAGGTCACTGGAATGACAGATGACAGCTGATATATACAGTATACACTCAGTGGCCATTTTATTATGTGAGGAAGGGCGAGTATAAAGTGATGGACCTGCCAGGGAGGCAAAGCCATGCCCCCCAAAATTTCAGCAGCGTAAAATCTACTGAGACGGCCTAGAAGTACTGGCATGGCTATGCCATCATACGCTTGGCCATGGCCTCTCGTACTGGGGCCTGAAATTTGTCATGGTGCCATGAATGTTAATGCAAATATCTAATCAGCCAATCTGCAATGAATGTTACACAGAACATACAAAATGTATTTCTTGAGGTTTAGGATTGGGACTCCCACACTGCTGTCCTCCAACTCAACACCAATCCTCCTCCGGTCAAGGAACTTTAGAAGCCCACCAAGAGCACATACCTGAAAAAGATAACGAAAAATATATGCATGAAAGCCAGAATTTCCTTAAATACAATACAGTAATTTGACGCTTTTCTGCAAAATTTGATATACAATTTGAAGTTAGACAAATACAAGAGTTTTGGATTTTATAAGAACCAGGCCAAAATGGCGGTGCCCAGAGAGGACTGCACTGGTGCCTCTGGGAGACAATAGCAGACAGCAAGCCGAACTCGGTAAGGTCTGGCATATGGCAACGTCCTCTAGAGAACCATGAGAGACCTTATTTGTCTCTGTAGACCGAGGATCTTGTTCATTGGCAAAATTACTCTACAAAGAGCTGTCCCGGAAATACTGTTTATAGGGAAGGAGCAAAAGTTCGACTTCTGGTATTTTAGTAGCCATCCATGTGACTTCAGGGTGTTGGCTGTCGCTTGTAAGTGGGACTGGAGAAGGAACGAGAATTCTGCTCTGATTAGCAAGTCATCCAAATAGGAAACTGATTAGTTCCCTAGCTCTCTGGAGGGTGATTATCATAGGGTTTGAAAGCTGTTTGCTTGTTTGACCAAGCCTGTTTCCCTCTATATTTTACTCCATGTAAGAAGGAATTAAAGGATCGATAACTCTGGCCTCTCAGTCTGGCAATGGTTACTGGGAGAAGAAGGCTACTTATTATTGTGACCTTACTGATGATCATGTCTACCTCATGCCCAAATAGGAGCTAACCTTCAAAAAGAAAGCAACTCAAGTGTCCTTTTAGATGATATGTCTGCTTCCCAGGATCTGAGCCAGGGTGTGCATAGTGCAGCAACCAGCAAGGCCAAAATCTTGGCATTAGTCAAGCCCACATCAAGGGCAACATTACTCGATTATACAGATACCTAGGTAAGCAACTGAGATTCAGGACAGTATTTCTAGGCTACATGCAAAAACACATGTAGTTTTTACCTGTATGATATGGCCAAAGTACAATAAGTATGCGATCATGCAAAATGCATTCAATAAAGTCCACTACAAAACCTAGACATGAGCAATATATCTCAGATCACTAATATCATATAGTACACTTATGAATATAATATAATGAATGGAAGAGAAATCCATCAATGCACCAGCATGAAGCTACTAATTCATAGCCAAACACCATGTGTCAATAATCATTAACTTTAATTGATACAAGAACCAATTAGAGTGTTTAAACAAGCTGAATAGCAAGCATCATTTGCAGTGACACATACAGAAAAGCTATACTCTAACATTTATTACCCCAGCACCCACCGCACACATACATGTTGAGAGGGAATCAGTATGTTATGCCGCCGGCCGCATGGTTTCGACGACTGTCGTTAGTACCTTGCCGGGATTTAACAGTCGGGAAGACGAGAGTCGACTTCCTGACTGCATCCCGTTGAGAGGAGCTACAGTGCTTTCAACACTAGAATGTTTTTTAGGGGGCCGGATTCCTTTTATAATTCTGCCCTGTGCTGCATAGGCAGGCACTTTGTATAAGCCTGAGGAAGCATTGACTGGTTAATTTTGAGTTGCATGATATGTGCGACTCAAAATAAACACATAAATGCTACATTTTGCGGGATGCATTTTAAGTCTGTTTTATGACCAACTATTACCGACCTCATACTCTGTAAAATGTTCTCAATTCTCACCATAAGAGGACAGTCAAAGGGAATAATGGAGGAGAGATGTAGAATCTTCTGTGTCTCAGTGAGGTTAGAAGGCAGGGAAGAGAAGTTTCCTGAGAGGACCCTCTGCTTACAGATGGGCAGCGCTGATTATGACACAGGGAAACATACTATTATAAGAAAATTCATTAGTGCGGCTAAGCTCATGAAACACTATGCACATTAGTGTGACAGCAGGTATACTGTATACAGTCTGTGCGCTGTATAAACTGTAAGCAAACACAAAATAAAATCTGAAACAGTATATTTAGCATTGTAACACTATTATGCACTAATTTATACACTGAGCGGCCCAAATTATGATAAGAGGGTTAGCACTTTGTTGGGTCACCTTTTACTCTTACTATGGCTTGAATTTTTCTAGGCATAGATTCTACGGTATGCAGTCGGGAAGCCGGCGGACCTAATCCCGACAGCCGGCTTCCCGACTGCTTAATACCGGCGAGGGTTAAATGACAGGCGTCTAAATCTAGACGCCTGTAATTTTACAGATGCCGGGAGACAGGCACCCGGCATCCCGATCGAAGTGATGCCGGGCGCGGAGCGCAGACAGCCGCGAGGGGCGGGAAGTGTTAGGTTAGGGGTTCCCGGGAGGTTAGGGTAAGGCTAGGGGAAGGGAGGGTTAGGGTTAGGCACCCCCCCGGGGGACTTAGGTTTAGGCGGCGGGGAAGGGGGGGTTAGGTTTAGGCACTTAGAGGGGGGATTAGGGTTAGGCACTGGGGGGAGAAGGTTAGGGTTAGGCACACCTAAGGGAGGGCTAGGGTTAGGGAAGCCGCTGTCGGGATTCCAACTGCCGGGCATGGGTCCGGCGGTAAATCATACCGATTCTGATTCTACTGTTGGTATGTTTCATGGGAAATATTACCCCAAATGCAATGAACTGCATCTCCATAACGTTGCCTCCACCAGCCTTAAGAGTCATGACAATGCAACAAGGATCCATTGAGTTGCTTCACCCTGTTTGCAGCAGATAGCAACGGCATACGGACAGGCCTCTGCTTCTGTAGCCCATACAATGTAAAGTGCAGCATACTGCTAGTTGAAAGAGCCCATCTCAATTGGTCCCGGATTCAGATTATCCGTAATTTGATGCACTGCTGCCAGTCTGTGTGAATGTACAAGTGCCCACTCTCTTTTTCCACTCCAGCATCAAGTAGCCGTTCACGACCACAGGCCTTGCGCTCAGACCCAGTTATTGTCTGCTGGTCTACTCTGTGAACACTTGACCAGCTGCCGCCCCTGAACAGTTCACCAGTGCAGCCATTGTGCTAATACTCGTACGCTGCTGCGAGCGCCAACAATCATTCCACGTTCAAAGTCTACCAGATCGCATCCTATATCCATTTTTAATGAGTGATACACCTCATTGGTCTCTGCATACCTACACTTTTCCATTCTTATACAGATTCAGACATCCTATGGCAGCATTATCTGAGGAATAGATACTGTACATAAAATAGCCTAGTAGTAACAATAATTTGGCCTCTCCGTCTATGTCATGTGTATCGTTTCTGTTAATGTGGTTCAATGTTTTTTGCAAAAACAATATTTTGGGAGAATCACAACTTTTGCATAACTTTATAGTTCCAGATATTACAATTTAATGAATAATAAAAATCAATATAACCTTCATCATTACTCTCTGATTTTATAACACACTAATAGCATCACAATGGTAACTCCCATGACTTTGTGTTCTCCCATCTCCTAAACATCTATAGCTTCTCTAAATCAGCCTTCCTGTTCTCAGAGCACAATTCCCTTTATTTCCAGCTTTCTGCCTGGCAATCTGCACCTAAAGATACGAGCACACTGTGACACCTACAGTAGATGGCCACAGCACAATCCTTTCCATCACCTCTCTTCAATCACTCCTATATCCCATTTTAGCACTTTTTTGCTCTCTTTTTACAATACCACACTAAACACAGCCCTAGAAGAAGCAGTCCCAACACACACACACACACAGTCGAGTCACATTATTATGCCCACCTCCAACATTTGACGTCGGCAGCGCGTAGCCCATGAAGTACATCACGTGCCGTGCGCTGGCTTGGTGGGTATATAAGGTGTGCGATAGGCCGTCTGCACACATAGCAATCATTGCTGTCATGGGTAAAAGGGGCAGTTTATCCGAGTTGCAAAAAGGGATGATTATTGGCTTTCGGTCGAGGGTGGCAGTATTTTTGAAACAGTGCAGTTTGTGAACTGTTCACGTGCTGCTGTGGTGAAGGTGTATCGTGGCTGGACAAATGGCACCATTGCGAATAACCGATGTGGAAACTGTGGAGCACCACATGCCATTAATGTGAGAGGTGAACGTCGGTTATGAAGGTGTGTGAGGGCCGACCGACACGCTACAGTGGAGCATCTCACAGTCAAAATAAACCTGGGGGGCCACCAGACGTGTGTCTAAAAGGACAGTTCAGCGTACCCTGCTGTGTATTGGGCTCCGAAGCAAACGGATGGTCACTGCACCTATGATAATGAAGGTGCATCGGCGGAAAGGGCTTACAATTTCAGGCATGTATCGGAATTGGACCTCTGCTGATTGGCGAAGGGTTGCCTTCTCCAATGAGTCACATTTTCTGCTTCACAAAACGGATGGACGTTGGAATGTCAGACGAGAAACATCGGAGAACAAACACCCTGCAAACCATTGCTGGAAGAACACAAGCTGGTGGTGGCAGCATTATGGTCTGGGGAAAGTTTTCATGGCATTCTCTGGGCCCACTCATCCATGTGGAAGGCACCCTCAACCGATTTGGTTATGAATCCATACTTGCAGAGCACGTACTGTACACCCATACATGCTGATTGTCTTCCCTGAGGCGGATGGGATCTTCCAGCAAGACAATGCGACATGTCACAAGGCTAGAAATGACCGACAGTGGTTGGACGAGCACGACCAAGACTTCAAGGTACTTCCCTGGCCTTCTAATTCCAAGTACTTGCGCCCAATTGAGTGGGGCCACCTAGATCGTTGTGTTCGCTCTATGCACCCTCCAGCAGCTGTGGGATGCACTGAAGTCAGCATGGCTCCAGATACCTGTGCCAACCTACCAGCACCTTGAGTCTGTCAGGACCTGGGGGGTTTTTGGACCCAGGATGGAATCAGGAGTCGAAGCAGGAACGGTCTTGTTAAACTTAAAGGCAGCTGGTTTAATGGGGGTATTCAAAATTAATGGAATTAAACAAATATATAAATACTGTAACAAAAGTCCATGGGTGAACTGAGGATAAGTGTCTGGCAGAAAATAATAGTCCAATTGCTGTGGAATTGCAAAACAAGTGTCTGATAAAAAACAAATCCAATAGAAGCCGGTGTCTGGTAATGAATGAGTCCAGTTGATGTGAGGCAGGGAAACAGGTGCTTGGTAACGAACTGACAGGGAAGAAAATCCAATAGAGGTATACTGTGGATCAGAGGTCTGTAAACTGCAGTGGGATCTGAGTGCAAGCGGCTGGTGGTCAACCAGTGGAGGGTGAGACGTGGGGTATAGTTGGTACAGGAATCCTGGGAACTGCCTGGAATGCTGACAGGAAGCAAATGAGACACTGCTGAGACTGCAATATACCAAGGATAGGGAGCACAGGTAACTCTCACACAGCAAGGCTGAGAACATGTTGCACTGGCAACTAGAGGGTGTGCTGAACACCCTTAAGTACCAAAGGAAGGTGCAATATAGGCTGCTGAGAGTCACATGCAAGGCTCCAACCTGATTGGCCCATTCAGGTCACATGCCCAAAACTAAGATGGCGGCACCCAGCAATCTGCAGCATGGAGAAGCTGCCAGTCTTACCTATACCAACATGGCCTGTTCCCCCGGGACCTCCTCGCGCACCTTGCGCCAACCTCCAGGAACCAGCACCCCCACCGGTAGGACCGCGCCAGAGCGCACGCACAGGCAGAGACCGCGAACCAGCAGGTAAGGACGCTCTGGTCGTGACAGTACCCCCTCCTCCACGGGTGGCCTCTGGACACTTCCCAGGCTTCTCTGGGTTGGAGGTATGGAACTTGCGGATGAGACTAGGAGCATGGACATCCTCAGCTTTGATGCAACATCGCTCCTCAGGGCCGTAACCCTTCCAGTCCAGCAAATATTGTAAGTGTCCATATCGCATACGAGAGTCTAGGATTTGTTTCACCTCGAACTCCACCCCCTTCTCGGTGAACACTTTAGGAGGTGACAGCATGACTTTAAGGAAATTTGTTAAGAATGAGGGGTTTCAATTGTGAAATATGGAAGGAATTAGAGATCCTGAGGTAGGAAGGAAGCTGCAGTTCGTAAGCCACTGGGTTGATGACCTCGATGATGGAGAACGGGCCAATAAATCGAGGTGCGAATTTCATAGATGGAACTCTGAGGCGTAGGTTGCAAGTAGACAGCCAGACCTGATCCCCTACTTGCATTCTGGGAACAGTTCTGCGCTTTTTGTCTGCACCCCTTTTGTATCGCTGAGAGGTCTTCAGGAGGGTAGCATGAACTTGTGACCATATCTGAGTCAACAGCGGGAACATCATAGACTGGCAGGTCTTTAAATTCAGGAACCCTTGGATGGAGACCATAGACAATATAAAATGGTTACTGACCAGAAGACGAGTGATATGAGGAGTTATGTGCAAACTCAGCCCACGGAAGAGACTCTGACCAATTATCCTGGGAGGACGACATGTAAATTCTCAGAAAAGTCTCTAGGTCTTGATTCACCCTTTCTGTAGATCCATTGCTTTGAGGGTGGTAGGCTGTGGAGAAGTTTAATTTGACTTGTAAGACGAAACAGAGAGCTCTCCAAAACTTTGCCACAAACTGAACCCCACGATCTGACACTATCTCAGTGGGGAATCCGTGCAGGCGGAATATGTGAAGTACAAATAGATGAGCCAACTCAGAAGCGGAAGGTAGTTTTTTAAGTGGAATGTAATGGACCATCTTGGAAAATCGGTCGACTATCACCCAGATGGTGGTATATCCATCGGAAACCGGCAAGTCTGTCATGAAATCCATGGACAGATGTGTCCATGGGCGGGTTGGAATGGGAAGAGGCATCAGGTCTCCAGCAGGAGCTTGTCTAGGAGTCTTGTGTTGGGCACACTGGGTGCAAGAAGCAATGAACTCCGCCACCTCTGTTTTCATAGCGGGCCACCAATAAGAGCGCTGCAGAAATTCCAATGTCTTGTGGTTACCTGTATGGCCTGAGAAGCGAGATGCATGAGCCCAGGACAGTAATTGTTTCCGTAATTCCGGAGCCACGAAGGTTTTGCCAGGGGGAGGTTGCACTTGAATACTGGCAAAGACTCGAGTCGAGGACTGGTGTTTCTCGGAGGACTTCCTTATTGTTGTCAGGGGCGAAGGAGCGTGATAGGGCATCAGCCTTTTGGTTGTGGGATCCTGAACGAAAAGTCAGTGTGAAGCTGAAGCGGGCAAAGAATATGGCCCAGCGAGCCAACCTAGGACTAATACATTGTATATTCTTTAGAAACAGCAGGTTTCTATGGTCTGTATATACTGTGAAAGGATACTTGGCACCTTCGAGGAGATAACGCCACTCTTCTAGGGTTAACTTGACCGCCAGCAATTCCTGTTCACCAATAGCATAATTCTTTTCCGCTGGAGAAAACTTTTTAGAAAAGTAGCCACATGAGTGGATCCTGTTGTCTTCAAATCTCTGTGACAGGACAGCTCCCACTGCCTCCGAAGAGGCATCCACCTCCAGAAGAAAAGGCCTGTTGGTGTCTAGCTGCCTTAACACCGGAGCTGAGATGAACGCCTGTTTTAACAGTTGGAAGGCTGTTTCTGCCTCAGGAGGCCATTTGGAATGACTGGCTCCTTTACGGGTCAAGGCTGTGATAGGAGCCACCAGAGTAGAGAACCCCTTAATGAATCGTCTATAGTAATTAGCAAAGCCGAGAAGTCTTTGGACTGCCTTTAAGGAAGTGGGGCGTGATCAATCCAGGATTGCTTGAACCTTTTTTGGATCCATCTCCAATCCGGAGCCCGAGATGATATACCCCAAGAATGGAATGGAAGGGACTTCAAACATACATTTTTCAAGCTTGCAGTATAGATGGTTCTCCCTCAGCCGTGACAGGACTTCTTTGACGTGGGCTTGATGTTCTTGGAGAGTAGATGATAAAATTAAAATATCGTCCAAATATACCACCACAGAAATGTAAAGCAGATCTCTGAATATATCATTCACAAAGTTTTGGAAAACTGCAGGGGCGTTACAGAGTCCGAATGGCATCACCAGGTATTCGAAGTGCCCATCTCGAGTATTAAAGACAATTTTCCATTCATCACCGGATCGGATCCTGATGAGATTGTATGCCCCGCGTAAATCAAACTTTGAGAAAATAGAGGCACCCTTGACTTGGTCGAACAATTCCGTGATGAGTGGTAGCGAGTATCGATTCTTTATAATGATATCGTTCAACCCTCTATAATCAATACAAGGTCGGAGACCCCCATCCTTGGACACAAAGAAAAATCCGGCACCGGCCGTAGACGTGGATGGACGGATGAATCCCTTACTCAGGTTCTCCTGGATATACTGTGACATGGCTTTGGTTTCAGGTAACGATAGGGGGTAGGTACGACCTCGAGGAGGAGATTTGCCCGGCATCAGATCAATTGGACAGTCCCAGTCTCGGTGTGGAGGTAAGATATTAGCTTTGTTTTCAGAAAACACATCCGAGAAGGATCTATATGCCTTAGGAATTTGCAGGTCTTCTGATGCCTGAATTTTCCTTATAGGTTTAATAATCGGCAGACAAGACCTCTGGCAAGCATCGTCCCAGGACTGTTCTTGCATGGAGTGCCAATCGATTTTGGGATTGTGTTTACACAGCCAGGGATATCCTAATATCACATCATGTGACGCTTTGGGTATAACCAAAAAACTGATGAGCTCAGAATGAAGGGCTCCTATGCGAACTGTTAGGGGTTGGGTCCGTTCAGAAATTGTACCATTGACAATGGGATGGCCATCGACAGCCGACAGAGTAATAGCATGGTTGAGGGGAATATGAGGCACTAGAAGCTTTCTAGCTAGTTTGAGAGTAATAAAGTTCTCTGCCGCACCAGAATTCAGGAGGGAAGAGACGAATACAGGGCCTTGCTTCAAGTCTAGGGCTATGGGTAGAACAGACTCAATATTTCCTGGGGACAGAAGCACTACTCCCAACCGAGTGTCCCCGGAACCGGTTAGGAGCGGGAGTTTGTTTGTTCCAAGAGTAGGTCGGAACCGAAGGCGATCAGGCCTATTCTTCTCTGTCTGTCATTACCTGAAGCAGAGGTCCACCTTGTTGCACAGAGAAATTAGGTCGTTGAGATCAGTAGGGAGGTCCTGGGTGATTAGAGCATCCTTCAAACGATCAGAGAGGCCATTCCAGAAAGCCGATGTTAGGGCTTCTTCGTTCCATTTTAACTCTGATGCTAAGATCTGAAATTGGATGACATACTGACTGACTGGACGAATCCCTTGTCTGAGGCGCATAATTTTGGATGATGCTGAAGTCGACCTCCCAGGTTCGTCAAAAATCCTCCTAAATGCTGCCAAAAAGTGAGAATAATCATCCAGTAGAGAATCTGAACTCTCCCAGGGCGGGGAAACCCAGTCCAATGCCGCTCCAGATAGCAGGGACACAATATAGGCCACTTTGGTTTTCGGTGTAGGGAAGTTAGAGGGTTGAAGGGTAAAGTGCACTTCGCACTGGTTGAGAAACCCCCGACACACCTTGGGATTGCCATCAAACTTATTGGGTGTAGGTAGGTGCAGACGGGGTGGAGCACAGGGAGTGGGACCATCGGTGTGGACTGGGTGGCAACTGCTGGGGGACCAGCTGTGACCAGAGAGGCATGCAAGGTGAAATTGTGCCATTTGCTGTTGCATAGCCTCCAGGCCTTCTAGCCGATTGGCGATACTGTGTAACAAATCCGTTCTGGACTCCGGTCCGGGTTATTTGGCCAGTGCAAACTGTCAGGACCTGGGGGTTTTTTGGACCCGGGATGGAATCAGGAGTCGAAGCAGGAACGGTCTTGTTAAACTGAAAGGCAGCTGGTTTAATGGGGGTATTCAGATTCATGGAATTAAACAAATATATAAATACTGTAACAAAAGTCCATGGGTGAACTGAGGATAAGGGTCTGGCTGAAAATAATAGTCCAATTGCTGTGGAATTGCAAAACAAGTGTCTGATAAAAAACAAATCCAATAGAAGCAGGTGTCAGATAATGAATGAATCCAGTTGATGTGAGGCAGGGAAACAGGTGCTTGGGATGCCGCTGCCTGGATTCTGGTACCGGGATCCCAACGCTGTCGGGATTTCAGCGCCGGTATTTTGTCCGTCAACATCCCGCACACCGGGATGCTGACTACATCCTATCGTTCCATCGGGATCTTTCACTCTGCCTATATCCCCTACTTGTCTCACTATTATATTTTAGCTTGAAGTTTCAGGAGCGTGGATGCAAGAGCCTGTAATTTTTACTTGAAATGTGTATTTTCTTTATTACTACTAATGTCTCCCATTTACATATAATCATGTATCTTATTTTTAATGCCAGTACAGTATCTACTGAACTGACTTTGAGAGGATAATTATTTAATTTGGAGATATTAGATTATTGAGCACTAAACTCTGCTAATCTGATATACACAGTCGAGTCACATTATTATGACCACCAGCTAATAGCCAGAGGAACCGCCGTGTGCAGCACGGACAGCAGCTAGACTGGCTGGGAGTGACTCTGTCATGACCAGAGCGTCCATACCGGCGCTGAAATCCCGACAGCGTTGGGATCCCGGTACCAGAATCCAGGCAGCGGCATCCCAAAGGTAAGTATCGTCTGTTAAGAGGGAGGTTTAGGCATTAGGGGGAGGGTTAGGTTTAGGGTGCTTGGAGGGAGAGGTTAGGTTTAGACACTAGAGGGGTTAGGTTAAGGCACCGGAGAGGGAGTGTTAGGTCTAGGGTGCGGGGAGGGGGGTTAGGTTTAGGTACTAGGGAGGGAGGTTAGGGTTAGGCACCAGGGAGGGAGAGGTAGGGGTTAAACTTACCTTCTGTCCTTATGGGAGTTGGGATTCTGACTGACAGGATGCCACTGTCTGTATTCTTACCAGCGGCATCCCGACCGCCAGGATCTCATACCCAGTCCGACCCCGATATGTTAGTGTAATCAGCCACACAGCTGATCATAGTATAACCCGACATCGTGAATAATCATCATTTCTATGCACTCCTACACACACACACACACATGTACTTTATACACAGCTCCTCAATTACTGCCATCCTCGCAGTGTCTGCCTTTCTCAGTGAAGCTGAATGAACGCTGAGAAGATCATCACAATTAGCTTTCGGAGAGCGGAAACAGAAGGAATGCTGTGTAAGGCTGATTACCAAAGTCCACACGAGGAAACAGAACTATCTCAGCTCTGTATCTCCCATCAGCTTCTCCATCTGCAGCAGAGCCTAGGAAATGACAACATGTGAGTGGCATGTAGTAATATCTTTATAAGTAGAAAGGATATGGCTGGG
Organism: Taudactylus pleione; assembly: GCA_031769625.1. Classification (NCBI taxonomy): domain Eukaryota; kingdom Metazoa; phylum Chordata; class Amphibia; order Anura; family Myobatrachidae; genus Taudactylus; species Taudactylus pleione. The sequence goes on along the minus strand of JAUIMM010000273.1, from coordinate 1,712,632 downwards.
TAATTTAAATAACTACATCAGATATTTGAAGATGGAAATAACACTACAAGGAAAACTAGGTAACAGATGGGATGGAAAGCTTCATTACTATGATGAAAGAGTTAAAGACAGAGGAAAAATGAATGGAGAGATGAGGTCTAATGTTAGCAATTTTATTTACTCAAGGTCCGGAGAAAGTCGGAGAGATTTTGTTCCTGCTTTGCGCTGGTGACAACACATCTTGGCTGCAGATCAGCAATCACTACAATGGGGATGAGACAGTGGTTTACAGTATAATGACTCACAAAGGAGCAAAGGACAGCTGAAATTAGAGACATAATTAATTAAACTATTTCCTTAAACGTCACTGATATTGGGATGTAGAAGAAGCAAGATATAAAACCACACTTGCCAGCTCTCCCTGATTGTCAGAGAGACTCCCTGAAATAGTAGCAATCTCCCTGACTCCCTGAAGAGTCCAGCAATCTCCCTGATTGCACCTTACACCCATTATGTAGCTGTTATATACAAGAAAAAAACCCAGAGCTATATACATTGAAATTGGATATTAAGTATAATTTCCTTGCATTGGTCATGAGGCTCAATGATCCTTATGGCGACAAGCGTTGTTAAGGTTTCTCACGGCTAATTATATGGGAATCGCTTGTAAAACATAATACATCATCAAGCCCTGAATAGTTTTCATCAACAAGTAGATCTTACTAACTGCTATGTGGCTCGTTCACATATGGATGAAAGTCAATTTTATGTCACGACTCTCAGATGTAGCAGTACACACCCAATTTACCGCCGCGCTCATAGGTGTTACTTTCAATCTTCCTGAAATGATTTTTCAAGAGTAGGCAAGTATGTATATGAGACCATATGAGATCCCTCACAGATCTAAATGACGTTTGTACACTGACGTAACCAGAGTCATGATATAGCAGTATGTAAAGGTAGTGGTAGGTGGTGCCACCGTACTGTGACATCTTTGCAATGCCCAACTCTGCATCAGTAATCTCACATCTTGCGAGCCACTTTGAACACCAGCTAGGCTGCTCATGGCAAGGCGATATGAATTATCGGAGTCCAAACGGGGAATGATAGTGGGTGCCCGACGGATGGGACATTCCATTTCCGAAGTTGTGCAGACAGTCAACATTCCTAGATCAACTGTGTCACATGTATTCTGGATATACCTAAGGAAGGCATTGCCACCCACCATGGACAGCGCAGTTGGCGACCACGGGTGCTAAATAAACGTGATCAGCGGTGTCTGGTCAGAATTGTCCATGGTAACAGACAAGCGACACTGACTGGAATCACATCCACAACGCAAATCCAGCAGGTCAGTGCAGCGTTCTTTAGCTTCCATGGAATATGGGAGCAGAAGGCCCACCAGAGTGCCCCTACTAACACTTCGGCATTGGACACAGAACCTCAACTGGGTGGAGGACTGACAACATGTGGCGCGGTCCAATGAGACACGTTTTCAGTTGTTTCGGACTGATGGTAGGGTTCGGGTGTGGTACAGACCCCAGTTGTCAACAAGTCACTGTGCAGGCTAGTGGTGGTTCCATAATGTCTTCACGTGACTTGATTGGGTCTGCTGGTTCACCTAACACGTCATTGCCCAGTAACCACTGTGTTGCATTGCTTGATAACCATTTACAGCCCTTATTGACTTCATGTACTCCCACAATGATGGAATATTCCAGCAGAATAATGCACTGTATCGTCTGTCCCAAGCTGTCCACAATTGGTTCAGGGAGCATTCTGGAGAGTTCCGATGAATGGTGTGACCACCACATTCACCCAACATGAAACCAATCGAGCATTTATAGGACGCGGTGGAGAAGTCCATTCGCACCCAAGATCCCGCACCTACAAATATCAGGGAGCTGTGGGAAGTTATCCAGACGGCATGGGTTAACTTCTCTCCATGGGTATCTGATACAAACGTTTCCATTGACGGTAAACCAAAATCGTATTCTTCCAGGACACAAAAATTCAGGAATCACCCAAGAAAGACTGCACATAGCTGCAGGTATGAATCTATCACCCCTGGTTTCCTCCGGTCTGCCACTTTGGACTATTTAAAGTGGACACGGTAAAGTTCTCACAAACTTTACCTACAGTACCTGCAGATCAGGAATAATTCTACAATAATTGACTTGGACTCTAGAATCTTTTGGTCAGGACTCCAAATTATTTGTGATTATATATATATATATATATCTAAGCTTATTCATGTTTTTATTGCTTTTTATTGAGATATACTTCATTTGGATATATATTTTATTTGTGTGAGATGTGAATAATGTTTATATTTTAAATATCTACCTCTAGTGCAGTGGTTAAAATCTCCACACACAATTTTTTGCGCTGTTTCTTTCTACATTTGTTTATACTTTGATTTTTTTTTCGGTGACCTCACGTTTGAAAAGCAGCAATAATAGTATAATTATAAATTTATTTGGGTTTTAACAACGGTATACCCTTGATAATTGTTAAAAATCTCTGCAAAACACGGAAGTGGGACAGGCAGCGCAGCTTTTTAGCTAGTTTCCCCTATCCTACACGATACTAAACATCGATCGCATAACTTTTGGTACTTCAGTGTATGTATATATGTGAGTATGTTACCTTGATGTTTTCAGAACCCCTCAACTTGCTTCACATCACTATATTTGAAAGTGTTCTACATTGAAATGTATAACATTCAGTAAAACATAGTGTTATCTCATAACTAGACAGTGAATGTGGAACGACATAGCATGTTTAGGAATGAACAACAGAAATGATAGGAGGGGGGAGGAGGTAATAATGCTGAAGATCAATATTGCAGGAAGATATTACTGAAGAAGGTGGCAATGCAGATGTACTACAGGTCCATATATGATAACCAAGGTATTAAAAAAGTGCTGATTGGGGTTCAAGCATAAGATTTACTGAAATACAATTATTAATGCAAATGCAAAAGACTGCAAAGCAAAATCCAGTTATCACTATATGTGATTTTAAAGTACCCAGATATAATATGAGATACTAATAGTGTTTTTGTCAGATAAACTAACATTTCCCATGAAAAAGAAGAACAGAAGTGGGAATTTGTTGAAACTCTCGGGTAGATAATGGATGCAATGCAACCCATATTTTGGGGATTGGCGAGGCCTATTTCTGAGGTGTGGAGTCTAATGTGCCGACGGTGTTCACCAGGGACCCTCACAGGAAGGTATGGACTTGTTCCCCTATACAGGTGCTGGTGAAACTCTGGATGGAGCGGAGAAGACTTTCAGCGTAGTCAACAGGCCGGGTCAGAACCAAACGGACAAGACGGTACCAGGTAGCAGACGTATGCAGGTCACGGAGGATAGCCAAGGTCAGAACCAGATTACCAAACGCAGTACCAGGGAGCAGACGAAGACGGGTCAGGAACAAAGCCAAGGCCAGGAACGGATAGCAAGTATACACAGGAACGCTGGAGTAAGGTTATGGAGCCTATAAGCTCAGAGATCTGTCTGTTGCCAGAGACTCCCTCTTATAGGGAGGAGTTCAAATCTATTTTCACTCCTGCAACTCTGGCAACAGATGCAAGAGCGTATAGTTTCACATAACAATATTTTTATGGTCTTCTTTAAATCACTTTGCTGCTGAGGGTCATCTCATCCCTGTGCTTGCCCTGCGCACATTCCAACATCAATATCAGTACATTTTATTGTGAGTATCACATTAGGATCACTTTGTAAATGCAGGGGCCAGAATACATGAGGAATCGAGCATACCTTTGATCCCTCTGTTTTAAGCTCTGCGTCTCTCATCCATACACTCATTACCAGCTCCCATTCATGGTTACAGGACTTTTATTGGGATGCACCCACTCTGTGGAATGCCCTCCCATGCACAACAAGACTTTCCTCTGGTCTCCAAACCTTCAAAGTATTCCTTGAAGACTCACCTCTTCAGGCAAGCTTATCAAATTCCACAATCAGCCACGTAACCTCTGTAAGCTATGCTACCCAATTACATCCCCTCTATACAGTACACACATAACTATACATATGTTGTCTATATACACATCCCACTGACCCCAGGCCAACATTGCTGTGTGACTGGATCATACAGCTCACCAAGAACCTCTGCAAACTGGCTGAACCAATATGCAATAGGTAGAACCTGTCCTTGTGTACCAATGTCTATTTCCCTATAGATTGTAAACTTGCAAGCAGGGCACTCTTACCTCTATTTGTCTGACTGTTATTACCTAGGCTTGTTTTATCAGTTTTGTTTCCAGTTGTAAAGCGCAAAGTAATATGCTGGCGATATATAAGTGTAAATAAATTAAGCTAGTAGTAACTATTTTACACCATACCACTTTCATCGTTGCTACAAGGGACACTATAGTCACATACAGTAGAGTTTATCAGCCTCCGGATAAAGCAACAGCAGCTCGTTAACCATCCTTCATGACAATTGTAATATTAACCCATCTGCATTCAAATAGGGATAACACTGCGTGTTCCCCTTTTCTGCTTCTGCTTATCGCTTCCACTATGAACCATTTTGTAAATGAGAAAGTAAACCCTTCAGAACCACTTTTCTACAGAAATACTATTGGACACATGATATTAAACAGTCCTAATGATACTTAGGGGTAAATTTACTAAAGTGAGAGCTTTTAGAAGTGATGTTACCCATAGCAACCAGTCAGATTTTAGCTATTATCTTCTAGAAGGTGCTAGTTAAATGTTAAGTAGAATCTGATTGGTTGCTACGGGCAACATCTCTTCTAAAACTCACTTCTAAAAACTCTCACTTTAGTAAATTTGCCCCTTAGAGTGGTGAAGAGGGAAGGGGTTAGAAGTAAAATGCAAATAAGTAATGGAGAAGCGATGAAAGTTACTTTGCACCTACCTCTGCTAAGCAGCTGGAGCTGTTCAGTGTCTGGGGTATCTGGCATGAAGTGAACGGAGCAGTCACCCGAAATGTAATATGCGACAGCGAGCAGTCCTGATTGCCATAGCACACTCAGGTATATCTGCAGCAAACACACCACAGGATGCTTTTATCCTATCAGGAGGCATTAACAACAGTATTCATCCACTGAGTGGAAGCAGGACCTAAGAAGGCATTCAGGCAGCCTATTTGCAGCGTTCACACTTGTGGTTGGTGAGAGGACAGGTGAAAAAGTTACCCCTAGCAACCATTAAGTTTCTCATTATCAGTATGAATAATGTACTTGATAAATGATAGCTAGAAGCATAACTGGACATTTTGGTACCCCCAATAGGAATATTAGGAGCGCACAAACAGGTGTGCCCTCATGGAGAAGGGGTGTGGCCTCACAGCACACCCCTATCTTCATAAATCTGTGGGGGGGGGGTCCTGCACTCCTGACAGTGCGGTGACAGCTGATGCAGACGACTGGTCTGCGTGTTCCCGCAAGTGCTGGCCGCGGCCTGGCTGTGGGTGGGTTGCAGTACTACGGCCTCCGCTCCCATACTAACACTCTCATACATACTGTACATAACACGCACATACTACATTACATCTGCGTCTGATTAGCCAACCCTCTGTAACCGCCAAATATATTTCTAATACACCTCTTCCTGCGTGCATCTAAATCTGTACTGCAACATGTACGAACACCTTTGGAATGTATGCACGAAGCAACCCAGATGCATCAGCAGCCAAAAAAAACATTGCACAAGGAAAAAATACAACACATTGACCCCCACAGCAAAAAACAATCACATTGGGCTCAATAGGAAAAACAACAGAAGACTGACCTGTCAGGATGAATTGGGCCGGACCAAATTGCAACACGGGTCAATGTCAGAGACAATTGCAGGGCTCCCGGGTGGTCCATCTCCCGGCTAAGGGCACCCGAAACTGCCTGCTAGCCAGAGCAGGTGACTGCTTCCGGGTTTGTCTTCCACAGTGGAACACAAATCTCAGAAGTATGGTAGCCGGCCGGCAGCCAGTAGCACTGTGCGGTAGGACTGGCCGCGCCTCCCTAGTCACTGCTATGGCCAGAAGATTGGTTGTTATGGACAACTTTTCCACCTGTCCTCTTTGTAAGGTTTGAAACATCTGACCATCGGTGCTTTAAATGTGTGAGCCACAGAGATGCACTATGAAAGCTGGCTTTTCAGATACTTTGTACATGATTGTTTTGCGATACACTTTTGACATGTATTAAATAACCCACTATTACATGAATTTTCATCTTTGCTCATTTATGCCAAAGAATACCAAGTTTATTATGTTACAAAATGATAAAAGGAAAAATGCACAGTAAATATATAGGGGCTGATTATGAGCGAGACGCAGTCGCCTTTAGTCCTTTCAGCGACACGCCTGCACCACATAGGATGCAACATCAACGTGACTCTATTTAGCCACTGTCCCCGTTACTTCCCAGTCACTTCCCAGGACCGCCCCATATATATTTCACAGACCTAGACCTTACGTCCAAATCTGTACAGCGTCTTTGTACGAACGAGGAACAGGTGCTGCGTCCGCCTCAGAATTAGGCCCATAGAAAGTATCAACATGTGTCTCCACTGACGATGGTGGGAAAAGAACAGGTCTTTGAATGCAATAATATAGAGGAAGAATTACTCCAAATAACTCAGGAGACATATAAAGAAACAGTTCTGGTTACTTTGACATGCGTCATAAAATGATTTATTGTATCCTGTCTGTAAAGCTTACAATAAAGTCACACATATTGGGCACCCAGTCTCATTAGAGAACATACACCACCTGGTCAAGCGTCTGGGTCACATGGGGCTGAGTAATAGTGACTTGATGGTGAAGGCACACCCTGACATATTTTAAGGCAGTTCCAAACTATACCTGATCAATCCCAAACAGATAAAGGGGGAACTTGCATGTTTTGGAACCACAAACATTGCACACTAATATAACTAAATTGGCAGCCAAACTCTCTACATGTGGGCAGCTGAAATAACACAAGGCAATGCCCACTCCCACACTATTTACATAGCAATATGGTAACCATTGTTAAAAAAAACAGGGTCATTACAGACAGCCTTGATCAAAGAAAGCCTGGAGTAATTTGTTCCTCATCCCCTGATGCTACCCTTGGTGTATGGGCGTATTTGCTAGCACAACACCTCTGATTGTTGCTCCTCATCTTCATCTTGAGAGTCGGTAACTATGAAGTTATGTGTCATCTGCAAGTGATTCATCAGCGAACACTGTAAAACTGAAAAAAAAGGGAATACAAATGTGAACCAAAAACTTAAGGTGCCTATCCACTAGATGATTAAAATGAGCGATTGAACGGTAACGATATCGTTCGAAAATCATTTGCAGATTGTTTAAAAAATTGGTCTTTTAGACATCTATCATCGTGCAAACATGCTGATCAACCTGACGATAACGTCAGGTTCAGCATGTTTGCAGATGATTGATTGTGCCTACACTGAATGACTGCTCGGTCAGTGCAGGCACATCACAGACTGACAAACGACTGCACGATTACAATGTCGTAATCGTGCAGTCTTTTGCCTGTCTTCTAGTGGATAGGCACCTTTACAGCGATAAAATGCAACATCTATAATAAACAAATATCTGTGTAGTAAAGTTTGAACAGAAAGAAAATAATGTTGAACAACAACAAAATAAAAAGGTAATAAAACCAATAAAATTAACCCTACATATAATATGCAGGTCCTAGTACAGGAAATTATCTTTAAACCCTTAAACAATAGACAATAGATACATTAATAAATGTATACCAACAATAAGCATGCAACCAATAAAAGTGATTATCATTTTATCACATTTATTGAACAATAAAAATAACAACACTTAAAATATCTCTTCAAGCACGAGAATAAATCACTAAGACAGGGCTTGACAAATGTTTTTTTTAAATCTAGGAGCCAGGATGAAAGTGTAGGAGCCAGACCCCCCTCTTCCCCCGAGGCAGCATTACTGAGCACCTACGCCCCGGGCAATGGGATGTAGTCTGGAACGCGACGGTCTAAATGCCGACCGCCGGCTTCCAGACTGCTTTATCCCGTTTAGGGACGAATGACAGGCGTCTAAATCTAGACGCCTGTCATTTGCCTGACGCCTGGAGACCACTCGATTGGGATGCCGGGCGCCGCAGCGGACAGCTGCGGGGGGGGGGGGGAGCCCAGTAAACCTTATGACAAGGAAGGTGGACTGCGCTTAACCTCAAAATGTACTAAATATTTTAAATAAATTGACAAACCATTAGTTATGCGATACTGTAACTTAACAGGGTATGCAGTGACTGGGTCTCTGGGCCTGATTCCGAACGGATCGCGATTGCGATCACAGCTGCGTAATTGCATGCAATGAAGCTGCGAATATATGCTAATGTCAGCCACAGCTCAGCCAGCAAAGAGACACCCACTAATACCTTGCAGTCCTGCATATTCATCGATACCATTGAAGCATATCGGTCCGTCACGCACAATTACAGCAGTCCTGACCTGTCGCCGAAATTACTAGTCTCGCCGCACGCAGTGAGTACTCCAGCTGCGTACACCATCGCAGTGGCTAATTTATGCACACCCATGAAACGGCATTCGAACGGACAGACACGCCTGTGTTTCTCTAACCACTCCCCCGTTACCACCCCCAAACGCTCACAGCCTGTCACTCACTCTGCGATGGATTCCTATCTGCGTACCTAATCGCAGTGCGATCGCCGGGCACGCGCAGTGCGGCTTATACACATGCGCAATGGCTAACAATAGCTCAACCTGCATACGCAGTTGCAATTGCGATACATGTTGAATCGGGACCTCTGCTCGCCAGGTTGACTTTCAAAATGTCGACATAACATCAGTGTCGACATGCTGAATATCGACATGTTCAATATCGACATTATGGCTGCAATTCAATTGTAGTAGACTCCCCCTGCTGGGCGTCTATACGAATAGGCACCTGATGGCACAACTCAATCGTTTCTCCGTTCGGGTGCCCATTAGTATTTATCGCTGCTATATGCACTGTGTTTAGCCGAACACAGTGGCTAAACCTGTCTAAAGAAGTGGTTAGGCACCCAAACACCGTTTGGGCCCCAAAACCACCATTAGGGTGCCCAAAAAATAGACTTTGGACACATTTCTTCTCGCACCTCAGGAGGCACCATCGCGACCATCACCAGGCCGCTCGCTAAAGCTGTGGGTGGTCACCCACAGCTTAGTGGGCGGCCAGGAGGCCGCACTGGAAAAAAAAAACACCCTTCAGACCTGCGAGCTGCCTCCGGGTCTGAATCAGGGCCACTGTTCACCTCTGGGAGCGCTTATATAGACTTCAGTATCAGATTCATACAATAATAAAATGTATTAAAATCATGCATAAAAAAAAATGTAAAGAATAATATATAAATAAGCAACTATATAGCTATACTTTTGTATCCCACACAGATTGTTGTTTATGTATCATAGGTGAAAGTTCAAGGAGCAATTCACTTAACTGAATAATTAGAATGACTCCTTGGGTGATGTTATTATCCAGAAAGTAGGTTTTATTGCCTCTAACTCCGTCAGTAATTACTGATAATAAAAAGTCATAATAGCTCCTTATCACATGCAGATGTATTTGGATATCCACTCCAGTGGAACTCTCAAGCCAGAACAGTCTGCAATAGTGCAACAAACTACGATAGCCAGTCAAATTATATTGCAATTGCTTAGTGTCGGTATAATTACCCAGCTCCCCTTATTATGGAATCTGTAGGAGAGCCCCTTATTATGGAATCTGTAGGAGAGATGCCGGAGAGAGCTCTTTACCGTAGCCAGAGGTTAGGTATGCAATGAAGGCAGTAGTGTGGTCTGCGGTCTGGATAAAGGCAATCAAGTTTCCCTCTGCAAAGAAGTCAATGGTGCAGTCTGGATACAAAGTATCAAGTTTTCTTAATTGCTATATGTCAACATGTTCGATGTCAACATTACAACCGTATCAACATTCTAACGTCGTCATGATGAATTGTGATTTAACATATATATACAGAAGCCCTATAGGGAATAGCACAGGTTTGTTCATTCAAGATAAAGCTCGGCTTCACTAATATAACAATAAAATTCTTTGAAATTATAATTGTAATAAAAAAGAAAATACATTAGAGCATGCATAAAAGAGCCATTTAAACAATTTAAGTAGGATATACAGTACAACGTTTACATGACACTGAATTTATTTACTACTAGCGTTTGACCACAGCTTCACTTGAGTGGATTTCCGTTATTGCTCAGTGGAACTAATTTTACAAGACAGTAGTGGCATCTAATATTGCGATGTATATTTTATATTGTAGACATTGATCACAAAACATCTTTGTAAACCGTATTTGCAGTTATTCCTTCAGGGATTAACACAAAATGGGGGCTACTAACTCGTGAGCAAGCCACTTAACCTACAGTAACACTGAAAGGTTGCAAGCACCATGAGCAGCAACTCTATGATATCATAGTGTAGTCTTGGTGAGCCATCTGCTGGATTGACATGTATACTGCGACTTCATGAGTCAAGATAAGCTGCCTGATGAGTGCTTAATATAAAGTTGGATTTTCCTGCTAAATAGATCTTGAGATACATATAGCTATGTATTTATATATGCATACACATATTACTATTTGTGTTCGGTTTGTGCAATATATGTATATTTATAAATATATATTTATATCTATCCACGATCTGCCAGCACTCATACAAATAAACAACTTCCCCCAGAGGACAGTAGTAGATATAAACAACAAATCCAAAGAACAGCAAGTATATTTCCTGATCAACATGACGTTTCAAGGCCTAAGCCCCGTCCTCACAGGTTTGTTGTTATATATATTTATATATACAGGTTGAGTCTCCTATATACAAATATTCAGAAATACAGAATATTCCGAAATACGGATTTTTTTGTCATGACTGAGATAATGAAACCTTTGATTTTTGATGGTTCAATGTACACAAACTTTGTCTAAGGCACAAATTATTACAAATATTGTATAAAATTACCTTCAGGCTGTGTGTATATGAAACATAAATTAATTTCATTTCTGTACACATACTTTGTTTGAGACACAAAATTATTGAATATAGTGTATAAAATTACCTGCAGGCTGTGTGTATAAGGTGTATATAACACATTAATGCATTCAGGGGGTCATTCAGACCCGCTCGCGAGCGCAGGACGCTCGCAAACGGGTCGATGTTGCCCCACTGTGCATGCGCACGACGGAGGGAGCTCCGTCGTGCGCATGCGCGAGACCCGGATAGCGACGGGCTCTCAGTCGCTCCGGGTCTCGCACCAAAGGGGGCGTGCTGTCGATGTTGATTGATAGCACGCCCCCTTTGGTGGCCGTGCCGGGGGCGTGGCTGCCAGATGGAGGCGTTCCCATGGGAATGCCTACCGTCTGAAGCCGGCCCCACTGACATCACTAGTGATGTCAGTGGGAGTGATTTTGGCTCTGATAGAGCCAAAATCACTCCAGGGCTTGCGGTAGCAAGACCCTACCGCAGGGTCTCCGCCGCAAGCCCGATGGTCGCGATGGTCTTGACCATCATCATGGACGCTCGCATAAGCTGTGGGTGGTCACCCACAGCTATGCGAGCGTCCAAGAGGACGCTCCATTTTCATGGAGGAGGGCCCTGATTCAGTGCGAGCGCTCTGGTCAGAGCGTTCGGCTCTGAATCAGGCCCTCTGTGTGTATATTCCTATTCCCAAGATATTTCATTATGGTATGCAATTATTCCAAAATACGGAATATTCCGTTATCCAAAATACCCCTGGTCCCAAGCATTTTGGATATGGGAGACTCAACCTGTAATCATTTTTGTCACCATAGTTCATAAACAGTCCTTAAAAGTATTTGTCCCCAAAAAATTATATATATATACATCTAGTCATTTTTGGCTTGAGGAGTCTGCACACTGCACAATGTTTTGTCTCCATAGTTCATACACATTCCCATTAAGTACATTCATTCCAAAAAAAATGCTATGTAGACACAACCATTACAACTTTACTATAAGTACAGTAGAGGTTAAACCATCCTCTAGGCCTGTAGGTGTCACTGCAGACACCGTTATCACCCTGTGCTGTCTTGAGGCAGGTAAACAAATGTACTGGTTTCTCAATTACACTGTATTTCATCATACTCAACTCCAGTAACCCATATTCTATTTTACATGTCACTGGTATTTAACAAGCTCTTTGACTACAATAGTAACTAAATAGAAAAGCATTACCGACACAAAAAAGGGGGGTGATGAGGGAACCAGTCATGTTGCTTAAGGCAAAGAATGAGATTCAGATTTTCATCTGTGATACAAATGATCAAGCTTTTGACAAAAAGGGTGTGCTGTATGGCAGTAATATCCCTGCATTGTAAGATCTATGAAGCAGGCTTCTTATTGAGGTTATATATTAACACATTTTAAAAGTTTATTTGCTATAATTTCTTGTGAGTGTATGCACCACTTACTGGTACTCTGCAGTGTTGCAGTAAATTATGCTTGTATGTAATTCAATGATAATAATTTACTTTAAACTTTTCTGTGCCCATGACATAGCATTTATCTAAAGTCCAATCCTACACCTAGGATATCATCATTACCTGCACAGCATGCCTCCGATCCTACCAGCCATAGTTGAGGACTAAAGCTGGGTACACACTGGATCGATGTGGGGCCAATATGCCGTTTCGCCTACATCGCATAATGTGTACCGGCGATTGGGCGCTCCCGTGGCCGCTAGTGACGGTCGCCAGGTTTGATGTGCTGCACATCAAACGTAGCGATATTGCTAGTGCCAAGTGCATTTTTAATGAATTACATAACGGTGATCGTTCCGTCGTTCATTAAAGTTCATTAAAGTTGTCCAGTGTGGACGCACAATCACTGTTCACGGGCATTCGTTCTAATGTCGGAACTAATGCCCGTCGCTCAAGTGTGTACCCAGCCTAAAACATTTTACAATATTCCCAAGAGTCAATTCTCAAAACATTTGCTGATACCCTATCTCAATCTTCCTTCTTTGCTTAGATTACAGTTAATTACTAATTGCCTCCAACATTGCAAGGCCTTATTTGGAGAAAAATGATAAATTGCATGGTATAACTCTTTCTACACTGAGCCACCTATGATGTCCACAAATGCAGCAGAGATATACGCACTTACAAGTGCCACAAACAAAGACGACATACTGTAGAACAAAACAAACATAAAATAGAAGAGGTTAGTCATATGAAGAGAAAGTCGGGTATATTCACCTAGGAATGCAACGGCTGTGCGCCAGGCTGAGCACTAGGGACATATTTATGAACCTTATATTGCGGGTGACATCTGAAAACAGTAGTTTTCAAGGCATTCCTGCCTACGGTAAGTATCCCCGGGATGTAAGAAGGAGGAAGGGCAGCAGATATATTCAATATTTGCCATGGTTCCTCATATGTTTCTATGGGGGCTGCTAAATGGATCGGATTTACCGAGCTCTGGAATACGGAGCATTCAGTCACTTGGCCTCGGTAGCGAACGCCATCTTCAGATGGCATTAGCCCATAGTAGCCTACGGGCTACTATTCTTAATTTTTTTTCTAAGAAGCATTCAAAGTATCCCACCCTGTCAGCCACGCACGCACAGGCCAAATGCCTTGCACACAGTACACCAGGGCTTGACAAATTTTTCTAAAATCTAGGAGCCAGGATGAAAGTGTAGGACACAGATCACTGTCCCCCCCAAAAAAATTATAGGAGTGATTGAGGAGCACAGCTCTGTGTGTTATGCAACTGTTATACACACTATACTAGTCCACAAAATGGTCGCAGTTGAATGGATATAGTAAAATAGAGGCACCTCTGCTCGAGCCCCCACCCTCCAGTAATAACTGACGACGTTTCAAATAAAACAATGGTGCCAGCAAGTACAACAGAACCCCTCTCCCCTCGTGGTCACAGCACTATCCCTCTGAAGCTGCTCCGCAATCCCTGGCCATGCATAGACCCAATTACCGGGAAGCTCTATGCAGCCAGAGATAGAAGACAGTTGACACCCGGGACGTGCAGGAGGATCAGCGTAGACTGAGACAGACAGCATAGGTCAGAGCAGGCCAGGATGGAGAGGAGTCGTCAGCGCAAGATGGGACGGACAGGAGGAGTCTGCACAGGCCAGGACGGACACAGGCACAGCAGTCACCACAGACGACACTCAGCACATGCACTCCTTTGCATGACAAAATCTGGTAGCCAGGCAGCAAAACATGGTAGCCATGGCGACCTGGCCCCTGGGATTTGTCAAGCCCTGCAGTACACGCACTGGGTCCGGACCTAGAAGCAAAGTGATAGTGTCACGTTTAGCGTCCTGGAGTCCCTACTGAGGGGCTGGAAGTTGTGACCCTGGGTCAATGAAGGAGTCAGGAGAGATGGGCCTGGATGTTCAGTCTCCTCGTCCACAAGCATCGGATGCTGGCGAGACCTGACCTAGGGTGCAGAGTCTAACCTGCCGGGAGGTATTCACCAGTGACCCCTCCAAGCGGGATATGGGTTTCAGCTGCACCCGGCAAGCAGGTCGCGGTCCCCATTTCAGGGATCTGATGCGAGTGGGAATAGAGAAAGACACACCGCTTTGGTCCACTGGAAATATAATCTCTGTACCACTAGTACAGAGAAGCACAATAGGATATTTCCTGAAGAGGTGCTGTGGCAGACCAGAGAAAGGAAATCCACTGAATAGTTCGTTCTGCAGCTAACCCAGGAGAATGAGGATATGCTGCTGACTCGAGGAGGAGGATCTGTACTTGTACACCACTGTGCGAACCGAGTACACAGACAAACGTATTCTGGTGCACTGCTGCACCAAAAGGTGGCACTGGGAGCTGTACACAAAGACAAGGATATGGCATTTGTAAATATTACTTAGGGAAAGATGTTCTATCACACTGCTGCACGAGGATATGGCACTTTGTACATAGCAAACAGGCAAAGATGTTCTATCACACTGCTGCACAAGGATACGGCACTTTGTTAATAGCAAACAGGCAAAGATGTTCTATCACACTGCTGCACAAGGATATGGCACTTTGTAAATAGCAAACAGGCAAAGATGTTCTATCACACGGCTGCACAAGGATACGACACTTTGTAAATAGCAAACAGGCAATGATGTTCTATCACACAGCTGCACAAGGATACGGCACTTTGTAAATAGCAAACAGGCAAAGATGTTTTATCACACTGCTGCACAAGGATACGGCACTTTGTTAATAGCAAACAGGCAAAGATGTTCTATCACACTGCTGCACAAGGATACGGCACTTTGTTAATAGCAAACAGGCAAAGATGTTCTATCACACTGCTGCACAAGGATACGGCACTTTGTAAATAGCAAACAGGCAAAGATGTTCTATCACACTGCTGCACAAGGTAACGGCACTTTGAAAATAGCAAACAGGCAAAGATGTTCTATCACACTGCTGCACAAGGATACGGCACTTTGTTAATAGCAAACAGGCAAAGATGTTCTATCACACTGCTGCACAAGGATACGGCACTTTGTAAATAGCAAACAGGCAAAGATGTTCTATCACACGGCTGCACAAGGATACGGCACTTTGAAAATAGCAAACAGGCAAAGATGTTCTATCACACTGCTGCACAAGGATACGGCACTTTGTAAATAGCAAACAGGCAAAGATGTTCTATCACACTGCTGCACAAGGATACGGCACTTTGTAAATAGCAAACAGGCAAAGATGTTCTATCACACTGCTGCACAAGGATACGGCACTTTGTAAATAGCAAACAGGCAAAGATGTTCTATCACACTGCTGCACAAAGATACGGCACTTTGTAAATAGCAAACAGGCAAAGATGTTCTATCACACTGCTGCACAAGGATACGGCACTTTGTAAATAGCAAACAGGCAAAGATGTTCTATCACACTGCTGCACAAGGATACGGCACTTTGTAAATAGCAAACAGGCAAAGATGTTCTATCACACTGCTGCACAAGGATATGGCACTTTGTAAATAATCACTAGGCTCAGTACATAGGAGATGTACAGAGCATATACTGGAAATACCACTGGGAAGAGTCTCTGGAAGAGTGCATGTGAAGCCTGAATGAAACAAACAGCAACCATCTGTGAATAACGAAGTTGATCAGGCAATTTCCTGTTCACCTGGAGTCCAGTTTATACCCCCAGGTAGCTGTAAATTGGATGAGCAAGTCAGCTGAGAACTGACACAGCTACCACTGGATAAGGATCTATCAGGTGATTCAGCCAAGATGGCTGCACCCTTGACCATCATCGCAGGAACTCCGATATGGAGAATTGCGTGACAGTCACCTGGGCCCCGGGGAGAATACTCAGCAAGTCACCCACCGCTGCACCTGACGTCTCACTGCTCTCACTAATGAGGGGGAGCCGGCGCTGCGGTAAGTAACAGCCGATCCCAGGCAGAATCCTGACAGATAGCAGCTAATGCTGTCTTGGTGACCTGGAACATTAGATTGTACATAAGCCTGACAGAGATGAGTGGGGCAGGGCACAGGAATGAGTGCAGCAAAAAGAAGAGATGAGCAGGTGTTACTTCTCTCTGGAAAACCTGAGACATTAAAGCTGCCATCTTGTTCCACTGGGCACGACAACTAGATGTGGAAAAAGAGAGTAAATAGCTGGACCATCCAGAAACAGTTAACATCTACTGAATTCAGGAATATCTTTCTTTCTGGGGTGTAATACCAACAGAACATAACATAGGGAGCCCTCTCCTGGCCAGTGCCGGATA
This sequence comes from Taudactylus pleione, assembly GCA_031769625.1. Taxonomy (NCBI): domain Eukaryota; kingdom Metazoa; phylum Chordata; class Amphibia; order Anura; family Myobatrachidae; genus Taudactylus; species Taudactylus pleione. The sequence continues at coordinate 1,695,852 of JAUIMM010000273.1, read as the reverse complement.
TTGTGCTCTTACAGGCTTCCTTCCAAATAAAAGACAATTTTGCTGGAGGGCTTGTGGAGAAGAAGAAGTGAACACTAGGTAGGAGATGTTTGGCAACTGTACAGCACATCTGCTTGAATGGTAAATTGACTATGGGATATTTTTTTTTTAAAGTGGTGATGTGAAGCTCTGGTACGACAGGGAGGCAGGCGAGCGTATCCTGGGTTCATGAGGAGGAGTTCCCCTCGCTGAGGAAGTTGCGCAACCTACACCCCAAACTGAATCTGCACAAGAACCTATTTGTTACAATTCATCTTGTAAGGGGAGGTGCGCCAAAGAATAAACATTGTGTCAACACAGAAAAAAGAAGCAAGTATCCTTATTATGGGCACAGTCAGATTATTAATTTTATCGCTCCACATCCATTACCAGGATTCTGGCAATACCCTATCCTAAAACTTAACGTTTATTATCTTGGTTAAAATAAGAGGCGAAGTTTGAATGGTGATTAAATGCATAAAGTGACAACTATTGTCCAATCTGGATACTAAATTATAGTGATTTCAAATTGTGACTGTAGAATCATGTTGCTTAGACTAATCTCTACTTTCCTTATTGTATTGTTTACCCTGTAATTTTTATATTCTATACATTAAATAGTCTCTTGCCATCCGGGTATATCAAATCAACCAGGAATAAAATGTATATCTCCATTACTGCCTCTGATGTCTTTTGATTACATTATATATTATATGCTGCATCCATGGGTATTATTAATTAAACTGTTAATACATAAGATAGGTCACTGGCATAATAATCATATGCCTAGGGGCATTCCAGGGCTCTGCCACGCTCCCCCCGCCCGCTGCTGACACGATCGGAGCTCAGCACGATCGGAGCTCAGCTCCGATCGGTCAGCGCCCTGCACCCCTTCCCTGCTGCTGACGCTGCTGCCGCGATCGTAGCTCAGCTCCGATCAGACAGCACAGCGGTCAGGTGAGCTGCCCAAGTCAGAATGAGCTTCTGGACTGCGCATGCCCAGCCGCGTCCACTCCTCCCATGGGCCTTTGTGGAGCAGAGCCGTGAGTGACAACTCACGGCTCCGCCTCCGGCTCCACTTTAGCCGCCCAACCATCGGACCAGGTGGCATCTTAAGCAGCAGGATTAGCTGCGCAGCGCTCTGTAATTTAAATAAAGGTTAGTAAATCCTTTAGCTTTATTAGCTGTCTCTAGCTGGGAGAGGGACATACGTTGGGGTGGACACCATGCATACATTTTAACCCTGTTTGTCCATAATATGTTCACGCTATATCTATGGTACTGGTGCACTTTCTTCATGTTATTGTTATTATTTTGTTACCGGGGCAACGCGCTCCCTCCCAGCGACGTCATCGGCAGTGGCCGTGAACTCCCGTGTGAGGGAGGCGGAGTTGCTTTGGCGGCACACGCGATGGGGGTGTATAAAGGTAATGTGTTTTTTCATTACATGTATGTCCTGATGACGAGTTTGGATTAAAACTCGAAACGTTGACTTAAGAGACTGCAGTTATTGCTTTATTGATAAGCCCGAAGAGTGACACTTCTTTCTGCTGTATATATATATAAGCATATATATATATATATGTGTGTATATATATATGTGTATATATATATATATGTGTGTATATATATATATATATTAATATATATGCGTGTATACATATATCTATGTGTATACGTATTGTGTATATATATATATATGTGTGTGTATATATGTGTATATATGTTTGTGTGTATATATGTATATATATTTATGTGTGTATATATATGTGTGTGTGTGTGTGTGTGTATATATATATATATATATATATATATATATTATGTTATATGCGAATGGAGCAAATCGGCGGCACTTGGAGACTTGTGAAGCTTAATGTGACCCCTCACATCACACTGACGCTATTATATGCTGCAATGCACATAGATATTTGCTATCGCTGTATAACTGTCTCTAACATTTACACTTAGCTATTTCCATCTTATCTTTTTTTCTGTAACAGGACGGCCAGCCGCCTCGATCCGCTGGCTTCCTGGTTGTCTTGACAACGGGAAATATGCAGCGTGACGACGTCATCATTGCGGGATTCCGGCTGCGACACAGGGAGTCCCAGGTGGCGTCCGGTTCACTTCTCTTGGCGGGCTTCTCCCTTTATAAGGTAAGCTGTCTTTTAGTTATTCTACCTTGACAATGGGGCGTGTGAGCCCCGAAACGTCGGTGTGATGTGAGGGGTCACATTAAACTTCTTCACAAGTCTCCAAGTGCTGCTGATTTGTTTCACTTGTTTGCAGAAGGCACAGGAGCATGTATTGGTCGGTTAGAGGAGTGCCAGTCCATCTGAATAAATTTACTGGTTATCTCCTATACCGAGCTGAACAGACCCCTCAGGAAAAAAAACAGAGGGCACTTGTCAGTAGTTGTAAAAAAGTGATATATTGTCACAAATCACATAGGTGCTGTTAATGTTCAAGACATGTCCTGATGAAAAGACAGATGGGTCGTAAAACGACAGCACCTACTGAGGAGTGCCGCCTGTTTTTTTCCTTAGAGGCTTTTTCAGCTCGGTATGGGAAGTTGTTAGGGGGCACCAGTCAAAATTTTGCCTAGGGCATCAAATGGGCTAGGGCCGGCTCTGGTCACTGGTAGTTAATATTCACCATTATTTATACGTATTCTCCAAGTAATTGGATCAAAAATATATATGTCTCCACAGTCCAAACATATTTTATCTTATGTTTACAATAGTCTTACATAACATACAAAATAAGGCAGGGAGAGTAGGTATACTCAGACCATATTTTACCTCCACTCTCATAACATTCACTGATACCCTTGATTAGATATCCTTTTCAAATATCATATATAACTCAGGGGCCCAATTAAATTAAGAATCGGTATGGTGTATTAGCAGTATCTCCACAGAGAATCACCACATTGGGAGGATATCAGATGTGTACTTCTACATCTCCCATTTAAACATACACCTTATTCTTTAGACTGTGGGCTGTATTCAATTAGCTGCGATTCAATTAGCCACTATTCGCCCTATTCAATTTGAAAGGACGCGGAAACGGCAAGCCGCGATGTCAGAACAGGCGGAAAGTGTGGTCAGAAATGGGGAAATCGACCTGAACCCCCCAAAAAGATGCACTAACATTGGGGATCACTATAGATGCCCCCGATTAGCCCTAATGAAGGTATTTGGGGTACTTAAGTTGTGACAATTGGTGCCAATTAGCGCATTAACACAAGTGGTGAAGAATAGCATTAAAGCAGTATTTTTTAAAGAAAATAACTACTCCCAGCAAATTTGGTGTACGTGAAAAATGGGTGCTAGCAAATTTTTAAGTTGCTAAAGTGAAGTTTTAGATGACGTAAAAAATCAACCTGCCGCAAGCACCTGCAATCAAAAAAACCACCTGCCCCATACCTGGGGACCCCCCAGAAGTCTATTTAGCTAGTTTTTAAGTTTGTCCACTAACTTTGCACTTTTTCACCTCCAAAAATAAAAGTACTTTTCTGTGGTATTCTAAAGTCTTTTTAAACATTTTTTTGACACAGTTCAGCTTTGTGGGACTGTCCCAAGGGTGCAGGGGTGTTTCCCAAAGTTTGCACCCCAAAACCTCAATTCTGCACTTTTTTCCGCCTACTATTCATATGCGAAACTTCTCCGCCGATTACATTGCATTGACTTTTCGCGTACACGGGTAGTCTTTGGAATTGAATACGGGGATAAGTTTTCGCCTGACGAAGTGACGTCATCCGCGATACTTTTCCGCGGATTCGGACTTTTCGCCTCTAATTGAATACGGCCCTAAGAATGAATGAATTGGATAGGTTAACCTGCACTACATTAGTTCATCATACCAAGGACAATATAACACAGTTACGGGATATTAATGACTCAGTGTTTCTATCTATATTCACTACACCTCTGAATGTAGGCGTTTCGCCAGTAGCTTATTCCTATGAATAATATTCCACAACAATAAGAGTGATACCATGCTCGTTATTAGATACATACACCCTTTACAGCTGAATCATACATACCTGTGGCCCGATGTTGAAAGACTGCAAATAAAATTAAAATTAAGCTGACGTTAAGCTGTAGCTGACGCAACTCACGTTGAGATACTAACCCAATTTCACAATTAGGATATTGAGAACTCTAGTAATAATATTTTTTATTTAACTCATTAAGAGGACAGGATGATGTCTAGCAGCTGCTAATGAGGAGAAAATTATTATACCTGACATGAAATAAATAGTTCACTGCTAATAAACTACACATTCAGAGGTGTAGTGAATATAGCTAGAAACACTGAGTCATTAATATCCCGTAACTGTGTTATATTGTCCTTGGTATGATGAACTAATGTAGTGCAGGTTTACCTATCCAGGTCATTCATACACAGGAGCTCATTCAGAGCCGCTCGCTAGATGCGATCGCTCGCACCCAGTGTATGTAAAGTGACGCCATGGCAGGCGCTCGCTCAGAAAGGCATAAGCATGCCCACTTTGTGTTGGCGAGCGATCACTTTGAGTCTATAGACGCCCATTAGCGTATGCAGAGACGCCCACTAGTGCACGTCATCTCCTGGAAGTGTATTAAAACATTGGTACATCGAGGACCATCGGAAGGACTCGCAGCGCTTGTGGTTGCCTTACCTTACTGCAAGCACTGCGAGGACTTCAGTGTAAAAAAAAACAGGCAGGTGGCGTGTACTATGACGCTGGCAGATAATTATGCACGCCTCTGAAACGGCGTTGCAACAATTAGGCACGCCTGCGTTCGCATCTCCACTCCCCCGTTGTTAGTGTCCTGCCCCTGTTACCACCCACAAACGGCCTCTCCTGTCACTCATTACACTGTGCTGTCTTTGCTGAGCGAGCGAGTGGATTCCGATCACTCCGAGTGATTCGGGCACGCGCAGAACGAAGCGTATGCATGCGCGGTCTGACAATACAGCCCACAGTCTAAAGAATAAGGTGTATGTTTAAATGGGAGATGTAGAAGTACACATCTGATATCCTCCCAATGTGGTGATTCTCTGTGGAGATACTGCTAATACACCATACCGATTCTTATTTAATTGGGACCCTGAGTTATATATATTTGAAAAGGATATCTAACCAAGGGTATCAGTGAATTTTATGTGAGTGGAGATATACCTACTCTACCTGCCTTATTTTGTATATTATTTAAGACTATTGTGGATATAACATAAAATATGTTTGGACCGTGGAGGCATATATATTTATGATCCAATTACTTGGAGAATATGTATAAATAATGGTGAATATTACCTACCAGTGACCTATCTTATTCGCATGTATTAACAGTTTAATCAATAATACCCATGGATGCAGCATCTAATATATAATGTAATCAAAAGACTTCGGAGACAGTAATGGAGACATACATTTTATTCCTGGTTGATTTGATATACCCTGATGGCAAGAGACTGTTTAATGTATAGAAAATATAAAATTACAGGGTAAACAATACAATAAGGAAAGTAGAGATTATTCTAAGCAACATGATTCTACAGTCTATACTTACCTACTCTTCTGGGAGCCGCGGGAGGCTCCCGATTTTTCGGGTAGCCCCCCGCACCCCCGGAAAAGTAGGCAGATCTCCCACATCCCGCCCACTTCCTAGTGAAGTGGGCAGGATGTGGAGATGCTCAGAGAAATCTGCAGGTCCATAGGAGGGGGCAGGGCTAAATGATGCAAATTCACTTTATTTAGCCCAGCCCCCTCAGCACAGAACAGCGAATTGCGGAGTTTACCCTGTAAAAGGGACGGGGCATAATGGTGACTATAGTCTGGCTCCACCCCCTGAAGCTGGGAGCAGCAGCTCCTCTCAAGGCTGCTCCAGGAAAGGATTACAAAAAAGTAGGTAAATATGCTACAGTCACAATTTAAAATCACTTTAATTTAGTGTCCAGATTGGACAATAGTTGTCACTTTATTAATTTGATCATGATTCAAACTTTGCCTTTATTTTAACCAAGATAATAAACGTTATGGGGGGCATCCACTAGACGATTTCATCGTTTGATTGTTCAGCGTGAACGATGTGTAAACGATGTGTAAACGATTTGTAAGCAATCAAGTGAAATTGACCTGCATGTTCAGTCGATGGAGGAGACGATCAAACGACCAGCGGGAGCGCGCATCATACATCGTTAGAAACAATTACTGCACGATTTTTAAATGATTTTTAAACGATTGAACGATAACGATATCGTTATCGTTCAATCGCCTGCTAAAATCGTCTAGTGGATGCCCCCCATTAAGTTTTAGGATAGGGTATTGCCAGAATCCTGGTAATGGATGTGGAACTATGAAGTTACCAACCTGCAGACACTAATAGGGCAAAACCTGCAATGTCTTCAAATTGTTACCCAATAACAATTGTTGTAGAAAATAGGTGTCGCTACAGAAGATGTGGTCAGCAGCAACTTGGCTTCAAGTGTCCTAAAGTGATTAGAAAAATCCGGAATTAGAGAGGTGAGACGTAAGCTGGGTAAACACCTGAACGACGTGCCGAGTATCCATCAGTTCTTCCGATGGCTTGATCGTGTATCCCAGCGAACACTCTGTGCAACCATCGTGAACGACACCTTTTTGACTCCATATCGCTTCGTCCCATTTACATCCAGCACATCAGATGGAACGATGTGTACAAATGACAAATTGTGAGTACACATTACACAATGGTGGTGCAGAGTGGTCGCAGGTACTGTACCGTGCTTGCACAAAAAATTGTGTTTTGTGTATAAAGCTTTAGGTGGAATTCAAAACATACGTAACATAATATCAAATGCCAGTCTAGTCACCTCTTTTGAAAACCTTCTGTCCGATCAAAAAAAAAATAAAAAATGAGCACGATCCTAAAATAAGATGAAGCAGGGGTGCCTAAACCTAACCACCCCTACCCGCACCCTAAACCTAACCTCCTGGGGGGGATGCCTAAACTAACCTCCCCCCCCGGTGGTGCCTAACCCTCCCCCCTAGGGGTACCTAACCCTAATCTCCCCCCCCCCCCCAAACCTAACCCTAACCTCACTAGAGTGCCTAATCCTTACCCTCCCCCTCACGGCTAACACTAAGGGCACCCCGGACTTACCTTTGTTCGGGCTGGCGTCCTCGGTGTTCCGGCGTCAGGATTAACATAGGCATCGGGATCCCGCTGTCGGAATTGAGTCTCATAGCTACATCCCTTGATAATAAAAACACTCTGATTGTGGCTCGAATCCAAAGATGTCCAGACCCAGACAAACTGTGTATATATATTGTGTATAAACAGTAACTTTAGCATCTACTATTAAAGGTACGTACACAGGGGACGATTTTCTCCTGGAATGAAAATCGTCCTGTGTGTCCCCAGCAGGAGTGTGCTCAGTGTTGTTAACAACACTGAGCACAAACACTGAACGAAATCAATAACGATTTCGTTCAGTGTCGGGCTCCCTCCCATATCCCCAAACATGTTCAACCTGACATTATCGTCAGGTTGGACAGGAGGTTTGGGCGATGAATGGCAACTACCAACTACAAACAGGAGTGCGCATTGGTAGTTGCCGTTCATCGTTTTGGCCCTGAAACTGAACGATTTTTGAACTACTGAACGATAACGACGTCGTTATCGTTCAGTCATCCAAAAAAATAGACCCGTGTGTACGCACCTTAACACTGACACGCAACATCTACTGGCGAAAACCAGACACACATGATTTTATCCCAGCATCCACGAGTGTGATATCATATATTATTGTTTTCTTCTGCAATATACATACAGAATGTAATCCACTCAGAGTTAAACACATTGTAAAATATGCAAAATGAGTTTTTTTTTGATGTATTTTAAGCCTGCATTGGTTTTTATTTTATAGCAAGAGATGATGGAGTCCCCACTAAGAACACTGAATATTCAAAATAGTAATATAAAGAGATAATTGGAGTAATAATACAGAAACCAACGTCGTGGTCTTAGCTATTACAATATTTGTAAGACTCTAGGTTGGTGGTGCTACCAGATAATTTTTGTGAATACCACAATAACACAGTTTGCAAAGAAGCAGAAGAACAAAAAAAGTATTTTCCTGGTGCACTCTTGGAAATTTTTTAAAGATTTTTATAAAAAAATAATAAGGACATAATATTAAACTTTTATTAGATACAATTGATTAAAAAGAGGTAATATGTTAGAGATTTACCCCTGCGATCACAAACACATAACAAAAAATAAATAATATCAATACAGTCGGTACACATCCAAATGATTTAAAAATATATTAATGGATGTGTCACCTCTTAATAGTACTGTAATTCTGAGTAATGGCGAAAATGTATCACTCTGGCACCTTTCCCGGTTATATTTACTTGGATAAACATTTCTTCAATCAATTAATCGGGAAGGGTCATAGATACCCACAATGATTTTAAGTATTCAATGTTAATCTAGAAATATCATATTATTAGGCAGTCGAAATATAATTTCATTAAGGAATATAGGCCTGATTCAGACCCACTCGCGAGCGGCTGTCCGCTCGCAAGTGGGTCGATGTTCTGGACTGAGCATGCGCACGATGGAGGGAGCTCCGTCGTGCGAATGCGCCAGACGCGACGAGCGAAGGAAAGTCCTTCGCTCGTTGTGTCTGATCAAAGGGGGCGTGCTGTCGATGTTGATTGACAGCACGCCCCCTTTGGTAGGCGTGCCGGGGGCGTGCCTCCCTGACGGGGGCGTTCCCACGGGAACGCCTCCCGTCAGAAGCCGGCCCACTGACATCACTAGTGATGTCAGTGGGAGTGATTTTGGCTCTGATAGAGCCAAAATCACTCCGGAGCTTGCAGTTGAAAACCTCAACCGCAGGCTCCGGCTCGCAGTTTCGATGGTCGCGATGGTCACGACCATCGCGGCCATCAAACTGCACGCTCGTATAGCCTGTGGGTGGTGACCCACAGCTATACGAGCGTCCAGGAGGACGCTCCATTTTCATGGAGGCCGGCCCTCATTCAGAGCGTGCGCTCTGCTCAGAGCGTACGGCTCTGAATCATAGGCCCTCATTCAGAGCCACTCGCTAGCGGCAGTACGCTCGTTCCGAGCGATGTTCGCACATCTGCGCATGCGTACGGTTTTTAGTACGCATGCGCGAACCAGTCAGTGCGGACGAAAATCGTTTGTATGCAATATAGCGAGTGCCTGCTATTTTGAGTGACAGAATGAGGCGTATGTGGGTGGTAACAGGGGAAGGTGCTTGAAAACGGGGGAGTGTAATTCGAACGCAGGCGTGCTTAAAGGTCAAAACGGGCGTTTTATGGGTGTGCATAATTAATACAGCAGCGTCATTGACCACGTCACTTGGTTTTTTTTAACTCAGAACTGCTCGCAAAATAGCGGTTGAAAAAACCAACCACAAGAATAGCGAGCAGTTCATATCCTGTTCGATGTACTCGATTAATCTAATAAATAGCGGACATGACGTATGGTGCGAGTGGCCAGGGGGCGTTTTTAACAAATAAACGAGCGTATGTTTTGCTCGCTCGTTCAGACTTAGAGGTGTGAACAGACTGCAATGTGCGAACGGATCATTTGAATAGCCACCCCTTGTTTTTGAACGAACGAACGCAAATAGCGAACGGCTCTGAATGAGGGCCATAGTTATGGACAATGAAAAGACGTAATAATTTATTGTCCTTCTACACATCTGAAAATACCTTATTTATATCACCATGAAAATGCTGAACTGGATGGTTGGTAATAATTACTCAAACTTTCACAAGGTCACCAATCCCATAAACAGATAAATTGCATACACGTCAATGAAACAATTAAGTTCTGTATAAATCAATGAGATGTAACAATAAAATGTGTGAGTGACCTCTGTATGCTTCCCCTAGGTGCTCATATCTATACATTAACATATACAGGCTTATTAAACATTAGCTGAGCGTATATAGGCAAAAGAGGAAAGCATGCATTTTATAAAGGTCTCTAGGACTAAACAAAAGTCCTGAGGTTTGCAAAGGTCACAAATTCCCTAATCAGATAAATTGCATACAAATCAATGAGACAATTAAGGGCCTGATTCAGAGCCGGTCGCTATTTGCGCTCGCTTGTCCAGAAAATAGGGGTGGCTATTCAAATGAACCGTTCGCTATTTGCGGTCTGTTCACGCCTCTAGGTCTGAACGAGCGAACAAAACTTGCGGTCGTTTTTTGGGAAACTACGCCCCCTGTCCGCTCGCATCCTACGTCATGTCCGCTATTCATTAGATTAATCGAGTACATCGAACAGGGTATGAGCTGCTCGCTATTCTTGTGGTTGGTTTTTCCTACCACAATTTTGCAAGCAGTTCTGGCTATAAAATAACCCAGTGACGTGGTCAATGACGCTGCTGTTTTAAATATGCACACCCATAAAACGCCCGTTTTGACCTTTAAGCACGCCTGCGATCGGATCTCCACTCCCCGTTTTCAAGCACCTTCCCCTGTTACCACCCACATACGCCTCATCCTGTCACTCAAATTAGCAGGCATTCGCTATTTTGCGAGCACATGAATTTCGGCCGCACTGACTGGTTCGCGCATGCGTATAACGATCCGTACGCATGCGCAGTTGGGCAAACATCGCTCGGAGCGAACGAGCTGCCACTTACGAGTGGCCCTGAATCAGGCCCTAAGTTCCATGCAGATCGATGAGTTGTCACAGAAAAATGATGATGAGTGACCTATGTATGCTTCCCCAAGTTGTTCATATCTGTATACTAACATGTACAGGCTTATCAAACACTACCTGAGTGTATATAGGCAAAGGAGGAAAACACAAATTATAACCTCTAGGACTGAGCAAATGTCCTGAGATAAACAGATAGTAGTATTGGTGCCCACTTGATGTGTGAGGTAATTAGTATTTTCATTAAATTATGTCCGTAGGTCACAGAAGTAAGAAAGCCCAGGGACAACATATGTAACACAACTTCTGCTTTCCCTTGTCTATAAAATCCAACAAGGGATGAGAGAGAGGTGGACATAGATCCCCGGGAAACAACAGAAAGAGCGCTTCTGCTGTCCCCGCTCCTGACAGTATCTTCCCCCTGTTGCTAAACAAGCATTGCAGGGGAGAAGTCTCTGCCCGGCTGAGATGAGAGAGCGCTGTTAGAGCAAAAGTAAAGGGGGGTACTGGCGATCAGGTGACCAAGCCTCTGTAGGGGAAACGCGCGTCCACCGACGGAGCTGTTTGTTTTCAGCAGCCCTATTGATACACCACAAGGCAGTCGCAATCTTCATGTGAGGTTATAGTTTTGTTGTGGGCCTGGGGTAGTAAAAGGAGCAGACACTGAAGCAGATTTAAAAATAAACGTGGAGTTTTTAATGAGTGGCTTAACAGACATGAATGTGGAAAAACAAAAAGTCCGGGTATAGCACTAAAGTGCACTTGGGAAACTGTAGTGAAGCAATGGGAAAAAGTCCAGGTAGTGATAACAGAAGGCAGTCCAGTATTCCAGGGTTTGTGAGGTTGAAAAGAATTGCAAGCTGAAATGAGTTGCAGACTGAAGTGAGTTGCAGTCTGAAGTGAGTGGCAGTCTGAAGTGAGTGGCAGTCTGAAGTGAGTGGCAGTCTGAAGTGAATGGCAGGCTGAAGTGAGTGGCAGGCTGAAGTGAGTGGCAGTCTGAAGTGAGTGGCAGGCTGAAGTGAATGGCAGGCTGAAGTGAATGGCAGGCTGAAATGAGTGGCAGGCTGAAGTGAATTGCAGGCTGAAGTGAATGGCAGGCTTAAGCGAATTGCAGGCTTAAGTGAATTGCAGGCTGAGAAATAATGTCCAGGGAAACTGCAAGTGGAGGCAAGGTGGAGGGTAACAGCAGACAAAGGTACTGAGGCAATGGAGAGGCAAAGGAGGAGCCAGCGGGGCTGGAACAGGCAGGGTGAAGCAGGCTAGGTAATGATCCCAACAGACAGCGAAATGAGCACAGGAACTCTCTCTCTCAGCTCTCGCTGAGAAACACGTTGCACTGGTAATGAGAGGAAGCTCTGCACTCTCTTAAATACCCAGTGCTGCACTGTGACAGGCCAGAGAGAGCATGTGACACACCAGGATAGGGCGACTAGGTCACATGACTGGAGGCAAGATGGCGGCGCTCATGCCAGATTGGAACGGAAGCGCCACCAGGCCTAACCAGACCACAGTGACAGTATGCCCGCACAGGACTACGCGCAGCCAATGCAACCCGCCAGATACCAGCGCCACCGCCAGACGCCCCTCGCCATAGCGTCCTCACAGGTACTACCTGCCTGCCGGTATGGCGAGAAACCCTGGTCATGACACTTCATCTGTAAACAGTGACAGGTACCCTCCTTTACTTTTGCTCTAACAGTGTTCTCTTAGAGCACTCTCATCTCAGCCGGGCAGAGACTTCTCCCCTGCAATGCTTATTTAGCAACAGGGGGAAGATACTGTCAGGAGCGGGGACAGCAGAAACGCTCTTTCTGTTGTTTTGGATTTTATAGACAAGAGAAAGCAGAAGTTGTGTTACATATGTTGTCCCTGGGCTTTCCTTACTTCTGTGACCCACGGACATAATTTAATGAAAATACTAATTACCTCATACATCAAGTGGGCACCAATACTACTATCTGTTTACCTCAGGACATTTGCTCAGTCCTAGAGGTTATCATTTGTAAGTGCATGTTTTCCTCCTTTGCCTGTATACACTCAGGTAGTGTTTGATAAGTCTGTACATGTTAGTGTACAGATATGAACAACTTGGGGAAGCATACATAGGTCACTCATCATCATTTTTCTGTCACATCTTATCGATCTGCATGGAACTTAATTGTCTTATTGATTTGTATGCAATTTATCTGATTAGGGGATTTGTGACCTTTGTAAACCTCAGGACTTTTGTTTAGTCCTAGAAGTTACCTTTAGAAAGTACATGCTTTCCTCCTTTGCCTATATACACTCAGCTAATGTTTAATAAGCCTATACACAGTCAGGTGCATAAATATTGGGACATTTGACAGAATTTTCATATTTTGGCCTCTATTCACCACCACAATGGCTTTGAAATGAAACAAACAAGATGTGCTTTAACTGCAGACTTTCAGATTTAATTTGAGGGTAATTACATTGAAATCAGGTGAACGGTGTAGGAATTACAACGGTTTCTATATGTGCCTATTATTACCAACCATCCAGTTCAGCATTTTCATTGTGATATAAATAAGGTCTTTTCAGATGTGTAGAAGGACAATAAATTATTACATCTTTTCATTATCCATAACTATATTCCTTAATGAAATTATATTTCGACTGCCTAATAATATGATATTTCTAGATTAACATTGAATACTTAAGGTCATTGTGGGTATCTATGACCCTTCCCTATTAATTGATTGAAGAAATGGTTATCCAAGTAAATATAACCTGGAAAGTGCCAGAGTATTAAATTTTCGCCTTTACTCAGAATTACAGTACTATTAAGAGGTGACACATCCATTAATATCATTTTAAATCATTTGGATGTGTACCGACTGTATTGATATTATTTCTTTGTTGTTATGTGTTTGTGATCGCAGGGGTAAATCTCTAACAGATTACCTCTTTTTAATCAATTGTATCTAATAAAAGTTTAATATTATGTCCTTAATATATTTTGATAAAAATCTTTAGAAATTTTCCAAGAGTGCACCAGGAAAAGACTTTTTTTGTTCTTCTGCTTCTTTGCAAACTGTATTATATTGGGTTTTATTTACCTAAAAAAGCATTTAACTTTACATCAGCCCCAGAGGCTCTCATTTAGAGTTACGAGATTATACAGCTATAAAGATCTAATTAAGTATTTTGGCAAAGCATGTAGTGCATAAATATGACATGTGCATACAGATTTAGAGTTGGGGAAGAGTGTTTCCAAGCTGAAATACTGTATAAATTGCAGTGTAAAAATAAGGATGCCCAGCAGTTGTCCGCTACATGCAAAAGCAGCCAGTGATTTCCCTGCATGCAAACAAAATAAAAAAATAAAACTGCATTTGCATCACAACATGGATTGTGTGAAGAACGAGAAAATGAACTTGATCCCAGGTTATGTGATGCTACTACTGCACACCTCTCAACTGTCCCGCATTTAGCGGGACAGTCAAGTTTTTCTGGAACTGTCCCGCCCGCGGGCTGCAGTGTCCCGCGGTGGGGGGGAAGCATACATGCTGCTCTGCTATGCAGAGGCTGAATAGACGCTGTGCGCACATCTATTGAGAGTACGGGGGGAAGCCCGGGGGCGTCTCGGAGATGCTGGGCACGCCCCATTAGTGATGTAAATGGGGGCGTGTCATCTGACCACACCCCCTTTACGATTAGGCCATGCCCCCTTTGCGCCCGCACGCGCAGGTCCCGACTCCCTCCCAGCAAATGTTGGGAGGTATGCTACCGGCACATTCACCATTGGGATACCAGGGACTAATGCTGGGCATACACTTTACAATTATCGGGGCGATCCGCCCGATATCAGTGGATCGCTCCAATAATTGTAGTGTGTGTGCGGCCGACCAATGTTAAAATATATTGATTGGTCGGGCATGCCGGATTGTCCAGCATGTCCGTCCGATGCGACATTCTGTAAGTTAAATGTCGGCCGCATCAGGCAGTGTATGCCCAGCCGCAGCTGACTGACAGATATTTCCGGTAGTAATAGATAGTCCTAGCTATATTGTTGTCGCAGGCACAGCGATTCGCGCCACGCATAGCTGTATTTAATGTAATTGCCCCCAATATTTTTTGGGGAGTCTTCTTTGTCACAATAATCCTATACTGGATTCAATAAGCAGGAGGGGGGGGGGACGATGACACATCTTTATAAATTATACAAAAATATTTTCCTGCAAAGGCCATATTGGGATGCAAAACCCACATTATTGGCAATAATTAACTGTATACTATATATATATTACAAAAAAAGTACAGTCAAGGCAAATGTTGCTATATACCCTATTCTCATTAAATATCCTTGGCTGTTGCCTGGTGACAGTCACCTCACCACCACACAAGTTACACAACTTTCAAAATGGCACCAGTTCTGCAGCTGCGGTTTTCCCGCCAGTCCTGTATTCTCTTCCCCTCGGCCTGATCTTCGGGCTCCGCCCACTTCCATGCGCCGTCCAGATGTCACCAGGAACCGTCCAGATGTATGGCAGCGGTGATGGGCGGAACGACTGCGTTCCAAGCCTCACTGCAGCGGTTGTGTTCGAGCCGCGCCCCTCCTCTCTGGGCGGGAATGTGCTGCCTGATTGACAGACTGCCATGAGCGCGCGAACAATGTACCTATTTATAGCAGTGTATATAAGGACGCGACACACAGACAGCAGCGTTCATTCATACTGACTGTATAGGCAGCTGCAGCAGGACACAGACGTCTGCCGCAGCTGCAGAGAGCACTAACACTGTGTATTCATTACAGGAGAGGAGAGTCCATCAATTAGTCATTGACAATTGTCTATTAAGCAAGGGTTCCCCCGTACCTAGCAAGCTGACTCCTATTCAGTCTGATGTTTCCTTTCCCTTACAAAGTAAAGTTGTCACCATATTTATAACACATTAAGCCCAAATTACACTACAGTAAGTAAATAAGGGTGAATAGGCAGAAATATGCTTTTAGCATCCGCTAGATTGGAAGAGGTGCACACATACAGGCAGAGACTTCTGTAGTTTACAGTATATGGAACGGATGCTGCTCTCCAGCTGATGTAGAACTACACATCCCAGCATGTACCAACCCTACCCCTAACTCCCCTAGTGGTGCCTATCCTCCCCCCCTGGGAGTGCCTAACCCTATCCCCCCCACTACCGCACCCTAACCCTCCCGGGGGTGGTGTCTAACATCCCCCTCGGGTTGCCTAACGCTTCCCCCTAGGGGTAGCCTAACTCCCGGACTTACCTCGTTTGGTCTGGCGTCCGGCGTCGGGATTAAGATAGGCGTCGGTATATCGATGCCTATCTTAAGTCCCTTGCTGGGATTCGGATGTCACTGTTGGCCGATGGTCTCATAACTACATCCCGTTGGTATGTACAGTTCCACGGCAGCTGGAGTGCCACATGTTGCCTCACCATGCTCTGCACGATGGTATTGGCGCAAGATAGGGCCAGCTCCAGGCACGCTCTGTGCGTGCGGCCACAAAGGGACGCCAGGCTCTCCGCCTTCCACCCACCCGCTGCCATTATTTTAAGCTCGGAGGGGGGGCACGGTGAAGGAAGGGGCGGAGGGGGAGCTCGGGATGGCACTGGGTGCCGAGTAACCTAGCACTGGCCCTGGCGCTAGACTTGGTTTTGTGCATGTAAACCAGACTGTAACGTTAAGAAATGCACTAAAATATCCTTTCAAACCCTCTACTGTACCATACAATATAAAAGGATAATAATCCTACACTATTAAATGCGCTCTGATGAGGCATGCTGAGATGTGTAGTTCCACAGCTACCCCTATGGAAAATCGGTTACCAATGTTTTTAAGAACAATTTGAATGTGTAAGAAGATTGCTTCAGTAAGGGAAACGTTTAAAAAAAAAAAAAAATACCACGTTTGCAACAAATTATCCATTGCATTGTGTATTGTTTGTACCTATATCTATTAATATTTAAAAAATACAAGATGTGAGCTACACCGTTCAGTCAGCTCCTGACACAGTGGCGGAACTCCCGGAGACAATGGAGTCAGTTGCCGCTGGGCTCCAGCACTGAAGGGGGCATCTGGCTCCATTGTCACCCGGGTCCTGGTCGTTCCACCTACCGGCTTCTTCTAACTATTAGTAGAAACAGAGCCAGAGGAGCCGCTGAGCTGAGCGCCGATCAGCATCAGTGGCGCTCCTCGTCCGTCTCCACCACGTCTGCACTCTATGGTCTCTCTGGTCAAGGACGTCACCTATCATGTGACTGTCCGCGACCCTGTGCCTGCCCATTCTGAGGAGCCGAGACTCCGACACTGCAAATTGGCGCCGGTGGCTGGTACTGACTGCGGGGCGGGCCGTGGAGCGTAGCCAGGACCCGGGAAAGAGAGACTGGTTCTGTACCCGTGTAAGCCCTGTGCAGTGAGGGTGCACCAACTTTTTACTGATGAGTCTTGGAGGAGGAGAACAGGACATCGGCTGTGTCAGGCGGATGCTGAGACCCCTCTGCTGCTTCCCCCAGGCATAGAGCACAGTGCGGGGGCTCAAGCTCCTCTCCAGCATTCCCTGTAAAGGTAAGCCAATCGCAGAGCATGCTATATGGGCTGATTACAGCGGGACAGTCACACAGACGTGAAATGACCAAAAACATAAACATTGCTGTCTAAGTATATCCCCCATACTACATCATCACTTATTATTGATATCACTTATTTTTCATTTGAATTTTAAACACACTCGCTGATTCTGTGCACAAAGTAACACTGATAACTACATACATATATTGCCATGTGGGGATGTGAACGTAGTCTGTTACTTGCCAGGGGCAGAGCCATTTCAGACACACGTTCAACACCATTTATAGTCAAGCATAGACTGTAGATGTTTATACCACTACCCTTCCCAGCTCCACCTTTACTGACACCACCACCCTTCCCAGCTCCACCACCACCCTTCCCAGCTCCACCTTTACTGACACCACCACCCTTCCCAGCTCCACCTTTACTGACACCACCAGCCTTCCCAGCTCCACCTTTACTGACACCACCACCCTTCCCAGCTCCACCTTTACTGACACCACCACCCTTCCCAGCTCCAGCACCACCCTTCCCAGCTCCACCTTTACTGACACCACCACCCTTCCCAGCTCCACCACCACCCTTCCCAGCTCCACCTTTACTGACACCACCACCCTTCCCAGCTCCACCTTTACTGACACCACCACCCTTCCCAGCTCAACCTTTACTGACACCACCACCCTTCCCAGCTCCACCTTTACTGACACCACCACCCTTCCCAGCTCCACCACCAGCCTTCCCAGCTCCACCTTTACTGACACCACCACCCTTCCCAGCTCCACCTTTACTGACACCACCACCCTTCCCAGCTCCACCACCACCCTTCCCAGCTCCACCTTTACTGACACCACCACCCTTCCCAGCTCCACCACCACCCTTCCCAGCTCCACCTTTACTGACACCACCACCCTTCCCAGCTCCACCACCACCCTTCCCAGCTCCACCAGTACCCTTCCCAGCTCCACTTTTGCTGACACCAGGCAGTAAAACACAATATAGTAAGTAAGTTGTCTCAGTGTCTGACTCTGACAAGTGCAAGCCAAGCCCGATGAGGATGCGGTGGGGTCGTTGGACTCGGCGGAGGGGGGGCTGGTCTAGGACTTTGGGGGTAGATGCTGAGGGGGGGAAAGATATATTTAAAAGGCACATATTTTATCACTCAGTCATGTTAGTGGGGGTATATTTAAAGATCATATATTTTATCACTCTGCCATGTTAAATTATTTAATATGACAGAGTGATAAAACATATGCTCTTTAAATATATCATCCCCCCCTAACATTACAGAGTGATAAAACATATTCTCCTTAAAAATATCACCCAACCCTACTATTAGTGATAAAACATATGCTCTTTAAATATGGAATGGGTATGAAATACCGCCGGCCGATCGTGGATAGGTGAGTATCTACTAACCTAACCCCCCTAACCCTCCTTAGGGGTGCCTAACCCTAACTTCCCCCCCAAGTGCCTAACCCTAATCCCCCCTCTAAGTGCCTAACCCTAACCACCCCCTCCCCGCTGCCTAAACCTAAGTCCCCCGGGGGGTGCCTAACCCTAAGTCCCCCCCCGGGGGTGCCTAACCCTCCCGGGGGGGTGCCTAACCCTAAGTCCCCCCCGGGAGCCCTAAACCTAGCCCTCCCCCCCGCGGCGCCCGGCATCACTACGATCGGGATGCCGGGCGCCGGTCTCCCGTTGCCGGGATATGTCGGGAAGCCGGCTGCCGGTATTTAGGCAGTCGGCTTCCCGATTGCATACCTTAAATATATCACCCTCCCCCTACATGACAGAGTGATAAGATATATACTCTATAAATATATCACCCACCCCAGCACCTACCCCACCCCCATATCCCACCAAATTCATGATAAATGTAAATTTAGAGCGAAAAATAATGATGTATTTAAAATAGATCAGATACACCTCCACCAGTGAGACACACTTTATTATTTCCGTAGCACTGGAGGTGTATCTAATCTATCATAAAGACATTATTAAGATATATTTACACTATCATTCTCTTTAAATATATATAAAGTGCAATAATGTCTTTATGAAAGAAAGATCAGATATGTATCATTTTGCACTCTCTGTGTGTTTGCATAACCAGAAGTCAAGTTTTTAAATTTGTTTTAAGTCAGGTTTTAAACTTGTGGGGGGCACCAACATTTATCTTGCCTCCGGGCAACTGAGATGAAGTTACGCCACTGTCCTGACAGTCAGATAATTAGTATAAAGTAAATGGCAGAAAGTACCATTATTGTGTGGGAGTAGGGAAGGAACCGAGAAGGATATATCGATTAACCCGATATTCCTAACATTGTACACAATATCAATTCCAATAAAATATTGAACACAAACATTGATTTTTGTGCATATTTACATTGGCAATGACATGCCACCTGACCTAAACAGGTCAGTAACCACCCCAATTCCTCCATGAAGACATCAGAATAAATCATTGATTGTGACTACACATTGAAAACTCAGTTGATGGCAAAATTATTTAATATATGAATCAAAATATCGATTGCTCTGATGCATCGGATCCCCTCCCTTACTGGAGGTGAGGGATGGAAATTCTATGTATTTAACTGGACAATGGACCTCATTCAGAGTCGGTCGCAAGCGCAGATGCGCTCGTAACCGACTCGATGGTTAGTCCTGCGCATGCGCAGCGGCCGCACTGCGCGTGCGCAAGCCCCGGAGCGACAGAGAAATTCTGTCGCTCTGGAGCTCGCTACCAAAGGGGCGGCTGTTGATATTGATCGACAGCTGGCCCCGTTTGGTAGGCGGGCCGGGGGGGTGGTTTCCAAAACTGAGGCGTTCCTTAACGAACGCCTACTGTTTTGTGGGCGGCCGCACTGACATAATCAGTGATGTCAGTGGGGAGCTTCCTGCTCCATCAGAGCAAAAAGCTCCCTGGGGCTTACGAGTGCCCAGACCGAACCTTAGGGTCTGGTCGTAAGCCCCGATGGTCGCGATGGTGATCACCATCGTGACCATCAACCTGGTCGGTCGTTAAGCTGTGGGTGGTAACCCACAGCTTAGCGATCGACTAGGAGGCGGCCGTTCAGGGTGCAAGCGGCCACCCTGATTCAATGCGACCGCTTGCAACTAACGACCGCCTCTGAATGAGGTCCAATATCTCTCAGGGGTCTATGGGCCTGATTCAGACCCGGACGCTATCCGCAGTGCGCTCGCTATTGCCGACGGTTGCTAATCTGCGCATGCATCGCAGTGCCCGTGCGCAAACTACACAGTGCGTTCGCAGATCCGTCGCTCGTACAGCAAAGCCAGCCCAGCAGAGTGAGTGACAGGAGAGGCCATTTGTGGGAGTTAACAGGGGCAGTCCAGTAAAAACGGGGAGTGGAAGTGCGAACGCAGGCGTGCCCGAGTGTTTCAACGCCGTTTTAGAGGCGTGCATAATTAACAGGCAGCGTCATAGTACACGTCACCAGCCATTTATTTACTCTGTTTTCCTCGCAATGCTTGCGGTACAAAAAAAGCTACCACAAGCACTGCGTTCACATCCGATAGTGGTCGATGTACCAATGTTTTCACAAACTTCCAGGAGATGACGTGGAGCAGTGGGCGTCTCTGCATACCCTAAGGGGAGTCTGCATACACAAAGTGAACGCTCGTACAGGTAAGATGGGCGTGCTTATGCCTTGGCGAGCGATCGCTCCCCGCCGCGTCACTTTCAAGTATTTGCATACGCATTGAGCGAGCGTACGTTCATAGCGACCGGGTCTGAATCAGGCCCTATGTACTAAGCCTTGGAAAGAGATAAAGTGGATGGCGATAAAGTCTGTAAAGTGACAGCTAGGAGCTGATTGGTTGGTACTTTATCTCCGTCCACTTTCATCTCTCTTCAAGGCTTAAGGTGTCCATACATGGTACTATTTGGCTGCTCTATCGTACCATGTATGGGCATGATATAGGACAGAGCGAGCACCCGTGGGGTCGTACATCGCACCCCCAGATTTAACTGCAGGTTCAGTTGATCTGTGGATGCGATGTGCTATCCCATGCAGCGCTTTGCGGGTGGGGGAGGGCAGCCGGCATTTTCGGGTGGTTGGCCACCCAATCGCACAGTGTGTGGGGACCGCCGGATATGTCGGACTTCAGATCTCCCATCGCCTCGCACAGTGCATATAGCACCATGTATGGCCAGCTTTAGTACATAGGGCCTGATTCAGAGCTGCTCGCAATAAGCGCTCGCTCGTTCTGAAAAAGGGGGTGGCTATTCAAATGAACCGTTCGCTCCTTGCGGTCTTTTGCCGCCTCCATGTCTGAACCAGCGAGCAAAACATGCGTTCGTTTATTTAATAAAAACGCCCCCTGGCCGCTCTCATCATACGTCATGTCCGCTATTTATTAGATTAATCGAGTACATCGAACAGCGTATGAACTGCTCGTTATTCTTGTGGTTGGTTTTTCCTACCACTATATTGCGAGCAGTTCTGACTATAAAACAACCAAGTGACGTGGTCAATGACGCTGCTGTATTAATTATGCACACCCATAAAACGCCCACTTTGACCTTTAAGCACGCCTGCGTTCTGAATTCCACTCCCCGTTTTCAAGCACCTTCCCCTGTTACCACCCACATACGCCTCCTCCTGTCACTCAAAATAGCAGGCCATCGCTATATAGCGAACAAACGATTTTCGGCCGCACTGACTGGTTCACGCATGCGTACTAAAAACCGTACGCATGCGCAGATGTGCAAATATCGCTCGGAACGAGCATACTGCCGCTTACGAGCGGCTCTGAATGAGGTCCATAGACCTCTAAATCTTATCACAAATGAAAAGCTTACAGGGAGGGTTCATCAACATCCAATCGCCTGGTTTCATCCAGGCTGCACGGAGAGTGGCCTGTGGCCCTGATTCAGAGCCGGACGCTCTGACCAGAGCGCTCGCTCTGAATCAGGGCCCACCTCCATAAATATGGAGCGTCCTCCTGGACGCTTGTATAGCTGTGGGTCACTACCCACAGCATATACGAGCGTGCAGGATGATGGTCGCGATGGTCTTGACCATCGCGACCATCGCCACTGCGAGCAGAAGCCTGCGGTTGAGTTTCTCAACCGCAAGGCCAGGAGTGATTTTGGCTCTATCAGAGCCAAAATCACTCCCACTGACATCACTAGTGATGTCAGTGGGGCCGGCTTCTGACGGTAGGCGCTCCCTTGGGAACGCCTCCGTCTGGCAGGCACGCCCCCGGCACGCCCACCAAAGGGGGCGTGCTGTCAATCAACATCGACAGCACGCCCCCTTTGATCAGACACTATGAGCGAAGGAAAGTCCTTCGCTCGTCGCGTCTCACGCTTGCGCACGACGGAGCTCCCTCCGTCATGCGCATTGCAGACCATCGACCCACTTGCGAGCGGACAGCCGCTCGCGAGTGGGTCTGAATCAGGGCCTGTGTCCATAACACCTTCCGCCAGACAATCTAAAACAAATAGTACTACAAACACCACAACTCCCATCGGGTATCCCTGCGAACATATCATGGAAGGTATGTAAGGGTGTATTTTGTTTTGTTTTGTTTTTTCAATTTTATCCCATTGATCTCCACCTAAAAATAAAGAATGCCTTTCCTTTAAAGGTTGCAGGGTGGGTAATCCTCTACAGGGGGACGAAGTTGCACAGCGTTTTTTGTAGCAACAGGCTGAATTATTCAAGACACGTAAAATCTAATCACGGAACTACGCCTACCTCTGGAAAGAAGATAGTGGATATTTGAGATATGAGTGATGGAGGGTGGAGGCTGCTATTACACGTAAGAGACATGATTAAAGACAAGCTACACCCGTAGTTATAATTAAGGTAGAGTTAAGCTGGGTACACACTGCATAGATATATCTGCAAATGATGGTTGTTCATACACACTGGACCAGCATCATCTGTGTTCTGTGTGTTGGAGGGCGGCGGTCCCTGCTGTGTCGTGCCCCCCTCCCTGCGGCTGCCGCGGCAAGTGTAATGGCGGCCGGCTGAGATGTAATATAAGGTAACCTATGGAAAGTTTTCTTACCTCATCAGCGTGCACTCAATTATTAAACAGTGTAGAATTATTATCCTTTATATTTGTATTGTATAGTTGATTTCAAAGGATATTTTAGTGCATTACTTAATAATGTTACATCTGGTTCCAAGACGTGCGCAGAGCTATGTCTAGTACCAAAACCATTGTGCAGAGCAGGGTTAGGCAGCATGTGGCAGTCTAGCTGCTGTGGAACTACATATCCCAGCATGCCCTGCCACAGTTTTAGCATGTTGCCTATCCCTGGTGCAGAGCCTTATCTGGAGCCAGCAGTGGCTCTAGGCACGGGCTAGCAGGGCTGTCGCCCGGATCGCTATAGCCTAAAAGGCACAGCCTGAGCTCACCATCGGCTAGGTTCGGCGGAAGAGCCTTCCCATTGGCGTTATTGGGTAAGGGAAGGGGCGCGGCAGTGCAACACAGGACTGCACTTTGCGCAGAGGATCCTAGCGCCGGTCCTGTCTGGAGTTACAGGAGGAGGGGGCACATTGTCAAATACGGATAACCTGCTCGGTCGCTCATTTTGCCACTAAGGGGGCCTGAAGTGCTTGAAAAGCCCCCCTGTGCACAGCAAAACTTGCTGATGTCCTCCGCTGCCCCCCTTCTCTACTTTTGGAAGCTCCTACACTCAGAGCCGGTTCTAGACATTGTGGAGCTCAGGGCGAAAGTTCCCAGTTGAGCCCCCCCCCCCCAAAAAAAAAAAGATGGCGCTTCTTTCCGGAAAGGGGGCGTGTCCTTGTAGAACACCCCCAATTCATCCCACTGTGGGGCGTGCCCAGCACTTACGGAGGTGCTGGGCTTCCCCCAAGCTCTCACCTCGTGGCGAATAATTGCCATGCGCAGTATAGCACCTTACACAGTAATGGCCTTTATAACACATTATGCCACACGCAGTAATGCCCTTTATAATACATTATGCAACACACAGTAATGGCCTTTATAACACATTATGCCACACGCAGTAACTAATGACCTGTATAACACATTATGCTATATGCAGTAATAACCTGTATAACACATTATGCCACACGCAGTAATGCCCTGTATAATACATTGTGCTACACACAGTAATTACCTTTATAATACGTTATCCCCAATTCAAATTACACTACACAGTAGTCCCTTATTCATGTTATGACACACACTGGTGCCCCTTTCACACAATACCCAAATTAGTGCCCCTTATACACAAAGCCCACAGTTGTAGTGCCCCTTATACAATGGCCACAGTAGTAGTGCCCCTTATACAATGCCCACAGCAGTGGTGCCCCTTACACAATGGCCCCAGTAGTGGTGCCCCCCATGCAGTGCCCCCAGTGGTAATGCCCCCTATAGTAGTGCCCCCCAGTGGTAATGCCCCCTATAGTAGTGCCCCCAGTAGTAATGCTCCCCAGTAGTAATTCCCCATTAGTAGTGCCCCCTATAGTAGTGCCCCATTAGTAATCCCCCCATTATTAATGCCCAGTATAGTAGTGCCCACAGTAGTAATGCCCCTATAGTAGTTCCCCCAGTAGTAATGCTCCCCAGTATCAATCCCCCCATTAGTAATGCTGCCCAGTAGTAATGCCCCCATTAGTAATGCTCCCCAGTAGTAATGTCCACAGTAGTAATGCCCCTATAGTAATGCCCACAGTAGTAATGCCCCCATTAGTAATGCTCCCCAGTAGTAATGCCCCCTATAGTAGTGCCCACAGTAGTAATGACCCCATTAGTAATGCTCCCCAGTAGTAATGCCCCCATTAGTAATGCTCCCCTATAGTAGTGCCCACAGTAGTAATGCCCCCTATAGTAGTGCCCACAGTAGTAATGACCCCATTAGTAATGCTCCCCAGTAGTAATGCCCCCATTAGTAATGCCCCCTATAGTAATGTCCCTATAGTAGTTCCCCAGTAGTAATGCCTCCATTAGTAAAGCTCCCCAGTAGTAATCCCATTAGTAATGCCCCCTATAGTAATGCTCCCCAGTAGTAATGCCACCTATAGTAGTGCCCACAGAAGTAATGACCCTATTACTAGTGCTCCCATTACTAGTACCCCCAGTAGTAATGTCCCCTATAGTTGTGCCCCTCAGTAGTAATGCCCCCTAGTAGCAATGCCCCTATAGTCGTGCTCCCATTGCTGGTGCTTCTGAAAAAACAAAATACAAACACAATACTTACGTTTACCGCTCCTGCTTCCACTGCCGTCCGGTCCGACCGCGGCTCCACGGATCTATGGGTGAGACGTCATGACGTCCCTCCCATATTACTCTCTGCCGGAAGCCGGAGCTCAGGAGTGAGCTCCGGCTTTCGGCTGCCGCCGCAGGGAGGGGGCCGGGCGCCTGCTGGTAACAAATCTCAGCGGGCGCCAGCAAATAGAGCCTCCCTGCTGCGGCAAGCGGGGGGGGCGCGGCGCCGTTTTTAATTTTTTTCTGTTTTTTGGGTGGGGGGGACTCAGTGGCGCCCTCTAGGGGCCGGCGCTCCGGGCGACAGCCCTGTTAGCCCGCCCCTAGAACCGTCACTGCCTACACTGCCCAGGTCAGTCCGCTGTGTCCATGTTCCAGCACTCACTGCTATTTGTGGAGTTTGCGAGGGGAGGGTAGGGCTTTCTCCAATGATTTCTGGATCTTCCTTATTCCAGCAAACAACGGTGACATACTGAAGCAACTATCTGTCTATGCACAGTATAGCTTTGTGTCAGAAAAAGGAAGGCAGCAACGAATGACCCCAAATTTGCTGCACTGGGGCATGGAGTGGTAGGGATGAATAGTAATGGTGTTGCCGCCATCACAACATGCTTTGCGATGTGCATATATGCAGTGGATACAGGAAATTTGCACAAGTGTAAAGTAGCTCTTTTATGAATACTTCTTCCTGGTCAGCGTGGGCGGAAAGAAAAATCCAATGGAGAAAACAATGTAATAAAAAATTTACATTGGATCAGAAACATCAAGAGTTGCCAAACATTGGGGCGCTTCAAACTGGCCAGCACCAACATTCGATAATAGGAGCTGTCTATAAGATTAATCCCTAATGTCATTGCACCCCCTCCAACTATATGGCAAGAGAAAATAATGGAAAAAAAAATAGATACATTTTGTGGCTTGAGGCTACCATTTTAAAGAAGGGTACATGGAGAGGAGGAGCATAATGGGTGTTGGGCATGGTTAAAAGCAGTGAATGGAAATTTGACACACTTCAAGGGCCGCATGTGCTTCAAAGGAGCCACACCTTACCCTTAATCTCAGTAATAATAGAATGGACCTAAAATGTCCTCTGCATTCCCACATCTCTCATCCCACAATGAGACTATGCCATAAGTGGTGCACATTGCTAGGTGCTGCCAGTGTCGGACTGGGGAATGAAGGGCCCACCTGGAAAATGCAGTGATAGGGGCCCATATTTAGGGGTGTGGCCAGCCTCCACAGAGAGTGCATGGACTGGGCACCTTAAAAATGTATATATAGTGAATACTTCTAGTGCATGAATGATAATGTACCAGATTAATAACAGCAATGCATTGTAGAAAATACACCATAGTCCTGTGCAGTACAATGTAACATATGTATAATGTATAGCTTAAGTGCACAGTCTTGAACCTGATCCCTAGAGAGGGGATGGGCCGACAGGCAATGGGGCCCCCCGGGGGATTCCCCTGTACCCCTGTGGGCCAGTCCAACCCTGGGTGCTGCATTTGAAGGGTTGTCGGGCACAGGAGTGGCCTTTGGCCATAACTAATTTAATGCTTCTCTTAAGCTGCCCATACACAGTGCAATAGGCACCATGTGACGCAACAGGGGATCCGACGTCCGACATATTGTGCGGTCCCCACACACGGTGCGAACGGGTGGCCGACCGTCCGATATGTCGGCTTCCCCTCCCCCACCCGCATAGCGCTGCATGTCTGGAAACCTGTGATTCATATATATTTTTAATAAGTCATTCATTTATGCCTACTGGTAATAATGTCATACATGTAGACATTAACACTGACCAGGCACTGTGACAAGCACTGCTAATCAAAGGGAATGCCAGGGGGGAAAGGTATAACTAGATCCAACAAGCTGAACAGCTTGTCTATCATTGTATTTGTTGCCATTACCACTCTTTTGCTCTCTGCGCCTGACTCAGCAGTGGATGGATTGCAAAGTCGTACACAATCGGCCTTGCAATCCCGTCCTGCTAACATTCTAATGCTACAGGAGGCAACTGAAGTGAAGAGACGTCTCCTGTCAGCATCTGCGATCCCAGGACTGCAACCGAGTTTGCAGCCGGGGATCACCGTCTCGACTATCGGTCACGATGTTGAGCAGCACCGGCTAGCTGAGTTAGCCTCAGCCTACGCAGGCTGGCCCGGCTTGCGAGGCCAGGAAGTCTGCGCCCATGAACCCGTCTCCGAGAATGCAGGATGGCCTTGCCCCCGCACCACCCCGCAAATGCCTCTGTCTGTCAATCATAGGGGGCCTGCGTGTGATCTCACAGAACCCGTTCTGCACATGTGCAGATTCCCAATAATCGTGAATCTGTGAAAACCCCGATCTGCGCCCTCTGCTGAACCAGCCCCTGTGTTAGCACTCTGGCGGGAGAAGGACAGTAATGCAATTAAGAAACTAAGCAGACTGACTGGTGAGCCATGAATTAGTGGGGAGAGGTTTAAGAAGCTTTGAACAACCTATAATTAACAGAGTGACAGGTCAATTTTAAAAGTATTGTTCACTTTTGGGCAATGCCTTCTTACACTAACATTCCCTCTACGTATAGCAATAAGGGAGTTTATAAAAGGGGGAATGACGCAAAGTCCCGGGTAGCTCATATTTTCAATGCAGCAAAAACAAGTGCGTCACAGGCCGTCCACAGCCCGACAGTAGGCAAATGCTTTATTTATTTGCTGTAATTTCAATGGGGTGTGATTTGCACCTTCCAGTTGTGCTTAGACAGAGAACAACATTTCTAGTTGCACTTTGATCAAAGTAATTAAAAGCTTCATACACACAAAAATGATATACAGTACTTGCACAGGTTGAGTATCCCATATCCAAAATGCTTGGGACCAGAAGTATTTTGGATATCTGATTTTTCTATATTTTGGACTATTTGCATATCATAATGAGATATTTTGGGAATGGGAGACACATCTGCACACAGAATGTTTTTTTGTTTTATACACACAGGCTGCAGGTAATTTTATACAATATTTTTAATAATTTGGTGCATCAAACAAAGTCTGTGTACATGCACAACATGTATTTATGTTTCATATACACACAGCCTGAAGATAATGTTATACAATATTTTTAATAGTTTTGTGTATTAAACAAAGTTTGTTTACAATTAACCATCAAAAAGCAAAGGTGTCACTATCTCATACTTGCCTACTCTCCAAATTCGGCCGGGAGCCTCCCGAAAGTCGGTGGGCACTCCGGCCCCCCGGAAAAAGCAGACAAGCCTCGCGGCCGGCTACTGACCCCTCCGGACACCCCGCAATGCCCACACAAAACCCCGCAGCTGGGGTGTCCGATGACGCTATTTGTGCTGAATCACGCCATCATGACTCTGCCCCCTGCTTCACAATGCCGGTGATCTCTGCATTATGTAGTGGGGGTAGGGCCAAAATCCACCACGCCCCCGTTCCGCACCTAATGCCGGGTAATATCCTCGGCCGCGCCCCCCATATAGACCCCTTCCCCACGCTATGCCGACCTGGCTGCTCCCTCCCAGACGGGGCAGCCACAATGTCGGCAACCCTGTACTATCTCAGTCACGCTCAAAAAATTTCGTAGTTCTGAATATTTGGTTATGGGAGACTCAACCCTGTAATGAAGAATATATTATCATAATTAATTAAAGCCGTAAAGCACACTAGTTTTGATTAGATGACACCGAATCACGTCGTTACCCTGCGATGCCTGACCTTGATGGAGCAAATTGTGTTTCCACGCACCACACACTTGGGGCCTCATTCAGAGGCGGTCGGAGGATGCAAGCGGTCGCTCAGAAACTGGGCGGCCGCTTGCATCCTGACCGCCCGCCTCTGTTGCGGTCATTAGGCTGTGGGTTAACACCCACAGCTCTAATGACCGCTCCGGTGATGGTCGCGGTGGTCAGAGACCATCTGACCATCGGGGCTTACGACGAGACCCTAGGGTAGGGTCTCCCTTGTCGTAAGCCCCGGAGAACTTCTGGCTCTGTCTGAGCCGGAAGCTCTCCACTGACATCACTAGTGATATCAGTGGGGCCGTCCCCAAACGGTAGGCGTTCCCATGGGAACGCCTCCGTTTGGGCTTCCACCCCCCCCGGCCCGCCTTCCAAACGGGGCGAGCTGTCAATCAACATCGACAGCTCGCCCCCTTTGTATCGAGACCCGCTACGACCAGCGCTGTCGCTCGTAGCGGGTCTCACGCATGCGCACGACGGCGCCGTCGTGCGCATGCTCTGTGGGTGGCCATCGACCCGGTCCGAGCGCATCGGCGCTAACGACCGGGTCTGAAGGACCCCCTTGGTCCTTAGACCTTCCCTCCAAAATCTCATGGTGTCAAAAAAAAAAATAGGAACGTGTGCTTCACATTGTTCAGCCAAATTGTTTGCTAAAGCAGAATGTCTCACCAGCCCCACATTACAATCTCATTTACACAAATGTAAGATGCACTGAATAACCTGCCAAACCAAATTAAAACTCTTCAACCAACTAATTGCATATAATTGCTGTAATAACCATGAGTTACTGTAAAATAGATTATTATTATTATTATTATTATTATTATTTTGTATCCATTAAGGTAGACTTTAGCAAAATATGGCTCTTCAACTGTTGCATAACTACAAGTCCCAGCCTGTAGAGCTATTTTTGTACTAACCAATTTAAATCATAACAAGACGGTATCAGCCATGTATGGCACGAATCTCATGCAAAACCAAGGCTGGAGGAAGTTTAACCCTATATATGTACACGCACGTGTCATGGATATTTTCACTCATTTCCGTCCTTATACTGTATGTTATGTTACCCTCCTCTTCTTCCTTCCTCCCTCCAGACTCTTGCATCATACTAAAACCTTGCACTCCAAAGTTAAAACCCTTTTTATGTGCTTATTAATCCATTACAATGAAAATCCAAGAAGAACGCGGCAAAAATAGGAATACTAGCAATACAAGTTGGCTATATAAAAAGCAAATAGTGATGATCTGTTGACTAAAATATCTGTGTATTGTTAAAGGACCATTTAATCCCAAAAAGGACATTTTCAGATAAGAACAATCAAAGTAATACCCTTTTTACACCAGAGCAAAAACCTGGGTTTTTGCTGGGTCTACCCAGGTCGCAGCTCAGTGTAAAAGGGTCCGTGAAAAATAACCCAGGTCAAGTGACCCAGCAATCCAACCCAGGTAGCTACCAGGGTTGGACCCAGGATGGCAGTGTAAACGGTGCAACCCGGGTTATCTGACCTGGGTCATGCCTAAAATGAGCTGATTGGTGGTTGTGAGGCATTCACCTCCCACTTTTTATGATCTCACAGGTTTAGCAGGGCAGACCTGTGTTCAGTGTGAACAGGGCTGACCTGGGAGTAACCCAGATCGAAGGTGCAGTGTAAATGGGTTTAACCTGGGTCTGACCAGGGTTGGAACCATGTCCAAAAACCCAGGTGGGACCTGGGTTTTAGGTGGAAAAGAGGTATTAGTGACATTCTTCAATCTTAATATGACTTTACTGTGAAAGCTGCTACAAACAAAATCGCCATCTCACCTCTCCATTATTGGGCCTGATTCAGAGCCGCTCGTAAGCGGCCGCTCGTTCGCTCCGAGCGATGTTTGCCCAACTGCGCATGCGTACGGATCGTTATACGCATGCGCGAACCAGTCAGTGCGGTCGAAATTCATGTGCTCGCAAAATAGCGAATGCCTGACAATTTGAGTGACAGAAAGAGGCGTATGTGGGTGGTAACAGGGGAAGGTGCTTGAAAACAGGGAGTGGAGATCAGAACCCAGGCGTGCTTAAAGGTCAAAACGGGCGTTTTATGGGTGTGCATAATTAATACAGCAGCATCATTGACCACGTCACTGGGTTATTTTATAGCCAGAACTGCTCGCAAAATTGTGGTAGCAAAAACCAACCACAAGAATAGTGAGCAGTTCATACGCTGGTCGATGTACTCGATTAATCTAATAAATAGCGTACATGACGTAGGATGCGAGCGGCCAGGGGGCGTAGTTTTCCAAAAAACGACCGCAAGTTTTGTTCGCTCGTTCAGACCTAGAGGCGTGAACAGACCGCAAAGAGTGAACGGTTCATTTGAATAGCCACCCCTATTTTCGGGACGAGCGAGCGCTAATTGCGTCCGGCTCTGAATCAGGCCCATAGTCCCTTCCTGATTTATAGAGCCCTTATGGATCTTAATTATGGTCAAATGTATTTATTTATTTATTAGCATTCATAAAGGGTCCAAATATTCTGCAGCCATTTACAGAGAACAGCCATTCACATCAATGCCCGCCCCAGTGGAACTTCCAATCTATATTCCCTACTACAGTACATGTACACATATACACTAGGGTTACTTTTTTGTGTCAGAAGCTATTTACCCAACCAGTTTGTTTTTGGAGTGTGGAAGGAATTCCCACGCAGAAACGAAGAGCACATACAAACACTCCACAGATAAGATCTTGGTAGGTATTGCTCAGGAATTCAGGGCGGTGAGGCAACAAGCTAATCATTACGCCCCGTGTTGCCTAACAAGCCATTGCTGGTGAAATAGCTGAGACTACAGACATTTAGTGACTGTGACATCATTGGCCCTGATATTAATGAACCAAGCTCTGCAGTGTTGTTCTGTAGAGCAAGTCTGTCAAGCTATCAGTCATCGCCTGCCTGTTGTTCCAAATTATGTGTGTGCAGGTGTTGA
Source organism: Taudactylus pleione (assembly GCA_031769625.1). NCBI lineage: Eukaryota > Metazoa > Chordata > Amphibia > Anura > Myobatrachidae > Taudactylus > Taudactylus pleione. The sequence continues at coordinate 1,663,674 of JAUIMM010000273.1, read as the reverse complement.
TAGTTACTGCAGAGTTATACAGGCACACACCAGCAGATGACTCAAACTATGAACAGACCAGTTACTTAACCAGTGGTGTCGGTTTATTGAAAGAAAGCAGGTACAGCCGTACTCACTGTTACATGCACACTGGTAATGGAGTGGAGCAGAGTTCTATACAGCTCACCAGCCGGTGAGTGTATGCTGCAAATGGGTAGTGGTGCAGGATGCTGGAACAGCTTTATGCAGGTATACACTGGGGTCCCTCACATGGAGCTAAGCAGGAGACTTCTCTCGTCCACCATGTCACTCACAGACAGTACTAAAATGGCTGCAGTCACATCAGGTTGGAGGATGGACCTCCCTGCAGACTCTGGGTCCCAGTGTCCAGCATGTATGCACAATAGGTATGATATACTGCTGGACGGGCTGCCGGCGGTCAGAAGACTGACAGCGGCATCACGATCTTCAATATCCCGACGGGTTGATAAGCACCCTAACCCTCCGCCGGTGGTGCCTAACTCCAACCTCCCCCAGATGATGCCTAACCTCCCCCTCGGTTGTGCCTAACCCTATTATCCATACCTTCGGGATGCCAACGTTCAGGATGCTGACGTCGATATCTTGATCCTTTAGGGATCGCGGCATCAGGATTTTGGCATCGGTATACCGACGTCCAGCATCTTAACCGCCGGCATCTTAACCGCATCCCTTTCTAACACCTGTTACCTGCGGAGGAGGAGTGAAGGGAAGCAGGATGGACATAAACATAAAGTACTTAGATATATAAGTCAGCTCAGTAATACACAATCTTTGATCTATATATTGTTGGTAAGTGCAGGCTTTACTTGCTGTTTAAATTAATATATACTTTTTTAATTAATCACTAATCAATTAGCTCCGAAGTGCCGCCCGACGCTGGCACTTATCTTGGATATTTTTTCGGGATCTGAAAAATAATCCACGATAAGTGCTGTTTTTTCACTACCTAAATGGCGAAAACACATAGGTCCGCAAACATATCGCTGGTCCTGTGTGTTTTTGGGAGAACTATCCTATTATTTTTACCAAAATAACAGGATCGGGTGAAAAACATAAACGGGGATAATCGTCAGAAAATCCCCATTTTTTGCCGATCGCGGCTATCCATTAGCGCCCGAATAATTGGATACCCCCCCTTTGAGTTTGACACAAGCCTGGAAAATTTTACATGTTTTTTTGTTTATACAGGTGTATTTTAAGCGCTAAAGGTGCGTACACATGTAACGATCAGCCAGCGATAAGATATCGCTGGCTGATCATCCTGCACCCTCCCTGGTATCGATATCGATCATCCAGCACACCACCAACTTACCAACGACTATAGAAACCCGCGATCAATAATCGCGGGTCCCTATAGTAACCAGCTCGATATCGAGCACTTTGGCCAGCATGCACGGGCGATGGATGATATATCGCTAGCGTCCATACGTGCCCGCGCATCGCTGGTCGTTGGTAGGGACCAAAAAAAAATGATTACGATATGAACGATATCGTTAGAGTTCAAATCGTGCATTTAAATCGCTACGCATGTACGCACCATAAGGTTTTGTGTTGTGATTACTCGATATTTTGCAGATGTCGATATCTAGTGTCAGTATTAGGACTTAGACATAGCCCTTGTCAGTCCTGATTTTGGGGGTGTGGATTATTAGGCAGACGGTAAAAAGGTTGACAAGCAATAGGTCGACACCATATGGTCGACAGTGACAAAAGGTCGACACACAAAAGAGGTTGACATGGGTGTAGATCAACAGGTTGAAAAGGTCGACATGGGCATGGTTGACAAAAAAAAACGGTCAACACATTGATTTTTTTTGTTTTCCCTAAGCTTGGTGCCTAACCATAACCGTCCCTCCTAGTGTCTAACCCTCCGACAAGTGCCTACCCAGAGGTTCCAAAACGCGTTCCTCAAGGCTCCCCAACAGTTCAGGTTTTAGAGAGGTCCATGGTTGAGCACAGGTGATTAAATCAAATTGACTGAGATACTAATTAAGTTACCCATTTGGGAACCTCTGGCCTAACCCTAAAAAAAATGTGTTGACCATTCCCATGTTGATCTTTTGTACTTGTCGACCTACATCTGTGGCAACTTTTTGCGTGTTGACCTTTTGTATCTGTCAACCTTTTGTCCCTGTCGACTTACTGGCTGTCAACCAACCAGTGGGGACCTATTGCGTGTTGACCTTTTTACTGTCGATTTTTCATCCTCCAACCGATTTTGGTGAGATAATGATTATTTTGAGGAAATGGGCAGAGCTTATGTATTCCTACATTTGGGCTTAGGGCCTGATTCAGAGATAAACGCAACTGCAATTTGCATGCAGATTGAACGCTTATTTGCCATTGCGCATGCGTACGCAAGAAAGTGACCATTTGGGGGAGGAGACAGGGGGTGGTTAGCGAAATGCAGGCGCGCTTGGCCGTTTGAACGCCGTTACGTGGGCGTGCATAAATTAGCCACTACAATGGCATACGCAGCTCTGCATGGCAGAAGAGCTCCCTGGCCTGTGTCGGGTCAGACCTTCCGCAAGGGTAAAATGGGCGCCGATGTACTTTGATGGTACAGATGTTTAAGTAGGTATGCGTAGTTGTACGCAGGTGAGAAGGCAGTAGTGGGCATCTTTATGCTCATGTGATCTTTGCTAAAATTAGCATATTTTTGCAACTGCGTTGCTTATGGTGATGCAGTTGCGGTCGCATTAGCGTACATCTCTGACTCAGGCCCTTAATAAATAAGAGCATTGTTTGGGTGGCTCAGGCATGGCTTGGATGGATCACAGTTGTGGCATGTTGTATCCCAGTTTTTTTTTATTTATTTTTTTCGTTCTGCCTAGAAACAGTCCATAAAGAAAAGGCTGGATCATTTGCAGGTTACACCTCTGTGAGCTGGGGCCATTTACAGATAGTATAAATTTGTAATTTAACCGTTTCTACAACAGCTCATGCTCTTATTTCCAGCTCACTGCCTAACAGGAACTTCTCTATCATCTCTTCTCACAGTTCTCCCTCACTGTGCACGTACAGTCAGGTGCATAAATATTGGGACATTGACAGAATTTTCATATTTTGGCCTCTATTCACCACCACAATGGCTTTGAAATGAAACAAACAAGATGTGCTTTAACTGCAGACTTTCAGATTTAATTTGAGGGTAATTACATCCATATCAGGTGAACGGTGTAGGAATTACAACGGTTTCTATATGTGCCTCCCACTTTTTAAGGGGCCAAAAGTAATGGGACTATCAACTCAAAAGCTATTTCATGGACAGGTGTGGGCTATTCCCTCGTTATTTCATTATCAATTAAGCAGCTAAAAGGTCTGGAGTTGATTCTAGGTGTGACATTTGCATTTGGAATCAGTTGCTGTCGATTCTCAATATGAGATCCAAAGAGCTGCCACTATCAGTGAAGCAAGCCATCATTAGGCTGAAAAATCAAAACATACCCATCAGAGAGATAGCAAAAACATTAGGAATGGCCAAATCAACTGTTTGGAACATTCTTAAAAAGAAAGAACGCACCGGAGAGCTCAGCAAACACCAAAAGACCTGGAAGACCATGGAAAACAACTGTGGTGGATGACAGAAGAATTATTTCCCTGGTGAAGAAAAACCCCTTCACAACAGTTGGCCAAATCAAGAACACTCTCCAGGAGGTAGGTGTATATGTGTCAAGTCAACAATCAAGAGGAGATTTCACAAGAGTAAATATAGAGGGTTCAACACATGATGTAAACCATTGGTGAGCCACAAAAACAGGAAGACCAGATTAGAGTTTGCCAAACAACATCTAAAAAAGCCATTACAGTTCTGGACCAACATTCTATGGACAGATGAGACGAAGATCAACTTGTACCAGAGTGATTATGAAGAGAAGAGTATGGAGAAGGAAAGGAACTGCTCATGATCCAAAACATACCACCTTATCAGTGAAGCATGGTGGTGGTAGTGTCATGGCGTGGGCATGTATGGCTGCCAATGGAACTGGTTCCCTTGTATTTATTGATGATGTGACTGCTGACAAAAGCAGCAGAATGAATTCTGAAGTGTTTCGGGCAATATTATATGCTCATATTCAGTCAAATGCTTCAGAACTCATTGGACGGCGCTTCACAGTGCAGATGGACAATGGCCCGTAGGAATACTGCAAAAGCAACCAAAGAGTTTTTTAAGGCTAAAAAGTGGAATGTTATGCAATGGCCAAGTCAATCCCCTGACCTGAATCCGATTGAGCATGCATTTCACTTGATGAAGACAAAACTGAAGGGAAAATGCCCCAAGAACAAGCAGGAACTGAAGACATTTGCAGTAGAGGCCTGGCAGAGCATCACCAGGGATGAAACCCAGCGTTTGGTGATGTCTATGCGTTCCAGACTTCAGGCTGTAATTGCCTGCAAAGGATTTGCAACAAAGTATTAAAAAGTGAAACTTAGATTTAGGATTGTTTAGTTTGTCCCATTACTTTTGGCCCCTTAAAAAGTGGGAGGCACATATAGAAACCGTTGCAATTCCTACACCGTTCACCTGATTTGGATGTAATTACCCTCAAATTAAATCTGAAAGTCTGCAGTTAAAGCACATCTTGTTTGTTTCATTTCAAAGCCATTGTGGTGGTGAATAGAGGCCAAAATATGAAAATTCTGTCAATGTCCCAATATTTATGCACCTGACTGTAAATGGACTGTCATATTCCTCTTTGTAACACTAGGGTTGACTGGCGAGGGCGACCTAATGTCACGTACTTTGCCATGTGCAGCGGCATGTCCTGAGGCAGCACTGCTCTGGCCGTACTGCTTAGGTGCCTCATATACAGTTCATCAGGCTGCTAATGTGTCCTTTAGTGCTATTGTGGCTCCAATAACAGCTCCCAGTCATAAAATTGAAGTTCAGTCAAGTCCTTATGGGCCTGTTTCAAAAGTGGACGCAGTTTCCACCGCAACTGCATTTTGTGTGCAGCCGCACCTGCGACTTTATTGTAATGCCACAGCCGATGGGCTTCCTAATGAACTGCCATCCTGCGGTGGCTGTAAAGGGGGTGGCAGTTTGACCAGGGGGGGGGGGCTTAAACTTACCTTGAGAATGCAGTTGGCTCCCTCCTCCTTTTGCTGCTCCGAGAACGTCCTCTTCTCACTGCGGCAAGCTCCCAGAATGCCATCCTGATGACATCACGAGGTGCCCGGCAGTGGGCACCGGCATTCTGGGAGACACTGGGAGGAAAAAGCTGCACATCGTGGTGCTGCTGCAGTTCATTACGGTCTTAGACAGTAATAAGCTACTGCAGTGGCGTCATGAGGTGCAGTTGTTCCCTACACATCATGGCGCAGTGGTGAACAAGAGCGGGCGGGCGCCATCAGATTAGATTCAGAGTCACACGTGATTCAGCGGCATTGCATGCTCAGGGGAAAAAAAAGTAGATCTTCATCCGTATTCTGAGTTAGCCACTTCTATGTTGTCGCGCTGTCCCGATCTTTACGCTGACATTGGTGCCATCATCAATGTCAGCGCACATTTGCCCCAACCTTATCCTTGATACAATTCCAAAATAGCCCACAATTCAGTCTATATGCCTATGACATGCCCACGGCACACTTATCTTACATGTGAGCGGCCCTTTGTGGCCCAGTTACACCAGCAAGTGGAGACGCTCAAAGTTGCGAGATGCATCCACAAAGTGGACTTGCCTGCAACTCATCCGGCCCATAATATTTTCAAAACACCATTTATGTGATGCAATTAAGCAGCGCCGGCCAGGGACGTAGCGAGCTGTGCTACGCCCCGATAGGATAAAAATAAATCAGAAAATTCAATTTTCCTGCGGTGCTGGGGAGGGGGGCACTGTCAGCCCCTTAGCCTGGCGCAAAGCAAGGGGTGGGGGCGTGATCAGTGTGATTGCTTCCCCCCATAGGCATAGGAGACTGTACCCCCCCCCCCCCTCTCGACGCTGGCACCAGGAATGAGAGCACTACTCAGGGAGTCCTTTTCATGCTCCAGGCAGCTCTGCAGCTGCTCTCCTGGCCGCAATGTACAGTTCCAGTTACACTGTGGGGCAGCAACAGTGCCGCCCCCAGGTCCCTGCGCCGCTCGCACACCCCTAGTCATTGCCCTGCAAACAAAACAAGTGGAAGGCTAAATTGAACACACACGCCAATTAGGAATACTCCATCATGCTTGTTCAGTGCCTCAACAGCCTTTCAACCTTTTTGTTCATAACTTTTTCCAGGATAAACCTTATCAATTCGGTATTGTTTACTATTACAACAATCTTATATGCTCGTCAGACTTATTCTCACATACTGTATAGGCTAAACTTGATAAATGTGTTTTTTGAACAATTGCAGGTTGCAGTCCTGGGAAGCGTCAGTAGTTTCCAACTGGCCACAAGATATTGGTCTGAAAGCTACTCCAATTTATCCAAGTCTATTCCTCATCGTTTTCCCATTGCCACTGTCACCAAAGAGGAGGGAACTTCTACAGTTCAGTCTTTAGAGCACTTTCCACTATCTTAGTGCCAGTGCTAACACACACAGATATCACACTTACCCATCTTCCTTGTACTCAGTTCCTCCTCTATTGAATCAACGGAGACACGTCTTCTAGAAAGGGAACTGCATCCGATTACCACACTCACAGATCATAGAAAGCTTCGGTATCTTCAGTCTGCACAGAGGTTTAGGGGGCCATTTATCTGAAACATCTGACCCTACCTTGTGACGCTTACAACCGAATTCTCCTACCACATGCACATACATACCAGAACCAGTCAAGCCAATTAACCTGCAGGAGTAGGGATGGCCATCGGTGGGGTGTCCATCGATGGTTACCATCAAAGGGCCCATCGGTGATTACTATTGGTGGCACGCAAGCAATCTATGGTGAACCATCTGTTGTGGGCAAAAAAAATGGGGTTGGGGCTTAGCGGCCACCAGGGGGCGGGGCTCATTTCCATCCTGCCACTAAAGGAAAAAAAAAAACTTTCGTCTCCTGCTTATCCCTCAATGACAGAGAACCATTGGTTCCCTGCTATCAATGGCAAAACTAGTTAACATTGTCCAGCAACCATCAATGTTTGAAACCATCGATGGACCATGGCTATCCCTATGCAGGAGTAAAACCCGCGAACACTGTGGAGAACATTGACTCCTTGCAGTATAGGACAGAATAGAAGCCAAGCCTCCAGAGCGATGAGACAGCAATGCTATCCACTGTGCCATTGTATCTTTCACAATATATATTACCTCCCCATCTATGCACCTAACATACATTATGTCACACATAGCATATGACTATAGTGCGAATAAGTGATTTTTCTTTAAGTCTAGCTGTTGTTCAGTGTACGAAGTGACACACTGCAGAACAACGGAATCGGTATATAATGCCGGCTGTCGGGATGCCTACTGTCAAAGTACAGCCAGTGGCATCCTGATGGTTGGTATCCCGACAGGGGTCGGATAAGTATACTTAGCCTCCCCCCCTTCTCCCCCTAACCTGCTCTTGTGGCCTAACTCTAACCCTCCCCACCTTGGACCCTAACCCTCCTCTTTGTCTTCCCCCCTTTGTGCCTAAACCTAGCCCTCCCCCCTTAGTGCCTAACCCCCCCCCCCCAGTGGTGCCTAATCCTCCCACCTAAGGGTGCCTAACCCCCCCCCAAACCTAACGCTAACCCCGCTATGCTACCTAAGCCTAACCGTCAAACCTCCTGCGCGGCTAACGCTAAGGGCGTCCCAGACTTACCTTGTTTGGGAAGCCATCCTTCTGTAATTCCGGCGTCGAGGTTAAGATAGGCATCGGTATTTCGATGCCTATTTTAAGTCTCTTGTCGGGCTTCCCCCGTCAGGATTTAGACCGGTGGCATCGCAGCCACTGGTCTCATAACTTCATCCCGCACACAACACAAACATCAACATTATCCCAGGAACAGCAGAACAGTGCTCCACAAAGGAAAAGCAACACTTCCTAAAACAAAAAAAATTAAAACGTCTCAAATACAAACAAAAGGCAACAATGTGTGATGAGGATGAACGGAAAGGGATTGAAATACCGGTGGCTGTTTAACTGCTGGTTTAAATCCCAAGAGCGGAACCCTGATAAGATCCCGACTGGAGCAGGTAAGTACCCTAACCCTCCCGTCCTCCCCCTAACCCTCCCTTAGTGGTGCCTAACCCTAACCTCCCCCCTAGTGCCTAACCTAACCTTCTCCCGGGCGTGCCTAACCCCCTCTTACCGCTCCCTAAACCTAGGGGGTGCCTAATCCTAATCTTTCCCTGGTGGTGTTAACCCTCCCCCCCTAGGGGTGCCTAACCCTAATTTCCCCCACCAAAACCTAACCCCGCTAGACTCCCTAAACCCCCCCCCCACGCACGGCTAACACTAAGTTCGCCTTGGACTTACCTTTGTTCGGGCTGGCGTCCTCAGCGGTACGGCGTCGGGATTAACATAGGAATCGGTATTTCGACGCCTATGTTAAATCCCTTGCCAGGATTCCGCTGTCGGGATTGAGACCATAACTACATACCGGATGAACAAATGTAAAAAATAAATAATAACAGAACAGATATATTTCTGCTGTTCTCTTTCTTTGTCTAATCATTTAGCCTCTTCCATTTATTGTTTTTCTTTGAAATAGCGATGGCCATCGAAGGCTCAACCATCAATGGTTGATGGTTTTGAACTGTCGGTCAAAACCCACCAATAATCTAATCTTCTGACATTTTTATGTGAATAATTTTATAATCAATTCTTAACTTTTGTTTTATATATATACATACAGTTATCTGTTTTTTAAAAATTAACAGATATTGAAACAATATTTTTTGATCAATTCAATTATGAGCTAATTGCCGGCGAAGCCAGCAATCTGCCACTGCACTGGCATTGTAACACCAGCAATGGCATCCTCAATCTCCCGGAATTTGCCCCTAAATCATGCATTTCAGTTTGCAGAGTCATAGAGGTGGGTTCTATGCAGGGGCGTACCTATAATGGGTGCAGGGTGTGCAGGACACATGGGCCCCTGGATCCCACACCTCACACCCTACACTCAGTTATTCAATACTTACCTCTCCGGAGTGGAGAGTGGAATACACAGGGTGTGATGCATCAAGCATCGCATTTGAATTCGATACATCCCGCCACTGTCTGCATGCATAGCGGCATTTAGTAATGCAAGTATGAATGTACAATTGCAATTAAAATTGCAAAGGACAGCTCTACCGATAAGAGGGGGAGACTGGGAGGGATTGCATTGGATCCCTCTCGGGGGAATGCAGCGGAGAGAAGCCCATAGCCTTCTATTAGGAAACGCCAGTTCTAATGAGGTATTCTGGAAAGTTTCACTTTCCGGTGTATGATGCATATGGGGATTGTGGTCAAACCGCAGTTTGGGGTTAATGTATCCCACACACAGTACCATCCAAAAAAAAAGGGGAATAGACAGAGACACACAATGGTTTAAGCTGGCTATAATTGTCACAACCAGCCAACTAAACGGCTGATTGAAAATATCTTTCAGTGTATGCTACAGAACAATAATTGGGCACATGTAGTCAGCATCCCGGCGTCGGGTTCCTGGCACCAGAATCCCGACCACCGGCACCACGGAGGTTTGTACTGGGAGTTAGGGGGAGGGTTAGGGTGCGGAGTTAGGGTTAGGCACTAGGGGGAGGGTTAGGCACTGAGGAGGGAGTGTTAGGGACTGAGGAGGGAGTGTTAGGGTGCAGGGAGGGGGAGGTTAGGTTTAGGCACTAGGGGGGGGATGTTAGGTGTAGGCATCGGGGAGGGGGAGCTTAGATTTAGGCACTAGGGGGGGAGGTTAGGTTTAGGCACTGGGGAGGGAGGGTTGGGGGAAAGTTTTAGTCATACCTTTCTTCCTTATGGATGTCGGGATTCTGTCTGTCGGGATGTCGCTGTCGGTATTCTGACCATCGACATCCCGACCGCCGGGATCTCATACCCTACCTGATTTGACAAACCTCCAACCAACAGATATTATTCAAATGTAGGGAAAAGTGAAACATTCTCTAACCATCTAACAAATTTGTTGTCAGAAATAAGCTATGTACACACTTGTACAATAATACTTTTAATGCGATTTTACTTTTATCTGCACATAAAATCTGATATTTCAATGGAACCAGCTTTCTTCTGAAAAAAAAAAAAGAACGGCCCAACGATTGTATACGTGTGTACCCAGCTGTCAGCCTATTTGTATTGTAAAATAATAAATAAATATTAAAGTCTTATGCTGCCCATCCACTAGGCGATTATACCTAGCGATGGAACGATAACGACGGTCGTTATCGCTCCATCGCTTGGTAATCACCCGCAAATCGGGCAGTAAAAGGTTAAAAAACGACCAGCGATGCGTGAGCCCGCTGGTCGTTTTAACATCAACCATCGCCCCGAACATGGTCAACCTGACCACCGCCATCAGGTTGCCATGTTCAGGGATGATTGATCTGCATACACTGAACGTTCAGTGTATGCAGTTCACCCCACGGGAGACGACAGCGTCGTAATCGTGCCGTCGTCCCCCGCATCGTTAAATGGATGGGCAGCATTAGCCATAACTCTCAGCATAATACTAGTTACACCAAAATCAGGAGAAAAGCCAATGTTGGGTACGTTCCTAATTTTAGTATAACCAGCACTAGGCTTTGCCAGCATAGGCTGGTGGAACCATCGATGGGAGGCTGGCAGTGTGGGTCCCCTCACTTGGGCTGGTTATCCAAGGGGGTCTGGCCTGCAAAAATGCATTAGTGGTCCTCCCTCCTGGGTATAAACAGCCGTAGTGCCAATAGTACTAGGGTTCTTGTCATAGCCGATGCCCGGTGTGTACAGCTAATTAGTGTGTATAGATTTAAATCACTTTGTCATTGGTGCATGACTGGAACCAGAATGGCTGCTAGGGCATGCTGTCACCTGGAGAACCACAAGTGGCAGCTTGTCCAGGCACCTGTATTGTACCAGGGAAAGATGAATCTATAAACGGAGCTGACACTACCCACGGTATACCTCAGTCTCATTAGAATAAATTGTGCAAAACACTTGTGGCATTTGAGTTTGAGGGCCCATTTATCAATAAATATTTGCGGCTTATCCTAAAAACTCCCATTTTGGGGGGTAACCACAAATATTTAATATCCCCCGAATGTATGACAGAGGGACTGCAGCAGATATCTCCCATACCTGATCCCTCCAGTCCCGCTCAGCAGCTGCAACACCCATAGGTTTCTATGGAGGACTGTGACGCTGCCATATTCAACAACTTCTAGAATGCGATACATACCAGAGATTGACACCCTCAGCTACCTATACCTATGGGCTACACATCGCACAACTAGCCAGGAGAGGGTTCCATAGGACCCTTCCCCAGCAATGGCCAAGTTGCATGTACGGTCAGTAGACAGCACATGCGCTGTAGCTCAGGCACAGTAGTGAAGAGACCACTGATGCTGTCACTTCAATCCCGGCGGAAGGGGATTGAAATACCAAATACCACATTCCGACTACGGCAGCCCCAGGAGGACATCCCGACGCCGACTCTTAAGTACCCTAACCCTCCTTTAGTGGTGCCTAACCCTAAAACGCCCAGGGGGTGCCTAACCATAAATCACCCCTGGGGGTGCCTAAACCTAACCCCCCTTCCTGAACCCTAAACCTAACCCTCCGTGGGGGAGCTGCCGAACCCTAACCTCCCCCTAGTGGCGCCTAACACCCCCCCTTTCCTAACCGTAACCTTCCCTAGGGGGTACCTATCCCTAAGTTCCCTAAACCTAACCCCCCAATCCCCGGGCTAAGTAGTATATTTACCCGGCTCTTGACGAACGGGATGGCTGGGGTCGGGCTTCAGGCGTTGGGATTAAGATAGGTGTCGGTATTTCGACGCCTATCTTAAGTCCCATGTCGGGCATGTATAGTCGGGATTTAATCCGGCGGCATCGCGTCCGCCAGTCTATTAACTACATCCCCTTACAGCACATCACAGGGACCAGGGCCGGATTAAGGACCTAATGGGCCTGGAGATCAAAATGTTCAAGGGCCTATACTGAGAAAGGAAGGAGCTGTGACCAGTGCTGTGTGGGTGTGACCAGTGATGCGTGGGTGTGACCCAGTGCTGTGTGGGTGGTGCTAGAGCCAAGTGGGCGTGTACATCCCTACACTAACAACCGCACTGTCTCCCTAAATACCTAAAAATATTACTTATGATTTATATAGCCGACTGTGTGGCCAGCTGGTCATCATCATGCTGTCATGATGGTGGGGCCTCTTTTTATGTGGAGGCCTGGAGCTGTAGCTCCATCCGCCCCATTGTTAATCTGGCTCTGGCAGGGACGGGCTCCTTTCAGAGCCCCTTTCCCTGTGGGCACTCAGTAATACAACCGGGCGATATGATCGCATCCTGCAATGCGATCATGAACGCTAATATCGCATTGCAAATGGGCCCCTGGATGAGGTCATCCCGCAATGAGATGATTTTGCGCAGCCTTATGCCTGTAGAAGGCTGCCTTTCTCTGTGTACACACTATGCACAACGCTCAGTGCCACTCTCTGGCCACTTTCCATGGCAAACTTTAAGTGTGAACTTTCACCAACTTATGGCTGGGCAGATGCATGGTGCAATACCCACCTCACACTGTCTGACAAGCTCTAGGAACCCTGCACTCTCTTTACAACAGCTGTTCATACAGTTACCCTGCCCAGATATATACTGTACATACACACCTCTGTGAGCTCAGAGTAATGTGTAACCTTCTCTGTATGCACACATTCATTACAAGCTGTCAGCAATGCAGTGGCTTCCTCTGCTGCTAGACCTGAGCTGTCTAACCCCAGGCAGCGCTGCAGTCTCCAATCCCTGCTGTCAATCCTCCACACCCCTGCCCTGCTCTGTCTCTTCCTGCCTGGGCTACAGACCCACCCCTCCTGCAGTCACTTCCCACCCCACCCTCTGTGTCTCTAAAGCAGCGAGGCAGCACCCATTCACCTCACACATACCCTGCCTGGGATCTCTGCTCCAGCAAACTTTTATTTCATTCTTGGCTAAGGAAGAGACGAATAGAGAAATATCAATATTTGGCAAAATGTCACAGCAGCCAGAAGTGGAGCTATTTGTAAAGGTAAAAGGGAAACTCTTTTATGGCACTTATATTGGGCTTTCTTTACTTGTAGTGTCTGTTACATTGTTGCCACTGGTGTGGATGTGTAGTGTAGTGGCTAGAGTTGTATAGCAGCAGGTGTAGCCATACAAATCTATGCACCATGATATATGTTATTTTATACATATCTTATTTTCTTGAAACCTGTTGCTACTGCAGGGAACTTTCTGCATTGTCCCTTATTTTTGTACTTAATTTTTTTTTACATTTTTGCTTCTATAAAATCTTTGACATTGTCTAATTTTCTAAAATGTTTTTGTTGTGGTTTTTTTTTTTGGGGGGGGGGGGGGGGGGGGGGCATTGTATCCCTTTCTGGATACAATGGCTTTGTGGTTGTCTTGCATACAGTGATATACAGTATTCATTTAATTGTTTAAACTTTTGGTCTTGAGTGCTTTTATTTCAATTCATTATTGCTCGAGGGTGGAACTATACATTTAAAAAAAAACCATATAAATAAAAAATAATTTAGAAAAAAAAAGTTTATGTAGTCGTTGACTGAGGGGGACTGATTTCTAAAGGATTTTGAAACTAAAAGGATGGTTTTAGGAACTGATACTCTTCCATCCTTTGACTAATGTTATCGTATACTGGATTGTTTGATGTAGTTTTATTTTATTTTTTCACACAAACCTTGTGACAATATGTCTGTGTAATGACTGTACTACTCCTGTGTATAATGATTACACCAGGTCTTCTGGAAAACAGGTTTAGGTTGTTGGTGGAGGGGGTTGGGAGTCAGTGGATGATGGTTTATGCAGACTGAGGGGTATACAGTATATACAGTACTAAAGGTTCAACAGACAAGTGGTGATGTTGCTCACAGAAACCAAACATATTCTGTGTCTCATTTTCTAGAATGCAATAGAGAAATTATAGCTAGAATCTGATTGGTTGCTAGGGGCAACATCCCCACTTGTCTGTTTTAGAAGCTTTAGTAGATATACCCCTGAGAGAGCGAGAGAGTGCAGGGATTGTCAGATTTGGCAGGTGATGTAAGCATGTTTTGCTTATTCACAGGTAACAAGCCTAACTTTATACGCAGCATGTACAGTAGGTCTAGTTTGACAACATCCCAGGCATTCTCTGCAGTTTCCAGTAAACTACATCTACTAACAGGCTGTGAGTAATTAAACACCAGGGGGTATATTTACTAAAGGTCGATTTTAATCGATCAACATCGATGTCGTGTTTCTTGAGCTAAATCACGCACTTAAAAAATGTGTGTTAGTAAATGTCTGATTGCAATCGATTTTAAAATCGACCTTTGGTAAATATATCCACAGGTGTCTTATAGGACCCCAGTCCTAATTTTTTTTTAAATAAAACCACTATGAATATTATTCCAAAGTGTATGTGTAAAAAGTCCTATACTTTTGGGGGGCAATTCAATTAGCTGCAAGGTGGTTGCTAATGCTGGTTACACACTTGTCAATATATAGTTTGTTCGATCAACTAGCGATTATATCACGAACGCATCGGTGGGTGTGTACACCCGATAGGACTATGAGCAACGTCATATCCACTCAGCCATGCAGCACAGCTGAATTATCGGAAAGCTATATCGGTGCATCTCCGTGTGTGTACGGGCCATCCCCCCAACCGCCCATATACTGGCTGCAGGCACCGCCAACACTGACATCAACTAGGCGGGCATATTTAAATGCCCACCCAGTTGTGATGTCAGGCCAGACATATCGAGCAGCCAATTGGTAAGTGTGTATAGCCAATCAGACGGAGGATCTTTCTGCTGACCGATCGGAGCGTCCCTTGTGGGTTATGTTTCTACGTGATGTGAGAGTGATGATTTTGGCTTATTTATGCTGGCACATCATAGGGGGAGCGATCAAAAATGAGTAACACTATCTAATTGTCTGTTGTAAAAGCTGATTGGTTGCTATGGGCAACGTATCTGCCTCTCCACTCTTTAGAAGCTTTGATACATCTTCCCTTATGTTCTTTACCAGAGATCTAGTGATGTTCAGCGGACAGCTAGCCCTTCATCACCAATAGCTGGTGCGCACGTTGTCCGCTTCAGATAACTGGAGATTCCCATAAGCCCCCTATTTGCCATAGTGAAGACATGTTTGATTAAAGATGAGTTGTGCAAAGTGGATGGTCTGTTTACAAGCTGTCAGTGACACTAGGGGAGATCTGTATCAAATCTAGGAGAGAGATAAAGTAAAAACCAATCAGCTCCTAGCTGTCATGTTACAGGCTGTGTTTCAAAAATTACAATTGGGTGCTGATTGGTTGGTACTTTTCTCTTTCCAAGACTTAGTACATCTACTCCACTACATGTATGTTCTACTTCAGGCATGCGTTTTAGGTGTAGCTGCCATGGGGGTCAGTGATTCCTATGGCAGGAGCCCTGTTCCCGTGACAGATTACAGTTATTATCTTGGGTAAATCAAGTGACCTAACCACATCCAAAATGGACATACTACATTAACGTTAACAACCTGCGGCTTGGCCGTCCTTTCCAATAAAGCAAGAATAGCATCCAGAACCTGGGCTTCACCCGAGGTCAATGTGTAAGTCAGATATAAGTAAAATATTTTATTTTTAAATACGTTTTGGGAAAATAGCAACCACAACAAAAAACAGGGAAAATAGATAAATAAGGGAAGGGCGATAACAGAATGAAGAACTGAGTAGGGATGGCCATTCACCAACAATGGTTAACCATCAATGGCGGAAATCCAATGGTTCTCCGGCATCGATGGCACAGAGCTACGCAATGTTTTGGGGTTTTTTCTATGCTGCCCCTTGCCCCACTCCCTGATTGGCGCACTGCCCGGCAAGTGTTAAAGCAAGGATGACCACCTATGGATGAAACCATTGATGGTTGCCTGTTAGATGGTTTCATACCATCGAGGTCAACTGCTGGTGGTGACATCGATAGTTAACCCACCGATGGCCATCCCTAGAGCTGAGGAACAGAACATGACATTTCCCATGCCCCTAAGGGCCACTGTAGGTGGAAGCGGCATCACCCTCCACCACTGCACATCTGGCGGGTTGGAGAGCGCCTTAAAATTGTTAGAATTTGGTCTATTCTCCGTCAGGAGATGTAGTTATAATGTTAACATTGTTCAAATAATTACATTGAACATGGCATAGCAGAACGTTGACATGTGAAATGTCAAACTTCTGCAGTAACCAGGTAGTTTGGGTTGGGTTGCTCAGCGGAGGGTTAAGCTGCATACACACCTGAACGGTTTAGCGATCTTGCGATGGGCCGATATGATGTGTGATATATCATGCCCGCATACACACTGTACGACGGCACAGTATACTGCTACAGTATTAATTTTAGCGCTCTGCACAGTACGTCACATCATCCCATCTGATGTGCAGCACATCAGATGGGAAGATGTGACCATACAATTTGTCAAACAATGAATTGGGTGTACGCACCATACAATGGTCATTGCGATCCATTTTTGGATCACAAAAGTGGACGATATTTTGTAGAGGGTTAGGGTTAGGCTGCATGGCCGTAAGTTAGGGTTAGGCTGCGAGAGGGGAGGTTAGGGTTAGGCACTAGGAGATGGGTTAGGCTGCGGGAGGGGAGGTTAGGGATAGGCAATAGTGGGATGGTTATGGTTAGGGTGCGGGAGGTGAGGTTAGGGTTAGGCATTAGGGGGAGGGTTAGGTTTAGGCTGCGGTAGGGGAGTTTAGGGTTAGGAAATAGTGGGAGGGGAGGGTTAGGGGTTAGCAATATACTCGCACCACAGGATCCAAAGGAAGTCATCAGGACGTCATTGCCAGACCCATAGATACCACTGGAGCCACCAGGCCAGGTAAGTCGCCACTAGACCATCGAGAACGTTTTGTCGACAATCTAATCATATCGACATGATGAATTTTGATGTTTTCATGTAGACATTATGGGGATGATTCAGTTGTTTTTATCATGGCTCTGGTGTAATGGGCGCCTGACGGAGCAATTCAATTGTTGTTTTGTTTGCGGGTGAATAGCTGTTTGTTCATGCTAACCAAGACTTTAGACTGTATTAGCCGTTTTACGCAGCGAAACCCAGTCTAATTGGGCGATTTTAATTAAAAAAATGAATATCGCCTATCTATTTAGATGGGGGATAAGGAGTGATTTGGCAAGCAAAAACAATTGAATGGCTGCCTTGGGCATTGTCAACATGATGAATGATGACAAAATATACCATAACGTCCCTCAGGAATGGGGTAGAGGGTCTACGTAGGTGGGTATGTAAAATCATACTTTGTGCGATACTTATTTCCTTACAAAATCAATAATCTCTCAAATACAGTGTTTGACTATAATTGGTGAGCCTGTTAGAAAATTTGGTTTGAGGCACCATTTTAGGTCCCATAGATTCACCGATTAAATGTGTTTGCTTAGTTCCTCCAGATATGTGTAATAGTAATAAAAGTATTGAGACGTTCTAGGGCCAGAAGTAGGGTTAGGTTTTATCTGTACAATTTTTGTAGGGGTCAGGCTGCCCCTAGGAACCATATTATTGGGTAGATGTCCCCATGTCATGGTACAATGTAAGTGGATTTTTGCCCTCTGTCCCCAGCCAGTAACATGTTTGAACATGGGTAGGATGTGCAGTTTTTGTGCTGAGCATACTCCCCTTCAATAAATATTAACCTACAATGTAGGAGCAAAAAGAGATTATAGTAAACAGTTGTACTGTATTGTAATGTTAGTCAGCTTTAAAATAAAGAAACGACAATAGGGACACATGTACAGGACAAATATTTCCAGGCCTGCCTGTGTAGATTGGAGACCGGTGCTATAGTATTGCCCTTATTAAATAGTTTCAGTATTACTTTTTATATATTTTTTTTTACAAAATTGTATTTTAGCTTTAGAAGGCAAAAATGTTGAGAAGACTGGACACAGGGAAGGAAGGATATTGCTTTATAAGGTCGGATAGCCTATAAAGTAGGGGTGGACTGGTGTATAATGGTACTTGGGAATCGTGGAGGGGGGTAATGGGAGATAATACAGCAGCTTCCTGTGAGAACAGCTGTGTGAATGCTGCAGGAAATATGACTTATCTGCAAGCATCCTGTGTTCACATACCAAGACCACGCACTGTGTCTTCTGTGTGAGCCTGCTAGTGTACTAGACTCGCTCATTACAGACAGCGATTTATGTTGCACTGTTCATAAAACATAGTTGGCCGCACTCTATGATAGCTACCGGGGGCACACTGCTTGCTGAGCTGTTCATCTAGACGTGTGACACGCAGTGCTGTCATGGCAGACCTTGAAGCACTACCATCTCCATCATGTCTTTCTGGATTTTATTACATTAGGTTAGCTGCATAATTGCTAGGTTACACATGGTTCTAGCTGACCTCTTTGCCATAGAATATAATTGGGGCGATTCAAATACGGTTGCGGATAGATCCCTTTCAGTAGATGTACCCTGACGTTATCTATCCGTGTGGACATCACAGTACATATTTCTGCTGTTGGTGGTCTTTAAGGGCACAGGACTGCTTTTCCGTCCTCACTCCACATCGCTTTCAGGTACATTAACTGAAGGGGATCTATACACAACCATTCAAGTACCCATAAGGTTCCTTAGTGGCCTCGTTGCATATTATGGCAATTTACAGTAGTGGCGGATCGGCGGTTCAAACCCCGATGCTGGAAGACCGGCAGCAGTGAAGATCCCGACAGGTCCAAAGGTAAGTATTTACTAACCCTACTCTCTCCCCACCACCCCCACCCCCTAAATCTGCGTCTGTATTTTGACGCCTGTCCTTAGTACCTTTGTCAGGATTTGACGGTCGGGAAGCCGGAGGTCAGCATTTCAACCATCGGCTTCCTGACTGCATCACGATTTTTCCTCACAACCCTAGATGCAAGCAAATCCAAGCATGAATTTATAGCTGCTGGCTGATATGAGACTGTCCCAGTGTCCAGACAAGACTAAACAGGGTCAGTGCAGTACAAGCCAGTCAGGGGAAATCAGTCAGAAACTTGCAGGGGTCAGTTCACTTGTCAAGGGTCACCAAGCCAGTATAACAGAGGGGAAATACACCAAGGTCATGAATACCAAACCTATAACCTGCCTAAGCGATGCTAAGCCTGGACTTATATAAACATCCAGTGTTAATTAAGCTGCACATTGTGGTTTATTAACCAGGTCTGTAAGAGGAACAGAGAGGTCCCAGGGAAATGGTAGCCCATGGCAGCTTCTGAGCTCAGGTTGGGGGAGGGAGCACCAACGTTTCATAGGTGTAGTTTTACATTTTAACTTATAAAGCCCAGAACTGATGGAAAATCCTATTACTGACATGCACAGAAAAAAAAAAATATAATCATTTATTGTGCTGTACTGTATCTATAATGATTGCAGGGCTCACTCCAATTTCATTTACTTAACTGTTTGCCAGCTTCACCCCATTTCTGAAACGTGGGGGCTTATCTTTAATAATGGGATTACATATGGAAAATCACACCCTTATCTCGTCGGCCGCACCCACTTTTGTGAAGTTGCACTCCCTTTCCTATCTGGCCCCAAAGCAAATGCTATTTATTAGAGCAAGGGCTATTCTGTTCACACATGGGTAAATCATACTTGCCTACTTTTTGAAAAAGCATTTCAGGGAGAGTGTGGAAGCAGCACCTATGGGTGCGGTGGTAAAGTGGGCGAGTACTGCGACATCTGAGAGGTGTGTCCTAAAACTGACACATCCAAATGTAAATGAACCCAAAAGCAGTTAGTAAGATCTATTTAACACACTGATTTATTACAGAAAATGCATGTAGCCATAGGGAACATTGTGCCTTATAACAAATGCAGGGGGGAATGATACTCATGAGCCCATTTGAATGTAAATTCAGGTTGAGTCTCCCATATCCAAATATTCCGAAATAAGGAATAATTTTGGCATGACTGAAATAATGAAACCTTTGATTTTTTTGATGGTTCAATGTACACAAACTTTGTCTAAGGCACAAATTATTAAAAATATTATATAAAATTACCTTCAGGCTGTGTGTATAAGGTGTATATGTAACATAAATGAATTTCATTTCTGTACACAAACTTTGCTTGAGCCACAAAATTATTGAAAATATTTTATACACACAGCCTGCAGGTAAGGTTATAATGTGTATTTAACACACAAATGCATTCTGTGTGTATGTTGGGGTCCCATTTCCAAGATATTTCATTATTCCGTTGTCCAAAATGCCCCTGGTCCCAAGCATTTTGGATATGGGAGACTCAACCTGTACTGAATCTCTGTTTATTTTCATGTATAACATATTCATAATGAGGGTAAGGTAGAATCAGGGAGATTGTTAGGCTCTTCAGGGAGACAGGGAGATTGCTACTGTTTCAGGGAGTCTCCCTGACAATCAGGGAGAGTTGGCAAGTGTGGGGTAAATACTAAGGAGCCGATTATAAGTCTGACGCAGTCCCGTCTGTGACTTTATGCTGCTACAAAGCCCTTCCGTCCGCTCGAATATGCAAGGACTGAGGCACCCACTGTCAGCGACCGTAAATGCTGAAATACCGCTATGGCAGGTGCGGTTTTTCTGTCCAAGTATGGCTTCCTATGTGAGCGGGTCAGCCAGCGTCTATGTACAAAACCTCTTTCAGCGACACTCCCATAATCCACAAGAGGCAACATCTTTGCGTGTCTTTTTAGTCCTGTATGTGTTGTAATATGCACATGGTTATCTGTCTGAAATGTTTTCGGTGCTCCAAAATTAGGGGATGACTTCCCAAGGTTCGAGATGTGCTGTGATGTCACAAATTGCGTTATGGAGCCTCACTCACCTTAATGAACACTGAGTGGCCGTTCGTGTTGTCATACATATTACCCCTCTCATGTAGCTGGTGTCACAAAGCCACACCCACCGCTTTCCATAACTCTCCTACCTTCCCTATAGAGCTACTGTATAGAAAGCAGGTGCGTATTTATAATGTGTGCGGGGCACACGGGCCCCTGATTCCAGGGGAGGCCCGCACCACACACCCTGCACCCATATTATTATACTTGCCTCTCCGGAGTCCCACGTAAGCGCCAGTGTATGTGCTGTAGAAAAAACGGCTGGAAAATAGCCACTGCGGTCATCTTTCCGTCATTTGCGCAGTACAGGGCAAATGGCCGCCGCGGCATGCGCTACAGACTCTGGGCATACTCTAGAGTCTATAAGTGCGGCGCTGGCCGGAGTGGAGGGGGCCCGTGACGGAGACAGCACACGGCCCCCTCCTCTCTAGAAACGCCCCTGCAGGCAAGTATGTGTGAGCGGGACGCTGTGATGGGTCTGCTGGCCCAAAGGTCCACATTTCTCCAATTTAGCCACACATATGGAAACGATCCTGGAGATGGGAGCTTCCCCTGTATGGGCAACATTACCGACATTCAGTTCTTACAAATAAATAAAAAAATCTTTACAGATGCAAAAAAATTAACTTAATAAAATGTTTTGTGTTACATTATGGTATGAATCCAGAATATTTCAAGCTGACCCTCCTATTCACCTTGATTAATGGCCTGGGCTATATGTAGAGGGTACTGGGCTATATGTAGAGGGTACTGGGCTATATGTAGAGGGTACTGGGCTATGGGCGATTTCCCCCACCACCTTTTTTTTATTATTCCTTTTTCTTTCTTGGTTTTCTTCTTGTCCTCCTCTCACTCTTCCTTCATGTGAGGATATCTTTCAATGGTAATTTGTTCAGCGATTTTTGTATTGCTAATATTTCTTTGCTTGTATATTAATTATTGTGATCACCTCTGTTGTTTATTACATATTTTGTAACTAATACATTCAAACTCCAAATAAAAACAATTTGAAAATATAATAATATGCGTGGTCTGAAAGCTATATTAAACGAAGGATTAATTATTTATGTATGAAGGGATGAGGCTGCAACTCCAGTGGCGTACTGTGGGCCTGATTCAGACCCAGTCGCAAGCGCTGAACGCTCGCAACCGTGTTGATGGTGGCCCAGAGCGCATGCGCACGATGAAGCCGGCTCCGTCGTGCGCATGCGCGAGACCCGGATAGCGACGGGCAATCCGTCGCTCCGGGTCTCGCACCAAATGGGGCGTGTTGTCGATGTTGAGTGACAGCACGCCCCCTGTGGTGGGCGGGCCGGGGGGGTGGCTACCAAAAATGGAGGCATTCCCATGGGAACGCCTACCATCTGGGGGCGGCCTCGCTGACATCACCAGTGATGTCAGCGGAGAGATTCCGGCTCTGTTAGAGACAAAATCTCTCTGTGGCTTACGGCCACGAGACCCTACCACAAAGGTCTCGTCGCAAGCCCGATGGTCGCGATGGTCTTGACCATATCGACCATCTTCCTGGCCACTCGCATTAGCTGTGGGGGCCGCTCTGACTCAGGCCCTGTATCCATCTATAATGGGTGCAGGGCTCACTCCAATTTCATTTACGTTTGCCGGCTTCACCCCATTTCTGGCATCATGGTGGCGGCGCGATATTTCCGAAGAATGATGCAGAGAATACTCTGGCAAAGTGCTACAGTCTCTAGTATCTCCTGTGCTTGTCTCGGTGCCATTATCTTTCAGGGTGGATGGGGCACACCGAAACTTGCACACTGGACCCGTCTTGTCTGAAACCACCTCTGTCCAACTCGCAGAGACTGTCAGCACTTTTATAAACAAAAACTGCATCTGTATTATAGCACTCGCTCTCTGAGTATGAGATTACTGTTTTACAGGAGACCGTTGAATTAACCTGATTAATAACAGCATCTTGTTCATAAATCATACTTACCGACATTTTGGTAGCCCCCTCCAGGCTGCCAGGTCATTGCAGGGGGGGGGGGGGGTGGCGGGCGGAGCGTGTTGGCGTGTTTGCGGCCCTGCCCCTGCTTTGTAATGCAGGGGTGGGGCTACGATGATGCATTTCAGTGCGAATAGCGTAATCTCCCCCCCCCAAACCGCCCACTTTCACGTGTGGGGGGTCGCAGGGGCCGGCGGCCATTCCAGGGGACTTGCCTACTCTTGAGAGGTCCCAGGAGCGACACCCGGTTTTCGGGAGGCTTCCGGCAGTCCTGGGAGAGTAGGCGAGTATGTCATAAATTGCTGCAAACCCGAGCGCATTGGATTTGATGCATGTTGTGTTTTTTTGTTTTTTTTATTTGTATAAGGCTAAATAAGTAACATTTCAGTATGTGCTATTTAATACTTGTGTGTTTACAAGAGACAGGAAGTGGTTGTAACAGAACAATGGCTGATCATAAATTCATCTTAGCACCAGTAACCCTTAATGCTTGCCGCGTCCTGCCACACTTTCCCATATTTGGATGTTTTGCCCATTTGTGGCGGACGTTCAGGAATGCAATTTTCTTAAAATACACCTAGTCATTGTATAAGTCCACTTAAAGGACAAGGATCTTTAAAATATATATTATATGTATGTATGTATTTTTTTTTTATTTTTTTATTACTAAAGGTGTAATAACATGTAGTATGAAGGCAGCTAAGACAGGGTAGGGTGCATATTTCTTTCTTATATTGATCAGAAATTCCTGCTCAAAGGGACTGTTTGCTCTGTAAAAGACTCGGGTAGATAAATCAAGCCTGGGAGAGAGATAAAGTTGAGCAGTTTCCGTAGCCAATTAGCTACTAACTCATTTCAGAGACTGTCACAGTGGGGCAGGTGTACAGTATGAAGAAGCTCTGGGAAGTGATGAAGTGGAGAGTGATAAACGAACAACCAGTCAGATTTTTTTGGCTTGCGGTAGCCAACATGTAAACCCATTGTGTTTTATGGGGGGAACCCGCTAGGAGAGGGAACTTCCGATACATCCCCGGTGGGCTGAACCTTCCCCCAGTGCGCACTGAGCGCGCATGGTCGCCTGGCAACACATGACACAGGCCAGGTCCAAACCAGGAAATAAAGTAATAGCGTAATACATCATGATGTACTAAGCGCTGGAAAGTGATAAAGTGGTGAGTGATAAGCTACCAACCAATCAGCTCCTAACTGTCATTTTTCAAACACAGCCTGTGACATGACAGTTGGGAGCTGAGTGGTTGGTCATTTTATCACTCTCCGCTTTATCACTTTCCAGAGCTTCATACATCTGCCCCTGGGCTAGATAAATGACAGTTAGAAGTTGGCTGGTTCCCCGACTTCTCTAAAGGCGTGTATCCACTACACGATTAAAATGAGCGATTCAACGATAACTACATCGTTATCGTTCAATCGCTCATTAATCGTTCATAAATCATACATTAAAATGTTGAAAACGACCATCGATGTGCTCTCCCGCTGGTCGTTTTCGACATCTATCATTGCCTGAACATGCAGGCCAGCCTGACGATATCAGCAGATTGTGTATGTTCGGGGATGAGGGAGCGTGCCTGCACTGAACAACATATCGTTCAGTGTGGGCACTGCATAGTATAATGAACGACTGAACGATAAATATATCGTTCTCGTTCAGTCCTTCATTGTTGGCAAGTGTATATGTGCACTGTTAGGGTGCCTTGAGGACCGAGTTTGGGAACCTCTGGAATGGGGCAAAGCATGTGACTGATTGTATCGTCATACCCCTGACCTAGCAGTATTTGCTGAGGTTGGCGGTCGTCAACATGATGTAAAGGAAAACCTGATTCATATGACCAGGCCACTGTCTTCCATTGCTTCATGGTCTAGTTCTGACACTCACGTGCCCATTGGAGGCACTGTTGGTGGTGGACAGGGATCAGCATGGGCACTGTGACTGCTCTGCAGCTACGCAGGCTCAAATTCTTTCTATCATAGCCAGCAGAAACCTTTTTAGCAATTTGTGCTCAGACTTGCCGACTTTCTGGCTACTCTCTCCGGGAGGGGACGGCCAGGTCGGCGCTGCAGGGGGCATGGCGGCGGCAATGGTGGGAGGTGCAATCACCACCCTGCCTCGCTATACAATGCCAACATTTCCAGCATTCAATGTAAACCACTGATGGTACCATCGATGGTGAGCATCAATGGCTAACACACCGATGGCCATCCCTTTCATGCAGACAGGATAGGTACGTGGTGCTTGCGTGACTGGAGATTGAACGTCCGTAGTAAGGAAACAATAGAGTGCTGCTCTTCTCAATGCTGACTGCCCCACTATGCATGATGACGCACCCACTGGACTTTGATGGTCACCATATAGGCAATGTGTTAAGGGTAGTGGAACTTAAAATGGGATAATTGGAATTCTGCCAAAGGGGATGCAGTAATTACAGGATACAGCCTAAAGTAACAAGCAGGGGATTATGCCAAAGAAACGGAACCTCTTATAACACCACAAACACTGATAGCCTGTTATACTAGGCAATGACTTTAAAGGGAATTTCCACCTTGTTAAGTCTGCAAGTGCAACTCTTTAAAAAATGATTTGCACTATTCTTATTCACACAGTCTTTGCTGTCTCTGGGCACCTTTGCTTATTTTGAGTGGCCTTTCTCATGCAGAATATACTGTTTGGTGCATCTGTATACGTGAGCTTTAGCTAGAATACCGGGAGTAAGACGAAAAATAAAAGGCAGTCGGCTTTGTGCTTTTTTTTTTTTTTTTTTTTCTTTTTCTTTTTTAACTGTACTAAAGGGTTTTGCTTTTGCACCAAAATATACAGCCCAAGCTGCAGGGCCGGCTCTAGGGGTGTTCGACCAGTGCAGTTGCACAGGGGGGCCACCCATAGAGGGCGCACCCCTCCCCAAAATCCCGATTTCAGCGGGACATTACTGTCCTGCTGTTCCACCCATGGTCCGAAGTGGCCCGCGGGTGGTCAAATCGTGAGGTTGGGGACCGCGGTGCCGGACGCCCAGAGTGCGAATGGATGATGCGCGCTTTGACGGGAGAGGGCTGGGGGAAGCCCAGCCAGTGACAGAGGGCTGGGCTTTAACCCCAGCCTGACGTTATTTGGAGGCATGGCTTGCGGGCACGCCTCCAAATAATGTCACTTAGGGGGTGTGGTAATTAGGCCACGCCCCCAATTTCGGGCACGCACGGCTAAGAGCGCGCGACTGCAGGGCGCTGTGTACTGGGCCGGCACAGGGTGCTCGGACCCCTGGAGCCGGCCCTGCAAAGGTGCATGCAGCTGTGGCAGGACGACAAAGCCAAGTTTCAACACAGTTTAGAGCTTATCACAGAGAGAGAGAATCTTCTACCACTGCAAGTTATCATTACATTTTGCCAGGGCGGCTGTGCGATGCTCTGCTCCCTGGAGATGCTGTCTGGCACTACTAAGCAGAGCCTTAACCCTTTGCTGGCCAGTCTACATCCCTTCTGCGCTTGTGTGAGACGCAGTTGCCAAGCACACCTTTGTTCCCTGTACTGGAAGCCTGGATATGAGCTTCCAGTAGAAATTGTAATCTATACTGATATTATAAAAGCTTTGTGTCTGTCTGTTTGCTCCAAGTTGGGGCAAAAACGACTGAACCGATTTTCATGAAAACAGCAACGTTTTGTAGTGGAAACTCCTAGAAATCACTTCCAGGAGGAGGGGGCAGCAAAGTCAGTAAGTATGTCCTGTCATTTTTCAAAACACAGGGGCGCATTTTTCAACGAGTTTTATTATACGCAACAAGTTTTAAAACTTGTTGCGTATGATAAATTGTGCTCCAGCCAATCGGCTCCCAACTGTCATTTTGCAAACAGATGACAGTTGGGAGCTGATTGGCCAAAGTACCATTATGATATGCAATGAGTTTTAAAACTCTGTGCGTATGATAAAACTCGTTGATAAACGAGCCACACAGTCTGTAAAGTGACAGTAGCTGATTGGCTGGTACTTTATCTTTCTCCAGTTCTTAATACATCTCTCCCATACACTGTGTTGTAGAACCCTCTTCATGATACACAATGTGTGTTTAAAGTGAACCTATAGTGTATATCTGATGTCGCAGCTTATGGAGCGTACACACGGTCAGATTTGTCAGGCTTGTCAGATTTGTCAGATGAACAACTGAACGATTTAACGATTTGAACGATTTGAACGATTTTTGACTGCATTAAAATGAATGGAATCGTCCAAGTCTGACTGCAAACCCATCAGATGTCAGATATCGTTATCTGACAAACGGGAACGCGCATCGTTGATCGTCCATCGTTCAGGCATGTCAGATATGTCAGATTTTCCTTCAGATATGAACGACTGAACGATTTTTAAATCGTTATCGTTCATGTCTGAAGGAAAAATCTGACCGTGTGTATGCACCATTACAATTGGTGGGTTGTGAGGTCAAAACGTGTATGATAAGGAACAATGCACCCCATGCTATAAATTACTAGGGATGTTAGAAGTCTTTTCGAGGATCTGTGACCTGTAATAATGCATTTTTCCTTCTTTCTCTGGCATTTTTATGGTCCCGGAACTCGTGGGTGACTTGCTCTATTCTTACAGCTTGCAGGAGCGGTTTCATTATCCCACATATTATAGACTGGAGCACTTCATGGCTTTATCCACTCTTTCAGCTCTCTCTCTGGCCATGGTGACCATCTGTAAAAAAAAAAAAAAAAAATGTGTTAGTTGATGTCTTTTAAAAACATTATCCTGGTTTAATGACCATGACGATGGAAGACTTGATTTTAAGAGTTATATTTAATTAGCCCCAGGTCGAGTTGTGCAGTCCCGTGGATAAAGTCCCCAAAGCTTTTCAGTTACAGACTCGCAAGAAGCCCAGAGCACCTAATACTGATTCCTGCTCGCACTCTCCGAACTGCTGCAGCTGGAATGGACTGTTCGACTCAATCTGCGGCTAATGGAATCCATCCTTTAGCGTATTAAAATTTGGTTCAAGTGGCTGAAATTTTATCGACCTTGAATATTTTTGGGGAAAAAAAATAAATTACATATATATGTGGGTGTGTGTATATATAGATCAGTGTTTCCTCTCACAGGATTGGTTGCGCTTTCTACTGCATCTGATTGTGGTGATTACCTAATGACCTGATTGGCCACCAGTTAGTCTCTGTGATCAGTTAAACCATACTTGCCATCTCTCCCTGATTACATGAAAACAAATATGAAAAAATAAGCCCTCCTCCTTGGAGGTATAAAGATAAGTCAATAAGTTGAAAGCAAATGTATAAAAGTATATAAGTCAGTAATAAATCCAGTGGACCCTGGTTTCTTAAAATCTCCTCCCGAGCAGTTGTATATTTCTCATAGCTGGCAGTCATTAGTAAATACAGTGAAAACTGGTTTCTTCAAAATCTCCTCCAATCAATTTCCTTGTTTCAACACACTTCAAAAAACACCCCTTCAGTGTCAGACAGCACCTCAAATAATCACAACATGGAATCTTCCATAGTGAAATACTGTCACATTTATTAAAATTCAAACATCATATTAAATTAAAATATAAATATATTAAAATGAATGTAAGATGGCAGCGTCCCAAAAGTAACCTTTTCAGAAAGACACAGTGTTAAAGCATACGGGGTTAATAATGCCACCCCAAGCAGTTCACCTTCCCTGCAGAATGACAGGTCACCTTCAGGAGGTAAGTAATGGCAGCTTCCACAGATACTCAACGTGTTTCGGCACACAGCCTATCCTTGACGGGTATCCTTGACAAAGGCTGTGTGCCGAAACGCGTTGGGTATCTGTGGAAGCTGCCTGATTGTCTTGGAGACTTCCTGTAATAATAGCAATCTCCCTCATTGCACCTTCCCCCGATTATGAAGCTGTTTACATATAACAATAATACAGCGATATATATATTCAAATGGGATTAGTATCATATTTCCCAAACAGCGCCCCCTGCCCTGTGGTGCCCTGTGCCATGGCACTGGTCGCACTACCCTAGTTACGTCCCTGGTGATCCCTATGGGTATATGCATTTTCTGAAAAGTATCAGTGTGTTTTCATCAACAAGTGGATCCAGACTTTTAGCTCCATCCTTCGATGAGGGAGCTGTCGGGTATCTGAAATTAATGGCATTGTGAAACGGCCGCTGCCAGGGTTTATATTGTAAACGCGCGGGAGTGGTGGACGGGTCGCCTGGGACCAGGAGGCTGGCATGCGTTTCTGGTGGTCTGGTAGCGGCACCTGATTTTCAGGAGGCTCCCGGATGAGGATAGGCAAGTATGAGTAGATCGTACTAGCTGCTTTGGGGCTTGTTGACATGTGGATGTAAATCAGTTTTATGACACACCTCTCGGATGTAGCAGTACACGTACCGCCGCGCTCATAGGTGCTGCTTTCACAATCTCCCTGAAATGCTGTTTCAAAAGTAGGCAAGAATGTGTGAAACGTCTTTCACAGAATTTTGAGAAAACTTAAAATATCCATCAATCAATCAGTGGATGTAGCCGAAGAGGTATTTGCTTTTGTTGTTAATTTATAGACTATTGAAAGTCCTTGAAACTGGATTGGGCCACTTCTGCCTGGCGTTTGCATGTAGGTAAAAGCGAAGAGGCCAAAGCCCAGGGTGAAACAATCACTCCTGGTGTTTGCACAGTAACGGGCCAACACCAGCTGTCATGCTGCAATGTTTACTAAACCTCATTGCCTGTAGCCAGAAGAGCAGAACACTTGTGAAGTGCAGTTAATCCTCTGCAGTCTCAGCCAGGTCGGCTTTTTAAATGTCATTATTTTAGGGGCTCCCATAGTAAAACTAACCAAAATGGAATACCCTTTCCACATGAAGTTCATTCCTTCTACGAAAGCCCCTTCTTGCTGCAGTATATACAGTATACAGAACCCTGTTCCCTCTGTCTTTAGCAATCCTATGTGTGTCCTTCTGTGTGAAAATCCAAATTTCCAGATTAGATTTTTTGTGGTTAAATAAAACCATATGGCATGAAAATCTTTAACAGAACCCATAAAACGTGGGCCTGGGTCCTCCACATGGCTGTGTTGTTGTGGGCTTTGGAGCATCATATGAACTATTGTTCCTTGTATTTTAGTGTTTCCTGTAGTTTTATTATTTTTGCATCATTTTAACATTGAGAAAAAAAAAACTTTTTGCTCTTTTTTTTTTTTTTTTTTGTTCTATTTTTAAGGTGGTCTCGCATTTTCTCACCTTCCACTGTGATTCATGCATGATATGAAGAGGACTATTATATCAAAGGCAGTTAGCCGTGAGTCATGCAAAAATCTAATTAGCTGCAGTAGCAAATCATCACACGTGTGCCCAGCAAGATCACTAATCCCAAATTGTGACTGGAATTTTTCCGATGTTGGTTGGCACAGATGGAAAATACACTCAGTTGATAACTACACATTGAATGATGCAGTTATCTATCATAATATATATATAATTTTTTTTTCTAAACCGTATCTAGCAGATCTGCCTGTATATAGGCACCTGAAACTCTTGTTCACTCCAGAACATACTAACTTCATTGGTTCTGAAAACCTATGTCAGGGAGTATATATTACCTTTAATATAATCCTCTATGGTGTCAGTCTAAAAGCAGGGAAGCCCCACCCCCTCCCTCCACTCACAGCTCTCACTGGCAGCCTGACTACCACACAACCTTTCTTCCAAGCTGCTCGCCTAAAAAGAGCTGTAACTCTTAAAGCAGAGAAGATATATCATTTAAGGCCACACTTGACATGTGATTGGGGGCAGAACTAGGGCGTGACTGAGCGATCGTGGCCCTGCCCCTACTACACAATGTCGGTATTTGTACAGTTGTGCAGCATGCTTCTATCCCTGCCACGCATCACACAGACTGTAACATGATGTTGATGCAGTCAGTGCCATGCAATACTATTCAAAGGCATCTGTAGTGAGAAGCTGCAGAGACAAGTGTTTATATAGGGTAGAAGTCATAGTACATATTTTGATCTGTTTATTCTAAAGTCATTATTAGTTTTGGAGTGGTTATAATTTGCAACTGGGAAGGGAGGAGTGTGTGCGGGGGAGAGGGACGGACACACACACACACACACACACACACACACACACACACACACACACACGGAGAAAGACAGAGGGGAGGAGGCAGGGAGATTGAATAAGAGGGGGACAGAGGACACAAGACTTTGGAGGAGAGAGATAGGAAAAATTTAAATTGCCAACGTCGGGCACAACAGCTGCAGTCACCTAGTTTTCGTTATGCATTCTTCATGCTCGCGATCTGACGAACGACAGGTCCAAAATACTGGGGTTCACATAGGTGTGTTTAAAATGCATCACAATTAAACTGCATTTAATCCGTCTGTAGCTTGTTGTGGGTTTTTTATGCAGATGAGCGAGTTAATGTTTGTTTTTGGTTATCGGTAGCTCACGATCTTAATTTTGGTAGCTCACCTACAGTAGCTGCAGTACTGCTGAGTAAACTAAGAGGAAATGACCTCTGACGCGCGTTTCCCCGTGGTGTCGACGCCATGGGTGGAGCCACAGGGAAGCGCGTCGGGTGATTGCCGCAGCTGTGCTTGCTTGTCGTTCCACTTACGGCGTCTAGGGCAGAGCGAGTGACTCCCGCCCAGCCCTGCCGGAAAATCACACAGTAGCTTTGCCTATAGACTATCTTTTGCTCCTGTACTACATGTACCTCCTTGGAGCCGGTAATTTACAGTGAAATGTGCCTGTGCTTAAATTGTATTTACAAACTACAACAATCTCACTGTAGTAATATTTTTTTTTTATTTTCCTTAAATGACCTTCAATTATATTGTTCAGTTATTAGCCAGATTTTTTTTTTTTTTTTTTTTTTTACAATTTTAGTATCTCTTCAGGAGGGTTCATTTTACTAAAGTAGCTCACACCTCAATTAAGGTTGGCGACCACTGTGTATATGCGTGTATGTATATGTGTGTATGTATGTATGTATGTATGTATGTATGTGTATATATATATATATATATATATATATATATATATATATATATATATATATATATATATATGGGATAAGAGAGAATGTGGTGTTTTTTAAATAGAATAGACACACCATTATGCCTTAGGTTGGATCATTTGATTATTATAGCATAAACAACATTGTTGGACTATGTTTTAGCAACACCTCTTAACTACAAAACCATATACAAATAATGTGTGTAAATTGTCTTGTTCTTTAAACTACCACCCCAATCTGGTAATGTGCATGTTTATATTGCACGGAGATTATGTGGGCTTGCAGAAACTGTTCCAGGTGATATTGTTCTGTATATTTGCTGTATAGAGAACAATTCAGCAGATGACATGATACGAATATATCAGACTATTCAATTAGGTGCAAAAAAGTCGCGTCTGGCAAAAAGCGTCCGTCGATGCAAACTTTTTGCGTAAATGTGCGTATCGTGCTATAAAATTGTCGGAGTGTTCACATGTGCGAAAACTCCATAGGCAGAAACCGGCAAAAAGTTTTCACCATGTCGGAGGCAGGTGATTAAAATGCGCAAAATCTCTATTTTGCCCAAAACTTTTTTTTTTTTTTTTTTTTTTTTAAACAATTTTTTATTGAATTACAATGAAACATTGTTCAACAGAAGTTCACAATCACTGAAATATCTTCAAAACATTTCAAAGAGATATTGTCAAGACATATCAATAGTTCTTGAATACAATGCATTGCATAGTCTACAATAAACCATACAATGAAACACTATCAGTGAATTGTGAGATAAATACATACAACCATAACATTATATATATATAACAATAATATAATAATAATTAAGGTTGTGATTCCAATCAACACGGAACCCCATGTGAAAAACCCCTTCATTAACCCTTTAATTAATCCAATATGACCGGCTGGGCCTGCGCAGCAAGTCTAGATAAATACCATGTTGAATTTTTAAGACTATGGTGAATTTGTAGTCTTATTGTTAATGATAGGGTGTTTACATAAAAGCATTTCTATTCAATCCAACCTAAATAAGAAATGTAAGTTTATTGAGAAACAAAGGTATTTGGGGGGGGGCTGCAGCAATCCATCCTTGCAAAATAGTCTTCCTCCCTGCAGCACTAAGCACTAGCAAGAGTTTCTTACCTGTTTTGTAACTCTTGTATCTGGATCTATGATCCCTAGTATTGCCCATTCCGGAGTTAATCAGGTTCGCCTCAGGATATCGTCGGACAAGATGCCAGAAATATTGAGAAATTGGGCATGCCCATAAACAGTGGTAATTATCAGCTGCTTCTCTGTGGCATTTTGGGCAGGTGGTAGTTGCCAAAGTTCCCATACGAAAACGTCGGATCGGAGATAGATCGTGTTATGGTAAATATTT
Source organism: Taudactylus pleione (assembly GCA_031769625.1). Taxonomy (NCBI): domain Eukaryota; kingdom Metazoa; phylum Chordata; class Amphibia; order Anura; family Myobatrachidae; genus Taudactylus; species Taudactylus pleione. The sequence goes on along the minus strand of JAUIMM010000273.1, from coordinate 1,630,337 downwards.
AGAAAGAGCTCTGTGTACATACTTGCCGTTAAAGTGTTCCTAGAGAACCAAAGTGTCTTGTCAAGTTGTTCCATACTCAAAGTAGGGAATTGTATTAGCCATCCCGCCATGCTCCCTGAAATCATAGTGTGATCTATAAGCTCCCTTTAAAAAAGTGTAGTGTATCGATATGGCTCTATGAGTAGGTACTTACCTGCTCAGTAGCTGATCCAAACTATTCTCCCAATCCTTATCTGAGAAATGACTCAACAAATGTGATACATAGAAACGTATTTGTAGAAAAGCCAAAGGGTGTGGGCTTACCACTGCGTATTTTGTTGAAATTTCGGAATATGAAAGGATACGTTTATCATCTTGGGAAACCAAAGATTCAATATAACCTATACCCGCCACCCTCTACAAAGTAAAAGGGTGAGTAGCCATGCCGTCCAAGAAATTAGGGTTTCCTGTCAAAGGTAGATATAGGGAATGGAATGCAGTTAATCCTGCTTTATGCCTTAGAATATGCCATATTTTCCTGGTTGTCCAAAGAAGTGGGTTTGAGCTTTGTGACTCAAGAATTTCCTGGTCATGTTGGTGGAGAAAACAAATGAAGTCTATATTACTTAAAAATTCTTGGTCCAATAGTGTATCAGTATAAATGGAAGTTTTATGGAGCCAGTCCCTTAAGTGTCTCAAGAGCGCCGCATGATTATACGTTTCAATATTTGAGAAATTGATACCGCTATTGCTCTTGGGTTGGCATAATTTTCTCAGGGTAATTCCGGGATCTGCCTCCTTTCCAAATAAATTTCCGAAATAGAGCATTAATCTGTTGTACATCTTTTTTGGTTAAGATCAATGGAAGAGATTGGAGTGGGTATAGCAAACGTGGTACGGCAACCATTTTTAATAAATTAGCCCTCCCCAAAAAAGAGAGTGGTAGCCTTTCCCATTCTTTAATATTTGTATGGCTTGGTTTATATTAAGACTGTATAAGTCTGCATGGCATCGAGGTAAGACTATTCCTAAATATGGAATATGGGACGTAGCCCATCGAAAAGAAAATCTGCTTGCCCAATGGGGACGTGTGTGTCTATTATGTAAGAACATTGCTGTTGACTTGTCCATGTTTATACTAAAGCCCGAGATGGATCCAAAGAGACCAATTTTGTCAAGAATTTGGGAAAGGGAATGCTCAGGGTCAGGAATATATAAAAGAATGTCATCAGCTAAAGCTGATATTTTAATTTCCTTACGGCCAATCTTGAAACCCTTGAAAGTTGCCCAATTTCGAAGTTTAATTACTGGTTTTAAAATGATCCCTTCTTCTAAGCTTGGTGTCATCTTGTTAAATCAAGAGAGGGACAAAGATTGTATTTCAAAAATGTACTTTTTCAATTTTCATGCATGCGTAAGCAGCACGCACCTCTGCTCAGTGTCACAGGCAATGATTTATAAAATACACTGCAGCAAACCACCACAGCACATTGGAAGACATTATAATAATAGGCGGGTAATATTAGAGATTTGCCGTTGAAACCAGTGCTTATTTGGTCGGATAGGAACTTATTTCTAGAGCTATGCAACAGACCCCAATAAGGCTCTCAGTTGGCTCTGGTGTATAGTATGTAGAATCCTAAACAGAATATGGTAAGAATAGTTCTAGTCCCGTTATGCTACCAATCTCGCTGCTCTGTCGCTTTTCATTTTGATTTTGGCCTGGAGTCTGGTGGCAGCCATGATGATCTGCTTGCAATGTGGACATTCAGGGGTCAGTGTTTGGGGACAAAGTGATAAGGTACCAGCCAATCTGCTCCCAACTGTAATTTTTCAAACACAGCCTGTGAGATGGCAGTTGGGAGCTGATTGGCTGGCACCTTATCACTTTTCACTCTGTCTCCTAACACTGGTTAGTAAATAGACCCCTCAGTGGTTTAGTAATGCCAGAAAATTAAGGCTAAGACCAGAAATTATAGAGTGGTGAGTGTGTCCAAAGCAAACAATTAGCTTCTGACAGTTATCTAGCACAGTCTTTGAAATGACAAAAGCTGATTGGTCGCTTTGAGCAACTACTGCATTTTATCTCTCTCCAAGGCTTGATACATCTCCCCCCATAACCCCATAACCCCATTTCCTACTCCTCGCCAGTATCTCTCAGGAGCTATACCGATTTTATGATCTTGACACCCTGCGTTTTAGTGACCCTAGGCTGCACGCTGGGAGCAACGGTATCCAGTGCACATAACATACCATAACCTAGCTGTGTTATATCCCAGGGCTACAAAATAAACCACTTTGCTTGACAACATAAATAAATGACTAAGGACGAAAGGACGTCAGTAAGATGCTGACTCATATTAAAAGTTGCAGGAGGGCATAGAATGCATTCGTCAGAAAGTGACAACACACAGTGGAGACATCCATTTTGTATGATGAACCATTAGCGTATTCATTTGCTAGGAACCTTTGACCTCCGTGAAGGAGGTCATGACTAATATTCATGACCTTCTATTCATGAGATGCTGGTGGATGGTGCAATTGCAGGTTTGCCCGCTCATGACTTTTCAATCAGCCCACAGTCGTCCTCCGCTGTGTGACAGGTCTGCTATAAACGGGGGCAGCAACGCTATTGCGTATTCAGTATGGTGAGCGAAGACGGGTCACATGGCTGTAGCGATTCTGTAGGTTTCGGGTGTACCTGAATTTTTTTTTTTTTTTACGTTGTACCTGGATTAGCAAGATTAATGGAAACACTTTCTATAACAGTTGTATTGTTTTTGGCACCCAAGTAGATGCCAGAAGTGGCCCTTTCATGCATTGCATAATAATGTGTGACTAGGAAAAAATGCTCATTGTAAATAAGACACGATATCTGTAATGAATAAACATTCCCATGTTATGACTAATCTCTGCCACATAAGAGTTGGAAGCCAGAACTTGCCATCCAGCGATAACTTAATAATAAAATTAAGTTTGTGTTCCTTCTACTACACTCATCGCACGTTGTGATAAAACCAGAGGTTGGTGCTAAAAAAATTCACATTTATGGGGAACTTGTGAAATTTCTCTGAGCAAACTTTATGTGATAGGAATTTATCTGTTGGACCCAATCTCTGGAGCTTTTGCAGAACTGCCCTGACGTGCCTCTTGCTGGGACTTGTGGTTCCACATCAGCGGTAGGCATTGTAGAACAATTTACAAAACTATGGCGTAATAATGCATTCAAGAGGAAACCATTCAAATGGAAGCTTCCAGTTTAATCATCTACTTTAGATATTGCTTTTTTTAACGTGCCACTAATACTAAGGGGCCTATTTATCACAATCTGCAATTTTAGTGCGGATGTAATAAAAGAAAATGTGCGCAAATTCGCAAAGTGAAGATAAATATCTTCACACGAATGTACTAAAATGCTCTTGCCAGGAGATGGGCTCCGATAAGAGCCCGCCCTGGCGAAGAGCTGGAAGTAGTATGATAGTGTATCGCTATTGCACCACTTCCTGGCTCGAATCCCCGATGCACATGCATGGCCGGGGGGGAGGTGACTAATTTTAAGAGTTAGCAGCTCGTAGGTTACTATAGGATAATGCCATCTGGAGATGTCGTTATCCTATCAAGTCCAAGCTTTGGAAAGCTAGGTAAATCTGACAGCTTTTACAGTCCTCATAGAAATCTATGGAGGCTGCGACTACTGTCGAATATGGAGGAGACACACAGTGGATTTTGGTAATATCTGCTGCAATCCCTCTGTAGTACATCTGGGGGATACAGCTGTTTTCAAGGACTATCCCGCAAATATTATATGATAAATAGGCCCCTAAAACTTAAGAGAACTGCTAGGAACATCAGTTCTAATAAGCTCCTGAAATGTCCGGAAGACCTCTGAGGCACTGGCAAATTCTTTCCTAATTTTCCGCCGTGTAATTTTGGGAGGTCTGCAGACTTAAATACAATGTCAAATATCTAAAGTTTTGTCTAAAGGTAAGTACATACGGTATGTTGAGTAGCCACTGATGCGACCGATGATCCAAGGGCCGATATATCGGGCGGTCCCTACACACTGGGCAATCCGAAGCCCGACCCTCCCACAGTGCTGCATGGGATTGTCAGTCGATTCGCCTGATTTTTTGAACATGCAAAAAGGTCAGGCGAAACGACGGACGACCCCACGGGATCGCGCAGTACATGATATCGTGCTTACACATGGAACGATATTGCTGATTTATCGTTCCAATCCGTCGGATTGTTGGCAATATCGTTCCGTGTGTAGGGGTCTTAAGGTATAGAAACTTTTACATATAGGAGTTAATTCAATTCTAAACAGCCTCGCACATCGTTTTTTCACGAGCGGTGAACATGGCTGAATTCACTCATTTTTGCTCGCACCTCTGACTGAAATAAGGTAATATATTCCAGTGGCAAATGCAGGATTTCTAGAGGAGGGTTTCCAAATGCTTGATTTTAGAGTGAGTGTGGCCAGTCCATGAAGAGGGCATAATTACCACTTATCCAGCTTTAATATGCGTCATACAAAGTGTATTGTGTGTCATAATGCCAGCATATGCAGGACCAGAGATCACAGTAAGCCATTAAAATTAGCAGTAGGGCCATCCTGTCTGAGCTGAATGTTTTTATTCTAGATGTGAACACCATTCCAGGGCATGGGAGCAAGTCCGGGAGTCTGGGGAAGCAGCAGAATAATACCTCTTTTCCACCAAAAACCCAGGTCCGACCTGGGTTTTTGGACATGGTCCCAACCCTGGTCAGACCCATCTACACTGCACCTTCGATCTGGGTTACTCCCAGGTCAGCCCTGTTCACACTGAACTCGGGTCTGCCCTGCTAAATCTGTGAGGTCATAAAAAGTGGGAGGTAAATGCCCCACAACCACCAATCAGCTCATTTTAGGCATACCCAGGTCAGATAACCCGGGTTGCACCGTTTACACTGCACCATTACCCGGGTCCATCCTGGGGCCAACCCTGGTAGCTACCTGGGTTGGATTGCTGAGTCACTTGACCCAGGTTATTTTTCAGGGAACCTTTCATACCCCTTTTACACCAGAGCAAAAACCTGGGGTTTTGCTGGGTCTATCCGGGTCGCAGCTCAGTGTAAAAGGGTCCCTGAAAAATAACCCAGGTCCAGTGACCCAGCAATCCTACCCAGGTAGCTACCAGGGTCGGACCAGGTTGGACCCAGGTAATGGTGCAGTGTAAACGATGCAACCCAGGTTATCCGACCTTGCTCATGCCTAAAATGAGCTGATTGGTGGTTGTGGAGCATTCACCTCCCACTTTTTATGACCTCATAGGTTTAGCAGGGCAGACCTGAGTTCAGTGTGAACAGGGCTGACCTGGGAGTAACCCAGATTGAAGGTGCAGTGTAAATGGGTCTGACCTGGGTCTGACCAGGGTTGGAACCATGTCCAAAAACCCAGGTCGGACCTGGGTTTTTGGTGGAAAAGAGGTATTACACTGAGCTGCGACCCGGGTAGACCCAGCAAAAACCCAGGTTTTTGCTCTGGTGTAAAAGGGGTATAACCTAGCACTGCCCTGGACATATATGTACATATTGGGCTCTGTAACAGTGCATCCCTAACAGTGCATGTTTTCCAAATCTCCTAATTACTGCACAGGTGTATTTATTACTGGCTGATACATGTTAAACGATCCACAGTTGGTTCTATTTATTTAATTTATGATACTGAGAAGAACATGCAGCGCTAGTAACATTCTATTATATTACTGTTTCTATTTTGGTCATGGTGTGGGCTGGGGAGGGGGGTTTCCAGGCAGACGGAAACCCCCCCTGCGTTTGCCTATGTATTCACCCACGATCATTTACCCGCAGGTCTTATAAATTGTATTGCATTTGCCAACAGTTTTCTAATTTTATTAGCCCCCTAATGTATCTGTAGACGTTGCAAGCTGAGGCATATTAAAGGGCCTATCAATTAGCAGATATTTCTGAAAGACAAAAGATTTATCTTTTGAAAATTCCTGGGGCTGCGGTGACAGATATCTGTCATGTACATGACCGATTTTATCAAACCACGAATGACTAACGATATTGCATGACATCATTCAAAAATTTTTTTTCTTTATGTTTCTATTAATTTTCATTAAAAAATCGTTCGTCATTTACCGCGACAGATATTTCTAATATCTGTCAGCGATAAACGATAATTGACCAACATGTTGGAGAGACAAAAGACCCAATTTGTCGGCCGCGGGAGTGCGCATTAGCAGATAAATTGAACGACTCGTTCATCGTTCAAATTTATCGGCTAACGGATAGGCCCCTTTACACCTAAGGGTGGGCCCGTATGCAGCGGGTCCCTTCCTCTAAGTACCGGGGCCCCCCTGTCCTGCATCAAGTGAAGCGGGTCCCTCCTCCGCGATGCCATCTTCCCAGTGATATGGGGGAAGATGGCACATGCGCACAGTGGCCCTGATTCAGAGCCGGACGCTCTGACTGAGCGCTCGCTCTGAATCAGTGCCGTCCTTATCTTTTTTAAGAGCTGCCTCCTGGCCGCTCGCATAGCTGTGGGTGACCACCCACAGCTATAGTGAGCGGCCAAAATGATGGTCAAGACCATCGGGCTTGCGACGAGACCCTTGTGGTAGGGTCTCGTTGCAGCAAGCCCTGGAGTGCTTTTGGCTCTATCAGAGCCAAAAAGCACTCCTACTGACATCACTAGTGATGTCAGTGGGGCCGGCCCCAGACGGTAGGCGTTCCCATGGGAAAGCCTCCGTCTGGGCAGTCACGCCCCCGGCACGCCCACCAAAGGGGGCGTGCTGTCAATCACCATCGACAGCTCGCCTCCTTTGGTGCGAGACCCATAACGACGGCTTGGCCGTCCTTATTCGGGTCTCGCGCATGCGCACGACAGACCCGCCTCCATCGCGCGCATGTGCACTTGGCCAACATCGACCCGCTTGCGAGTCTGAATTAGGCCCAGTATTTGTTCTACTGTACAGATGTGTCCTCATACATCTAGTGGTACATTTACTAAAGGTCAATTTTAATCGATCTAAAATTGATTAACATCGATGTTGAGTTTCTGATGCTAAATTACACCTAAATCAAAAAATGTCTGTTAGTAAATGTGTGATTAAGCCCCAGAAACTCAACATTGATTTTAAATCGACCTTTAATAAATATACTCCCTAGCCTCCATACGCCACGCAGCGTGACTTGCCTGATGTGTATGAGCCACCAGGTCCCATTCTACTAGCGTCGAGTGTTTTTTTTTTTTTGTCTTTATTATTATTATTATTATTATTATTATTATTATTATTATTATTATGTGTGCACCTGAGTCTGTCTGTACAGTATATGAACCACTACGGGACTTGAAATGAAAAAAGATGCGACTGCTACATTGTAGCACTTATACCGAATCAGAGACTCCGTTGCACACAGTGTTGCATATCAAATTAATCAGCACAGTCTGCTGGTGCATCCTATCCGCATCGCATTGCGGCTTAGATGCATTAAAAAAAATTAAGACGCCCGGCGCTAGCGAGTCTTGCGGGACCTGTCGCGCCGAGAGGGGCTTTTTAGCGCGACTGCAGCAAAAATGTATAAGGAGACATCTGTAGCTATAGTATACATTGTGGTATGGCTGTACAGGAGCATGTACCTAGAAATAGGTTATGTTGCCTAGACCTCTCGCATCCCTGACACATTTTGGACGAGGACAGAGTAACCGAACCCCTGGATGATATGCTCCTTCCTGGCTTGCCCGTAACTCTGCTCACTACTAGAACTTGCAGCCCAGATTTGCCCTTCCCTATGGGAGGAAGCCCAGTGAGTACGAGCACCACCCTATTCAGCATTTACTTAATGACCTAATCTCCTGGGTGTGGCGTGTGTGCTCTCACTTGCTCACAGCTATTTCTGTACAAGCATTTCTCTGCTATTAAACATTTTAATAAGACTCTCTTTCTTTTTTTTCCCATTTCTATGCCCTCAAGTCATAATACCACTGCCACATCCTATAAATGTATTATTATTCCCACTTATAAAAAGGGCTTAATCAGTCTGCTCAATAAAGTGCTTAAATGTTTTATTTATTTAACTTATGTGTTTGGTTTTTGTTTTGCTGTAAATGTCAGTTTTGCCATATTTCAATGACTGTTTAGAACCTCCTGTATGACTGGATCACATTACGAAGGGGCTCATTGATCAATGATCGCTTTTGCAATGCGATCAGGGCATGCCAGTAACGCCCCAAAAAGCGATCCTATCAGCCGGATGTATCGTCCAGGACATTGAGGGACACGGGCTCCGAAAGGCCGCCCATCCCTGCAATGTCTCAAGAGAGCTGCCGGCCAGTGCAGGAGGTGGTGCGCATGCGTAGTCCCGTGGACGGCACATCCGCCATAGCCGGGGAAGGTTCCGGCAGAACCTTCCGCCGGCTAATAGTGCGCGGTGTAGCCCATAGGTTACAGCGGCTAATGACATCTTTTAGATGGCGTTAGCTGCGGGGGCCCATATCTGGAATGCATCGCATTCTGGATATTGGTGAATTTGGCAGCATTGCATCCCCCATAGAAACCTATGGGGGAGGCGACTGCCAGCGGCAATGGAGAGATCACAGCAGGTACTGGAGATACAGTATCTGAGATACTTGCTGCGGTCCCTCCTTCATACATACGGGGGATACTTAGTATTTGAGCTAAACACCCGAAAACGGGTGTTTTGGAGGGTTTTACCTCAAATACACTTTGATAAATGGGCCCCTAAGTGAATGTTCTTTTACTTACAGCCAACTAGCCCTCCTTAGACTATGCATCCACTGCTGTGAATAGGCTGTGTCCTACACTCTGTGCTTAGACCTCCCTGTCCCAGCAGCTGTGGTGTTAAAAAGCTAATAATTCTCGAGGAAAGTTGAGGAATAATTAGACCACTAATAGCTTGCACAAGTATATGTACAAGTACCATGGGCCTGATTCAGAGCCGCTCGTTCGCTCCGAGCGATGTTCGCACAACTGCGCATGCGTATGGGTTGTAATACGCATGCGCGAACCAGTCATTGAGGTCGGAAATTGTGTGCTTGCAAAATAGCGAATGCCTGCTAATTTGAGTGAGGCGTTTGTGGGTGGTAACAGGGGAAGGTGCTTGAAAACGGGAAGTGGAGATCCGAACGCAGGCGTGCCAAAAGGTAAAAACGGGTGTTTTAAGGGTGTGCATAATTAACAAAGCAGCGTCATCGACCACGTCACTTGGTTGTTTCTTAGCCTGAACTGTTCGCATGATTGCGGTAGGAAAATCCAACCACAAGCACTGTGAGCAGTTCAGACGCCTTTCGATGTACTCGATTAATCAAATAAATAGCGGAGATGACGTAGGATGCGAGCGGCCAGGGGGCGTCTTTACAAAATAGCGAGCGCATATTTTGTTCACTCGCTCAGACATAGAGGCGTCAACAGACCGCAAAGAGCGAGCGCTCAATTTAAATAGCCGGCCCCTTTTTCTGAACGACCGTTCGCAAATAGCGTCCGGCTCTGAATCAGGCCCCATGTCCTGACAGAACGTCATGCACAGATGAGCTGTTTTCTCGTGAACGTTGGTTCAGTCCCGGAATGGCCGGCTGTCCCCATACACTAGTATCACAGATATCTCCTGCTTACCTTCTGTTTGCGGAATGGCCCACTGTCCCCATACACTAGTATCACAGATATCTCCTGCTTACCTTTCTCTCCCGGAATGGCCCGCTGTCCCCATACACTAGTATCACAGATATCTCCTGCTTACCTTTCTCTCCCGGAATGGCCCGCTGTCCCCATACACTAGTATCACAGATATCTCCTGCTTACCTTTCTCTCCCGGAATGGCCCGCTGTCCCCATACACTAGTATCACAGATATCTCCTGCTTACCTTCTGTTTGTGGAATGGCCCGCTGTCCCCATACACTAGTATCACAGATATCTCCTGCTTACCTTTCTCTCCCGGAATGGCCCTCTGTCCCCATACACTAGTATCACAGATATCTCCTGCTTACCTTTCTCTCCCGGAATGGCCGCTGTCCCCATACACTAGTATCACAGATATCTCCTGCTTACCTCTCTCTCCCGGAATGGCCCGCTGTCCCCATACACTAGTATGGGGACAGAATTCGTCAAGCTCCAAAAATACAATATTTTCAGAGCTTGACTGCGGGAGCATTCGCCATCGTCAGATGGCGAATGCCCTATGGGAAGGAGTCCCTATGGGAAGGAGTCCCTATGGGAAGGAGTTCCGGGTTTGCGAAGAGGCATCCTTTCAAATCCCTCCGTCCATCTCCAGATCCTTCTGCCGGACGCCGTGGCTTTGCATGCCTGTGTGAGTCAGAGTCGCCAGTGCTAAGTTTCACTGCTCCGGAAGGTGCAGTGAAAACATTCAGTGAGGGAGCTGATTTTCGGATCAGCTTTCTCCACGCTGGAGCAATGATGAATTGCTCCAGCGCTCGCAACGAGTTAGTATGTTAATTATCTGGGTCTGCTCGGATACCAGTCATTAACATAATGGACCCCTTAAAGCAGGGGTGGGGAACCTTTTTTCTGCCGGGGCCATTTTGATCTATATAATTTGTGGGCCTGGTGCAGTCCACGCCCCCTCTGTGTGATGTCACAAGGGGGCGGGGGCAGAATCGCCGGTGATTACAGCAATGCCCAGAGCATCCTGAGGATGCTTCGGGAAGCTGTAAGGGCAGCGGTGTGACGTCTGAAGCATCCTAAGGATGCTCCAGGTGGCCCTGCTGCATAGATTCTGGCTGCAGGGTGTCGTCATAGCCACTCTACTAGCCAGATGAGGCTAGCAGAAAAAAAGCTCAGAGGACCAGACAAAATGTTCCCCATCCCTGCCTTAGTGTTGTGCAATTTTTTTTTTTATTCTTGTGAATTAAATGTTGCAAGTGGCAGCGTCTTTCTGTACCCTGCACAGTGAAAAACTGGTTTTGGTTAGAAAACTAGGACGCCTTCAGATGTGTCCACATACAGCTTTGCTTATTACGCCAAATAGCTGTGCAACTTAGCCACGCCAAGCGTCCCGACAGATGCTTTTTTCTTTAAATGTGTGTCCTATCTGCGTCACGAATGCAAGAAAAGCACAATGCAGGGGTACCCTGACTACGCACACTGGCATATCAGGTATTTCTGTGCCCGGCAGTGTTACAATAAGAGAGACCCGCGTCACATATCCTTATGCTTAATCTGGGACTTTATACCGAATATTTTGTGACAAAAGTATGTCTGGTACTGTGAGCTACTTTGTATTGTACGAATAAGATTCAATATTCAGGAAAAAGTACGAATTGTTCCCCGTAGCGGAGTGTCAGAATCGCACCTTTAGCTCTATGCCAATAAGTTGGTTCAGTATAACATTTCATACCATAAGCCTAATAGATTGATATTCACAGCCCCATTGCCATTGTGTGATCGATGCAAATAAATCCTTTAGTGTCCCTAGCTGTACGTGATGGCACGTTTATCAGAAAGTAGAATAGGATAGTGTTTGTAGTTACAGGACGTTGTACGAGATGGCATCATCTCCTGCCCTCACCGCATGAAACAGTTCACGTATGTGCTGTATGGCAGAACCGTATATAATATCGCTACATAATCCTCCCACCCAACTCTGTCATCTTTATCCATCTCTGCTTTTCCTGTACTTGACCTTCCATTATTTTGCACTGCCTGATTGTCAGGGAGACTCCCTGAAATAGTAGTAATCTCCCTGTCACCCTGAAGAGGCTAGTAATCTCCCTCGTTTCATCCTTACCCCCATTATGAAGATGTTCTATATAAAAATAAACAGAGAGATTTACATTCAAATGGGATCATTAGTATAATTTCCCTGCATTGGTTATTAGGCACAATGATCCCTATGGTTACATGTATTTTCTAACAAGTATCAGAGTGTTTTCATCAACAAGTATACAGTATGTTACGAACTGCTTTGGGGCTCATTTACATTTGGATGTTAATCAATGATGACGCGTCTCTCAGTTGTAGCGGTACACGCCCACTTTACCACTGCGCTCATAGGTGCTGCTCTCACACTCTCCATGTAATGCTTTTTCAAAAGTGTGAACTAAACTGCTCTGCATGCTTAACGTTCTGCATTCTCTTCTGCTCTGCGTGCTTTATGGCCTGTGTTCTCTTCTGCTCTGCATGATTTATGTTCTGCATGATTTATGTTCTGCACGATTTACGTTCTGCATTCTCTTCTCTGTATTCTTTACGTTCTGCATGTTTTACGGCCTGCGCTCTCTCCTGATCTGCATGTTTTACGGCCTGCGCTCTCTCCTGCTCTGCATACTTTACGTTCTGCACTCTCTTCTGCATGCTTTATTGCCTGCGCTCTCTTCTGGTCTGCATACTTTATGGCCTGCGCTCTCTTCTGCTCTGCATACTTTACGCTCTGCATTCTCTTCTGCTCTGCATGCTTTACGCTCTGCATTCTCTTCTGCTCTGCATGTTTTACGTTCTGCGTTCTCTTCTGATCTGCATTCTCCTGCTCTGCATGCTTTACGTTCTGCGTTCTCTTCTGATCTGCATTCTCTCCTGCTCTGCATGCTTTATGGCCTGCGCTCTCTCCTGCTCTGCATACTTTACGTTCTGCGTTCTCTTCTGATCTGCATTCTCTCCTGCTCTGCATGCTTTATGGCCTGCGCTCTCTCCTGCTCTGCATACTTTACGTTCTGCGTTCTCTTCTGATCTGCATTCTCTCCTGCTCTGCATGCTTTATGGCCTGCGCTCTCTCCTGCTCTGCATACTTTACGTTCTGCGTTCTCTTCTGATCTGCATTCTCTCCTGCTCTGCATGCTTTATGGCCTGCGCTCTCTCCTGCTCTGCATACTTTACGTTCTGCGTTCTCTTCTGATCTGCATTCTCTCCTGCTCCGCATGCTTTATGTTAAAAATCGCCCTGGTTGCCCTGCTGTTAATACGGCACTGGGGCTGCTCGCTCGCCCCTATTGCTTTTGAATTCTGCGCTGTCTGCTCTGAACAAACACCTCTGTCCTGGTTTGGAGCCTCTCTTCTTCCTTCAACGCGCCGCGCTCTCTACCTCCAGTGTGTGGTGGGAGAGCCCAGAGGTTCCTTTGGTCCTAGCAAATTCCTAATCTGCCAAGTGTGGGAGACCTGGCTACAGCTCACCTACTTTCCAGGCTCATCCCTCCTCTGCAAACACCCACCACCTCCCTCACACTCATTCTCCAAATTTTTAACCTCGGCAACCAATTTTCAGTCCTCCTCTGCTCTCATTACTTCTTATTTGCTTTTTAAATGTCTTTTTGGCCCCATTCCACCCTCCCTCTCTCTGTGAGTCACTTTCACTCCTGGCCAGTCTCTTGGCCTCATTCTACTCTTGCACAACGCGCTCATTGTTAATGTGTAACTTAGATGCCCAGTAGTGTGTGTATCCAAGCCTGTCTCTGGGTCTGGCTGTAGGAAGCATTGCTGTTTTCCCTAGTAGTCTATGAATAAGTTTTTCACTGGTAAAGCTTATGATCCTATCTCCCCCAACCCTTCCCTCTCTCTCTCTCGTCCCTCTCAGGCTGGCAGCGATGGACAGGCGATAGGAAACTGCCCTTTCTCACAGCGGCTTTTCATGGTCCTCTGGCTGAAAGGAGTTACGTTCAACGTCACCACAGTGGATATGAAAAAGTGAGGCACCCTGGATTATAATAAATGAAGTAAAAACACTGATCTGTGTGTAAAATGTCTGCTTGTTAGTAAGAAACCTGACCCTGCAAACTTATGCTTCATTTTCTAATACTGTTTAAATGTTGGTAAAATATTGTGGAATGCAGGAACTCTAAAATGATGGAGTGCTAAATATTAGCAAGGGCTGGCAATTCTTATTATCCTTTTATATGTGTGTCACCTCAAGTGGTCCACAGCGCCTTACAGAGTACATAAACTAACAGTATGGACAAGACAACAAAGTAACGAACAGTACAAACATTGCAGAACATGGACAAGGTGTATAAACATTGCTGTAGCAGCAGTCGTAATATCCAAATGAGTAGTGGGGTGGCCAAACCCAAAGGTTAGGTGCCGTTGTTGAGAATGGGAAGGAGAGGAAAGGAAAAGCACATGAGGGAAGAGGGCCCTGCTCGTGACAGCTTGCAGTCTAAAGGTGAGTGTTAGACAGACAGGGATGACACAGAGGGGAGTGACAGTTAGGATGGAGCAGAGGGTTAGGATAAGAGCTGGAAGGCTTTGATAAAGAATTGGGTCTTGAACCCATTTGAAGCTTTATAGAGAGTTGGAGAGGTAGTAGAGGGAGAGAGTTTCATTGGTAGGGAGCAGCACGGGAAGTAATCCTGGTCTAAATTAGTACAAAAACATTTTCTGAGGTCCCCAACTTACTGTGCTGGGTTTATTGTACAGCAGTTTGCATTGCTCCTCAGAGTATTTCTCCTCACTTTTTACAATCTAACATGCAAACCGTATTGAATTGGTTTAAGCTAGAGATTTCAAACACCAGCACTATGCAAAGCAAAACATGGCGTGCTTTACTCTAAATGATATTAATGTTTTGAATTTCCTGTTTGAACACGCCAATAAGCGGCAGCTTTTAGTAAATTCACCCTGAATTCCTTCCTCCTGTTGTGGCAACTGTCTTTTTTTTTTTTGTGTGTTATATATAATTAAACCACATGAAATGTAACGGCCAAGGAAGCCACAATCAGACTGTATTGTGGGTGTTTTATATCCGAGCTGACAGCCCTGGGGTGAGTCACCTCTCTGAGCTCTAGGGCGTATGGAAAGGAGGATGCATGCCATAGGGCACAGTCATTCACAAGCTGGCATCCCAGGCGTTCTTTACACACCCAGCCCCCAGTAGGCAGTGAGGAGGTGGCAGTAAAGTGTTATCTCTGTCCAATTACTGTACAATACTCCTCCTGACACATCCTGTGTTATAGGAACTCTAAATATAACACAAGGTGTGTGCGTTTAGAGGGCTATGGTTTACAGTCACATCTGTACTTTATTTAAAGATTTTAGAGGCTCATAAAAACTATAGGTAATTTAAAAGTTACGTTCATGGTGGAATTTTTTAATACCACATGGAACATTTAATGACTGTTACTACTCTGCAGTATATAACAATGTATCAAGTTTTGGAGAGAGAAAGTGGAGAAGTTTCCCAAAGCAGCCAATGAGCATCATCTACAGCAGGGGTTCCCAAGGCACATTAATGGGAGGTATCCACTTTGCGATTTAAACAAGCGATTGCACGATAACTATGTCGTTATCGTGCAATCGCTTTTAAATCGCGCATGGATTGGGCATGTTTTGGACGGAAGCGACCTGCGATGCGCGTGCCCGCGGGTCACTTCCGACATCGCCCGTACATGCAGGTCAACCTGACGATCTCGTCAGGTTCAGCATGTGCGGGGATGAGGGATGTGCCGAGACTGAACGAGTGAACGTTCAGTCTAGGCACATCACTAGCTATACAAACAATAGCACGATTGCAATGTCGCAATCGTGCTCTCGTTTGTATATCGCTAAGTAGATACCCACCATAACAGCCCAGGTTTTAAGGATAGCCATAGTTGAGCACAGGTGACTTAATTAGTACCTCAGTTTTTTTTTATTTAACCATCTGTGCTTAAGCATGGATATCGCTAAAACCAGTTAGTGTGCCTTGAGGACAGAGGTTGGGAATCACTGATCTACAGTAACTGTCATTTACCTAGCACATTCTTTCAAATGACATTTGGAAGCTGATTGGTTGTTATAGGCCACATACTCCACTTTATCTCTCTCAAAGGGCTCTATTTATTAACATTATTTTTACTAAAATAAAGTGAAGAAGGGTGTTTTGTGTTTTCACACCCTTTTCACATTATTTTAGTATCACCTATAGTTATTACAGGGCAATTGGAGTAGAATTCGTAAATTCTACTCCAACCCCCAGTATCACTTATTTTTCGTAAGCAGATCGCATTTCCCATAATTGTAATGGGAAATGTGATCCGACCACAGTTACTAAAAATGAATTGTAAAAAAATACCTGGGAAAACCCTGTGATAATAACGCCACCTGGAGGTGGCGTTATCCAGGGTCTCCCCCGGTTACCGGACTCCTACTCTGCTCTAAAAGGCAGAGCAGAGCCCGGAGCCAGCCCCAGTTATCAGCTGTCAAAAAAATTAACTTACCTGACTCCAGGGACCGGTGGTTCGGGGCCGGTGATGACTCCCCACCGGTCAGCTGGTCTCCCATGCTGCACTGCGGCCCGGTCATCCATTGATCGGGTCCCAGTGCAGTATGGGATATCAGCTGACCAGAAGCATGGAAGACCTCACTGGAGCAGCGATGGCTGCAGGTAAGTGCTATTAAGGGAGGAGGGGTCGCGCGGGGGATCCGTAATCGCAGGGGGCGGGGCTTAGTGTCAGGGGGGTTAGCAGCGGTGGCCGGTCTGCGCATGCGAGGGGCACTGGTCACGGATTTTTTTTGTGTGAAAATATTGTGACTAGTGTGTGGAAGGGATTCACAGGGACAGAGCTATCTCGCAAGCCCTGTCCCTGCAAGGGATTTGCAGTAAATCTCTGTGATATTGCCTGAATTCGCAATGCGAATTCAGTCGATAATATCACACTACAATCTGCATTACAAATGCGGATTGTAGTAAATAGAGCTAAGGCTTGATAAATCTCTCCTTAATAGTGTAAAGCAGAGGTTCCCAAATGTGATCCTCAAGGCTCCCCAACAGTTCAGGTTTTAGCGATATCCATGGTTGAGCACAGGTGACTTAATTAGTACCTCAGTCAATTAGATTTAACCACCTGTGCTCAACCGTGAATATCTCTAAAACCTGAAATGTTGGAGACCTTGAGGACCACGTTTTGGGAACCCCTGGTGTAAAGCATTGGCTTCCAAGCTCTGCCCTCACGGCACCCCCAGACCAGGTTTTAAGGATATCCATGCTTGAGCACAGGTGGCTTAATTAGTGCCTCAGCCAATTTGGTTTAACCATCTGTGCTGAAGCATGGATAGCCTTATATCGCCGTACTCACTGTGCAATATATCGGTATATGTCTAATGTAATGTTACAGCATCATCCCTTATGTGCAGAACAGCCAATGGAAATAGGCGACCACTCAATTCATTGTACAATGAATCGGGTGGTTTTCAGTGAACATGCTATATGATGATCGTTCCGATACATCGCTGACAATATATTTGTATAGCGTGTACCCAGTTTTAGGCGCCTTGAGGACAGAATTTGGGAACCACTGATGTAAAGTGTATGTATGTGTGTGCGTGTATATGTGTGTGTTTGTGTGTGTATATATATATATATATATATATATATATATATATATATATATATAATATATGTGTGTGTGTGTTGGGACTATTGTCTTATACATATTTGAATTATAGAAGATATCTTCATTGTCTGACCATTGTTCAGCCTGTAAAATAGTCCTTAGGTACAGACTAGTCACGCTGGTACAGAATCGTATTGTTAGATCTTCTTGATTCTTTAATATTTGTTTCTTTTCAGGTGCATTAGACTAGAATTCAAGCAACTTGTTTTATTTTATGTGTAACTAGGGATAGGCATTGGAAGTCCGACATCCAACCTCAGATCAAGTGATGTGATAAGTACTACTCATCACATTAAAACCATTCGATGGCATAACTATGGATGGTTACTATGTGAGCAGAAGCAGTCGGAGCTTTGCGCACATGACCTGAGCTGCGGACACGACTGTTCACAACTGCATTCGTGCCGTCATCTATCGGATGGGCATCGGAAAGTAGCATCCGATGGCTGGCAACCATTGAATACCTGGAATTCAATGGAAAAAGTACTTACATCAGATCGGGAACATCAATGGTTGCTAACAATTTGCTTCCGATGTCCATCCCTTTGTTTAATACCAGCTTGTTAAGGATGTCTACAAATATGAAGTAGGCGGGTATAGCAGAGCCTCTATCCAATCAAGAGCCTGGAAAGTCAGTTTACTCATGGGTGACGGCCTTGGTACATATGCACCAATGTACTAAAACATATAGATGTATTGTGGTGCGTGATGCACGCAGACACACACACACACAAACCTCAGGAGACACCTAGACCACTCAATAGCTTATACTCCATAGCAGTATAGCAGTGTGCGTATTTGTGAATGTTCAAGTCATGCCGGCTGGTAAATAAGTTCATGTTAGATTTTATTTATATAAATATATTTCTTTGTCCCACAGGAAGCCAGAATCACTCAAGCACCTCGCCCCTGGATCACAGCCGCCCTTCCTACTGTTCCGAGGAGATCTGCGGACAGATACTAATAAGATAGAGGAATTTCTGGAGGAGACCCTGTGCCCACCCAAGTACGCACTTAGAAACTAGGGAAAGAGTAATTTCACTGAAATGGATAGACCGTGCTGCGAACCATACACATGTAACTAATTACACACCGTGGAGGTGACATTCATGAGAATACAATCTATAAAATCACCAGTAACCAGTTATGCCTCCTGAGGCACAAAGTACCTCAAATACGGTGAGATGATAGGCTATTTATTGGTTCAGACCACAGAACGGCTGCCTCCACAGTCGTGTGTCTGTGACAGATCCAGCATGGTTTCTTGGACACAGGTGTAGTGACAGAATTGTGTGTGTGTGGTTGCTAGGCCCATAACTAAGCGTGAGCAAGAGGGGTAGCAACACATGGCACAAGTCTGAAGGAGGGTGCAGAGTTTTAGGTTAATTTGGTTACCATTGAGGGTGTCCCATTCCTTCTTGTCCCAGGAGCCAACATTTTCTAGTTACGGTTCAGTTTAAGATTATATATTTTTCATGGGTTGGTTATGACATCCCGACACTCTGGATGCCGGCTGTTAATACGGCATCCCGATGGCTAGAATGCCGACAGAGGAACTGTAAGTACTGTTCCCCTGCCCTATTTACCACCTAACCCTCCTTTCCAGCACCCTAATACTAACCCTCCCTACCCCGCAACCCTAACCCTCACGGTGGGTGCCTAACCCCAACCTACCTCTGTCTGGAGCCTAACCCTAAACTCACCCCTTACACAGCCTACACTAACTCCCCCTGGGATGCCTAAACCTAACCCTTCCCAAATCCCCCTACTCAGCCCCGCTATACTTACGATCGGGATGCCGGCTGTCAGGATACCGGCGTCGGCATATCCACTACTGTCAGGATTCCAGTGCTGGTCTTCTGGCCAGCAGTGTCGATTCTGGCGCTGAGATTTCGAGAGCCGGCATTCCTGGGTGTAGGCATAGTAACTACCTCCCATTTTTCATGTGTCCCATTCTCTTTAGATTACTTAAAAGAGCTTTATAAATGTCTATATTGCTGACCACCAGTTTCTTATATGTGAGTGGGCTGCATCCCCCATATTAAATCATGCACATTGCCATAGACCATTCTATACAAGGGACGGTTGGGGAACAGGATAGTACTTTGGTGACTACCATATTTATTTAACATGCAGGTTCTGACTAGGGGTGGACAGCGAATGATGGCTGGGTTCCCGACATTGACACTTTCGGTGTGATGGTAACCAAAAATTTGATGGGGAAAAAAAAGATTGCGATAGATCGCACATGCGTCAAAAATGTTCGCGCATGCGCAATAGTGATCTACTGCCATTATCGATGTTAAACAGCTGGATTTTCAACATCAGATGGCAATCTCTTCCACACCAGTCAATGGCGATTGCCATCAGAAAGCCGTAATCGAATAGTGAGAACACTACCATAAAAAAAAAAAACATTGATGGTGTTAAAACATTGAACATTGATGTCCTTCTCTGACAGAGCAGATGTTCTATAGCACATAATCACTAATGATAACATTCCTTAGGTCTGTCTACTATTTAGTATTACACCCATGTTCTATTGGAATTATGCTATAAACACATATCAAAACGTCATTGGGATCTGGGGGTAAAAGAGGGATAATAATAACACTGGCATATAGTACACTGCTGCTTTTTATCATATTAGTATTAATTGAACCTGCATCCCTCAGATTCCCAAAGTTGGCAGCTAAGAACCCAGAATCTAACACCGCTGGGCTGGATGTCTTCGCCAAGTTCTCTGCCTACATCAAGAACTCCAACCCAGCACTCAACCAAAGTGAGTACGAGAGAGGTCCTTTATCTTCTCTATGTAGGGCCACTGCACCTTAATTACCTTGGATGGAAAAAGCTTCTAATAGATTCCTAATTACACATGTGCAAGCTACCATAGATAAAAAAAAAAAACTTCCGATACAGTTATAACCCGGATAGTTGCTTCTCTATGTACAGCTAACTTCCAGGGTCCCCATAATCCCATTGTAGGGCACTGCAGCCAGCCATCTAAGTGGAAATAATGAACGATAAAAGAGCAATACAATTTATTCAACTACGTGGCAAATCCAGATAGATCCCCAAGTATACTGTAATAGCCTACGGGTAACGAGCCACAGCGAGATTTCGGCGATGAAGCCGCTCAATTTACAGCGGCAATCTTTTACTAAAAAAGGGAAAAAAGGTGATTGGCTTAGGCTTTACTAAAAATTGCTGCTTTTGTGTCTGGCAGCTAAATTGCTGATATTACCCCCGCTGCCAGCAACACACAGACTATTACATTTGGGCCATAATGTAAAATGACCAAGAGTTGGAACCATACATATACATTTATATTTGTGAATATTATGGGTCACTCTTGTACAAAGCAGCAGCTTAGAATGTAGATTCAGGTGGCCCTTGTGTGGGCAGACATTTTGTGGCCCGTACCTCTGGCATAAGTCAGTAGGCTTTATTGTTATGGGTGTACGGTCCACAATATGGCTGCCCGCATGGTGTATAGGTGAGGTGTATGCTATGAAATCTGTCCTCCTTCCTGTCACGATTCCACCCCTTCTTCCTATGCTCGTCGCTCTTTCTTTATCCCTATCTTCTCCTCCCATCCCAGCTCTGGAGAAAGGCCTGGTGAAGGCCCTGCGCATCCTGGACAATTACCTGAACACTTGTCTTCCGGATGAAATAGACGAGAACAGCGCAGAGGACGAGGCCGTGTCACAGAGGAAGTTCCTGGACGGAGATGAGCTGACACTAGCCGACTGCAACTTACTCCCTAAACTACACATTGTACAGGTACAGGTCTATGTTCTCCAACCCCAAAAGATTGGGGGCAAATGTACATGGGAAACTAAGTAAGGGTGACCCTTCTAATTACACTGCACAACAATGAAAATGTTTCCGATGTGAAAATAGTTACTTCTAATTGATTTCAGCATGCAAAGAATGAATATGACATTTAAAACTCTCAGTTAGCTCTGAGTTCCGAGATAGAGCCCATTTATGACGATGTAGGGGTATTCCTAGTGACGTGGGCAGAATGGAGAGAATCTTACCAGCAATCTGCGTTCCGCGCAGAGGGGGCGGGGCCTAATGACCCAATTAAATGAATCAGTTATTTGTCCCCTCCCCTATTCAAATATATGCGATTCACGGGATTACCCACACAAGATAACTGTGGTGCACTGAGTGACAAGCATAGTGAGCGATTCCACCAAGACATTTCAGCAATGGCACAAAGATATCAGGCGAGGTGATCACTACTGTTGGACAGTGACAAGAGATGCCCCAGAAGAGGAGTACAAGCGACAAGCAAAGAGAAAGCACCCCCATGAATAGGCCACTATATTAGATGGTACTTTCCTATGCTGTATGTTTGTTTCGTATGCTGTATGTTTGTTTCCTATGCTGTATGTTTGTTTCCTATGCTGTATGTTTGTTTCCTATGCTGTATGTTTGTTTCGTATGCTGTATGTTTGTTTCGTATGCTGTATGTTTGTTTCCTATGCTGTATGTTTGTTTCATTTTGTGTTTTTGTTTATGATTGACTGAATTAAAACAACTGTTATTTATATTCTATCAAGAAAATATCAGATTATTTTAAAATAGCTTTTCACTATGACTATATTACTAATGTACATACAGTATAGTGCAAGTAGTGTAGCTCAAAAAATAGAGCTAGTAAAAACATTCTGAAATCATTTTAGTTTTTCTTGAAAACAAATTAGTAATGTATGATTATTTTTAGAAAGGAAACAAATTAAAAGTATTTGTTGTACAGTGTTATGGGACTAAATAAAACATTTAAAAAGGAACATAAACTATTCCAGTGTTCCCCTCTATATGAGCACTAGGCCTATTACCTGAGTTTTTTCATGCTTCCCTGGTATGGTCTGTATGAGCCGTGTTTACTGATTGGTCATTGGAGTTTAACCAGCATTGCATATAGGGAACGTTGGGGGAGAGAGAAAGTACCAACCAATCAACTTTAAGCTGTCCTTTTACAGGTTGCGCTAGAAAAATGACAGTCTGTTTGGTTGCTATGATCGACTGCTCCACTTTATCTGTCTCCAAGATTTGATAAATCTCCGCCATTATACGCCATCTTCATGTCAACATGGAGCAAGTGCTTTCAGAGTGAATTCTGGGTGCCTGAGCACGGAACGTTCTGTCCTGTGGTCATTGTGAACTCTCCTAGGCTTAACCACAGTCTTCTCCATCCAGCCGGCAACGACACCATATCTTCTTCATTCGAGCCTGCTGTTCAGTGTGCTCTTGTAATATAACCAGTCTGGGACACTGGTGCTCAGTGGTTAGGTGCTCTGCCTTAATAGGTGCATTACACCACTCCTGACGCAACTTTCATCAAGTTCAACAATGTTTATTTGTAGTACTAAATGACCGTGTTCAGCAGCAGTGAGCCCACCCCAGACTTAATGTACTCCAAGGCATCACTATGAATAAGGCTTTAATGGGTTGATTAGTAGTCATTTTATTTTGCAATACCTTTTGTCTTTTCTCCTCATATGGTTGCGTACAAAAAAGTCCAGGGCGAGACCGGGCCACAAGGAGACCGAGTTGCAGGGCAACTGGCAGTGTTTCCATGCCATTACAATTGCAGCTCACCCCATTTGCTTCAAAATTTAAATTGACCCCCTAAAGTTGCATCAGTTCTAGAATCTGTAGGAAAATTCTCAGGCGTAAATTGTGAGAAAAATATCTGGGAACTTTTATGGAAGTTGGTAGACAGTAAAAAAGATAATGTACCCTTTAGAACACAAGTATACCTTTTTGCTTTCCTTTTCTAAATTGTACTTAAAAAAAAATAAAAAAAAAATCAATATCCGAAACTGGTTACTATTTTTTTTTTTACATATCTTTTTCTCCCGTGCACCATTTGTGTGTTTTTTTGTTTTTTTTGTTTCTGCTTTATTTATTTATATATTTTGATTTATTTTACAGTTGTGCCTCTTACCGGCCCCTGAATTCTCACTTCTCTCCCCCTCTTTTTAGGTGGTTTGCGAACATTACCGGGGGTTTAAGATCCCAGAGGAGTTCTTGGGAATACAGCGCTACCTGAAATACGCCAACCAACGTGAAGAGTTTTTTAACACATGTCCGGCCAGAGATGAAATTGAACGTGCATATAGCGAGGTGGCCAAGCACCTCAAGTAAGCGCTGGCTCCTTCCCAATCGAAAGAGGAGCACCTCATATTTAAATTCCGTAAACGAAAGAAAATAACATTCCTAGCTTTTGTAACTTCAAGAAGGATAGCGCATCGATTGGCCTGTCCGGCTGCCCGTCATTTAATCTGAGTCGTTTCTCCCTCACCCATTTCCTTCATTCATGGCACTGTCATAGTATCACAGGATGTTACTAGTACCTGGACTCCACCACTAGATGGCATTCACTTTAATTGCTCTCATAGGCCGTGACTGCTGTACTTGCAAATCGTCACTTGTTCATATGGGGTAATCCATTTCAATTGTGCTTCAAAGGCTTTCATTTCTCCATGAAGGAATTACTTCGTCAAATTTGTATGGCTGACACTTTTTCTACTTGTTACATTGAATTTTGTTTTTATTTTGTTTAGTTCTTTGCAACCATCCATATGGGGCAGATGTACTGAGCCGTGGAGAGAGAGAAAGTACCAACCAATCAGCTCCTAACTCATGTTACAGGCTGTGTTTGAAAAGTGACAGAAGCTGATTGGTTGGTACTTTATCTCTCTCCAAGGCTTGGTACATCTGCCCCAGAGGTAATACATTCCAAGCTGCTTTTCACACATGCAGGTGATCAGCTATACATTATAGTTGGGGATACGCAATGCTGCCTTGCCACATTAACCAGGTCTTGTCTCCTGAATACATTTTAGCAGATGGGATTCTGGAATTGCCTTTTAGATGGTCCTATTCCCGGGTAGGGTTGGTGCATGTATGTCAGATTTTTTTTTTTGTCTTTTAGATTCGTACAATCACTCTTTTCCCTTTTGACGTGTTTCATTCTGAAAGCAAATGTATGTTTCTAAACCTAAACGTTAGATCTATGGAGTTATGCGCTGTTATCTGACGCACCTTCAATGTCACAAGTGCCTTTAAAAAGTTGCAGGAGGGTGCATACAAACCAGTAATCACCAGTCAACTAGTAACCACAATACAAGCTTCAGAGATGGATTCGGTGGATTGATATTAATCCACCGAATCCATCTCTGAAGCTTGTATTGTGGTTAATCCACCGAATCCATCTCTGAAGCTTGTATTGTGGTTACTAGTTGACCGTTGACTACTGGTTTGTATGCATCCTCCTGCAACTTTTACAAAATCTGTCTGTCTGTCTACCCTGACTGTCTCTCTTCAAGCTTTGTCTACTGCCATCTATGCTTGTATCCAATACAGTGTATGATAAAGAGTCATGATAAAGAGTCATGGTTAACAAACCCAGGGGGGCGTTAGAAAGATAACGCAGTGTATTTAGTAGACGTTGTAGGAAGTCCTGTACAAACTAGTAAATTAATGGGGGGGGGGGGAAACACTTAAAAGAAAACTTGTGTACTGTCAATTTTTAAGGGACTATTTAACCTAAATATAAGCAGTTTTATTTACAATAAGTTTAGAATACTCACAAATGTTTTGTTACCAGGAGTTTATCAGAAGCAAATGTCTCTAAATGCTTGAACTGATCATAGGGGGGTGTTTTGTTTTCCTATGCAGATCCTACTTCCTGTCAGTAAGCCTGGCGAGAGTCTCCAGGGAGCATAAAATGTCTGGTAACCGGTAATAAAATAGTTTATAGCGGTTATACACAGCGTCCAGCATTTTAACACCTCTCTATTATTGACCTTTTGAGCATATATTCGCGAATGTTAAAATGTGCCTATTCATTGAGGAGTAACGTGTATATTCGGTGTATATCAGCAGCTCTGGCTGAAAATAGCAGTGACTGCTACTCTATATCCCCCCTGTGGGCTGGAGGTAACCCTGTTATCTCAAAGAGAGAACGTTTATAAGATTTTTTTATTTTATTTTTTTCTTCTCATTATATAAACTCTGCATAGAAGTTGTATATTTAATATGCTGAGGAAATCATTATGAAAATTCACATTTGTATTAAAAAGAAAACCTAAAACCAAAAAAACGTTTGCTTCTTTATGTATACGTTGCTGGGAAGCGTGGTTTCCGGGAAAGATCTTGCAGTGCAGCTAGCGGGAGGGCTGGAACTTAGGACATCAAGGCTCAGATTTATCAATGAGCGATTTTCTTGTTATCACTCATTACTCAACTCAAATGGTGCTCAAACCAATCAGCTCCTAACTGGCATTTCTCAAGCACCTGACAGTTAGGAGCTGATTGCTTGGAGCACCATTTAAGATTTGTAACGAGTGATACAGTAACAAGAATATCACTCGTTGATAAATCGGGTCCCAAATCACTACTTGTCTTGCAGAAGACGAGGAGAGTTTTTAGGCCTGACACTGTGCAGGGTCAGAGCAAATGACCTTCAATAGAAGTGGGAAGGTGAAGGGGTGTCAGTTCAGCATTTGGTTTCCATGCTGCAGTGTAATTCCGACCATTGTGAAATGTGGTTATGTTTGTACAAAATAAATGCATGAGGAGTGCAATATACAGTACGCAGATTAACTTGTAATAATTGCAAATATAACAATACATGAGAAGCATTTGGGAAATGTGCAGTTACGTACATTAGACATGAAGTTTTGCTTTATAAAACACACTGCCGAGGAACTGCCACCTGCTGGAAGAAATGAGTATTGCGGTATAGGCCAGTCAATTTATTAATGCACAACTTTTTTTTTTTTTTTTTTCTCTTAAATACTGTAGGCTTCTCCATTCTTTACTATCGCTGACAATGACCCATTGATGTATAAGACAAAGATGTCTATTTTTGCAGAAGATGGGACATTTCGTCCTTTAATAGTTAGGCCTTGCTTTCCTTGTTGGTATCCAGCTTGGGTTTTTACATTTTATTTTATATTTTTTATATAGGGTAGGAGTGGGCAATAAGCGGCCTCCCAGCTATTGTAGAACTACACATCCCAGCATGCCTTGCTACAGTTTTGCTATTTAGCAATGCTAAAAACTGTTGCAAGGTATACTGGGATTTGCCTACTCCTGCTCTAGGGCCTGATTCATCAGTGGACAGAATTGCAGAGCTGCATGCAAGCAGCTTTAAAATTCCATTCTGTTAATGCAGTAGGAGGCGCCATCCTTGGCCGGCTGGGTGACCATGGGGTCTCGCAGGCCGACCATAGCAGATGAGTGAAAGAAGCCAGTAAATCGTTAGCCGATAGAGATCCTGGCCTTTTCCCTCCTCCCATCAACTGTGACGCGCCTCCATTTTGTGAAACTGAGGCCATCGCCCCCCCCTCCTACGCGCATACAATCATGCAGTACCCGTTCTGTACTGCTGAATGAGAGTCTAGTCCCTTCTTTTTTTTATTTTTTATTATTTTGGCTGTTAATTAACAAAAATACCCTTCATTTTTATGCTTTTTTAATCAAGCAGAACCTGCAATCCTCTAAGCATGTGATTGGTTGCCAGTTGCCCCATTTTTCTCTATACACTGACCAAAAAAAAAAAAAAAAATATATATATATATATATATATGTGTGTGTATGTTGGTGACGTAGAGCTGTATTGCATATAGGGGGACGGGTATGGCAGACCCTCCAACATGACCCGTTCCATTAGGTGCAAAATGCTCTGCTCCTGTCCTGGACTTACCTTCTTAAGGCCATATCCGATTAGCTGTGGTAAATTACCACGGATAATTCGCTCGCTCGGGGCTATCCAATTAGCCCCGTAGTCGGCCTGATAACGGCACTTATCAGGTTTTTTTTTTTCGGGGCCTGATGTGTCCCGTAAAATAATCCACAATAAGTGCCGTTTTTCCTCCCCAAAAAAAGACGAGAACACATAGGGCTGCGAGCTTATCGCAGCTCCTACTGTATGTGTTAACGGGTGAACTATCCTATTAATTTGCCTGAATTAATAAGATAGGGAGAAAGAAATTTCTGCGAAAATCGGGGATTATCGGCAAAAAATCCCCGTTTTTCGCCGATCATGGGGATCAATTAGAGTTCGTGGCTAATTGGATATGGCCCTTAATTTATGATTGCAGACACCTGTGTTGAAACAACACCTTTCTCATCAATTACCTAGTTCAACACAGCAATCATTAATTAGGTGGGAACCTCGGGAGCAGAGCATTGTGTACCTGGCGGAAGGGGTCATGTTGGAGGGTAGAGTAGGGATTAACCTGTTTGGTGCCTACACGCGTCTTAGACAAGCCGCACAGGGGTTTAGTTAGTATCCTATACACAGATAATGCGCTAAACATGCTGGCTTATTTGTGTAATATGACTTGTGTGGCTCTGGCCCTGGTTTCCCAACACACTGCAGCCTGAGTACAACAGCGGACCGATTCCTCCATTATAGGAGCAGGAACAGCAGAAGGGGTAGCAGGGCGAAGCTCAGAGGCGTTCTGGCCGCAGTGGCAGAGTTGCAGAGGTCTGTGTCGCAGCAGGTGTTGTGATATGTGACGTTGATGCCCAGTGCGTTTTTCTCCCCGCTGATGCCACACAGAGACTTGACGGCGCAGCTCATCTCATGCAAGACAAACGGGAAGTTCTCTGTGGGAGAAAGACACCGTTACTGTGTGCAGACCCCTGCTTCCTGTATTACTATCTCTAGTACTCATTGTGCCTGGCACCTAATGGATCCATTCATATTACAGGCAGATTTCAGTAACTTGTGAGGCTGAGCTATAAAAATGAGTTAGAAGCCGATTGGTTGCTATAGGCAACCTCTCCCCTTTCTCTCCGAGATTTGATAACTTTCCCCTAAGGCTTATACACACTAGACGATAAACTGAGCGATATACACGATAACGATATCATTCAAGATCGTCCAGTGTGTATGAACAATATAGTTAACGATGCGCGCTCCCGCGGATCGTTAACGATCTCTTTCATTGCCTGAACTTGCAGGCCAATCTGACTATATCGTCCGATTCTACAAATTCGGGGATGCGGCAGCATGACGTCGCTGAACGATATATCGGTCAGCGTGTATGCTGAAATTACAGCCCGGGAGTTAAAGGCCAAACACTAGATGATATCGCTCATGGGGCATATCGTGCGTATGAGCCTTTAGTCAGGTAGACTAAAAAAAAATATATATATATATATATTATATATATATACACACACACACACTGGGGCGCTTAGTAAGGTTAATTAGAAAAAAGATCTTTCATTAAATATATTCAAAATATATGACCTAATTGGGTCTAATATGCACTAAACACTACAATCTGGCATAAAGGTTCTTAGCATGTGGTAAAAACAAACAAATAAAAGAATACAATTGTAACATATACACAAGATGCAATATTCAACTTGTATATAAGGAATAAATAGACAAATAAGCACAAGAGATTTTGTTAAACCTGTTGGTATGTATAGTCCAAAGAAGTGCTGTATTTAGCTAGAATAGTTTGTCATATTAATTGACGTCTGTTTAAAATCTTATGGTGATTATAGCACAAATTATGGAAGATCTTACCCACTGGATGATGTGAGTAATTGCTTGTGGTACTCACAGCAAAGTGGAGTTGGTATTGGTAATTGCCACAGCAATTACACAAAGTACACAACCTCCTCCTTTTCTCCCGGGAGGGACCAGCTGAAATCGGTGCAGTGTGCGGATATACAGTGACTACCACAACCAATTAGTCAGGTAGCATGAGGTTCCCCAACTTCAAGTTTCTGGGAATGGTGACTGACAATGCTCCCACTCCGCCCTCCAAACCGCAGCATGGGGGGGATTTGTGAGCGTAATTTCTGCACATGCACAGAACGGGCCACGCGCAGACCCCTAACTGAATCATTCCCTATATTCCCTACCACACGTACAGCACACACTACAGTGACACTTTGTCAGAAGCCAGCGAAGCTACCAGTATGCCTGTGGCGTGTGGGAGGAAACTCACATACAGCAGATGCGGGGACAGACTATAAACTCCACATATACAACGGGGTGGTCTGTATCGAGCCCATAATCCCTGTGCTGTGAGGGAGCAGTGCTAACCACTGTGCCGCCCATAAACAGTAGCACCCATACTCTGCTACACTACGTAAATCAAATGGTCCATTACACTCCCGTCGGCTTTGTCACACTCCAGGTCTCTGGACACTAGTGTCAGTAGTTACCGTATAGGTTACGCCAGTGGTTCCCAAACATGGTCCTCAAGGCACCCTAACAGTCCAGGTTTTAAGGATATCCATGGCAGAGTGCAGATGGTTAATCAAAATGACTGGGGTACTATTTAATTCACCTGTGCTCAATTATTATCCTTAAAACCTGGAATGTTAGAGTGCCTTGAAGGACAGAGTTTGGGAACCTCTGGGTTACACTATAATTTGATGCTCCACCTATGCGCAGCTTACTGGTATTATCAAAGTCCTATAGAGATATCATTATAACTATTGCTCCTGACATACAAACAGTCCTTGGAGTGTGAGAAAACCAACGGGAGTGAGTCCATGAAGGCAAATCGCAGCTTGATGAGAGGATGCTGACTATATAAAACAATTTTTCTATTTTCTTTTCCTACTATTTTATGTTTTTAATGTATACAGTGGTTAGGTCTAATATAGAAGTGATGTAATGCATAAAGTGACCACCAGGGGTCAGGCACTTACTTGTTCTCCCAGTGGCTGTAGAGTAGAGACACCGCTCATTGGGAGGGCATTTGACAGGGAACTTTATACAGTCCATTGGAGAGAGGGTTGGAAAGAGGCAGGTGTAACACTTCAGACAGTGCCCTACAGGGTTAGACACAGCATTACATCCCAGCAGTCCATCTGATCTAAGTGGCTAAGGCATATCTATTATACATTTAGATTTACATGGATTACTGCATAGTGAGGAGTAGTAGCACAGCTGGAGATACTGTATAAGCCAGGTCTGTTTTTGCATAAGGAGGACCACACGCAGATGTTGTGCTACACACAATGAAGTCTGACATGCGGTGGTTAACAGTCATTTGCAGGCAATGGAGAACACCCCCTCTGGGGTCAACTTGTGAATGCAACAAAATGGAGCAGTTACCATTCCTGGCCGCAAATATTCATGTGTATGGCAGGGGCATTCAATACGGGGCGCTCTAGCTGCTGTGGGACTACACACCCCAGCATGCTATTACGGCATGCTAAAACTGTGGCAGGGCAGGCTGGGATTTGCAGTTCCACAGTAGCTGGGAGGCAGCATGTTGAATACCCCTGCCATAGACTGTCAGGTTTATCCTGGGTGTTATCTGACAGTGTATGCCCAGCTTTACAGGGGAATGCTGCGTCTGAACAGCCAATTGTCTGGCAGATCGGGCCAATACACAGTGTGTGGCCATAAGTGACATGAAACTATGACTTTTCTATAAGGGTTAACGTATCAAACAGGCTACAGTATAATCAATCTATTAAACCAGCGACATTCAGTTTTCTAATTTGTAATAACAAAGTAATGAGAATCTGGTTGCTATGGGTTACAGCACAAAACGTGGGCTGCTATGGGTTACAGCACAAAATGTGGGTTGCTATGGGTTACAGCAGAACTGCTCACCTTATGCTATCGTATTTAAAGCGCCCCATAGAATCACATACAGCTATGTCTTCGCCCCCTACAGCTACATTTAGGTAGAATATTAGGTGTCCTACAATACATCTGCTTAGGTTAAGAGCCCTAGTTATCCCAAACTGATTTCTTTGGATATCAATTGTAAACTGGAGTAGGGATGACTGGAAGAAGCTGAAATAATTATGGTACAATACACTCTTTATATGTCCGATGTCCCTATAATATACTGTATATGACCTACCTACTGTATAGTCATCCTTTGCCATAAGGTAACCAGCAGCCAATCTCTATATAGTACCATCAGCTCTGCTTGGCGCCTCTATAAAATATGTGCCTCATTAATCTCTCTAGAAGGTGCACACAGGTTCCTTATTACTTACCGCTCTGTACTAAAAACGCCAGGGACGTTACCACGATGAAGAACTTCATGTTTGACGACCTGTTCACTGCTCTCTCTCTTTTCTGTGCCCTTTGTGTCTCTCTTATATCTACTAATCTCTCCATAATTACTGACCTTCTCCTCCTAATTATCTATAATTCAATTTATTTTCATCTATTCAGCATGTACATTTATTATATACTGGTGTCTCTCCACAGCCCTGGGACATACTAACTTATCTTGTCCACCCATTTTTCTGTCTATATTTCCATGACCATAGTGGGGGGACATGTGGAAGAGTTGGGGTACACTGGCAGATATGGCTATTGCATTTTTTCTATATGGAGCAGTCCACGCGTTCTGGCGTTTATTAGTGTCATACCATCCGTATTGGCGAACAGTGAGTCACGTGGCACACGTACACAAGGCCTGTTTAATTGGTTACATGCAATCTGGACATTGATTAAGTACACAATTCTTATATGTTTGTGAAATATTCCTAATAACCTGGTAGGAAGTAGAGTGCGGTGAGAGGGATGATTGCGACTTTGTTCGGCCAATGCAAGCGTAGTGCAAAACACTGGAAGGGATAGGGTGCGGTGACGGAAATTAGCAGTATGTTCTTATGCAGGACAAACAAGTGTAAGTATTGGGAAAAGGAGGATTAGTCATGGCTGTTACGTCAAATGTTATGCTTTTTTTTAATTAATAATCTCCACATCTACGTTATGAGCTCAAGTATCCTAATACCCCATCTGCTAGACTGTTTTATTTTTGTAACATGTTCTCATTGCTTAAATAATTTGTAAAATGTAACAAAACCTTCCAAAGAGAAAATGTGGAGAAGTTACCCGTAGCAACTAGAGATGTGCGTGGACCACAGTGTTTTGGTTCTAATTCATCATCATGTTTTGGCAAGACCACCCTCAAGAGTTTTAGTTTTCTTTACAAATTGATTAAAAACAGCTAAAATCATGTAACTTGGACCTCCGTTTTAGAGATATGCATTGTTGAACGCTAGTGGTTAAATCAAAAATGAATGAGGTATTAAGTCACATGGATATCCTTAAAACCTGGACTGCTAGCAGGGTCTATTTATAATGGATGCAGGGTGGCTCCTGAGTCCAGGGGGGGGGGCCCACACCGCACACCATGCACCCATATTTAGTTTATACTTACCTTTCCGGAGTCTTCAGAGTGCTGCTCTGCAGCGGAGAGCAGCAAAAATCACAGGGAAAATGGCGGTGGCCATTTTCCCGGTGACATGAAAAGGTGTCCCCGGGAATAAGGTGTGGCCGCCATTTTCCCAGAGACCCGTGCATGTGCAGTAGATTCTGGCATTAAGCCAGAATTTACTGGGCTCAGTGCACTGTCAGAGAGGAGGGGGGCCTAACAGAGACTGCACACGGGCCCCCTCCTCTCTTAAAACGCCCATCTGCTAGGGTGCCTTGAAGACCGAGTTTGGGAACCTCTGTCCTATAGTATTATTAACATCAATAACATTCATTTCCAGTCATTTCTGATCACCTCACAGCACCTGAAATCACGAGGGAGGGTCTTACACGCAATCCAAAATACGCCAGACCCGCTTTTTAGATCCCAGTTCTGAACTTGTGAGAAGAACCGAGCCGGGAATCACTTTTACTCGGAAGCCCAAAATTCGGATGTGTTCAGTTTTCCTGAACCGCTCATCTCTAGTATCAACCAATTAGCTTCCATACTTAGCACCTTCTATAAAATGACATTTAGGAGCTGACTGGTTGCTATGGGCAACTTCTCCACTTTTTCTCTTTAGAAGGTTTGATGCAAATTTTCTCGAAAATTGTGAATGAAAGAAGAACAAAATCCCAAGCGTTTCTGTAAGAAATTATTTGCACGCCCTGTATTTGCATGTTGGAGCTATTCCTGGCTATAATGTATAGAATGCTGCTAGAGGGATGTTAATATTCATCTTGAAAGGAGAATCTGATTCAGAACAGAATTCTCTACAACTCTACTTGCCAGCAAATTATTAGTAGAAACAGTGAAAGAGGATAAGGCAGAAATTAAGGTGTAACGCACTGTAAGTTACTGAGTTAAGTTGCAATAAGATGTCTCCTTGCACTGTAATGTTTCCCCAGTGACTCACAATAACCGCTTGTGAATTTCCTCGTGATTATCACAAGATGTAGAGCTGGGACCTCCCAAGTGTAGGAGGAAGGGGGAACGTGCAGGGGTGTTTCTCAGACACTGACCCTTTGTTTGCTCTTCTGTGTCTTGCCCAATTCACTTCTTCTACCAAACTAAACATCATGTTATAATGTCCATTCCTGGCGCTGTCCCATGCTCACTGCTGCCCCCTGTCTTTACTTGCCCAATGTGACCCATGCCACCATTATCACCATGTACACTTGTAGCTCATCCCCAATCCCCCTCCACCCATGTCATCTTCATTTAATTATATGCACAAATGAATAGAATGAAACAGAACACAGGAAACATGTGACAGTGTTTTATTATTTAGTTCTAAATTGAACAAACTCGAAGCACTCACGCGCCTCAATATTCAGAGAGAAATCAGAATAAATATAACGAGAGCTACAAAGCTGCCCATAGCTAGAATTTAAAGTTAGTTTCCTGGGAATTAATATGCACAAGCTGAAGCCGCTTCTGATGTTCCTGCTAAATTAATAGACTGTGTTCTCATGCTGGTTAAGCCCACAAAATGGCTGCTCCCATTAGGTATAGGTCATCAGTGTGCTCCAACAAAATGGCTGCTTCCACTGGGTATAGGTCACGAGTGTGCTTTAAAGGCTTGTCTGAAAAAGCTTGTGAATTTCTTTCCATGAATGAACCCCTGAACAGGTGCATGTGGTGATATTAGACATCTAATAGGGGTGCTACAAATCATGACACATTTCTGCACATTTTATAATACAATTCCTATTTGTTTACTGAATTTAACAGGTTGTAAATCACTAAATTCTGTGGGGAGGTATCGAATACGAGTCCTGCAAGGAAATGTAGGAGAAAATGCCTAAAGCAAGAATATATACACACTGTTATCTGTGCAATAGGGAATGTTTGAAAGCCAATTTCTTCGCAGGAGGTGTTAGTAAGTACTGCCAATAAATCATAATTGGGCATTACAATGTGCAGAAATATGTACATTTTAGAATGTTTATTTCTTTTCACTTAGGGATTCAGGGGTCTATTCATTATGTTAATTTTCGGGGCCCGAGCGTACCCCGATAATTAACATTTTTAGTCGCGGCAAGTGCCGAAGCAATTCAGCGCAGAGACAGCTAATCCAAAATCAGCTGTGTCCCCAAAGCGCTTCACTAAGGACTGCCAAGTCTGACTCGGCAGTGCTAGTGCGCCTGTTTGAACTAGAGCTCACGCAGACGCACAAAGCCCGGCGTCCGATGGAAAGGGGTGGAGGGATGCAGAATGATCCCTCTTTTCAACCCGGGGCTCCTTCCCATAGGAGTGGGGTGAGGTCCGAATGCGGAAGCAAATGCCATCTGAAGATGGCGAATGCTCCCGCGGTCCAGCTCCGAAAATATTGTATTTTTTGGAGCTTGATTAATTTCTGTCCCCATACTAGTGTATGGGGGCAGCGGGCCACATCGGGAGAGAAACCTTTTTTGATGAATGGCCTGGACACTTTAATGAATAGACCCCTCAGTGAAACATGCAAATACACCAGGGGTGCACAATTTTTGCATACAAGTGTGTATGTGTGCGTATGTATAGAAGCGTATACCACACTGCCACTTATGGTCCAGCTTTAAATGCCTACACCTGGACAGTAAAGGTTGTCAGCACAATAACACGTACTGTAATTAGAAGCAGCAGCGCCACCTATAGAGTATGAAAACATACAGCAGCGCCTAGGGCTAAATTTATTATGCGGCGCTTTAGTAAAATGGCAATTATATTCCATACAAAACTAAGATGTATCAAACCAAAGAGAGAGATGAAGTTGAGAGAGATAAAGTACCAACCAATCAGCTCCTATCATTTAACAAACACAGAGGGAGATATCAAAGCTTAGAGACAGATAAAGTGTAGAGAAATAAAGGACCAACCAAACAGCTCCTAACTGTAATTTTTCAAATTCAACCCGTAACATGACATGAAGCTGGTCCTTTATTTCTCTCCACTTTATCTCTTCTCAAGCTTTGATACATCTCACGCAGGTGTGTTTTGTATCCTATTCAATATAATTGCCACTCTAAATCCGAAACTGCCCAACATGCGCCAGTTGCGAAAATATTGCACCTATAAGAAAAGCAAATGCAGTTTTCGGGGGGTCTGACCGCATTTCTCATATGCATAAAGCCTCAGAGTGCGATACATGCCGGGTCTTTGATGCGGTGGCCAATAGAAGCTTATAGGCTTCTCATCGTGTCTCCTCTGCGCAGCGCATGCGCAGAAGGACGCCAGAGAGACTTCTGGGTCTTAGACCCGGAAGTTCCTCACTTGCAAAGGACAGCGCTTACCGAGAGAGCTGTCCTTTGCGTTTTCCTTCATGCATCCCGGCGTAATTAACGCTGGCATGCATGCAAAGTGTGGCGGGAATGCATCGCATCCCTTTTTAAAGCTGCTACTACTTACCAATAGTTTAATTTCTATTTGTAATTCTGTTTCTCTTATGTCCACTTGTGATCCACTGTCCCAAGCTGGCCACACATCTAAAGATTATGGGGTCTATTTACTAAGCAGTGTTAGGAGACAGAGTGAAAAGTGATAAGGTGCCAGCCAATCAGCTCCTAACTGTCATCTCACAGGCTGTGTTTGAAAAATGACAGTTGGGAGCTGATTGGCTGACACCTTATCACTTTCTTATCACTTTTCACTCTGTCTCCTAGCACTGCTTAGTAAATAGACCCCCATATCTGTCCAACCAGCCAACTAGTTGATTTGTTGGAATGAAAATCTGGTAAGGTATGGGAGTAACTGATGATCAGCAATTTGCTCCTATATGCCAGAAAACAGATGACAATGGTCGGTCAGACAAGTTTGTTAAATGTTTGATCCAAACAATTTGTTCAAACAACAGTTTTTGTCCATTTTCCGGCGTTTGGGAGCAAATTGCTGATTGTCATTTGCTTTCATCACTTACCAGATTTTCATTCCAACCAATCAACTAGTTGGCTGGTTGGACAGATCATCTTTAGATGTGTGGCCAGCTTGTCTCTCAGTTGGCCAACTCTACTGCCTGGCTGTCTCTACCCTCCACTTCATTTGTGTTCCCTCCCCCTGACTGCAGTACACTCTCTGCCCTCCTTTTGTGCCCATTCCTTTTCTTTCCACCACACTGACACCTCACCACCCACATTACTTTGCGGGTGATCTGTCGGTGGGCACACTGAAATGACAAATGCCGCGTCTCGCTCTGTGTAGGCGTGCAGAAGCGCCCATCTGAGCAGTGGCCGCAGAATCTGGGAGAGTGAGGGCGATGGGACCGACAGTCTCGGAAACGGAGATGCAGTGGCTGCGACCAGCGAGTGACACGGCTGCAGACATTGGAGGACTTCAGGACCTGCCAGAAAGACAAGAGAAAGATAGAGGTATACTGTGTAATATATTGCTGGAAGACAACACAGTGTACTTTGTACATATTCATGTGCTTATTGCATGTACTCTGCATGTGAGCCTTTGTCCCACGCTTGATGCCCCCTCTACTTACCGTGTAGTTGGCGCTGGCATATTGCCCCTTGCAGGGTCTGATCATGCACAGTCTCCTCTGAACTTTAGGGATACAACTTTCTTTGTCATAAGTTATCTGCACTGAGTTCCCAAATCCACATGAACGTGAGCACGGGGTCCAATCAGTGTCTGTTTTACAAAGGGCTGCGTCTGTCGCTGACACATAATCCTCTTCTGTATCTGTGGAGCATAATGATATTGTTGTGTCCTTCCCTCTGTATCTCTACTGCAAGCCTAACAACTGTCCATCACTGCACTGCACTCCTAGCACACACAGCCAATCACTGCACCAACATTGCACACAGACACCCCCATCATTGCACTGCACACACAGCCAATCACTGCACCAACATTGCACACAGACACCCCCATCACTGCACTGCACTCCTAGCACACACAGCCAATCACTGCACCCACATTGCACACAGACACTCCCATCACTGCACTGCACTCCTAGCACACACAGCCAATCACT
Organism: Taudactylus pleione; assembly: GCA_031769625.1. Classification (NCBI taxonomy): domain Eukaryota; kingdom Metazoa; phylum Chordata; class Amphibia; order Anura; family Myobatrachidae; genus Taudactylus; species Taudactylus pleione. Next base: position 1,592,824 of record JAUIMM010000273.1, on the reverse strand, counting down.
GCACCAACATTGTACACAGTCAGCCCCATCACTGCACTGCACTCCTAGAGCACACAGCCAATCACTGCACCCACATTGCACACAGACACTCCCATCACTGCACTGCACTCCTAGCACACACAGCCAATCACTGCACCCACTGTGTACACACACTCCCATCACTGCACTGCACTCCTAGCACACACAGCCAATCACTGCACCCACATTGCACACAGACACTCCCATCACTGCACTGCACTCCTAGCACACACAGCCAATCACTGCACCCACTGTGTACACAGACAGCCCCATCACTGCACTGCACTCCTAGAGCACACAGCCAATCACTGCACCCACATTGCACACAGACAGCCCCATCACTGCACTGCACTCCTAGCACACACAGCCAATCACTGCACCCACTGTGTACACAGGCAGCCCCATCACTGCACTGCACTCCTAGCACACACAGCCAATCACTGCACCCACATTGTACACAGGCAGCCCCATCACTGCACTCCTAGCGCACACAGCCAATGACTGCACCCACTGTGTACACAGACAGCCCCATCACTGCACTGCACTCCTAGCGCACACAGCCAATCACTGCACCCACTGTGTACACAGGCAGCCCCATCACTGCACTGCACTCCTAGCACACACAGCCAATCACTGCACCCCAGACACCCCCATCACTGCACTCCTAGCACACACAGCCAATCACTGCACCCACTGTGTACACAGACACCCCCATCACTGCACACACAGCCAATCACTGCACCAACATTGCACACAGACACCCCCATCACTGCACTGCACACACAGCCAATCACTGCACCAACATTGCACACAGACACCCCCATCATTGCACTGCACACACAGCCAATCACTGCACCAACATTGCACACAGACACTCCCATCACTGCACTGCACTCCTAGCACACACAGCCAATCACTGCACCCACATTGTACACAGGCAGCCCCATCACTGCACTCCTAGCGCACACAGCAAATGACTGCACCCACTGTGTACACAGACAGCCCCATCACTGCACTGCACTCCTAGCGCACACAGCCAATGACTGCACCCACTGTGTACAGACAGCCCCATCACTGCACTGCACTCCTAGCACACACAGCCAATCACTGCACCCACTGTGTACACAGACAGCCCCATCACTGCACTCCTAGCACACACAGCCAATCACTGCACCCACTGTGTACACAGACACCCCATCACTGCACTGCACTCCTAGCACACACAGCCAATCACTGCACCCACATTGCACACAGACAGCCCCATCACTGCACTGCACTCCTAGCACACACAGCCAATCACTGCACCAACATTGCACACAGACACCCCCATCACTGCACTGCACACACAGCCAATCACTGCACCAACATTGCACACAGACACCCCCATCACTGCACTGCACACACAGCCAATCACTGCACCAACATTGCACACAGACACTCCCATCACTGCACTGCACTCCTAGCACACACAGCCAATCACTGCACCCACATTGTACACAGGCAGCCCCATCACTGCACTGCACTCCTAGCACACACAGCCAATCACTGCACCAACATTGTACACAGACACCCCCATCACTGCACTGCACTCCTAGAACACACAGCCAATCACTGCACCCACTGTGTACACAGACAGCCCCATCACTGCACTTCTAACACACAAAGCCAATCACTGCACCAACATTGCACACAGACAGCCCCATCACTGCACTGCACTCCTAGCACACACAGCCAATCACTGCACCCACATTGTACACAGACAGCCCCATCACTGCACTGCACTCCTAGCACACACAGCCAATCACTGCACCCACTGTGTCCACAGACAGCCCCATCACTGCACTGCACTCCTAGCACACACAGCCAATCACTGCACCCACTGTGTCCACAGACAGCCCCATCACTGCACTGCACTCCTAGCACACACAGCCAATCACTGCACCCACTGTGTCCACAGACAGCCCCATCACTGTACTGCACTGCACTCCTAGCACACACAGCCAATCACTGCACCCACTGTGTCCACAGACAGCCCCATCACTGCACTGCACTCCTAGCACACACAGCCAATCACTGCACCCACATTGCACACAGACACCCCCATCACTGCACTCCTAGCACACACAGCCAATCACTGCACCCACTGTGTACACAGACACCCCATCACTGCACTGCACTCCTAGCACACACAGCCAATCACTGCACCCACATTGCACACAGACAGCCCCATCACTGCACTGCACTCCTAGCACACACAGCCAATCACTGCACCAACATTGTACACAGACACCCCCATCACTGCACTGCACTCCTAGAACACACAGCCAATCACTGCACCCACTGTGTCCACAGACAGCTCATCACTGTACTGCACTGCACTCCTAGCACACACAGCCAATCACTGCACCCACTGTGTCCACAGACAGCCCCATCACTGCACTGCACTCCTAGCACACACAGCCAATCACTGTGTCCACAGACAGCCCCATCACTGCACCGCACTGCACTCCTAGCACCCACAGCCAATCACTGCACCCACATTGTACACAGACAGCCCCATCACTGCACTGCACTCCTAGCACACACAGCCAATCACTGCACCCACTGTGTACACAGACAGCCCCATCACTGCACTTCTAACACACACAGCCAATCACTGCACCCACTGTGTACAGACGCCTCCATGCAGCATACATACCCTGGTTTGCAGTACACACACATGGTAATGCAGCACACATGCCTTCAAAATGCACACACCCTGGTTTGCAATAGACACCCTGTAATGCAGCATACATGGCCTGTAATTCAGCACACACACCCTGTAATGGAGCTCACATCTCCACTATATCAGCACACTTCCTCGGACCCAAAACACCTGTCATTTATAACACAACCTTGGGCAGACAGCCACTCATGTTGCCATCAGTAGGGTAGAGAGGCCATTTTCTTGTAGCCTAAATTCGCCCTATTCCTCTCCTCAGTGTCTCTGCACATACTTAAATATTGACCAAAAAAAGGGCATTAGATGATGATTTCTTGCAATTGTGGATCTGATGCAAAATGTGCCACAGATATGGTTCCCCCATCCACCCCTGCAGCTCCCTCATTACCTGAGTCAGGGGCTTCTCTGCTGATCCTGATTTTAGCCCCCGCAGTGATAGACGTCTCTGGAGCAGTGGTCTTACTATCGCCTGCTCGGTGTATCTTCCCTTCCTGATCCCGGCTGGACTTCTCGCTGCACCTCCACTGCTTGCAGCACTCACCTGGGACTGAAGATGGGACAGTATTGGGATACACACTGACATATGGACAAACTCATTCACCAGCCTTTTAGTTACTACTGGGCAGATGGAGAACAAACATGAGCAACCCCACAGCCAGTATCACTGTTACAGTATCACAAAGCCCAATCTCGCAAGATGGTGGGGTCTGGTGCCCGGGACCACTGCAGTTAATCATTATACTGTACCCCTCCTGCAAAGTCCTCGTAAGGACCCCGTTACTCTGCCAAAAACAACTCACGATTAAAATGAATCTATTTAAGATATAATATATAACTCTGGGTCAGTGGCTGAACTAGAGAGTGGTGGGCCCAGGTGCAAGAATATGCTTTGGGCCCCCCCCACCCCACCCATTCCTGGCACCCCAACATTTTTTCACCACCCCTCACCCCTCCCCAGTAACTACAGTGTCTGTCCTGCTGTCCAGCCTTGTTTTCTCACCACCCCTCACTGCCCCCCCGAGTCAGTAAATTCAGTCTGTCCAGCCCGAGTGTGTCAGCCTGGTTCTCCCCCCAAGCCCCAGTGTGTCAGCCTCATTCTCCCTCCATCCCCAGCATGTCCCTGCCTCGTTCTTCCCGCCAGCGTGTGTCCCAACCCCAGCGTGTCAGCGTCTTTTCCCCCCAGCGCCAGTATGTGTGTCAGCCTCTTTCCCCCCAGCCCCAGTGTGTGTGTCAGCCTCTTTCCCCCCCAGCGTGTGTCAACCTCTTTCACCCCCAGCCCCAGCGTGTCAGCCTCTTTCACCCCCAGCCCCAGCATGTCAGCCTCTTTCCCCCCCAGCCCCAGCACGTATCAGCCTCTTTCCCCCCCAGCCCCAGCGTGTGTCAGCCTCTTTCCCCCCCAGCCCCAGTGTGTCAGCCTCTTTCCCCCCCAGCGTGTGTCAGCCTCTTTCCCCCCCAGCCCCAGTGTGTGTCAGCCTCTTTCCCCCCCCAGCGTGTATCAGCCTTCCCCCCCCCCCAGCCCCAGCATGTCTAAGCCTTTTCCCCCCCAGCATGTCTAAGCCTTTTTCCCCCCAGCCCCAGTGTGTGTGTCAGCCTCTTCAACCCCCCCCCCCACAGCCCCAGTCAGCCCCTCCCCCCCTCCATACCACCGCCACTTACCTTATTTCTTCCTCTTCTGCTCCTCTCAATCCGCGGCTCCTCTCGATCTTCTTACTCCAGCAGCACGGCCCCTTGTTATGACACGGCGCACGTGACGTCATGCGCACCGTGTCATAACAAGGGGCCGGGCTGCTGGAGCAAGGGGCCGGGCCGCGGTGGGTGTCTCTCATGTTGGAGCCGGAGCGGTCAAAGCGGGCCCGCTCCAGCTCCAACCATTTAGGTAATGGGGACCAGGTCGGCAGGCAGCGGCGCTGTCGGATGCAGGCGGCCATGGGCCCCTGCACCACAGCGGGCCCCGGTGCAAGGCACCGGCTGCACCGTCGCTAGTTCCGCCCCTGGGTAGAGCACAAGCCAGTTAATGATGAAACATTGTTACAATCTTAGGTAAGACTTAAGGCCCCCATACACGGCACGATATACGCGTCCCGCGGGGTCGTACATCGCATACCCAGATCTTCCTGCAAAACAGTCTGATCTGGGATGCGATGTACGATCCCCTTCAGATGAAGGAGGGGGGAGCTGGCATATTGTGCGGTCTGCGGGGAACGCACCATTGCCGACGGTGACAGCACGATCCGTTTGCCGACGGATCGGCAGTCGCCCTACACGGTGCATCGTACCGTGTATGGACACCTTACGAGAAATGCTCTGTACGGATTGATGGATTCACAAATGGGCCCATTAGATAACTAACATGCTATGCTTCGTCATTTAAGCTTTTTGAACTATATCACAACCACACCAGTTTTATTTTTTTGCCTTCTGTTACCATATACTGTATAAATGCATTCTTCACACAGTTTCAGGCCTAGAGGTTAGAAATCTTAACACTGCCCCACAAAAATGGCAAAAAATAAAAATATGAAATAAATAAACCTCACAACTACTGTACGTCACAATTACAAATAGTGTATGTTACGGGGGGAGGGGGGGACTGACACTCTGGGTCTCATTCAGAGCCGCTCGTTCGTTCTGAGCGATGTTCGCACATCTGCGCATGCGTACGTATTTTAATACGCATGCGCGAACCAGTCAGTGTGGCCGAAAATCGTGTGCTCGTTAAATAGCGAATGCCTGCTATTTTGAGTGACAGGATGAGGCGTATGTGGGTGGTAACAGGGGAAGGTGCTTGAAAACGGGGAGTGGAGATCAGAACGCAGGCGTGCCTAAAGGTCAAAACGGGCGTTTTATGGGTGTGCATAATTAATACAGCAGCGTCATTGACCACGTCACTTGGTTATTTTATAGTCAGAACTGCTCGCAAGATTGCGGTAGGAAAACCAACCACAAGAATAGCGAGCAGTTCAGACGCCGTTCGATGTACTCGATTAATCTAATAAATAGCGGACATGACGTATGATGCGAGCGGCCAGGGGGCGTATTTTTCAAAAAAACGACCGCATGTTTTGTTCGCTCGTTCAGACATGGAGGCGTCAACAGACCGCAAAGAGCGAACGGTTCATTTAAATAGCCACCCCCTTTTTCTGAACGAGCGAGCGCAAATAGCGTCAGGCTCTGAGTCAGACCCTCTGGCCTATGTAATATTCAGTACGTGTCTGTAATGTATATGGTACATCACCTCACCGGTCACTTCCTTGCAGTGGGGGAGGAGAGGCTCCTGGGATTTGGGACACAGAGGCATACAGTCCATAATCCCATTCTCACACTTGCAGTAACGGTCACATGCCATACGGAACTCTTGTCCATGCTGAATTTTGCTACCATTATGGAAGCAGGATCCGGGTTCCTGGAGGACTGTGGGAGAGAGAAAAAAAATGTAAGAGAAAGGTAACTGAGATAATTGTGCAAATGTATTGGAGCAGTGACGCCGCGGTTAGACCTCTCAGAGTCCCTGAAGAAATAGATAACAGTTTGGGGATCTATTCTCCATAATCTATATTCAATAGAGCTGGCCATACGAGGCCTGGTTCCAAGGCGAACGCAACGCATTCATGTCTGCGTCTTTTGCTGCGTTTCGTCTGCGACGTTATGCTAATGCAGCTGCAAAGCCCTTCCCTGGTGTAAATCTGTGCGTGTGAATGTGCAAGGACTGAGACACCCACTTTCTGCATCCGTAGATACCGCTTAGTGCGACTCAAATTCAGGCCCATGGTGAGCAGGGAGATTTATCAAAGCTTGGAGAGAGATAAAGTACCAGTACCAATCTAACACTAACATGCCAGTTAGCTGCTGATTGTTTGGTACTTTGGGACCCATTTATCAAAGGGAATTTGAGGTAAATTTCCCCAAAAACACCTGTTTTCGGGGGTTTACCTCAAATACTAAGTATCCCCCGGATGTATGAAGGAGGGATCGCAGCAGCTATCTCCGATACCTGCTGCGAACCCTCCATTGCCGCTGACAGCCGCCTCCCTCATAGGTTTCTATGGGGGATGCAATGCTGCCAAATGTATCAATATCCGTAATGCTAAGCATTCCCGATAGTGGCACCAGCAGCTAACGCCATCTGAAGATAGCGTTAGCCGCTGTAGCCTATGGGGACTTACCGCATGTCAGCCGGCGGAGGGATCTCCCAGATCCCTCCGCCGGCAATGGGCGCCGCTCATGTGCAGTCCGAAGGACTGTGCATGCGCAGCAGCCTCCGGCCACATCGCAGGAACGATCTCCTTTCGGAGCCTGTCACCCTGCATGTGCCGGATCATACATGCAATGCGATCATGGGCGGTACTGCATGCCCTGATCGCATTGCAAAATGCGATCATTAATAAATGGGCCCCTATATCTCTCTCCAAGATTTGATACATCTCCCCCCATAATATTCATTATACTGCAGTTAAGCAATTCATTAGGAACTAGTGATGTTGCACTTTGGGACTTATTTGGGGCTTAATGTAAAATAGTGCCTTTATGCATGAATGCAAATATGGGCGTCTTGTGATACAGAGGGGTAAATTTACTAAAGTGAGAGTTTTTAGAAGAGTAGATGTTGCCCATAGCAACCAATAATATTCTAGCTATTATCTTCTAGAAGGTGCTAGTTAAATGTTAAGTAGAATCTGATTGGTTGCTATGGGCAACAGCTCCACTTCTAAAAACTCTCACTTTAGTAAATGTACCCCAGAATGTACAAGTTTACCTCTAGCTTATAGATAGATACATGTCATGATTAACTTAGAAACTTGCTATAGAGAGTGCAGAGGTACAAAAGGCTTATCTTACAGATACATCCAAGATAATATTGGGCACATGTTCCACACCCTTATTTTACTGACGTTACATGTGAACGTCCTGACTGCTTCTGCCAGCTAATATAAGATAGGCTGAACTCTAAATATACAGGCGCAAGCTTCGCGGGCGCACAGTGCAGCAAACTTTACACAAGTCGCACCTTCATGTGGAGTAAATTAACTTGCGCCCAACCCTACATCAGCCCCTGTGGTGTGAAATTACAGGCTGCCGTCTCATGTATATTGTTCCTGGGCCCTGATTCAGCACAGGACAGAATTGCCAAGCTGCACTCAGGCTATAGATATATGATGTATGCACGCAGGCTATAGATATACAATGTATGCACTCATACAATGTATGTACTCAAGCTATAGATATATGATGTATGCACGCAGGCAGCTTTACAATTCCGTCCTTGCTATTTGGGCAATGCAGCAGGTGGCGTCATGCCTCCTGCAAGCATTACTTATCCGAGCCGCGTCCAAGGACGCAGCATTGTATGATATGCGATAACTTCGGCCGGCTAAGTGACCCATGCGTTCATGCAATCTGGCTGCCGCAGATGAGAGAAAGAGGCCGACGAAGATCCTGGGTTCTTCCCCCCCCCCCACCAAACGGCGGTGAAACGTCTCCGTTTTGGGGAATGGAGGTCGTCGTCTCCCGCCCACAAACTGCAGCAAACTGTCAATCACTGACAGTCCACTCTAGCTCTGTGTGAAAACACGCAGGACCCGTACTGCACATGCGCAGTATGGATCCTGCGTAGATTCCCGGCCATCGGGAATCTGCGTTCAGCAGTGCACTAGTTAGGCCCTCTGTCCACAACATAGCAGCCTCCACTGTTATCCCCCAGTATTTTCCATCGTATTTTGTCCTGCAAACCTCATTCATCTGCCTCTTGTGATCAGGGATGGACACTGAAATGTCGCTTTCTCTACCATGGTAATATCAGCCTTACAATAGCACCACCTGGTGGTTACATCATCATGAGATTGAGAAAACGTTAGCTGATATCAAGAATGAACATCCCAACACAGGTATCCCAACAGTCATCATTAGTATCTGCACCACATCGTCTTCATGCTAGGTGCAAGGGATCCATCAGAAACAGTATAATAACATACAGTAGCAATCTATATACAGTATATAAAACCTGACTCATTGACCCATCAACGCCCGCCCCAACCCCCCAGACCTAGAAACATGAAAATCGGGGAGTATATTCTTTCCATGACATAGGTGCCCACTAAGAAGGGATTATTTGAAATTCAACTCTTAAGGGGCGAAAAGGGCTAAAATGTTTCCTCCCCCTGTGCAATGTCCTGCCTGATCGTCTCATACTGGCTGCAGCACAGTTCAATATTCAAACACTAACTTTCACCCCAAGTGCTGCCACACATCACTGGCAGTTGGTGTGGCTTCCCTATTTGAATAGTGAGGGAAGGGAATGTGTTACTACAGAGGTGAGAGAGGAAAATGTGGTACAACAGCAGTGATAGGGGAATGTGTTACCACACAGGTGAGGGAGTGGAATGTGTTACTACACAGGTGGGGGAGAGGAATGTGTTACTACACAGGTGAGGGAGGGGTGTGTCAAATGTGTTACTAAGGGATGAGGGAAAGGAATGTGTTGCAATGCAGGCGAGGAATATGTTACTCCAGAGGTGAGGGAGGGGAATAGGTTACAACAGGTGTAAGTCAGGGTAATGTGTTACAACAGGTGTGAGGATGAGACTGTATTGCTACACAGGTGAGGGAGGGGAACTCATTTACTTTCCCTGATGTCTGAAATACATTGCTAAAATCTCTGAAATAACATAGAAACAAAATGTAATCTGAAGCCAAATGCAGGTGGAAACCCATTTAAGACCTTGGTAAAAACACAGGATTAAAATGACAAACCTTTGCACACTCCTTGTTGTCTCTCAGGGTCCCCCTGATAGTCGCAGCTCAGGTTCTTGGTGGGGTCACATGGTCTGAGGCCATCACACTGAGCACCAAGGTCCTGTATGCAGACTCTGCACCCACATCCACAAGGGTCCGGCACACTGGGTGTTCCAGGTGGGCATGGTTTGTTGTCAGGACATTTGCAAATCTGTGGACATGCCTGAAGGAGAGAAACAAGAACCCCACATTAGAGAGCAATGGAGAGGCGCATAGGACAGGTTGGTAACACACACTACCCAGAAAAGTAAAAAAAAAAAAAAAAAAGCTTCTTACCACCCTCTCTCCAATAGTACATGTCACAAATATTAAAATAAAACTGACTCCAGTATATGGTTCCATTTCGGGGAATTACAGCTCAAGTCCCAAAGTATTTCCCATAAGATGTAACCAATATATATAATGTGAGGGGGCATAATCTCATTTGGCAATGAGGTACTTGCGTCATGACATACAGAACTTTAGAGGTCAGAAATGAAGACTAAGGATGCCTGCTCTCTGAGATAGTGGTTAGAGTGGGAGGAAAGTGGTAATGATTAGATATTATTTTAGGAACTGTTGACAAACTATTGTTTTTGTGTCCCAGAAGTTCCAGAACTCTTTCTGATGACTTATATCCCTTTCAGACATAAACCCCAGCTTTAACTTGGCTCGGACCCTGGACACTGAAGACGAGTTGAAGCCGGGGTTTCAGTACTTACCCAAATTTCACACCTGGGTGATGGACCCGGGTCGTCACCATTTACACCAGGGGCGTATTTAGAGAGGGGGCCCGTTTTCTCTCACCATCATGGGCCCCCTCCTCTCTCTCCGGCGGCCGTGGCGTACTGACACATTCAGTAGACTCCGGGCACTAGTCTGTGCCCGGAGTCTACTGCGCATGCTCAGTACACCGGGAAAATGGTGCGGCGGCCATTTTCCTGGCGATTTCCCTACTGCACATTCAGCCACTTTCCAGGAGTTCTGTGTAGCGCCTCTCCAGCCGACGTGGGACATCGGAGAGGTAAGTATTGGTGCAGGGAGTGCGGTGTGGGCCCCCTGCACCTATTATAGATACGCCCCTGCTTCACACTAGATCTGGGTCTTCCATTTAATGGTGGACGCTTGAAAATTATGTAATCTGCAAGCACTACTGTCCAGCTAATCAAATCCTTTTAGGCATGACCCGGGTCATCAAGACCCGGGTCATGCCTTTCAGACATAAGCCAGAGCACTGACCCGGGTTGCAAGTCCAGGGAATAATCCTTGTCGATTGCAGAGTTACGGACCTGGGACTGTCAACCTGGGTCAGATACGGCAAATTGCCAGGTTTTTGCTTATGACTGAAAGGGGTAATAATAATGGTCTGAAAGCTGGTTTCCACAAAAGTACTGTACGAAACCTATTGAAGAAACAGAAAATATTCCCCTGCAGTATCTTCTTCTAGCCTATAGAGCAAGATACACATATAAACACTGTGAAGGCAGCCATTTTGGAAGCGTGAACCAATATCATAGGACTATAGCCTGTTTTTAATCTTATAGTAAGCGGTGCCTCATGAATATTAGTCATGCCACACCTCAGTGATGTCTTGACTCCTAGTGGCAGCATAGGTGGCATTCACAGGAATATTGGTCCCGTTTACAACATGGTTGCCTCCACACTTTAAAATGGTGACAAAGCTTTCTCCATTTTTAACACAAATATAGCTTTACTGTTGGCATGACACAGGACGAAGACTTTTGGAGGATGACCTGGTGTCAAGAAGGGCAGCAAAGAAGCCACTTCTGTCCAGGAAAAACTTCAGGGACAGACTGATTTTCTTCAAAAGGTACAAGGATTGGACTGCTGAGGACTGGGATCAAGTTATTTTCTCTGATGAATCCCCTTTCAGATTGTTTGCGGCATCTGGAAAAACGCTTGTCCGGAGAAGGAAAGATGAGCGCTACCGTCAGTCCTGTGTCATGCCAACAGTAAAGCATCCTGAGATCATTCATGTGTGGGGTTGCTTCTCAGCCAAGGGAGTGGACTCACTCACAATTTTGCCTAGGAACACAGCCATGAATAAAGAATGGTACCAAACCATCCTCCAAGAGCAACTTCTCCCAACCATCCAAGAACAGTTTGGTGACGAACAATGCCTTTTCCAGCAGGATGGAGCACCTTGCCATAAGGCAAAAGTGATAACTAAGTGGCTCGGGGAACAAAACATCGAAATTTTGGGTCCATGGCCAGGAAACATCCCAGACCTTAATCCCATTGAGAACTTGTGATCAATCCTCAAGAGGCGGGTGGACAAACAAAAACCCACAAATTCTGACAAACCCCAAGCATTGATTAGGCAAGAATGGGCAGCTATCAGTCAGTATGTGGCCCAGAAGTTGATTGACAGCATGCCAGGAGGCGAATTGCAGAGGTCTTGAAAAAGAAGGGTCAACACTGCAAATATTGACTCTTTGCATAAACTTAATGTAATTGTCAATAAAAGCCTTTGACACTTATGAAATGCTTGTAATTTTAATTCAGTATATCATAGTAACATCTGACAAAAAGCAGCAAACTTTGTGAAAACCAATACTTGTGTCATTCTCAAAACTTTTGGCCATGGCTGTAGATACAAAAACACTGCACGGCACCGTCTCTCTTGCACTGCTTGCAGGATATAAATCTCAGTATCTGTGTACAGTATGTACATTCTTAGTGCTGAATTTAATTTCTTAGTATCAGATTTTTTGTTCTGTGTTTATATACATCAGTATGGTCATCTGGCAACGGCACGGACGGCCGTGCCCCTAATGGCTGGCTATGTGCAGGGGCCTCTGCCCCAGCTACTGCGGGAGATATTATTGTACCATGACCACCCCGCCAAGCAATCTCTTGTGACCTACACATCCCCATTATGGCGCAAGGTTAGCTGACCGTGATGAGCCCTATCACTGCTAGCAGCATGACCTGTGCAATTATGAGGCTTTGGAGGTCTTTGTGCGACTCGTCTACCATGTGTCCATCAGTACAGTTACACACAGGACAGCTGTGTGACATAGCAGTGTTAGGGGACGGTGCTCAGGGTCTGTCGCAGGATTACCCCAAAGGGCTGTTGGTTACATCAGAGAGAGGTACAGAGGGGGAGATGTACTATAGCAACACTCATGGCACAGCTAATGCTCTTCCTGCTTTGCCCCTTATCAAATTAAACTATTTGACAACCCTGCCCAGTCAGTGTACAAAACAGGGGAGAGAGGCTCCGCACAAATGTGGGTTGTTTTAGTGTGTATGCCAGGACAGCTCTGGGTCCCAGTCCAGAATGATCAGACATGGTACTAAGGCACAAGTCATGTAATGCAACAAGCTGAATAATAACAGATCCTGAGCATTACAACTTCAGTGCAGCCTCCTAATGATGTACAGTATGTGCCCCAGACGACGGAAATTCTCATTTCATACACTCATCTGTTTTATAATAATAATTCCTCTAGTTTATTTCTGTGAAACCACACAGGATGAGACATCAGAAATTAACCGCTAACCTCCCTTTTCTAAAGTTCATGGGAAAACTGTTATTTGCAGATATATCACAGTCCTATGTTCAAATATATTTATGTATACAGTATATATATATATATATATATATACAGTATATATATATATATATATATATTAGGGGTGAGCGGGTTCGGATTTCTGAAATCCGAACCCCCCCGAGCCCCCCCGATCCGAGTCCGATCCGAGTCAGGCTCGACTTTTCCCGCCTGACTCGGATCTGACATCGAGGCAAAACGTCATCATCCCGCCTTCCGAGTCTCGCGGGTTTTGGATCCTATATAAGGTACCCGCGTCGGCGCCATTTTCTCACTCGGCTGTGGACAGTGAAGAGGGAGGGTGGGAGTTAGTGCTGTGTAGTGTAGTGTAGTGTAGTGCTGCTGTTGTCCACTACTTCAAAGTCCATAGGGGCTGGCTGTGTTGTGCTGTGCTGCTGTTGTTAATAGGGGCTGTGTCCACTACTTCAAAGTCCATAGGGGCTGGCTGGACTGTGTTGTGCAGTCAGTTCCAAAGTCCTGTGCAGTGTCCCAGTCCTAAAGGGGTGCTGTAGTGTTGTCCAGGGGGTGCTCTGTCCATCAGGGGTGCTCCCCCCAAGTGCTAAAAAAATAATATATTTTCTGTGTTTGTGAATTGTGTGCGCAGTAGCCGCACGTGCATCAACAAAGTAGTGCCAAGCGTGCGCCTGTGTCATAAGTAAAGGGCCGGCTGGCTTGACCGTTAAGGGTGCTGTAACCCCCGAAAGTACACTCCAGTCCAAACCAAAAAAAAAATTATTTTCTGTGTTTGTGAATTGTGTGCGCAGTAGCCGCACGTGCATCAACAAAGTAGTGCCAAGCGTGCGCCTGTGTCATAAGTAAAGGGCCGGCTGGCTTGACCGTTAAGGGTGCTGTAACCCCCGAAAGTACACTCCAGTCCAAACCAAAAAAAAAATTATTTTCTGTGTTTGTGAATTGTGTGCGCAGTAGCCGCACGTGCATCAACAAAGTAGTGCCAAGCGTGCGCCTGTGTCATAAGTAAAGGGCCGGCTGGCTTGACCGTTAAAGGGTGCTGTAACCCCCGAAAGTACACTCCAGTCCAAACCAAAAAAAAATTATTTTCTGTGTTTGTTAATTGTGTGCGCAGTAGCCGCACGTGCATCAACAAAGTAGTGCCAAGCGTGCGCCTGTGTCATAAGTAAAGGGCCGGCTGGCTTGACCGTTAAGGGTGCTGTAACCCCCGAAAGTACACTCCAGTCCAAACCTAAAAAAAAATTATTTTCTGTGTTTGTGAATTGTGTGCGCAGTAGCCGCACGTGCATCAACAAAGTAGTGCCAAGCGTGCGCCTGTGTCATAAGTAAAGGGCCGGCTGGCTTGACCGTTAAGGGTGCTGTAACCCCCGAAAGTACACTCCAGTCCAAACCTAAAAAAAAATTATTTTCTGTGTTTGTGAATTGTGTGCGCAGTAGCCGCACGTGCATCAACAAAGTAGTGCCAAGCGTGCGCCTGTGTCATAAGTAAAGGGCCGGCTGGCTTGACCGTTAAAGGGTGCTGTAACCCCCGAAAGTACACTCCAGTCCAAACCAAAAAAAAATTATTTTCTGTGTTTGTTAATTGTGTGCGCAGTAGCCGCACGTGCATCAACAAAGTAGTGCCAAGCGTGCGCCTGTGTCATAAGTAAAGGGCCGGCTGGCTTGACCGTTAAGGGTGCTGTAACCCCCGAAAGTACACTCCAGTCCAAACCTAAAAAAAAATTATTTTCTGTGTTTGTGAATTGTGTGCGCAGTAGCCGCACGTGCATCAACAAAGTAGTGCCAAGAGTGCCCCTGTGTCATAAGTAAAGGGCCGGCTGGCTTGACCGTTAAAGGGTGCTGTAACCCCCGAAAGTACACTCCAGTCCAAACCAAAAAAAAATTATTTTCTGTGTTTGTGAATTGTGTGCGCAGTAGCCGCACGTGCATCAACAAAGTAGTGCCAAGCGTGCGCCTGTGTCATAAGTAAAGGGCCGGCTGGCTTGACCGTTAAAGGGTGCTGTAACCCCCGAAAGTACACTCCAGTCCAAACCTAAAAAAAAATTATTTTCTGTGTTTGTGAATTGTGTGCGCAGTAGCCGCACGTGCATCAACAAAGTAGTGCCAAGAGTGCGCCTGTGTCATAAGTAAAGGGCCGGCTGGCTTGACCGTTAAAGGGTGCTGTAACCCCCGAAAGTACACTCCAGTCCAAACCAAAAAAAAATTATTTTCTGTGTTTGTGAATTGTGTGCGCAGTAGCCGCACGTGCATCAACAAAGTAGTGCCAAGCGTGCGCCTGTGTCATAAGTAAAGGGCCGGCTGGCTTGACCGTTAAAGGGTGCTGTAACCCCTGAAAGTACACTCCAGTCCAAACCAAAAAAAAATTATTTTCTGTGTTTGTGAATTGTGTGCGCAGTAGCCGCACGTGCATCAACAAAGTAGTGCCAAGCGTGCGCCTGTGTCATAAGTAAAGGGCCGGCTGGCTTGACCGTTAAGGGTGCTGTAACTCCCGAAAGTACACTCCAGTCCAAACCAAAAAAAAAATTATTTTCTGTGTTTGTGAATTGTGTGCGCAGTAGCCGCACGTGCATCAACAAAGTAGTGCCAAGCGTGCGCCTGTGTCATAAGTAAAGGGCCGGCTGGCTTGACCGTTAAGGGTGCTGTAACCCCCGAAAGTACACTCCAGTCCAAACCAAAAAAAAAATTATTTTCTGTGTTTGTGAATTGTGTGCGCAGTAGCCGCACGTGCATCAACAAAGTAGTGCCAAGCGTGCGCCTGTGTCATAAGTAAAGGGCCGGCTGGCTTGACCGTTAAGGGTGCTGTAACCCCCGAAAGTACACTCCAGTCCAAACCTAAAAAAAAATTATTTTCTGTGTTTGTGAATTGTGTGCGCAGTAGCCGCACGTGCATCAACAAAGTAGTGCCAAGCGTGCGCCTGTGTCATAAGTAAAGGGCCGGCTGGCTTGACCGTTAAAGGGTGCTGTAACCCCCGAAAGTACACTCCAGTCCAAACCAAAAAAAAATTATTTTCTGTGTTTGTGAATTGTGTGCGCAGTAGCCGCACGTGCATCAACAAAGTAGTGCCAAGCGTGCGCCTGTGTCATAAGTAAAGGGCCGGCTGGCTTGACCATTAAAGGGTGCTGTAACCCCCAAAGTACACTCCAGTCCAAACCAAAAAAAAATTATTTTCTGTGTTTGTGAATTGTGTGCGCAGTAGCCGCACGTGCATCAACAAAGTAGTGCCAAGAGTGCGCCTGTGTCATAAGTAAAGGGCCGGCTGGCTTGACCGTTAAAGGGTGCTGTAACCCACAAAGTACACTCCAGTCCGAACCAAAAAAAAATTTATTTTCTGTGTTTAGCCGCACGTATATATCAAATCGATATAACATAAATGGAGGACCAAACTTTCTCCGATAAAAATAAAATAGAGAAAGATCAAGAACCACTTCCTCCTAGTGCTGAAGCTGCTGCCACTAGTCATGACATAGACGATAACATGCCATCAACGTCGTCTGCCAAGGCCGATGCCCAATGTCATAGTAGAGGGCACATACAATCCCAAATGGCAAAGTTCAGGAAAATGACCTTGAAAAAGACATTTAAATCAGCTGAAGAGAAACGTAAACTTGCCAATATGCCATTTACGACACGGAGTGGCAAGGAACGGCTAAGGTCGATCCCTAGTATGTTCATGACTAGTGGTTCAGCTTCACATGACGATGGAAGCACTCCTCCCACTAAAAAAATCAAAAGAGTTAAGCTGGCAAAAGCACAGCGAAGAACTGTGCTTTCTAAGAAGATATCACAAATCCCCAAAGAGAGTCCAAGTGTGGTGGTGGTTGCGATGCCTGACCTTCCCAGCACTGGACGGGAAGAGGTGGCTCTTTCCACCATTTGCACGCCCCCTGCAAGTGCTGAAAGGAGCACCCACAGTCCACTTGCTGATATGCAAATTGAAGATGTCACTGTTGAAGTACAACAGGATGAGGATACTGGTGTAGCTGGCGCTGAGGAGGAAGTTGGCGAGGAGGATTCTGATGGTGATGTGGTTTGTTTAAATCAGGCTCCGGGGGAGACAGTTGTTGTCCGTGGGATGAAAAAGCCCATCACGGTCATGCCTGGGCAGAAGACCAAACATTCCACCTCTTTGGTCTGGCAATATTTCTATCCAAATCCGGACAACAACTGTCTTGCCATATGTACCATATGTAAAGGTGAAATAAGTAGGGGTAGGGACGTCAACCACCTAGGAACATCCTCCCTTATACGGCACCTGCAGCGCGTTCATAAAAAGTTACTGTCAAGTTCAGAAACTTTGGCTCAGACCGTAAGCAGTCCAGGGACACCTAAATCCCATTGTCCTGTTGTATCCAAGCGCCTGCAAACCACACCGTCAACTCCCTCCTCGTCAATTTCCTCCTTAGTCAGGATCGGAAGTAGTCCTGCAGGCCATATCACTGGCATGACTGACTCTCCTATCCGGGATTCCTCCGGAGGATCCTGCATTGCTACGCCTACTGCTGCCGCTGCTGCTGTTGCTGCTGCTGCTGGGAGTCGTTCATCATCCCAGAGAGGAAGTAGGAACACCACTACTTTTAATAAACAATTGACCCTCCAACAGTCCTTAGCGAGGAGGATGAAGTACGACAGCAGTCATCCTGAAGCAAAACGTATAACTGAGGCCTTGACTGCTATGTTGGTGTTAGACGTGCGTCCGGTATCCGCCATTAGTGCAGTGGGATTTAGACAATTGATGGAGGTAGTGTGTCCCCGGTTCCAAATCCCGTCTAGATTCCACTTCACTAGGCAGGCGATACCGAGACTGTACAGAAACGTCAGAAAAAGTGTCCTCAGTGTCCTGAAAAATGCCGTTGTACACAATGTCCACTTAACCACGGACATGTGGACAAGTGGAACAGGGCAGACTAAGGACTATATGACTGTGACAGCCCACTGGGTAGATGTATCACCTTACGCAGCAACAGCAGCAGCGTCACCAGTAGCAGCATCTCAGAAACGCCAGCTCGTTACAAGGCAGGCTACGCTGTGTATCACCGGTTTCAGTAAGAGGCACACCGCCGACAACCTCTTAGAGAAACTGAGGGAAATCATCGCCCAGTGGCTTACCCCACTTAGACTCTCCTGGGGATTTGTGATATCTGACAACGCCACCAATATTGTGCGGGCATTACATCTGGGCAAATTCCAGCACGTCCCATGTTTTGCTCACACAATAAACTTGGTGGTGCAGAATTTTCTGAAAAGCGACAGGGGCGTGCAGGAGACGCTTTGGGTGGCCCGAAAAATTTCTGGCCACTTTCGCCATTCAGCGACTGCGTGCCGAAGACTGGAGCGCCAGCAAACACTCTTGAACCTGCCCCGCCATCACCTGAAGCAAGAGGTTGTGACGCGGTGGAACTCAACCCTCTATATGCTTCAGAGGATGGAGGAGCAGCAAAAGGCCATACAAGCCTATACATCCACCTATGACATAGGCAAAGGAGGGGGTATGCACCTGACTCAAGCGCAGTGGAGAATGATTTCCGTGTTGTGCAAGGTTCTTCAGCCCTTCGAACTTGCCACACGTGAAGTCAGTTCAGACACTGCCAGCTTGAGTCAGGTCATTCCCCTCATCAGGCTTTTGCAGAAGCAGCTGGAGAAAGTGAAGGAGGAGCTAAGACGGAGCGATTCCGCTCGGCATGTGGGACTTGTGGATGAAGCCCTTCATTCGCTTTGCCAGGATTCCAGGGTGGTCAATCTGTTGAAATCAGACCACTACATTTTGGCCACCGTGCTCGATCCTAGGTTTAAAGCCTATGTGGTGTCTCTCTTTCCGGCCGACACAAGCCTGCAGAGGTGCAAAGACCTGCTGGTGAACACACTGTCAGCTGAAGCGGAACGTGACACGTCAACGGCTCCTTCTTCATTTTCTCCCGCAACTGGGGCTGCCAGGAAAAAACTTAGGTATCCTAAGCAACCCGCTGGCGGTGATGCAGGGCAGGCAGGACCAAGTTTGGACATCTGGTCCGGACTGAAGGACCTGGCAACAATTTCTGACATGTCTACTGTCACTGCATATGATACTGTCACCATTGACAGAATGGTGGAGGATTACATCGGTGACAGCATCCAAGTAGGCATGTCAGACAGTCCATACCTGTACTGGCAGGAAAAAGAGGCAATTTGGAGGCCCCTGTACAAACTGGCTCTATTTTACCTGAGTTGCCCCCCCTCCAGTGTGTACTCCGAAAGAGTGTTTAGTGCAGCCGGGAACCTTGTCAGCGAAAGGCGTAGGAGGTTGCTTCCACAGAATGTGGAGAAGATGATGTTCATCAAAATGAATTATCAGCTCTTCCAGGGAGACCAGCCTCCAGAAGGTACAGAGGGACCTGTGGTGGTGGATTCAAGTGGGGACGAGTTAATACTTTGTGAGGATGAGGATGTACACACTGAAGAGGGTGAGGAATCGGTGGATGAGGAGGATGAGGATGACATCTTGCCTCCGTAGAGCCAGTTTGTGCAGGGACACATTAATTGCCAGCTTGTTTTGTGGGGGCCCAAACGAACCAATCATTTCAGCCACAGTTGTGTGGCAGACCCTGGCGCTGAAATGATTGATTTGTTAAAGTGTGCATGTCCTGTTTATACAACATAAGGGTGGGTGGGAGGGCCCAAGGACAATTCCATCTTGCACCTCTTTTTTTCTTTGCATTATGTACAGTTTGGGGCCTAGTTTTTCTAACTGCCATCCTGCCTGCCACTGCAGTGTCACTCCTAGATGGGTCACGTGTTTGTGCCGCCCACTCGTGTCGCTTAGCATAGTCATCCAGCTACCTCGGTGCAACCTTTTGGACATAAAAACACTATTGTGAGGTGTGAGGTGTTCAGAATAGACTGGAAATGAGTGGAAATTAAGGTTATTGAGGTTAATAATAGCATAGGAGCAGAAAAACCTACAAATTCTGTGATTTTAGCTGTTTTTATGCTTTTTTTCAAAAAAATACAGATCCAAAACACAAAACCCAGAACCCAAAACACGGAAGGGTGGTTTTGGCAAAACCAATCCAGATCCAAAACACGAAGAAAGATCCAGATCCAAAACCAAAACACAAAACACGAAAAGTGGCCGGTGCACACCCCTAATATATATATATATATATATATATATATTGCACATTCTGTAACTTTATATTTGGTGTGTCGTCTCACATGACTCATAGTGAAAATGTTCCGTGTCAGATGTATAGCTGGGAGCGAATACAGGCACCTTGCTTTGGTTTAAGCTGATTGTATATTATTATCATTAGGGTTTTGAGTGTTAAAGAAAAAAATATACAATACATAACTGATTACACAATACAATGTGGTCTGCCTTGTTTCTATTTTACATAGGGGGAAAAAGGGAGAGGGTCCTAGTGTATTTTACAGGGTCCCAGGAGGGAGCATGAGCCAAGGAACACCTGCTACCTGCCCTCGTCTGCAAAGTTACTACTTTGTAGTGTTCTAACATGTCACGGAACCCTCCAGATTCTTTCCTGGCACATTGGCATTGTTACAATTCCCCCTGCATTGCATCTGCTTATAGCTCTATTTAGGAACCAGTCATAACCCCTTTAGAACTTATGACATCTCTTCTGTAATTAGCCATCAGAGGCAAGCTTACCGTACATCTGTTTGTGACTGCACGACCGCTTTTACCATGTATAGATGGCGTTCGAGGTATTCTTCCCATTGTAAGCAATGGAGACCCAGCAAAAGCCTTTCCGGCTTCAGCAAAGCCTCCCAGTGTAAGTGCAAAGCGCACATTCGCATTGCTCAGCGGGCCGTCGCTGGCGTGTCGCATGACTGGTTGAGAACACAGACACTTACATGAGAGGCCATACTCTGCACCTGTAATAGAGGACGCAGCAGAGGCGGGAGACACTGCGGGTCCTCATCGGATAGGTGAGTTATGTTAAATACCGGTGGCATATTTATTAGTATCACTGTGATACTAAACTAAATATGGCGCCGGTGATTAAGATAATTATTAAATAGAGCCCTATGGGGCTGATTCTAAGATTTGTCTTTATGCTAATGCTGCTACAACGTTCTTCCCTGGTGTACAGCCGTGTGTGGCTGGGCGCAATCTTACGGGTCAAATGAAATGCAGGAGATGTATAAAGCGGGTACAAAAGTATTGAACACATCAACATTTTTCTCAGTAAATATATATGTAATGGGGCTATTGTAATTAAATTTTCACCAAATGTCAGCAACGACCCATGCAATCCACACATGCAAAGAAATCAAACCATAGATGTCCATAAATTAAGTTATGTGTAATAATGTGGCATGACACAGGGAAAAAGTATTGAACACATGAATAAAGGGAGGTGCAAAAAGGCGTGGAAAGCCAAGACACCAGCTGAAATCTATCAGTAATTAGAAAGCAATCCAGCCCCTTGTCAAATTAATATAAACTGGTTCAGTCCCAACTGATGGCCTATAAAAAGGTGTCTCATTACCAAGGTGTCACACAAAAAGCAGCTCATGATGGGTAAAAGCAAAGAGCTCACTCAAGACCTTCACAACCTTATTGTTGCAAAACATACTGATGGCATTGGTTACAGAAAGATTTATAAACTTCTGAATGTTCCAGTGAGCACTGTTGGGGCCATAATCCGGAAGTGGAAAGAATATAATTTCACCATAAACCAGCCACGACTGTGTGCTCCTCGCAAGATTTCGCAAGGGGATTGAAAACAATTATCAGAAGAGCTGCGCAAGAGCCAAGGACCACTTGTAGAGAGCTTCAGAAAGACCTGGAATTAGCAGGTACAATTGTTTCAAAGAAAACAACCGCCATGGCCTGTATGCACGCTCACCACGCAAGACTCCATTGCTGAAGAAAAAGCATGTTGAAGCTTGTTTAAAGTTTGCTGCACAACATTTGGACAATCCTGTGAAATGCTGGGAGAATATAGTCTGGTCAGATAAGACCAACATTGAACTCTTTGGATGTCATAACACACACCATGTTTGGAGGAGAAATGGCACTGCACATCACCCCAA
The DNA here is from genome assembly GCA_031769625.1 of Taudactylus pleione. NCBI lineage: Eukaryota > Metazoa > Chordata > Amphibia > Anura > Myobatrachidae > Taudactylus > Taudactylus pleione. The sequence goes on along the minus strand of JAUIMM010000273.1, from coordinate 1,570,734 downwards.
AGCAGTGGCGTAACTAGGGTCTTTGGAGTACAGTGCAAGTTGAAGAACGGTGCCCCCCCCCCCACACACACAAACACATAGAATATTATAGTTGCGCACTGGAGGCGTGCAGCAAAAAAATGGGCGTGGTCACATACCGGGAGGGCGTGGCCACGGAAAATGGGGCATGCCAACATGACACGCCAACCATTTTTCGTCACTCTCATGACCGGCGGTTCAAATCCTGACAGTGGCATCCCGGCAGCACTGAAAATCCCGATCGTCCACTGGTAAGTATTCTCTAACCTATTCTACCCCCTAACCCCCTTCCTTAGGGGTGCCCAGGGCCGTTTCTAGGGGCAGACGACCCGTGCAATCGCACGGGGCGCGCTGCCTCCTACCCCTGCTGCAGAAACAGCCTGTTAACTGCCGGGCGCCCGCTGAGATTCAGTTACCAGCGGGCGCCCGGCAGAGCAGCCGGAGACGGAGATGGAGACGGAGGCTCCTGCTTCCGGCTCCCACAATGTGCACTATGGGAGGACGTCATGACGTCTTTCCCATAGTGCAGAGAGAGGAGCAGCCGAACGGAGCGGACGCCAGAGCGGGGCTGAAGGTAAAATTACTGTTTTTTTTTTTTTTTTTTCTGTGCAGGCAGCCTGGACAATACTTGGGGGGAGGCTAAACTACTGGGGGCACCCGGGCACTACTACTGGGGGCACTTCTGCTGGGGTAGTCACCACTACTGGGGGCACCTGGGCACAGCTACTAGGGTTATTACTCTGGGGGCACTTCTACTGGGGGAGACACCACTACTGGGGGCACCCGGGCACTACTACTAGGGTAATTACAAGGGGGGCACTTCTACTGGGGAGACACTACTACTGGGGGCAACCGGGCACTACTACTAGGGACATTATAAGGGGGGCACTTCTACTGGCGGAGGCACTACCACTGGGGGCAACCGGGCACTACTACTGGGGACATTACTCTGGGGGCACTTCTGCTGGGGGAGACACCACTACTGGGGGCACCCGGGCACTACTACTGGGGACATTACTCTGGGGGTACTTCTGCTGGGGGAGACACCACTACTGGGGGCACCCGGGCACTACTACTGGGGACATTACTCGGGGGGCACTTCTACTGGGGTTATTGCTTAGGAGGCACCACTACTGGGTGCATTACTCAGGGGCCAGGGGCACTTCTACTGGGGGCACTACTACAAAGCGAGCATTACTATTGGGGGCACTAATACAGGGGCATTAATACTGGGGAATTTATAAAGGGGACACTACAACAGGGACCATTACTATTGGGGGCATTACTGATGGGGGCATGACTACAGGGGACATGACTACAGGGGGCACTACTAATGGGGGCTCTGCATAAGTTACACTACCACTGCGGGCACTGCATAAGGGGCATAAATACAGGGGACACTGCATATGGGGACAACTGCAGGGGGCACTGCATAATGGGCACTTTTGCCTGAGAGCCAGTGGGGGGGGGGGGGAGCCTAAGGCCTGTCGGGATGGAATGGCAAGGGAGGGGGCTGGAATGAAGTGTGTATTATGTGAATCATGTTTTTTCAATGTGTTTTATGTGGTTCTGGATTTAATAATGTATTTGAGGTGGATGTGGTTTTAAAACGTAGTTTATGTGCCTCTGGCTTTTCCAATATATTTTATGTGGAAGTGGTTTGTTGCAGTGTATTTTATGTGGATCTGGCTGGGCTCGCTCCCAACGCGACTAAAACCGGGTCTGATGCAAGGTCATACTTCTGCAAATGTCACACCAAAGGCATGCACACAGAAATGCGGCGTGGGCTTGTGACAGCTAGGCCACACCCCATTTTTGGAGCGCGCGCCTCCGGCGCGTGCATGCTGTCTGTCTTTTGTTTAGCTACATATATTTTTCAGCGCTTTGCCTCTGACAGGTTAGACACCCCTGTACTCAGTAGTCACGGTGGCTGTCATTCTGTGGTCTTTCTAGATCACGCTCCCTTACTGTGATACCACACCCCCTCACGATGACGCCATGCCCACTCCGCAATATTACTGCTTCGAGAGGGGGGGCGCATTTTGACTGCTCGCACTGGGAGCCTCAGACCCTAGAAACTGCCCTGGTGGTGCCTAACCCTAACTTCCCCCCTAAGTGCCTAACCCTAACCCCCCCTTCCCCGCCGCCTAAACCTAAGTCACCCGGGGGGGTGTCTAACCCTAACCTCCCCCGGGGTTGCCTAACCCTAAACCCCTCTTCCCCTAGCCTAAACCTAACCTTCCGGGGGTATGCCTAACCCTAAATCCCCCCCGGGAACCCTAAACCTAACCCTCCCCCCCTGCGGCTGTCCGCGCCCATCGCCCGGCTTTCCTTCAATCGGGATTTCAACACCTGTCATTTAACTCTTGCCGGGATTATACAGACATTCCTTTCCATTCCATATGCACCTTACCTATACTGTGGTTTCTCACAATGTGGAACCTCTGAAGAAATGTATCCTTGCTTGGAAAGCTGCGTCTTCAGTCGGTATTCACTATTCATGTAGTTCACATCGTCCAAAAGATGCCTGTTTGTGTAGGAATATTAACAAGGTCATCATCATACAACAGCGGTTCAACCAGACTCATCCCCCCTGTGTAACTTCCTTCCCCCTGCGTCTCTCAGCACACCATCATCATCTCCACCCTGCATCTCACAGCCACACCATCTCCATCTCTGAGTCACACAATCTCCCCCTGCATCGTCTCTCAGCGCACCATAACCTCCCACCCTGCATAGTCTCTCAGTGCACCATCACCTCCCCTACGTCGTCTCTCAGCCAGACCATCACCTCCCCCCTGCGTCGTCTCTCAGCACACATCACCTCCCCCCATGTTGTCTCTCAGCCACACCATCGCCTCCCTGTGCATCACCTGTCAGCCACACCATCGCCTCCCTGTGCATCATCTGTCAGCCATACCATCGCCTCACCTCCGCATAGTCTCTCAGCACGCCATCTCCTCCCCCTCCTGCATCATCTTAGCACACCATCATCTCCCCCCTGCGTAGTCTCTCAGCCACACCATTGCCTCCCCCTTTGTGTCGTCTCTCAGCGCACCATCACCTCCCCCCATGTCGTCTCTCAGCCACACCATTGTCTCTCCCCTTGTGTTGTCTCTCAGCGCACCATCACCTCCCCCCATGTCGTCACTCAGCCACACCATAGCCTCCCCCCTGCGTCGTTTCTCAGCCACACCATTGCCTCACCTCCACATCATCTCTCAGCATGCCATCACATCCTCCCCTGCGTCGTCTTCCAGCCACACCATCACAGCCCCCCCTACGTCATCTCAGCACACCATCATCTCCCCCCTGCATAGTCTCTCAGCCACACCATCGTCTCCCTCCCCCTGTGTCGTCTCTCAGCCACACCATCGCCTCCCTCCCCTTGTCGTCTCTCTGCACACCATCACAGATACACACACACAATGACACACATACACTGACACAGATACACACACACTGAAACATACACACACTGACAAACACACACACTGACACAGAGATACACAGATACGCACACACTGTCACTGACACAGACACATTGGCACAGGTACACAGTCACACACACTGACACAGACTCACATCAATTGTTTTTAAAAGTCATCCCCCCCCTTCCCCCCAGCAAAGAAACCAATACTCACCTGGCTGGCCAGTGGCTGCTCTGGAGCAGAGAGAGCGCCGGGGAAGGAAGAGTGAGTCACTCTGTCACCCAGCAGCTCTCTCAGGATGAGAATGACAGTGACTGCCTGGGAGGGGCAGCGCACTTCTGCTGCAGCTCCCCCTACAGTCAGCACCAGCAGGCACAGTTGCCTGCTCATTATTATGGTACGTACACACGGTACGATCAGTCAGCGATAATGATATCGCTGACTGATCGCCCTGCACTTTCCCAGTGTGCTGGATGATTGAAATCGTTCATCCAGCACACCACCAACGACGGACCGGAGACCCGCGATCAACGTAACCTGGTTGATATATCGACCAGGTTGGCCTACATGCATGGACGATGGTCGATATCATTATCGTCCATACGTGCCCGCGCATCACTGGTCATTTGTGGGTTGGTAGGCCCCAAAAATGTTACGATTACGATATGGTCTGCCACGGCGCCCAGGGCACGTGCCCCGCTTGACCCCCCTAGTTACGCCACTGCCCCAAAAACACCATACCAACAGTGAAGTTTGAAGGTGGGACCATCATGGTGTGGGGCTGTTTTTCAGCACACGGTACTGGCATACTTCATATAATTGAAGGAAGGATGAATGGAAAAATGTACCGAGACATTCTTGATAAAAATCTGCTGCCATTTACCAGGATGCTGAAGATGAAACGAGGGTGGACATTCCAGCAAGACAATGATCCCAAACACACACAAAGGACACTCAATTGGTTTCAGAGAAATAAAATAAAGCTGTTAGCATGGTCCAGCCAATCACCTGACTTGAATCCAAGTGAAAATCTATGGAAAGAACTAAAGATCAGAGGGCCCGATTCAGACCCGCTCTCTATATGCGTTTGCACGCTGCCAAAGTATGCAAATCCCGCGATCACACAGCTATGTGGTGTGTATGCCCACTTTCCCTTTGCAATACACGTCATCTCCAGGAAGTGTATGCAACAATCAGCAACATCGCAGCACTTGTGGCTGACCATACCCTACCGCAAGCACTGCGAGTGCTTCAGTGTAACATTCAGCCAGGTGACATGTACTGTGATGCTTTGTCTTAATTATGCACGCCTCTGAAATGGCGTTAAGACACTCAGGCATGCCTGTGTTCGCACCACCACTTCCCCTTTTCCAACAACCAACCCCTGTCACCACCCACAAACAGCTCGTCCTGTCACTCAAGCTAGCAAGGCATCTATGCACAAGGGGCCTTCGCTCAGCGATCGCATGGACTGGTACGCGCACTGCGATGCGTACGCATGCAGAAGAATGCAAACATCGAAGGCTGCGTGCGAACGCATCAAAGCGAGCGGGTCTGAATCAGGCCCAGAGTTCTTAGAAGACGCCCATAGAACCTTCAAGATTTGAAGATTCTTTGTATGAAATAATGGGCCAAAATCACACCTGAGCAATGCATGAGACTAGTTTTTCCATACAGGAGGCATCTTGAAGCTGTCATTACCAACAAAGGCTTTTGTACAAAGTATTAATAAATTCTGCTTCTTGGTAATGATACTTTTTTATGGGCTATCAGTTGGGACTGAACCAGTTTATATTAATTTGACAAAGGGCTGGATTGCTTTCTAATTACTGATAGATTTCAGCTGGTGTCTTGGCTTTCCATGCATTTTTGCATCTCCCTTTCTTCATGTGCTCAATACTTTTATCCTGTGTCATTTCACATTATTACACATAACTTAATTTATGGACATCTATGGTTTGATTTATTTGCATGTGTGGATTGCATGGGTTGTTGCTGACATTTGGTAAAAAAATTCTTTACAATAGTCCCATTACAAATATATTTACTGAGAAAAATGTTGGTGTTCAATACTTACAGTGCCTTTGCATTTTTCACCCCCCTTTGCATTTTTCATGTTTTGTTGCCTCACAACTTGGAATTAAAATGGATTATTTGAAGGTGTGCATCATTTCATTAACAGAACATGCCTACAACTGTGAAGTTTTTTTATATTGTAAATCAAACAACATTTAGGACAACATAACAGAAAACTTCAGTGTGCATAACTATTCAGTACTTTGTCGAGCTACCAATTACAGCTGCAAGTAGCTTTGAATAAGTCTCTATGAGCTTGCCACATCTTGCCCCTGGGATTTTTGCCCATTCCTCTAGGCAAAACTGCTCCAGCTCCTTCATGTTGGATGGTTTCCGCTTGTGAACAGCAATCTTCAAGTCTGACCACAGATTCTCAATTGGATTGAGATCTGGGCTTTGACAAGGCCATTCCAACACATTTAAAGGTTTCCCCTTAAACCACTCGAGTGTTGCTTTAGCAGTATGCTTTGGGTCATTGTCCTGCTGGAAGGTGAACCTCCGTCCCAGTCTCAAATTACAGGCAGACTGAAACAGGTTTTGCTCAAGAATATCCCTGTATTTAGCACCATCCATCTTTCCCTCGACTCGAATCAGTTTCCAAGTCCCTGCTGCTGAAAAACATCCCCACAGCATGATGCTGCCACCACCATGTTTCACTGTGGGGATGGTGTTCTTGGGTGATGGGATGTGTTGGGTTTGCACCAGGCATAGCGTTTTCCTTGGTGGGCGAAAAGTAAAATTTTAGACTCATGTGACCAGAGCAACTTCCTCCATACATTTGGGGAGTCGCCAACACAGGCCTTTTGGCAAACTTAAATCGTGTCTTCTTATTTTTATCACTAAGTAATGGCTTTTTTCTGGCCACTCTTCCATAAAGCCCAGCTCTATGGAGTGTACGGTTTATTGTGGTCACATGCACAGATACACCAGTCTCTGCTGTGGAACTCTGCAGCTCCTTCGGGGTTACCGTTGGTCTCTGTGCTGCCTCTCTGATTAATGCCCTCCTTGCCCGGTCTGTGAGTTTTGGTGGGCGGCCCTCTCTTGGCAGGTTTGTTGTGGTACCATGTTCTTTCCATTTGATGATGATGGATTTGATGGTGCTCCGGCGGATCAACAAAGATTTGGATATTTTTTTATAACCCAACCCAGAATTGTACTTCTCAACAACTTTGTCCCTGACTTGTTTGGAGAGCTCCTTGGTCTTCATGGTGTGATGCCTCTTGCTTAGTGGTGTTGCAGCCTCTGGGGCCTTTCAGAAAAGATGTGTTTATACTGACAGATCATGTGACACTTAGATTTCACACAGGTGAACTTCATGTCACTAATTATGTGACTTCTGAAGGTAAATGGTTGCACCAGAACTTTTGAGGGGCTTCATAGCAAAGGGGGTGATTACATATGCACATGCCAATTTTCAGAATTTTATTTATAAAGATTCTTTTTTATATATATTTTTCTCATTTCACTTCACCAAATTAGACTATTTTGTGCAGATCCATTATAGAATTCAGATAAAATAAAGAAATAAATTACAGGTTGTAATGTAACAAAAAAGGTAAAAAGCCAAGGGGGGGTGAATACTTTGGCAAGTTACAGTATTTTACCTGCTGTACTTGCCAACTCTCCCTGATTGTCAGGGAGACTCCCTGAAATAGTAGCAATCTCCTTGACTCCCTGAAGAGTCTAGCAATCTCCCTGATTGCACCTTTCCCCCATGATGTTGCTGTTACATCATAAACCCCCAGAGATATATACATTCAAATGAAATAATTAATTTTATTTACCGGAATTTTTAGTGCTTACATCAACAAATATATCTAACTGCTTTGGGGCTCCTTTACAACTGGTTGTAAGTCAATATATAATCTCCCTGAAATGCTTTTTAAAAAGTAAGTAAGTATGAGATGTGGTGTAACAACGGCGTTGGAACGCCAACAATGGCACACAAAATAGCCCCCCAGCTCGGCCCGATTTCACACTGCAATCACAGATTTGTGTTCGCAGCCCCATAGGGGGTACCATAAGTTCCTCATACACACGCACGTCGCACTAGACTGGCATCGCCTGCAATTCAACTGACCCTTTAGAGTTATAGGGGTGACAGGACACATGGTAATGGATATAGACTAAATGACATTATAACTCTGCTCATGTGCTACACGTTCTGTAAGTTCTCCCTGCAGACTAGAGCAGACTTGTAGAGTAATGGAGGAGTTAATAAGGAGAGCCGCACCCAGAGCACAGCCTGGAAGGCTTATAAGGATAATTAGTCCAATTCTTTCCAGTGCAGATCTGCATACGGTGGTAGGTTTCCAGGGCTGCTGAATGGTGAGACAGGCCCCTTATTGTATTACTGTGTTATATTATGTGTACAGGACATTACCTCCTGGCTTGTAACACAAAGGCAGACACATGAGGCTTCTTATTATAGGAGAGACTCCTTTATAGGGAGCCTGTCGCATACAGTTGACCGTGACACATGGCTACAAACACCACAACATTGCAATGATGAATCATATTCTAAACTTAGGGCCCAAATAAACACCTCACATAAATAGTTCATTTATAATAATGATTGACATAAGGAGAAGAGAACCATTTAACTCTGTCATCTTAGATGTGTTATGTTTGGTAACTATAGGTGCCAGCTCTGTGGGTGCTTGGGTACCCCAATATTTGTGCTGCCATCCTTGTCTATGCATTGCAATCTGTCAGTCAGATGGGAAAGACGGCGACTACTAGAGCACTCGCAATAGTGACGTGATTCACGCTGGATCGCATGAGTGTCCCCGCCCCCTGCTTCACAATGCAGAAAATAACGGCACTGTGAAGAGGGGGCGGGGCCACGATGATGCGATTGGGGCGGAGCCCCACAATGTGCCGTAACTGTCCCCCCTGCTGTTAGCCGACAATCGGCTCCTTCCCGGAAGGAGGGAGCTGATTGTCGGCAAGTATGTGTTACAGGCTGTGTTTGAAAAATGACAGTTGGGAGCTGAGTGTCTGGTGGTTTATCACTTGTCAGAGCTTAGTACATCTGACCCTTTGTATGTCTGGCCAATTATAATGAGTCCGCTGCAGACGCCCTGAGCTAATATAGGAAGCGATGTCGCCAAGTGGTACCTGGTGGTTGTGAGACGCCGTGATTCTAGGTAACCTGCTTAAAAATCATTGTATGACTGTTGTAATGATAACCTGACCTCCTGTATGTAAAAAGATAGAACATATTACACATGTAGCAGAGATATTAATACTTCCTTCCTACAGTGCAGAGATGAAGAGCTGGAGATTGTGGTGTTGTGTATCTGTACTTTTGTCTGTCTAATATTGGAAATATTGTTAAAGAGGCGCACGTTCATCTGGACTTTCATCCAGACTTGTGGTCGGTTGGGAGGTTTTTCCATAATCGCACCACAAAAAATATTTTGTATGTGAAAAACACCACCTGGGGGCGTAGCCTCACCCACCATGATGCCTTGGAAGGCTTTAGCTACAGCCCCCTCCCTACACTGGGTTACCATCAGGCGATGTTGTGAGATAGAAGCGTATGGTGCACTGCCTGAATCTTGTGTACTAGGTGTAGGTAGGTGGTACACACCAGAGCCGTAACTAGACTTTTTGGTGCCCTGTGCCAGAAAGAGCATTGGTGCCCCCCCCCCCCCATTCATTTTTCAAATAGGGACATAAGACATGCACCCACAAAAGGGCCATGGCTCATGGGGAAGAGATGGGGGAGGCCAGGAGATGCTGGTTATAAAAGAAGAGGAAGCTACAAGTGATAATGATGATAAACCGAAAATTGACAGGCCCGAACAGTGCCCCCTGCCTTGCGGTGCCCTGTGCCTTGACACAGGTCGCACTACCCTAGTTACGACCCTGGTACATGCTGTAGGTGAATCCTGCCTATTAGGATAATGCAAGTGATGCGTACACTTTGAGGAAAGTGTTATATGGCTTGCATCTTTTGTCAGTTGCATGTAGCCTGTATCCTGTGTATTAGGAGAAAGTTGATGCCATCTAGCCTTAATCCTCTGTATTGGCCAAATGTGAGTGGTAGGTGGCCTGCATCCTCTGTATTAGGTGGGTGCTAGATGGCCTGCATCCACTGTATTAGGAGGTGGGTGCTAGGTGGCCTGCATCCCCTGTATTAGGAGGAGGGTGCTAGGTGGCCTGCATCCCCTGTATTAGGAGGAGGGTGCTAGGTGGCCTGCATCCCCTGTATTAGGAGGACGGTGCTAGGTGGCCTGCATCCTCTGTATTAGGAGGACGGTGCTAGGTGGCCTGCATCCTCTGTATTAGGAGGACGGTGCTAGGTGGCATGCATCCTCTGGATTAGGAGGACGGTGCTAGGTGGCCTGCATCCTCTGGATTAGGAGGACGGTGCTAGGTGGCCTGCATCCCCCTGTATTAGGAGGACTGTGCTAGGTGGCCTGCATCCCCCTGTATTAGGAGGACGGTGCTAGGTGGCCTGCATCCTCTGGATTAGGAGGACGGTGCTAGGTGGCCTGCATCCCCTGGATTAGGAGGACGGTGCAAAATGGGCCTGCATCCCCTGGATTAGGAGGACGGTGCAAGATGGGCCTGCATCCCCTGGATTAGGAGGACGGTGCAAGATGGGCCTGCATCCCCTGGATTAGGAGGAGGGTGCAAGATGGGCCTGCATCCCCTGGATTAGGAGGACGGTGCAAGATGGGCCTGCATCCCCTGGATTAGGAGGACGGTGCAAGATGGACCTGCATCCCCTGTATTAGGAGGAGGGTGCTAGGTGGCCTGCATCCCCTGTATTAGGAGGACTGTGCTAGGTGACCTGCATCCTCTGTATTAGGAGGACGGTGCAAGATGGGCCTGCATCCTCTGTATTAGGAGCAGGGTGCTAGGTGGCCTGCATCCTCTGTATTAGGAGGAGGGTGCTAGGTGGCCTGCATCCTCTGTATTAGGAGGAGGGTGCTAGGTGGTCCTGCCTCCTCTGTATTAGGACGTGGGTGCAAGGTGGGCCTGCCTCCTCTGTATTAGGAGGTGGGTGCAAGGTGGGCCTGCATCCTCTGTATTAGGAGGAGGGATTTGAATCCTCTGTATTGCGAGGATGAGGTGGGTGCTACATGGCCTGAATACTCTGTATTAAGAGGAGGGTGCAACATGGCCTGCATCCTCTGTGTTAGGTGAAGAAGAGTGGTACATGGCTGGCATCCTCTGTATTAGGTGGAGGAGAGTGGTAATGCCCAGAATCCTCTGTATTAGGGGGAGGAGAGATATACGTAGCTGGCTTCCTCTGTATTAATTGGAAGTGTAGTACATGGCTGAAATGCTCTGTATTAGATAGAGGACAGTTGTACATGGCCAGTATCCTCTGTATTAGGTGGAGGAGAGTGGTATATGGCCGGCATCCTCTGTATTAGGTGGAGGCAGGTGGGACATGCTATTCTGTGTGCTATGTAGCAGTGTCCGGAGTGTCAGTGGGAAGTGACTGGTACACCCGGCCTCTGCATCCTGTGTATTAGGTGGAGGACAGTGGGACATGGCCGGCATCCTCTGTATTAGGTGAAGGAGAGTGGGACATGCTATTCTGTGTGCTATGTAGTAGTGTCAGAGGGAAGTGACTGGTACACCCGGCCTCTGCATCCTGTGTGTTAGGAGGATGATGTCTGTGTCCTGTGTCTGTCAGGATGGGGAGCAGTGTGTCATTTGCATTGGGTGTATGTCTTGGCCTATGAATTTCCACCAGTGCTGTGACTGTAGGAGGAGAGAGCATGAGGCTGCCAGAGGGAGGGGGAGAGATGCAGAGAGAGGGGAGGGATAAGGGGGAGAGATGCAGAGAGAGGGGAGGGATAAGGGGGAGATGGAGAGAGGGGAGGGATAAGGGGGAGATGGAGAGAGGGGAGGGATAAGGGGGAGATGGAGAGAGGGGAGGGATAAGGGGGAGGCAGCAGGGACGGTTTGGACTGGGTGACCCCCAGCTCTCTGCGGTTTGGGGACAAGGACTTATCACGTGCCGGCACCCTCTCCTCCCTGTGGTGAGACATTTATTTATGTGTTCCCCTTCCCTCCCTGTGTCCAGGCCCTGGGCTGAGTCCCTGCCTCACCCTGCTTCTCTCTTCTCTGCAGCCAGCTACATTCCTCCTCTCCTCTGCCTGGTACTCTCTCTGCTCCCCTCCAGATAGCACTCAGTCTGTCCTTGCTGGGTCAGTGACTGCAGGGGTCTTCCTCAGTCCCCACGTCCCACCCTACACTCTGTCTCCTATAGATCCCTCTTCTGTCTGGCCTTAAAATGATAACAAAAGGCCAGATGTGTGATCCCTAATATCCCTGGGAACCAGTGGGGCCCCCTAACTTGTTTAGGCATGACCCCTACTGTCTTTTCCTATTAATGTTATTATATGTCATTTATTTGTAACACAACAGTCCACTAAATATACATCGCTGTGTTTTGTGCTGTTGTTTCAGAAGTAGCATACTTTAACCCTGTCAGCACCGGGGACAGTGTGATTACACAGAGCCCTTAGTTAACCTCTTCAGCATTGAGTGTTGGCAATTGCTTACCTAACCCTGCGGTGTTGGTTAAAGTGTATGGCCCAGGGTTACTTAATACACATAATGTCGGGGGTTGGAAGGGTCCTCCATTTATCAGATTATCACTACTTGGGAGCCTTGATATCCTCTATAGGACATGTGCAGCCAGGCTCATGCTTAACCCCTTCATCAATGAGTGCTGTGGAGGTTGTGGCCCTGAGAATGCTCTGACTTAACTCTCTCAGTGCTGGTGGAAAGGCTACGGAGTGGCACCCTTAGGACTAAACCTTGATGTTTCCTATTTTGCTCTTCAGGAAAAACATAAGGAGAGCCTGGTAAACATGGCCTGGATTAACTATGTTAAAAGCCTACTGACCGTGACAGGCTGTGATGATTCGTAGTGCGTCTGTTCATCCAACGCCATTTATTCTTGTCACTCAATGTTTATACTGCTGAGTCAAATGTCCAAAATGATATACTGTACCGCACTGTAGAAAAGGTTGCTGCCTATGACCTATAGCAGTGCTTTCCAAACTCTGCCCCTTACAGTCCCAGTCTTAAGGATTTCCGTGCTTCAGCACAGATAGTTGAATCAAAATGACTAAAATATGAATTAAGTTACCTGTGCTCAAGCATGGATATCCTTAATACCAGTACTATTAGAGAGGGGGGGGGGGGGATTGTAGGATGGCATTTGGGAAACACTGGCCTATAGGGTAACCTTGTTAGAGCTGATCGATTGAGTTAATGATTGGAGACTTTGTGATCCCAAAGCTACTAGTGATAGCCCTAGTATTGGGTATCCATCCCTAGTATGCCGCTAAGGATGGCTACTGTCTCTCCGAGTGATGCCGTGTGTTTACTTTCAGTTATTTGTTACCCATATAGAGACTGTATTGTGCTATATGTATGTGTGTGTATGTATACATTCAGAAATAGTTGTCATTCTTTTTCTTCCAGGATGTGAAGTCAGGAAGGAAACGGGAGGCTGGGAAGAGAGGAACTCATCCAGGCAGGAGACGAGGGAGAAGAGGAGCGTTGGAAAGTGACAGGGCAGGGAGTGACCGTAGACCCAACCACAGGCCACCATCTGCAGGTTCTGTCTGAGGTCATAGGACTCTAGAGCTTGGTTCCCCTCCCTGGGGCATAAGAAATGACTGGCAGATACACCCACGCTGTGGTGAGAGGGGTGCCCTCTTCTCTGGCACAGGAAGGAGATGGGCAGGTGGACCTCGCAAGGGCACAGAGGGAGAGCGGGGTCTTCTGTGGCATCTTGAGGCAGAAGCTGGCTCTTCAGGTGATGGAGCTACCCCCAAACGAAGATCTACCCCAGGGGCAACTAATCGGTGACATGGCAGTTGTGATAGCAGATACAGCCTTAATCACTCGCCCATTTAATCCTGCAAGGAGAAAAGAGGTGAATTCTTATGTATCTGTCACCAAAGATTATGTATGCGCTCCGTCCTCGTTTCTTAATCCTCCATCTGTTCCCTCCTCCCCGATCCCTCCTCACCCTCTGTTCTTCTCCATCTTGCTCTCAGACAGAAGGTTTGCACAAGTTGTTTGAAGAGTTGAAATTCCGAGTATGTGAGCTTGGAGATGAGAATGCCACACTGGATGCCAGTGATATTCTATACACAGGTGGGTGATTTTGTCTGGAGCTTCATATGCCAGAGCACGCCTGGGTCATCAGGGTAAGGGGGAGATGCATCAAGTCTTGGAGGGAGAGAATGTGCAGTAGGTGCCCAAAGAAACCAATCTGCTTCTAAAAGTGCGTACACACGGAGCAATAAAACTGAACGATAACTATATTGTTCATATCGATATCGTTCATTGTCATGTACTTACCAACCTGCCAACAACCAACGATGCGCGTTCATGCAAGGACGATAAAGCGATCTATGATCGTCCGTACATGCAGGCCAATTTGGACGATATCGTCAGCTTTGCCTGTTCAGAGATGTGGCAGGATGACTTCACTGAAAGATATCCTTCAAGGTGTTGGTGGTACCAGTGGCGGAACTCCCGGAGACAATGGAGTCATTTGCCGCCGGGCTCCAGCCTTTAAGGGGGCACCTGGCTCCATTTTCCCCTGGGCCATTCCAGGCACTGCTATGGAAATGGAGCGCCGCTGATCGGCACTCCACCTTCAGCGGCGTCAATACGGGGGGTGCGGTCGAGTGTTACCAGCGGGTGCCTGTGTCCCTCTTTCCCCCCGGCGGCAGCCGGAGGAACGGAGCTCAGTGAGCTCCGCTTCCGGCTTCCGCAATGAACTATGGGAGTGACGTCATGACGTCACTCCCATAGTTCCGAGGAGCAGGCGCTGGGGACGGAAGGCAGCAGCACTGGAGCGGGGTTTCAGGTAAGTATTGTTTCTGTTCTTGTTTTTTTTGTATGTACTGGTGGCTTACTACAGGGAGCACTACAGGGGGCTTACTGCTGGGGGCACTGCAGGGGCCCTTACTAGTGGGGCACTGCAAAGGGGGACCATTACTGGGGGGCGCTACATAGGCGGCACTGCATAGGGGGACCTCTACAGAGGGCACTGCACAGGGGGACCACTACTGGTGGAACTGCATAGGGGGCGGCAGTTGTGGCTAGCATAGGTGCTGGGGGGGGTGGTACATTTTGATTTGGGGGGCACCAACATTTATCTTGCCTCCGGGCACCTGGGATGAAGTTACGCCACTGGGTGGTACAGATTGTACCATGTGTATGCACCACAACTGTTATTTATCTAGCACAATCTGAAATGAGAGTTAGAAGCGTATTGGTTGCTATGGACAACTATTACGCTTTGTTTCTCTCCTAGGCTTGATACATCTCAATGAAAGTTGTTGTTTTTTTTTTTCAAAGAAGAATTGAAAGTCTTGGAGACAGATTGCCTGTTAGCATGGGGAAGAGAGATAAAGCAGAGTACTGTAAGTGCAGCATGAGAGAAGCCCTGCGAGTGGGGAGCAGTGGAGGAGGTCCTACAGTATTTGGGGCAGTAACTTGGAAATGAGAGCAGACCTAAGCAGGTGCGATACTAATCCTATTCTATGCATGGAAAGGGATTGAAAAACCTGCTCAAATCCCAACAGCAGATGCCTGACAGGAAGAGTTCCTGACTGGGGCAGGTAAGTACCCTAACCCTCTCCAGTCCTCCCCTCCTAACCCCCTCTTACCGCTCCCTAACCCTCCCTGGGGGGGGGGGTCTAACATAGGCGTCCGTTGACGGTCTCATAACTACGTCCCCTATACATAATTGGTAGCCTGTGTACAGAATGACAAAGGAGATACGGGAAGTATTATGGGAGGTGGCGAGATTTAGCCTCCATTCTAATGATGAATTGGAGACACTGAGTTCAGCAAAACGCAACAGAGGAGAGCGTATTCCAATTATCTATCTGGTTTATGAAAACAAGCGCCCGTACATGTATGTGGTGTTCCGTTCAACCATGATTTTCCAACTGCAAGTCAGGGATTCTTCCATATCTTTTAAAACCATTATGAGCTTGGTGATAAAGGCAGCGTGTGGCAACTGAGGCAGTTTTCAACTGTAACTTACCATATTTTAGGCTTGGCAATAAAAATTATGGGAAAACATCAATTCACAAGCATTCTGGGTAATGGATCTCATACATGAATATAAATTATCGTGTGTGTGGTCAGTGAGGAACCAGGAAAGTAGAATGTAGAACATACATTTAGTTTCTGCTAAATACCAAGGTGAGAGCATTTATATGGGGCGGAGTAACTGGTGATGCTGGAGATCACCCTGATGTCTGTCAGTGACCGTTTGTGTGCGAGGAATAACAAGCGAAGATGTCGGTTGCGCAGTGCTCCGCAACAAGTCACTAGTGATTTGAATAAACCCCTAAGGAACCCATTTATTAATAATCATGTGATCTGGGCGCTGTATTAGCTCCCATGACCGCATTGCAGTTGCACCCAGATGTAATAAAGAACACCCGACCCCGTCCCTGCGATGTGCTCGGTGTGAAGTGACTGCCTCAGCTGTTTATTCATCTCCCGTGCCGGGACTCCTGTGCATGTGCGCTCTACAGACTATGCACGCGCCGTGACCATTACTGGGAAGGGCTCCTCCGGAACCCTCTCCTGGTAATTTTGGCGGAGCCTAGCCCATAGGCTACAGCGACCAATGTTATCTTCACATTCCGGAACTTGGTAAATCTGACCGCATTGCATCCCCTATAGAACCCTGTGGTCGGAAATGGAGGAGCCGCAGCAGATTTGGGAGAACGCTCCATAATACAATTGGGGGGTACTTTAAAATTTGTTGGTGTTCCCCAAAAATGGCTGTTCTTAGGGAATATACCGAAAATATGAAATGATGAATGGGCCCCTAAAAGAGAAGTTTGGAGTGATCCCTGAGCCATGGTCTTAGTGATCTGTGGGATGTTTCCTGCTGTACTGGGATTATCACAGGGAAACAGATGTACATAGGCAGAGTTTTAGAGTAGACTGCTGCCAGACAGTCTAAGAGATGTCGTCTGGGGGCCTATTTACTATATTTAAAAAAATAAAAAGTATCAGGGGGGCTGCTGCATTTTTTTTTTTTTTTATATAATTTTATTTTTTTTAAGTATCTGGGTAACTAATTTACCAAGGGGGTTCCGCAGCAAAGAACCTCCCGTTGATGATCACAAAAGCAATGCCCATAGTGGTCTATGAAAACTGCGCAAAAGCCCCATTACCATGCTCCGCCACTAGTGTTAGCCAATGTAACCTATAGGTTACACCTGCCCAAGAGTTTTTGCTGTGCATTAGCTCAACAGGGTCTTAACCCGGAGGTACAGTATTGTGGTCGACTTTACTTTTTAGATTTCACTGGGATGGGATTGGTTTGGATCCCGTGTCCTGACACCTGAGCGTTGACTGTGCCCCGAAAAGGCATCACAAGTCAGCACGACATGCGGTGCTAAGGAGTGTACGTTTTGGGGGCTTTTTTTCTACCAATAATAATTAGGCCCCCCCCATTACAAATTTGTGTCCTCAGTATACAGATGTTACCGAAACCCAGAGGACTCAATCAGCGAAGTCAGTATGTATGTGGTAGAGGGGATGGGAGGGTCTTCTCATAGGTTAGCAGGTGTGGAGGCAGGATGGCTGTGGGACACGCAAAGATCTGGTCACAGATAGAGGATGTAACATTGTTGCAGTCTCCTGGAGGGAAACCAGGTGTGTAACAAGTTGTCCATCCCCAGAAAGGTACCAAAATAGATTGGTGAGGTGCCTAAATGTGGTAAGTTCTATAACTTTAATGCTAATAATAGTGGGGGATGTAGTCAGAGCACCGGCGGGCGCTATCCTGACTGCCAATATCCGGACACTTACATCCCGACATGGGACTAAAGACAGGCACCAAAATCCTGACTCTTATCATTAGCCCCACTACGGAATCCCGACACCTGGCATGGCCGAACGAAGGTAAGCCGGGTGTCTTAGTGTCTAGCTGCGATGGGGTGAAGGGTTAGGTTTAGGGACTCCCGGCAGGACTTAGTGTTAGGGTAGGGGGAGGGTGGTTTAGGCACCACTAGGGGGGGCGCTATGGTTAGCCCCATGGAGGGTTAGGTTTAGGGAGAGGGGGAGTTGGCTTTAGGCACTAGGGCGAGGTTAGGGTAAAGCACCCCTAAGGGAGGGTGAGAGGGGAGGGTTAGGTACTGTCTGGATTTGATCCGGTTTAGCCGCTGGCATTACATACCAATTCCAATAGTGCTATAGAGCGTTACAGGGAGACTTTAATACTTCCCATATTGGCACTAAAAGATTCTGTGTGGTACTGTTGGCATCTGTGATCTTCCACCACTGCTCGTAGTATTGAGGTACTTACAGGAGACAAAATGTGAGGGTTCTCTTCTGATCTTCCTGGGATTTCTATCTATGACAGAGAGGAAAGTTCCCCCTAGCTCCCTGCTGTCTTATTAATCTCAAAAAGAGCTAATTCCTATTTTACTCATGTAAAACTTTTTTAGTTTTCACGTAATACTCATCACAACTTGCCATAGTTCACACTTATCAGTCACAATAAGAAGAAACAAGTTTTATATATATATTTTTTGCCACCCACTATTCCTCTCTGTCACTCTCTGCTTCTTGTTATTGGGTGGAAAGGGGGGGGGGGGCTGGGCACCTGGGCCCACCACTCGCAAGTTCGACCACTGGGTAGAGGGTACTAACCTGGGCAAAGGCTGGCTGGAGGCGCCTGGCGGGGTCCCATGTCAGTATCACATCTGGCAGGGGGAGAGAGGAGCAGCAGTATCTCTCCCCAGCCCAGCACATGCTGATATGTGCTGGGCTGTGAAAGGCCACTGATCAGCAGTCTTCTCCCTCTCCCTGTAAGCGTTACAAGGGACAATCTTACTCGCTCCCTGGCTGAGTGGAGAATAAATCTGGCCACTGTCCCAGCGGACAGCAGCTCCATACATAGTGCTTTTACATGCCCCCTCCCCAGTACACGGGCCCGTCACTGCTCTCGACGGCCCTGGGCAAATCCACTTCAAAATGGCACTGGTCTGGAAAGGGGGTGTGAGCAGTACCGGTCACATACTGTAATTTCCTGATTGCAGCTTATGAATGGTCTCCTATTCACTCCTTAGATCCCCCTTCTGGTTCTCAGACAAGGCTCAGAGGTATAACCAAGCCCCGGGATAAGTGGCGATGCAGAGCTCCAGCTGATGGCACTGCACCGTTTTTTAGCTTTTACTGGGTGGCTTTACAGGTTTGATGCCATTCAGCTTCCTGATCCAGTGTTCAGCAGGTGTTTCTGTCCTTATCTGTAATGTTTGTGAGACTTTTGGTGACCATATTTCTATGTGTTTCAGGTACAGAGATTTTCGTGGGTTTGTCCAAATGGACCAACCTCCAGGGAGCAGAGATGGTGGCGAAAACGTATCAGGTATTCAACCGTATTCTGTTCCTTTAATAACGGGTGTTCTGCATCCGACTCAGGGCCTGATTCAGCAAGGAACGCAGTTGCTAATATGCATGCAATTGGCCAATCATTGCATAGCACGTATACATCGCAGTGCGCAAATTAGCTATTGCGATCGGGACTGCGATCACAGCGGCTACGAAGAACCATCGCAGAGTGATTGACAGGAAGTGCCGTTGGTGGGTGGTGACTGGTTCGACCTTATGTTATGCTGTGAGGACACTGTGATCGCAGTGGATTAGCATACCATTGCAGTTAAGCTGCGTGCGTAATCACTAATGCATACGCAGTTGCGTACGGTAGTGAATCGGGCCCTGTCGGTTCTCTCTATAGCAGCCAGATATCCCTCTGTTTACTGCTGACTGCTCTGTAACTATCATTATCCCGACTCCATGCTGTTCCATTGTTCACCTTCCCCACTGGAGAGCCACTATTGGCTGGAAATGATGTCTTTATCCTGTGAAGCTTCACAAAAATGGCTGCCTCTTGTGTGCAGTGCTTCAGGCTACACCACTCTTACACATTATTTCTACTTCAGGGTCCATAGGGGGGTCCACAGGGTTGACCTTGGGGTAGCTGGAACAGGATCCATGGGCACCACACAGTTAAGCTTTTAGCTCCCAGGATGCACTTGGGTCCTCCTCTATACCCCGCCCCCGAGCCACAGGCACCCCAGTGTAAGCTGGTGCCCGGCCGGAGTCGGTCACCGCGCAGGGGGGCTGCAGGAGCAGCCCCCAGAAGCTTTTTATTTTAAGTTAGATTTTATTTATTTTTAATCTCTTTTTACTACAGACGGCAGCGAAGGGCTGTCTGTACAGACGCCCACGCTGCCGCTCTGATCCCCGACTGGCGCCACGACGCCAGTACTGATCTGGGGATCGCGGCGGGAGGGCAGAGTCCGTACTAGCCGGACTCTGTCTACCTCCCAGGACTGCTGCCGGAGTCGCCGGGGATTCAGGTAAGCCGCGCGTCGCTGGCTAGCGGCGGCGCGCGGAATGCCTTAAATGCAGTCCTTTAGCCTCCGGTCCGGGGGACAGACCGGAGGCTGCTGGCAGTGGCGGCGGGCCCCCCCCATAACCCGTGGGACCACTAGACCACCAGGGATAAAGGGGCAAGCGGGAAGCCAGCATCCCTGGGGTTATGGCCAGCTAGGGGAGGAAGCCTTCCCTGTTCAGCGGCTCCTCCCCTCAGCTCAGCGCGCCTTTCAGCACGCAGTCTGGCGTCGCTGAGCTGCAGTTACACGGCCACTCCTCCTCTGAGGTCTCCAGCAGCCATTTTCCCAGTGGCAGCGCAGATCTTCAGGGAGCACGCGGAC
Source organism: Taudactylus pleione (assembly GCA_031769625.1). NCBI lineage: Eukaryota > Metazoa > Chordata > Amphibia > Anura > Myobatrachidae > Taudactylus > Taudactylus pleione. Next base: position 1,550,453 of record JAUIMM010000273.1, on the reverse strand, counting down.
CGGTCCCCCTGTGTACCTCTCCCCTGATTAAGGACAGCGTACACAGCACTATAGCCCTCCCAGACACTGAATCTGGGCAGGTTGATTGTAGTGTAAAGGTGCAGTGAGTATATCTTTCTGCATGGTATGTGACTTTTGCTAGTGCTGCCTGTCTGTGCTTATTTTCCGCTTACTGTCAGCTTATACCTATCCCTTTACTTCTCCTACAAGCCTTACAGGTGTGTGGGGGAGGGGCGTTTCTACTGACCTCACTTATATAGATCACGTATTTGTGAGGTCCGTCACATACAGTTGTGTGCTACTCAGTGCCATATTGTGGGCTGTTGTTCAGCACACCGGTGAGTGCGTTTTACTTCTACCCTGGTGCCAGATATATAATATATTCTGTCATGTCAGACGAGGAGGTTGAGCGCTCAGTGGCTCCGGTGTTGGCCTCCTGCGGACGCTGTTCTGCAGGAGTAGATAGGGAAGATTTGTCACAGGATGGCCTGTGTAGTCGATGCCAGGTGGCTCCTGGCCCATCCAGACCTTCTCTGGCGCAGGAACCACCGTGGGCGATGTTTTCTCAAGTGCTGGTGTCTATTGCGGACCGTCTGTCGGTCCCGACTGCTCTCCCTACTAGGGCGGTGCCCCAGCCGACCATCCCCCATTCCCCGGGTGTCCCGCAGTTATTGCGGAGTCCTCCTGGGTCTCAATCAGTTGGTCCCTATGCGGGGTTGCCTATGTATATACAGGCTTCCCCTGTGCCGCAGCAGCCTGTGGTACCTTTCAGGCCCCTATGGCGACGCCTCCACCATGGGTGGATGTGCTCTCCAACTCCGTGCAAAATTTGGCGGCCGCTTCCTCGGCTTTTCAGTCAATGTTGCAGACTGACATGCCTTCTAGGATTTCTAAACGCCCACTCATGACACGGGCTGCTCAGGTATCGGACTCAGAGGGTTCCTCAGATGATGGGGAGGTCCCTGATGACACTGACTCGGACGCCTCGGTCCAGGAAATGGATACCAAGTCGTCCATTAATGTGTGAGCACTAGTTAGGGCGGTGCGAGCTATTCTTCTTATAGAGGATGAGGCACCGGTTCCTAAGTCGAAGTTTCCTAGTTTCAAAAAAACTAAGGTGGCTTCTGCGGTGTTTCCCCATGTCGGATCAGTTGACGGATCATATGGCGGTAGCTTGGCAGGCGCCCAGTAAGAGATTCCTTCCTCGGAAGCGGTTGGCTTCTAATTACCCCTTCCCTGAGGCACATTGTAAAAAATGGGAAACTCCACCGGCGGTGGATTCCCATGTCACCCGTTTAACTCGGGGCGCCACCTTACCATTACCGTCGATATCCTCGCTGAAGGATCCCACGGACAGGAAAGTTGAGACTTGCTTAAAGTCTATTTACTCCCTCTCCGGGGCGGTGGCCCGACCGTCCATGGCCATCTCCTGGGTGGCCAAGGCCATTGAGGGGTGGGCCAATGCATTGGAAGATACCTTCCCAGACGACGCTCCGGATGTCCAGCGGGCGTTGTTGGGACAAATGAGGGACGCTGCTTCTTACATTGGTGAAGCTTCTTTAGATGCTAGTCTGCTGACCTCGCGGGTATCGGCTGCAGCGGTGTCTGGCCGCCGATCCTTGTGGTTGCGGTCCTGGAGAGCGGACTCTGATTCAAAGAAGGGTCTGGAGGCCTTACCTTTCAATGGTGAATTACTATTTGGTCCGGACTTGGACAAAATAGTGGACACCCTGGCTAAATCCAAGTCGGCCTTCCTCCCTTCGGCGGCACTGCCTGCTAAGGTTCGGAGTTCGGCTTTTCGTTCCTTTCGGGTTCAGGGTAAGGCGAAAGGTCAGTCCTTCCCGAGACAGTCTGCGAGTAAGACTGCCTCTAAACCCAAGAAGCAAGTCTGGAGTGCTCGGCGCCCTTCTTCCAAGCAGGAAGATAAACCTGCGGCCTGATGGGACGGGCCTCCCTCTGGGGGACCTCAGAGTGGGAGGCCGACTTCTTCTATTTGCCCAGTGCTGGCACAATACCACCACGGATGCCTGGGTTCGAGAAGTGGTCTCCCAGGGGTACGCCCTGTCTTTTCGGCACAGACCACCCCACCAGTTTTTCTGCACAAGTCCTTCTCCGGACAGGACCAAGGCGTTACAGGTTCAGGAGGCTATAGAGTCCTTGCTGAAAGCAGGGGTCATTGTTCCCGTTCCTCTATCACAACGAGGGACGGGGTATTATTCGTCTCTGTTTCTGGTGCAGAAACCCAATGGTTCTCATCGCCCTATCCTCAACTTGAAGTCTCTGAACAGATTCCTCAGAGTTCCCAAGTTCAGGATGGAAACGTTACGTTCCATCATTCTGGCGATGGAACCGGGGGATTACATGGTGTCCCTGGACATCCAGGACGCCTACCTCCATGTTCCGATAGCATCTTCACACCAGCGGTATCTGAGGTTCGCTATCCTTCAACACCACTATCAGTTCCGGGCGCTACCCTTTGGTCTCTCCACGGCACCAAGGGTGTTCACGAAGATTATGGCTGTCATGGCCGCACATCTTCGGAACCAGAATGTACGGCTGCTGCCGTATCTGGACGACCTCCTGTTGCTGGCGAGCTCCCCGGAGGTACTGCTTCAACATCTCCACCTGACGATCGCTTGCCTGCAAGCACACGGGTGGTTGATAAATTGGAAAAAGTCCTCCCTGATTCCATCTCAGCGGATGGTTCATTTGGGAGCCCTGCTGGATTCGCGTCAGCAAAGGATCTTCCTGACTCCGGAGAAGGTCGCCTCCCTACAGCTGCGGATACACAGTTGCCTGAGCCGTTGCCGCCTGTCGGTCCATTCGGCTATGAGAGTTCTGGGGTCCATGGTGTCGACATTCGACATGGTGGAATTTGCCCAGTTCCATTCCCGGCCCCTGCAGGGGCTGATTCTATCAGAATGGAACGGGTTACCTCACCGGATCCGCTCTCAGATGCTGGTGTTGTCTCCGGACGTTCGGCAATCTTTGGCTTGGTGGCTTCAGACAGCTCATCTGGTCGAGGGGCGCCCATTTTGGATCCCGGACTGGGTCCTGCTCACGACGGATGCCAGTCTCCGGGGTTGGGGGGCAGTGACCGGCTCTTTGTCGCTTCAGGGTCGTTGGTCAGCGGAAGAAGCACTTCTCCCCATCAACATCCTGGAACTGCGGGCAGTATACAGGGCCCTGCAGTCGTCCGGCCCCGCTCTTCACGGAAGGGCGGTACAGGTGCAGTCCGACAACGCCACCACGGTGGCGTATATCAACCACCAAGGCGGAACTCGCAGTCAGGCAGCGATGTCGGAGGTGTCTCGTATCCTGACTTGGGCGGAGGGTCACATTCCGGCGATCTCGGCGGTCTTCATCCCCGGAGTCCTCAATTGGGAGGCGGACTTCCTCAGCCGTCACGACGTGCATCCCGGGGAATGGTCGCTTCACCCAGAGGTGTTTCAGCTACTCGTGGACAGGTGGGGACTGCCGGAGCTGGACTTGATGGCCTCCCGTCACAATCACAAGTTGCCCGTTTACGGGTCAAGGACAAGAGACGCAGGCGCAAGTCTGGTGGACGCGCTGTCGGTGAAATGGACGTTTCACCTGGCGTATCTGTTTCCTCCGCTATCCCTACTTCCTCGGGTTCTGCGGAAATTCAAGCAGGACGGCGGCATGCTCGTGCTGGTAGCTCCGGCGTGGCCCAGACGTCCTTGGTACTCCGATCTCAGGAGCCTCTCCATCGACGCTCCGTACCTTCTTCCTCAGCGTCGGGATCTGTTGTCTCAGGGGCCCTGCCTTTACCCGGATCTGGGTCGGCTGTCTTTGACGGCGTGGCTCTTGAGACAGCCGTCTTGAGGTCTCGGGGCTTCTCCAGTTCGGTTATTGGTACCATGCTCCGGGCACGCAAGCCTGCTTCAGCACGGATTTATCACAGAGTGTGGCACACTTACTTTCAGTGGTGTGAGTCCAGACATTATGATCCTCAGGTGTTCCGAGTTTCTAGGATCTTGGAATTTCTTCAGTCTGGATTGGATCTCGGCTTACGCCTTGCATCTCTGAAGGTTCATGTGTCCGCCTTGTCCGTGTGGTTTCAACGGCGGATTGCAATACTACCAGACGTTCACACCTTTTTCCAGGGTGTTCTCAGGATCCAGCCTCCCTTTGTGGCTCCTTGGGACTTGGCGGTGGTGCTACGGGTCCTGCAGGGTCCTCCGTTTGAGCCTCTTGAGGCGGTGGAGCTCAAGTGGCTGACATTTAAGACGGTTTTTCTCCTGGCAATTGCTTCGGCCAGGAGGGTGTCTGAATTGGGGGCGCTTTCCTGTCGCCCTCCTTTCCTGATTTTTCACCAGGACAGAGCGGTGCTCCGCACTCGTCCTGAGTTTTTGCCCAAAGTGGTCTCGAAGTTCCACATTAATCAGGAACTTGTTGTGCCAGCTTTTCAGTCCCCTGGTCTTTCAGCTGGTGAGACTTTCTTAGATGTGGTCCGGGCGCTTAGAATTTATGTAGACCGGACGGCTTCGGTTAGGAAGTCTGATTACTTGTTTATCCTCTTTGGTTTTCACAAGAGGGGTTGGCCTGCCAACAAACAAACATTAGCCCGTTGGCTTCGTTCCGTTATTTGTGAGGCTTATGCACAAGAGGGTTTACCTGTGCCAGCCTCTGTTAAGGCTCATTCCACTCGTTCTGTGGGTCCCTCTTGGGCTGCTAGACGTGGCGCTTCTGCTGTTCAGCTGTGTAAGGCGGCCACTTGGTCTTCTATTCAAACGTTTTTGAGGTTCTATGCGTTTGACACCTTCGCCTCTCAGGATGCTTCCTTTGGGCGCCGGGTGCTCCTTTCAGCACAGGAGCGTCCCCGCCCTTAGTTGAACTGCTTTGGGACATCCCCAAGGTCAACCCTGTGGACCCCCTATGGACCCTGAAGTAGAAAACAAGAGATATGGTAAGAACTTACCTTTGTTATCTCTGTTTCTACGAAGTCCATAGGGTCCACAGGGCGCCCGCCCTGACGCACCTGGCTTCAAATGGGCTGTGTGGCTGGTCACCGGTTTTCCGTCTCCTATTGCTGTAAGTATGGTTTCTTGTGTGTTCCAGTCTTCCTTCTCTCTGTTCCATATTCTCCTCCGGCCTAGGCTGCTTACCAACTGAGGTGCCTGTGGCTCGGGGGCGGGGTATAGAGGAGGACCCAAGTGCATCCTGGGAGCTAAAAGCTTAACTGTGTGGTGCCCATGGATCCTGTTCCAGCTATAACCCCAAGGTCAACCCTGTGGACCCTATGGACTTCGTAGAAACAGAGATAACAAAGGTAAGTTCTTACCATATCTCTTGTTATACATTACCTTTCTAGGATTATGCTGTTTCCACTGTTCCTGTTGCTGGAGACTTGCATCTCAAAAGCTTCTGCAGTATGGGCGGCCCGGACACCCTGGTTATCGGCAGCAGCAACACTGCTAAGAAAGCTCTGAAGGTGAGGAGGCCGGTATAGGAGGCGCTCAGAGGTGAACGGAGATTTCTTCTACTTGGAGGAGTCCTCTTAATAATCTATCTGAAGTGTGACCTAATCTATAAAACCTAGGGGTCTATGGGGCCCATTTATCAATGGGTCTTTTATCATACGCCACTAGTGATAAAACTCATTGTGTATGATAAATGGTGCTCCAACTGGCGTAGAGTCAGAACGGGCTAGATGTACTAAGCTCTGAAAAGTGATAAAGGGGAGAGTGGTAAACTAGCAGCCACTCAGCTCCCAACTGTCATGTCACAGGCTGTGTTTGAAAAATGACAGTTAGGAGCTGATTGGTTGGTAGCTTATCACTCCCCATTAGATCACTTTCCAGAGCTTAGTACATCGTGATGTATGACGCTATTACTTTACTTCCTGGTTTGGACCTGGCCTGTGTCAATGTGCACTGGGGGAAGGTTCAGCCCACCGGGGATGTATCGGAAGTTCCCTCTCCTCGCGTGTTCCCCCCATAAGAAACAATGGGTTTACATGTTGGCTACCGCAAGTCAAAAAAATCGGTGTGTAAACTGTAGCACATGGTGTAAGGAGACTCTGAGTTACCCTGCACTCTTGTGGCAAGTTCGGGGAGGCAGGAGGGGCTGTTATAATCTCTGCTGGACCTAGGACTGTCCTCTGACAATAACGCAAACCTGTCAAAATGAGTCATGTGGTACAAATGGGCGGGACTTGTATTTAAGACTTTAGTGATCTTGAGGAAATCTATATACAACAGGTTCTCTGAGCCCCTAGGCAGGAAGTACTTGGCCCAGATCACTCATATAATGTGGTATTTAGTTTATTTACCAAAAAAACAATAACTAAAAAAAAGAAAATAAACACAAGGTCCCTCACTTGGTCATTAAAAGCTGACACTATAGGTGCATCATCTGGGACTTGTATAGTGGTTACTCCTGGATAACGATGGGTGGACAAATTCGAGAAACCTTTTATTTTTTAAGAATGTGTACCCTTGCCCATGCCACACGGGTTCAGTCTTTCTTTTCAATGCCCTGTTGTGAGATTATAGGAGGGGGATGCATTTGTATAAATTGGCCTCTTCTCTACCACCGTACAGGAGCTTTCTGTATTGTTCCTAAGAGATTATCTACATATTACAAATGGGCTAAAACTGGATTAATTGTCCTTCGTTTTCTGGACATTTGCGTATTTTAGGAGACTTCCGTGCCTGCAGATAATTTCTTACTGGAACTCAGCACTTAAGCTGGGTACACTCCTACTGTATATAATTATTGGACCATACTTGCGATTCCTGACCTGTTCTTCAGATATTGTAAGTGTGAGTACGTTCCTGCCTCATGTTTTATTACAAGACAACAGGTCACGTCAGAAGATTTTATGTTCTATTTTTCCTAAAACTCCTCAGACGCGATGATCCTATGTCTGACCAATCAGAAAGTGTGTACTCCCTATCAGCCATTCTGCCCGATGTTTTGGCCTGATATCTGTAGTGTGTACGGAGTCACTGTGTTTACAGCAGATGGTCTTGTGAGATCAGGATTGCGGATTGCAAGGTAGATTGTACATTGTATACAGTATGTGCTTACCCAGATTTACACTGCCTCTATCTTGCACCTCATCAGAGATGATACTTTTGAAACTTATAAGTACTTATAAGTTTTTATGTCATAGTACTTATGACTTTTTATGGGGAAAAGCTGTTTTTTTTTTTTTGTTTTGTTTTTTAACTATCAAGATGGAAATGAATGTGTCCCTGCTGCATTACAAATACTACTAGAAATGTACAACCTATGGGTTAGGACCCAGAATCTGTATGTCAATTACTTGATTGCCGGATACATACAACTCTATTTTTTTTTTTTTGGGGGGGGGAGAAAGATTATGGGGGAGATTCAATAAAGCTTGGAGATACAATTGTGAGAGAGAGCACCAACCAATCAGCTCCTGAAGGTCATTTATCAAACACAGCCTGTAAAGTGATAGGAGCTGATTGGTTGGTGATTTATCTCTCACAATTTTATCTCTGTCCAAGCTTTATTAAATCTCCCCTTATGGGGTCTTAGCCTTGGGGAGAGATATGTATCAACCAATCTGCTCCTAACTGTCACTTTATGGGTTGTGTTTGAAAAATGGCAGGAGCTGATTGGTTACTTTGGGGTCTATTTACTAAGCTGTAGAAGGAGATAAAGTACCAGCCAATCGGCTCCTAACTGTCCTGTTACAGGAAAAATTACACTTAGGAGCTGTATGGTTGGCAGTTTATCTCCGTCAACTCTCCATCCAAGGATTGGTAAATAGACCCCTTGATCTCCGTCCATTTTTTTCTCTCTCCAGGGCTTAATACATAGACCCCATAGTGCTACCGTATTGGATCAATAAATACTGAATACAAAGTAAGTTCATGGTTTCCATGTAAGCAGTACTTGTCCTATTCCCTTTTTAATAGAAACTGAATTCTTTTTACTTTCCCCCTCTCCTGCAGGTGATGGAGCAGCTGACGGATCACCATTATGAGACACTGACTGTGCCAGACGACCCAGCCGCTAACTGCATCTATGCTCGTGTGGGCCCCAAAACCAATGTCTTGGTTCACCGCAGTGCAGAGGAATATCCCAATAGTGTCCAGGTAACTAGAATGTAGAAATGCATGGCTCCAATTCTGGGCTGGGAACACAACTAGACTGCTCTGCACAGTCTTATCTGTATCATTACACAGAACTGATTAATAATTATGTGCATGCTCAGCTACTACCAGTAATTAAATCTGTGTGATTATTAGCAATGACTTGGTACTTGGCTTCCTCATCCTGTACTCCCTGTATATGTTAGGACATCATAAAATGTGCTCAATCTCTCTCTCTCTCTTTTTCCAGGTCTTTCAGAAGATGACAGATTACACGCTGGTCCCAGCGTCCTGCACGGAGGTGTCTAAGATTGGAGGCTGCCTGACCGCTTGCTCCATACTGATAAACCGAAAGCTGGAGATCTGAGTTCTAGTCCTCCCTGCGACCGATTGTGCCAGATCATGTTCACTGACACTAGGCTGTGGGTACATAGGCAGTCTTCACACATCTTTATACAGCAGACGTTTAACTCTATGGGTTTCTCTTATCATCCACATATTAACACTAATACACACACCTGTAGCACATAGTGTGTGTGTGTGTCCATTACATATCTTCAGGAATTGTATGAATGTCTATGGCTGTCTGCAGATATCAGTAGCTTTCCAGATTAAGATGATATTTTTTATTTCTTCCTGTAGGTGAGAAGAATGTAGGCCTATCAGGCTGAGAGAAGTAGACCTGGTCATCAAGCGCTGTTCAGCTTCCATTTTATGTAGTGTTATAGTTGAGTAGCATTCTAGCATAGATAACCTATAACGACTGACCAGTTCATGTCAGTTCTTGTACAGTTTCAGGGTGCATACTGACCTTTGATTCATTTAGAGCACAGGTTCTCAAACTCTGTCCTCAGGACCCCAAACAGTGCATGTTTTCCAGGTCTCCTCACAGAATTACTAGTGAAATAATTAGCTCCACCTGTGGATCTTTTAAAATGTGTCAGAGTAATAACTACACCTGTGCACCTGCTGGGCGACTTGGAAAATGTGGGGTCCTGAGGACTGAATTTGAGCACCATTGATTTTTGTTTTAATTTTTTTTTTCTCTCCGTTATAGGCTGTAATATATAAAATGGCCACTAGATGGTGCACACGTGTCGGACTAGAAATTCAATATTTCCTCAATACAATTGTCTGGGTTTTCAACCACTTTGAACTTCATTCGGCCATTTCTGCTGTGCCATGGCGCAGGCTATCTTGCTAATAATGTAGTATATTTAAGGGGAACGGTTAATGCTTGATTGCAAATTCTTCTGGTGCTATATGGAGCCCATTTGTCTGTCCGTCTTCTGTTAACCTCCTCTCTTCGCCTCTTTAAAGTGCCCTTCTGTGTGTAAGTGAAAAGGATGAAGACATTTTGCATATTGAAGAAACCTCTGAGAATACAGTACGTCCATTCCCTAGAAACTTGCGACTTGTGAGGCATGAGGTAACTGTGCCTCATGCCTCAGTGATGTCACAACTTAGTGGTGGATTGATGGGCTGAACATTGGTTAAGTCAAATAGCTGCCTCTGTGTATTGGTGACAGGTAGACATTAGGCCCAGATTTATCAAAGCTTGGAAAGATAAAGTACCACCCAATCAGCTCCTGTCATTTTTCAAACACTGCCTGTAATATGATAGGAGCTGATTGGCTGGTACTTTATCACTGTCCACTTTATCTCTCCAAGCTTTGATAAACCTGGTACAAAATTTCTTCCCTTGGTCCACAGAACCCATTTCTTCTCTCTACCTCATTCCTTTTCTCTACCTCTTCCACTTATATATTCTGTCCTCTTGCAACATTCACTTCTCTTCCACCCGTCTTCCCTAGGTTCCCCGCCAAATGATCACTATTTTTGTAGCGAGGCGATGTCTTTCCTTAATGTAGACAATAGAGTACTCCAATAATAATATGAGACTGGCAGCTAATATGAAGGTTGCCGGTGTAGAGTATCTCTCATCACTTTGCTCAGACTTGTCGCCAGGTTTGAATGTAGACACCATGATGGTCAGTGACGCTCCTTGGCTGCAATCTCCTAGCAGTCACAATGTCCCCATTGCCTTTTGGTGCTATATTCTGTATAATAGGGGCGTACGCTTTCTGGTTTCAGCAAGTAAATGATCTTCATTTGCCTTGTAAAAACTGAGATTAGAAAGGCTTTATGTCCCCCCTAAATCCCTCTCTGACCAAAGCATTCGGACATCTGCAACTGCTGCCATCCCCTCATCCGTCATCTACTATATGCTGGAAACTGTTCTTTGTTTGTTTTTGTTTTTTTTAACCCCCTGAATTTATAAATAAACTGCTTTAAGAGAATATGATTTTGTAAAGTTTACTTTATAAAAGGAAAATGTATAAAATGGGTAAGGGACAGGAGGGGGGGGGGGTCTCATGTTTAGCGGCAAATTGTTTTGTGTAAATGATTTCCAAAAGGTACAAATGGGTACGTGTCCCCATAGGGCAAGGGTCGCCAATGGCCTGCGGTCACCTGCAGAAGTACAGCCCCCATCTTGGAATCCTCTGGATAGTCCGTACTGGAATTCAGCAACTCTGCCCCACTGGGCGCGGTTTTGGTGATGTCACTGTATGCGTTGTGGCCAGTCCAGCACTCTGCTGCTCTGCCTCCAGTCTGCCCCACAGCCACCTCGGAGTACCTTTTTCTGGCCACGGGCTTGACTAGAGTGCCGTGTATGTGTGTGGTGGAGAGGACTGGTGGTGAAGACATGTCGGGGGCCTCTGGGCTAACAGTATAAAAGGCACAAGGGGCCTCAGAGGCCTGACTCATATCTAGGTCTACATCTGAGGAGCTTTGGGCATATAAGTGCGGGGATGACTGAGTGCTCTGGGATTGGCATATTAAGGGGTGTGATTGGGGGGGTTACGAGGCTAGTATATACAGGGGTATGATTAAAGTGGCTCTGTGACATATTGCCAGTCAGTATGTGGCATACTGTCAATAAGGGGCATTGTGGAGTGGCATTTATCAATTGGGGCATTACTGTTTGGCATATTCTAAATTGGGTGACACTGCTGTGTGGCATATTATGCATCTCCTCATTGTGAGCAAAATTGAAATCTAAAATCATTCAAAATAAGTTTCAAGGTGTTTTTGTTTTTTTTCTGTGGGGTGTAACTACCTGAAAGCTTTACATGAAGTATCTGACCTGCATTCATTCTCAATTTCCTTATTGGAGCCTCACACTGCCTTTCATATACCTTGAACTCAGGCCCGGCAACAGGACGAACCCTTGTGCTGGATCCCAAGATTCCAAAGCTCCTCAGGAATCTCGGGAGTCCAGTTCATGTGGTCCCCTTGCCTGCGCTGCTGCTATATTCAGAAGTACATAGGCAGAAAGAGAGGGAGCCCAGCGGCCGGAGCAACAAAGTTTTTGTGGTGCTGGTACAATGCGTGACCTGACTCTGCTGAATCTGAGATGAGAGAGGGCTCGAGCCACCTGCAAAAGAGGAGCAGCAACCAGTAGGAGGTAAGTGTGGGCTAAGCTGGATTGGAGAGACGCGGCAGGTCTGATGGGGGCTGGAGATGGTGACACCGGCAGAGGGTGGAGCTGAAGACATGGGGGCTGGGGAGATACCAGGGGATGTGCTGGAGAGACAGGATGATGGGGCAGAGAGATATGGGGGAGAGTGATGCTGAACAATATGGGAGGATGAGGCTGAGAGACATGGGAGATGAGAGGATGGCTGGAGATTGAGAGACGGGAGTGATGCTGGAAGGAGGGATGTTGAGGCTGGAGCATGGGATGAAGCTGGGAGACACTGGAGATGAGTGGAAGGCTGGAGATTGAAAGACATGGGGGGGTTTGAGGCTGGAGACACGAATGGTGCTGGAAAAGACGCTGCAGCAATGGTGCTGGAGAGACATAGGGGAGGATGAGGGTTGAGGCTGAAGCAATACAGGTGAGGATGAGAAATTCATGTGGGGATGAGACTGGAGAGACACAGGAGGGGTGAGTCAATGGGTGACCAGCCTGTACCTACTTGGGAAGGAAGGGGGTAGAACAAGAACATGAGTCCTGGACCCCAAGGCTTCTGTTGCCGGCCCTGCTTGCAGTTGTCATCTCTGCATTGTCCTTGTACTGCAGGTTCAGAGATGTATCTAAAGCCCGGTACACACGGAACGATATGCTCACTGAGTGATATCTTAGAAAGTTCCCTTGAACTTAGTGCAGGTCAAACTATATTGGGTGTACACTCTGATAGATATCTTTCAGTGAAGTCGTCCCGCCACATCTCTGATCAGGCAATTCTTGACAAGATTGGAATGCATTTACGGATGACGAGATATATCGTTATCGTCCAGCAGGAGTGCGCATCGTTGGTTGTTCACTGCATGCACACGGAACGATATATTGTTGAACGTTATCGTTCAAAGATATCTGCTCGTGCATTCACCTTTTAGGTGTTGCCTGAGTGACCAGCCAGTTGAGAATAGGGCATGTTGCAGGTACAGTGGCGCCAGAGCCGTAACAAGACTTTTTGGTACCCTGTGCCAGAGAGAGCATTGGCGACCCCTTTTTTTTTTTTTAAATAAGGACATAAGAGAGTGCACCTGAAAGAGGGCCATGGCATCATGGGGGAAGTGCCAGGGAAGACATAGGGGAGGCCAGGAGATGGTGGGGATAAAAGAAGAGGAGGCTACAAGTGAGAATGATAATAGACATGAAAATTGATAGGCACCACACACCGTCCCCTGCCCTGTGCCATGGCACTGGTCGCACTACCCTAGTTACGGCCCTGAGTGACTCATCCTAATGAACACTACCTGCACCCACTGTGTGTATGTGACCCTGGGGGAGATGTACTAAGCTCTGAAGAGTAATAAACTGCCAGCCACTCGGCTCTCAACTGTCATGTTATAGGCTGTGGGCCATATAAAATTACCCGTGATAATTTCGCAGCTGTCGGCGTGTACTTTTTGCCGACTTCGCGTGTTTTGGACGTGTGAACTTTTCGTGTGCAGCCCCGCTATTCGCCCTATTCAATGCCAGAGGACGCGAAAATGGGTTCGGCGTAACGCAAACAGGTGAAAAGTGCTGTCAAATTTGGGGAAATCAGCCTGACACCCCCCAAAAGATGCACTGACATGGGGGATTAATCTAGATGCCCCCGATTAGCCCTACTGAAGCTGTTTGGGCTACTTAAGTGCTGTCAATTCGCCAAAATAGCGTCTTTGCACAAGTGGTGAAGAATAGCATTAAGCTGGGTTTTTTTGGTGAATATAAGTAGACCTGTCAAATTTGGGGTACTTGAAAATGGGTGCAAGCATAATTCCATATCGCTAAAGTCAAGTTTTAAGTGCCGCAAAAAACGCACCTTCAGCAAACACCTGCAATTTTTTTTTAAAAAAAACCTCACCCACTCTTGCAGACCCTCCACAAGTATATTTTGCTAGTTTTTGCATTTGTACCCCCACTTTGTACTTTTTCGCCCCCATTTTCAAAGTACTTTTTTAGGGTGGTTACTTTTTTTTTTTGGACTGTTATTCTAAGGGTGCAGAGTGGTTTCCGCACCTTTGCACCCCAAAACCTCAATTCTGCACTTTTTCCGCCGGGTATTCATAAGCGAAACTTTTTCTCCTGTTACATTGCATTGACTTTCCACGTACGCGAAAAGTCTTTGCAATTGATTACGGCGAATAGTTTCCGTCTGGCGAAAAGACTCAATCGGTGATACATTTTCACCGATGATGGCTTTTCGCACCTAATTGAATATGGCCCTGTGTTTGAAAAATGACAGTTGGGAGCTGATTGGCTGGTGGTTTATCACACTCCTCCACTTTATCACTTTTAAGAGCTTAGTACATCTGGCCCCAGGTCACTTGAAAGATTAAACTACTGTAGTACAAATCAGAAAGGTGATGTTGCTCTAGGAAGAGCACATACTGTATGTTGTGTTTTTTACTCAATGGGCTAATGCTATTGTGGACTAAATATCAATAGTCTTGGTCACCTGTATGTTTCGCTATGCCTAAAGGGCTCATACTGTATATAGAAGATGATCAGCTTCAAATATAATGGCTAGAACACTGTTCTGTGGTGGCATGAATGGTCCCTGTAGCCCTGTATGGTACTGTACTTGTTGTACATTCCTCCTGTAAAGGGCTCCTTGTGCCATATACTGTCACCACATGCATAAAGGGTCCGGCAATCTCTGTACTGCTCTGTGTGTGTGTGTGTGTGTGTGTGTGTGTGTGTGTGTGTGTGTGTGTGTGTATTAGTATAGATTGTAAGCTTGCGAGCAGGGCCTTCCTACCTATGTTATTACCCAGTTTTGTTCTATTAATGCTTACAATTGTAAAGCGCAACGGAATATGCTGCGCTATATAAGAAACTGTTAATAATAATAATAAAATATTATATATATATATATATATATATATATATACACACACACACACACACAGTCAGGTGCATAAATATTGGGACATTGACAGAATTTTCATATTTTGGCCTCTATTCACCACCACAATGGCTTTGAAATGAAACAAACAAGATGTGCTTTAATTGCAGACTTTCAGATTTAATTTGAGGGTAATTACATTAAAATCAGGTGAACGGTGTAGGAATTACAACAGTTTCTATATGTGCCTCCCACTTTTTAAGGGGCCAAAAGTAATGGGGCTATCAACTCAAAAGCTATTTCATGGACAGGTGTGGGCTATTCCCTCATTATTTCATTATCAATTAAGCAGGTAAAAGGTCTGGAGTTGATTCTAGGTGTGACATTTGCATTTGGAATCAGTTGCTGTCGACTCTCAATATGAGATCCAAAGAGCTGTCACTATCAGTGAAGCAAGCCATCATTAGGCTGAAAAATCAAAACAACCCATCAGAGAGATAGAAAAACATTAGGTGTGGCCAAATCAACTGTTTGGAACATTCTTAAAAAGAAAGGACGCATCGGAGAGCTCAGCAACACCGGAAGACCATGGAAAACAACTGTGGTGGATGACAGAAAAATTATTTCCCTGGTGAAGAAAAACCCCTTCACAACAGTTGGTCAAATCAAGAACACTATCCAGGAGGTAGGTGTATATGTGTCAAAGTCAACAATCAAGAGAAGACTTCACAAGAGTGAATATAGAGGGTTCACCACAAGTTGTAAACCATTGGTGAGACACAAAAACAGGAAGACCATATTAGAGTTTGCCAAACAACATCTAAAAAAGCCATTACAGTTCTGGAACAACATCCTATGGACAGATGAGACAAAGATCAACTTGTAACAGAGTGATGGGAAGAGAAGAGTATGGAGAAGGAAAGGAATTGCTCATGATCCAAAACATACCACCTCATCAGTGAAGCATGGTGGTGGTAGTGTCATTGCGTGGGCATGTATGGCTGCCAATGGAACTGGTTCCCTTGTATTGATGATGTGACTGCTGACAAAAGCAGCAGAATGAATTCTGAAGTGTTTCGGGCAATATTATGTGCTCATATTCAGTCAAACTCTTCAGAACTCATTGGACGGCGCATCACAGTGCAGATGGACAATGACCCGAAGCATACTGCAAAAGCAACCAAAGAGTTTTTTAAGGCTAAAAAGTGGAATGTTATGCAATGGCCAAGTCAATCCCCTGACCTGATTCCGATCGAGCATGCATTTCACTTGATGAAGACAAAACTGAAGGGAAAATGCCCCAAGAACAAGCAGGAACTGAAGACATTTGCAGTAGAGGCCTGGCAGAGCATCACCAAGGATGAAACCCAGCGTCTGGTGATGTCTATGCGTTCCAGACTTCAGGCTGTAATTGCCTGCAAAGGATTTGCTACAAAGTATTCAAAAGTGAAAGTTAGATTTAGGATTGTTTAGTTTGTCAAATTACTTTTGACCCCTTAAAAAGTGGGAGGCACATATAGAAACCGTTGTAATTCCTACACCGTTCACCTGATTTGGATGTAATTACCCTCAAATTAAATCTGAAAGTCTGCAGTTAAAGCACATCTTGTTTGTTTCATTTCACAGCCATTGTGGTGGTGAATAGAGGCCAAAATATGAAAATCCTGTCAATGTCCCAGTATTTATGCACCTGACTGTATGTATATACACATACACTATTGCACCTATATGGGTTTGGTGATCAAATTAAAAAAAGAAGCTAATAAAATTAATAGAAATTAGATTGTATGCTCTTGGGCCTCTGTGACTGATGGGCCTGAATACAGTTATGTAACAGTACAGTGCTGCATATAGGATGACTGTTATATGTTTGGGGTCTAGATCTATGCAATAAACAATACGCGGCACATCCTCTAGTGTACAAATCCTTTGCTAAAGACTAAATACCAGGATTGGCCTTCTGAGACTACTGTAACATCACATGATTGTTGCATATACAGTGGAATGATTTCTGGGGAGTTTTTGTAAGGAGGGCTTTGGTATTAGTTCTAGCTCCACATAGGATACTGTGTCCTGCAAAATGAAATGGTGGAAAAAAAAATAAAATCAGAATTATTTGCATGCCACTCTATCCAACGCCAGTAGAGGGCGACATTGCAGTCACTAATACTTACTGTGTCCATATGTGGAATACCCATGTTGGAATTTAAATTCTCTGTGAGTGAAAAATTTTCAGACCTTTCTCTGTCTGTAATATACAGAACACACAAGCAGGCTTTCAGAAGGCAATTTGTCTATATGCACACATACATGTATAGTGATATTTTTCAGCCGGAACCTCTCTATATAAATATTTTATAGTTCCTTTAGAGTGCCTTTCTCTAAATAATATAAATATATATATATCTTTTTTTTTTTCTATAGCATCACCCGCAGTTCCTAAACACAATTTTCTACAAAAATAGCCATGTCTATATATAATATAATATATATTTCTGAATCTGTTTATTAGCTAGCCGACTCTCACACATGCATATTTCCAGAGACTGGCCTGGTTAAGCCATAAATTATTATTGTCTCCATATATATATATAATATATATAGGCTCCTATTAGGCATTTAACGATTGTTACTGTATACAAGTGAGTAGAAACATAATTTACCTCTGACATCTGGATGTAGGGTTGATCTTTTTCTAAAGAAGGCATAGAAAAAAACCGTAGAAGGTATAATTATTTAAATACAATGCACTAAGCTTCAAAGTGGCAGTAAGAGGGCACAAGTGGTTTGGGGAGGGTGGGGACTGGGGCAGATGTCGGGAAGCTTGTACAATTGGGGTGGGGGTGGCCTTGATCATAAGTCACATAAGGCTAGCCAGGGGATTGAACAGATTTTTGTTTTGTACTATTTTTTATTTTTTTTTCATTATTCATTTAAATTTTTTGTTTTTTTGTTTTGTAACCCTGGGAGCCCTTTCAGGGTCTTATAACTGTTGGCCGCCTTAAAGGTCCTTCCTCAGGCCAGTGAGGTAGCGTGACACCGATAATGACTGCTTGCTCTGTACTGATGGGCTCACTGATAGGGGTGGAGGGCAGTGACAGGCGGTGAGCTCAATAGCAGGGGAGGCACACATATATACAAACTGTTTTTATATCAAAACACTGGAGCATGACAGAGGGAGTATGACGGGAACCTACCCTGACCGCAAGTCCCTGGTGGAGGGCTATCTGGGTATACTGCTGGCATTTGTGTGTATACTGTATATCACTACAGTAACTGTTTTTTTATATATGGTTACTTTTGTGTGATATGTAACTTATTGGCAGATCCTGTGATGGTAATCAGTGGCTGTAGTGTGCAAAGAAGATTAGCCCACACGGCAGATAACTTATGCTGGGCATACACTATACAATTTATGGGGCCTATCTGCCAAATATCAGTGGATCGCCACAATAATTGTAGTGTGTGTGGCTGACCGATGCTAAAATATCGATCGGTCATGCCGGATCGTCCAGCATGCCTGTCCGATGCGATATTCTGTAAGTTAAATGTTGGCGGCATTGAGCAGTGTATGCCCAGCAGCTGCCGACTGACAGACATTTACCCTGTTCCTTCACAGGGAAGGAACGAGGAAATGTTTCCTCCACAGGGGCGGAGGGCAGATATCTGAGCCAGTACACTCTGTGATATCTCAGTGTATGCCTCCGATATCTGCGGGCTGGCTTATAAAATGTCTGTGGGTCTCGGAGGCATTTTATCTGGCAGTGCATGCCCAGGGACTGGTCTTTAGTCAGGGACTGGTTCATGAAGCAGGTGCAGGATCACGCAGGGTTATTGATCGAGTGCTGCGGGTACGCAATGCAATATCTGCTGGTGCAGCCGGGAGCATATGGGGTTAATGCTGGTTGTTGTAGTGCACCTACATACACACACACACACACACACACAGAGCAGTGGGATGTATATAATGGTGATGAGACGGTGGTATTTGGGGTCTCTGGCATATAGTAAATGGTCTCCGTGTGTGTACAGTATCCTGGGGCCATGTCGCACACTGATTGACGTCCGCCCAGACCGTGGGGGAGCCGCTGCTTGGAGAACACAGTGTTGTTGCCTTTTTAAGGTAAATGATTTGTATATTTTTGTCCCTGAGGAAAATCACTAAACATAACTGAACTGTCGGAATAAATTTGTGAACGTGGTGTGTTGCTATGAAGTCCGGGGAGTGCCGCCCTATGTGGTGATGAGTTAAAAAGGTTTCTTTTCTGGGAGTGCACCCAGGCACTTACATACAATAAGGAGGAGTACCGGCCATCTAGAGAGAGAGTTAGAATGCCAGAACGGTAGCCGGATGAGGGGTCGATAGACAAAAGGCTGATGTGCAAAATGTTGACAGGTTCAAATGGTCGACACACCAATGGTTGCCACTAGAAAGGTTGACATTATTTTATTTGTTTTTCCAACATTTTCAAGGTTAGGGTTAGGCACTAGGGTGAGGGTTAGGTGTAAAATAAAAAACGTGTCGACCAATATTGTGCCAACCATATGTGTGTCGATCATCAGTCCCGCCTGCCTCCAAATGTGCATCACTCCCCCTGCTGTGCCGATCTGGTATGATTAATGGTCACAAAGGCACCCTTACACACCCTAATGTAGGACCTGTTTCAGAGGTGGACACTGTTGTGTACGCTCTTGCATCTGTTGCTGGAGTCACGGCCCCAACACTACCCCTAGGAGGTATATTAACTACAGTGAGAGTTTTTAGAAGAGATGTTGCCCATAGCAACCAATCAGATTCTACTTAACATTTAACTAGCACCTTCTAGAAGACAGAAAAGACGTTGTAGCTCTCAACCTATGTGGAAGAATATTACAGTGGTGTTTACAATTTCCCCCTTATGTAGTATGAGTCCAGATATACATCAAACCATAAATGCCTGGTATTAAAGCAGATGTGAATGGTGACTCTCTAAACTGGTAATAGGTCAATTGGAAAACTAGAGACAGTATACTGAATTATGTGTGTTATATGGTAGTATGGAAGTATACTAGTACAAATAGTCTAAAAACAATGGTATTTTATTGGGTCATACGCTACACCAAAGTGAGCCAGAAAACATGCACATGCAGAATGATGTCAGTGTCATTCAGTTCAGAATGTGGGACAAACTTATAGGAAGTTGCAATCCGGACTTTAAATGTTAGTAATGCAGTGGATGGCTGGATAAGTAATGTCCAAAGATGAAGAATGGGGGGGGGGGGGGGAGCGTTGTGAGTTGTTCAATTGTGGCGTCCCGCTAGCTGTAACTCTGTGAAGGTTGAAAGTTAGAATATAGGTGCCCGGGGTGAACTTCTGTGGGTCAGGAGGTACGTTGTGTGTGCTGTAGGGGAGAGGCAGTCTCGCTGCAGCGCGTGTGTCACTCACCGGCACAAGCGCCGGATGGAGCCTGACTGAACAGGCCGCCTCCGGCGGATCGTGTCTGGGTGTGCGCTGTGGTACGAGGAGGAGGCAGAACGGCCCCACCGCTCGTTAGAGTAGTGTGCCGCGTGTCTCCTACTGTAGACTGGGGACTTACCTCTCTACCCTAGAGGGCACCGCTCCTGCCCTGACGGCTCCTGTTCGGCTATCCGTATTACTTGCTTCCTGGGTTGGTTACGTGACTGGAGGGTTCTTCAAGTATTGTTGTCCTGATGAACGATGTAAATCTTCGACAATAGTGTCGGATTCTTACAATGTGCACGCTGGTCTGGGGTCTTTGGTAGTAGCAAATACAGGTAAATAAAAAGCTTGTTATGCAGTGGTCACCAACGCGTTTCAGCCTTTAAGGCCTTTTTCAAGGAGGTAATGATTGAAATGGTAGAGTCTGAATAAGTATTCTTGGGGCGGTCTTAACATATGCAAAACCACCTGTGATGATTGGTGAGACGTGTAGACATTCTGGATTAGTGCAAACTGCTGTCAATCATTCACTCTGACAAAGTGGCAGTGTGTATGACTGCTTAATCTCCCATTACCATTTAAGAATAGATCTACTAACACTTCAGTGATCATCTGTACTGTTATCCACTGTGTAGCGGAGAAAGATGACCAATAAATAAACATTAACCACTTGCCTGGGTCAGTCGTATCAGATATGACCATACCAGACTGGGCTTTACCTGACATGGTCGTATCTGATACGACCAGTCAGGAATGCCCACTGGGTGGCTGTGGGAAGCTAATCTTCCCACAGCCGCCTATATCAGAGGGACCTACGGGTCCCTCTCCACCCGCGGCTGCCTCTCCAGCGTGTACCGATCACTGCTGGCCACAGTGATCGGGCACCTGGTAGCAGTCCCCTTCAAGCATGGTTGACTTTCATTGTAGCAGCAGCCACGGCTCCTGCGGAGTCCCGATCACTGTGGCCAGCAGTGATCGGGATGCTAGCATCACCCCCCGCGGCGCGGCAGCAAGGCAGCTGTTACCTCAATGGCTGTAAGCACCTCCGGCTCCTGGAAGCCAGTCGCGATGCTACTCTGAACAGCAGACTCCGGCCGGCGGCATCCCACTCTCCATGCGGCCGCAAGGGCTCCTCCTCCACAGAAAGCAGCAGCCGCGGCTCCTGGAAGCCGGCCATGGCTGCTGCTGTGTCCATCCGCCAGCACCCTCACCTCCCCCATTTGGCTGCTCTCTTGCAGGCAGCTATTTCCTCCTGGCTGGGGGCAGCCATACCTCCTCCTCATTCCTCCCGGCCAGGAGCAGCTCCGCCTCATCTGCCCCTCTCTTGTGCCCGATCACTGCTGGCCACAGTGATCGGGCAGTAAAGAAACAGTAAATATAATGCATGCAGTGGATGTATGTATAAAATATATCCCCCGGCTCTCAAAAGGGGTCTCCTTTATTCACAACTGTTGAGGGCTGTAAGGATTACTTCCCATAATGAGGATCTTCACATGGCACTTCAGGAAATGGGACAAAAATTTATACAGAGAGGATATAATAGACGTGAAGTTAATGAAGCAATTGACAAATGCATGGCTCTCAAACGAGAGGACCTGTTAACTACTAAACCGAAAAAAGAGGTGCTAGACAGGTTATTATTTCCAATGACTTACTCATTATCTTCTGGCTTCATCCGTAACAAATTGGACAAGTTCCAGACTTATCTAGATCTACATAGTTTTAAAAGGAAATTGACACTTAAGAAATTCTTCTCCACAATACCAACAGAAATAAGGAACTCGACACAACCTGAACCTTTTAAACACACTTCCCTCAAACCTCCCTCTAAGTTCTACCCCAGCTACTTACAAGGGGCACATATTAAAACGTTTACAAAAATGGTAGAAAGGGATATTGAAAAACTAGATGAATCACGACACAAACAGAGGATGAATAATCTCACCCGCAAAGAGATATTAGCAATACAAGAGCTACAAAAAACCAGCAAATCATCAAAAAACCTGCGGATAAGGGAGGAAGAATAGTACTACTGGCCAAACAAGTTTACATAAAAGAAGTGCGTAGACTGCTTAATAATGAGACAACATATTCCAGACTAAGGACAGATCCAACCATTAAATTCCAAGACCAACTCAACAAACAATTACAGAAAGGTTTACAGTTGGGGGTTCTAACAGATAAAGAATTCAAATACATACAGACACATGACCCCATTGTACCGGTATTCTATTACCTACCAAAGCTCCACAAAAATGCAGAATCACCCCCAGGAAGATCAATAATTTCAGGTATAGGTGGCCCAACCTCCAAATTGTCAGAATACCTAGATCTACTACTACAACCATACGAACAGAACCAACAGGCATATTTAAGGGACACCACATCCACCTTCAATTATCTAAAAGACATCACATGGGACGATAACTTATGGTTAGTGACAGCATAAATAACATCACTCTACTCAGTGATAGATCATAAGCAAGGCATTTCGAGTATCAACTATCATTTGGAAAAAGATCCTGACATGACAGAGGCACAATGCTATTTTACATTAGAATGTATACAATTCATATTAGAACATAACTATGTTTGGTTCGAGAACCAATTTTACCTACAACACACTGGGACTGCTATGGGCACAAGATTCGCCCCAAGTTATGCTAACTTATATATGAGTTGGTGGGAAGACCAACACATCTGGAACGATCTGGACCTTGGGGCGAATCTCGTGCTCTGGAAAATATACATAGATGACATTTTGATCATCTGAGTTGTGACTCATCACCTCTCCAAAGACTTCATAGAACGATTAAATATCAACAACAACAATCTTATATTTACAGCCACTTATAGCAGAACAAAAATAGAGTTTCTGGATCTTGAGATATACATTGAAAACAGAACCATACAAACCAGAACATTTAAGATGAAAGTAGATGTTAACAGTTTTATCTTGCATAATAGTTGACATCACCCCAGTTGGTTGAGAGCAGTACCCAAGAGTCAATATATTAGGCTGAGAAGGAACTGTTCAAGTAAGGAAGAGTTCATTAAACAAGGAAAATAACTGACAACCCAATTTATTGAAAAGAATTATGATATCACCTCACTAGGAGAAGCTGTCAAGGAAATAGAACACACAGAGAGAGACACACTCCTCCAGTATAAGGATAAGGGGAAAATCAAAGAAGACAACAAGACCTTTTTCATAACGAGTTTTTCCAAACAGTATAAATATATACAGAGAATTGTAAAGAAACATTGGCCTATACTATTAGAGGACAAAGTACTAGCAGACCACCTATCCCCCCTATCCAAACATCATTTATAGAAAGCACCAGATCTTAGATCCAAACTGGTACGTAACCATATTGCCCCCAACACCAAACGACAAATCACCTTAAATAATAATATATAGACCAAAGAATGTTTTTTTTTTTACTGTGGCAACTGCCCAGGGTGTGTTAATAGTAATAAAAGAAGTACGAAATCTATAAACACCTTTAAATCACAATACACAGACACCTCATATGAAATAAAAGACAGACTTGCATGCAATAGCAAAAGAGTGATTTACTTACTCGAATGCGGCTGTAAGAAACAATACATAGGCCGTACCATAAGACCATTAAAAGTCCGTATACATATACGTAACATAAAGAAAGGCCTGGACGATCACAACTTGCCAAAGCATTTTAAAGAATTCTATAACAGCGACCATAAATCTTTAACATTTATAGGGATATAAGAAATAAAACCCAACTGGAGAGGAGGTAACTTCATAAATCAAATAAAGATACAAGAACTTAAGTGGATGAATGAACTGAAGACATTTGCACCAATGGGTTTAAACAAAGACAATGAGGTTATGTCAATTCTATGTAAATAGTTATGCCACTATCAACTCATTTATCTCTCTACGCCAGCCTATAATAACAATATTATGAATAAACATATCCAGATTGTACTATACAACAATTAACTATTTGAGTTTTTTGGCCTATATATGAATACCTACCACATCCCAAGTGTTAGAAATAAATACACATGGAGCCATATAGAGTCTTTAACCACTTAACTGACAAATTATTTTTCCAAAAACCGCTCAGAAATTGTCGTTTTTTTATGATTGAATTAGGTCAAGAACATCTTTTATAAAACTTAACCAAAGTGATTTTTTTTTTTTTTTAACACAGTATACCATAACAATAGCAATTTTTATGGTATACTGTAATGGTAGCTATTGACAGGTGTACCATCGATGGTCAACGGGGAAACCATCAATAAAAACGTTCATTGATTATTTGAGACCACAGCAATCGATGTTGCCTTAACATCGGTTGGGGGCTGCCATCGATGTGCAGCATCGGTGCCTGTCAGCAGGGCAAAATCACTTTTTTTTTTACCATCGATGGTTTGTAAAACATCAATGGCCAGTGGCCATCCCGTGTGTGTATGTGTGTGTCATATATATATATATATATATATATATATATATATATGTGTGTGTGTGTATATATGTATATATATATATATATATATCATTCACATCCACACATACTGTGTGTGTGTATATATTATATATATATATATATATATATATATATATACTGGGTCTGTGTGTGTGTGTGTGTGTATGTATATGTATGTATGTGTATGTATATATTTTATACATACATCCACTGCATGCATTATATTTACTGTTTCTTTACTGCCCGATCACTGTGGCCAGCAGTGATCTGGCACAAGGGAGGCAGATGAGGCGGAGCTTGCCCTGGCCGGGAGGAATGAGGAGGAGGTATGGTTGCCCCCAGCCAGGAGGAAATAGCTGCCTGCAAGAGAGCAGCCAAATGGGGGAGGTGAGGGTGCTGGCGGGTGGACACAGCAGCAGCCATGGCCGGCTTCCAGGAGCCGCGGCTGCTGCTTTCTGTGGAGGAGGAGCCCTTGCGGCCGCATGGAGAGTGGGATGCCGCCGGCCGGAGTCTGCTGTTCAGAGTAGCATCGCGACTGGCTTCCAGGAGCCGGAGGTGCTTACAGCCATTGAGGTAACGGCTGCCTTGCAGCCGCGCCGCGGGGGGTGATGCTAGCATCCCGATCACTGCTGGCCACAGTGATCGGGACTCCGCAGCAGCCGCGGCTACAGGAGCCGTGGCTGCTGCTACAATGAAAGTCAACCACGCTGGAAGGGGGCTTGATACCGGGTGCCCGATCACTGTGGCCAGCAGTGATCGGTACACGCTGGAGAGGCAGCCGCGGGTGGAGAGGGACCCGTAGGTCCCTCTGATATAGGCGGCTGCGGGAAGATTAGCTTCCAACAGCCACCCAGTGGGCATTCCTGACTGGTCGTATCAGATACGGCCATGTCAGGTAAAGCCCAGTCTGGTATGGTTGTATCTGATACGACTGTGCCAGGCAAGTGGTTAATATGTTTATTTATTGGTCATCTTTCTCCGCTACACAGTGGATAACAGTACAGATGATCACTGAAGTGTTAGTAGATCTATTCTTAAATGGTAATGGGAGATTAAGCAGTCATACACACTGCCACTTTGTCAGAGTGAATGATTGACAGCAGTTTGCACTAATCCAGAATGTCTACACGCCTCACCAATCATCACAGGTGGTTTTGCATATGTTAAGACCGCCCCAAGAATACTTATTCAGACTCTACCATTTCAATCATTACCTCCTTGATAAAGGCCTTAAAGGCTGAAACGGGATGGAGATCACTGCATAACAAGCTTTTTATTTACCTGTATTTGCTACTACCAAAGACCCCAGACCAGCGTGCACATTGTAAGAATCCGACACTATTGTTGAAGATTTACATCGTTCATCAGGACAACAATACTTGAAGAACCCTCCAGTCACGTAACCAACCCAGGAAGCAAGCACTACGGATAGCCAAACAGGAGCCGGCATGGTAGGCGCGGTGCCCTCTAGGGTAGAGAGGCAAGTCCCCCGTCTACAGTAGGAGACACGCGGGACACTACTCTAACGAACGGTGGGGCTGTTCTGCCTCCTCCTCGGACCACAGCGCACACCCAGACACGATCCGCCGGAGGCGGCCTGTTCAGTCAGGCGCCATCCGGCGCTTGTGCCGGTGAGTGACACACGCGCTGCAGTGAGACTGCCTCTCCCCTACAGCACACACCGTACCTCCTGACCCAAAGAAGATCACCCCGGGCACCTATATTATAACTTTCAACCTTCACGGAGTTACAGTTAGTGGGACGCCGCAATTGAACAACTCACAAAACACCCCCCCCCACATTCTTCATCTTTGGACATTACTTATCCAGCCATCCACTGCATTACTAACATTTAAAGTCCGGATTATAATTTCCCATCAGTTTGTCCCACATTCTGAACTGAATGACACTGACTTCATTCTGCATGTGCATGTTTTCTGGCTCACTTTGGTGTAGCATATGACCCAATAAAATACCATTGTTTTTAGACTATTTGTACTAGTATACTGCCATACTACCCTATAACACACAGAATTCAGTATACTGTCTCTATTTTTCCAATTGACCTATTACCAGTTTAGAGAGTCACCATTCACATCTGCTTTAATACCAGGCATTTATGGTTTGATGTATATCTGGACTCATACTACATAAGGGGGAAATTGTAAACACCACTGTAATATACTTCCACATAGGTTGAGAGCTACAACGTCTTTTTCTGTTTATATGTATTGTTATAGGTGAGGGTACCTATACGTTGTCAGCAGCTTACCACCATCAGGCAAGCTCAATGCGCAGGTCTACTCTGCTCCATTAACCTTCTAGAAGATAATAGCTAGAATCTGATTGGTTGCTATGGGCAACAACACTTCTAAAAACTCTCACTTTAGTAAATATACCCCCTAGTGTAGTAGGCAGCATCTGAATGTGCATGTTTTCCATGTCTCCACAATCAAGTGAAATTATTAGCTCCACCTGTGGACCTTTTAAAATGTGTCATTGAGTAATGACTACACCTGTGCACCTGCTGGGTGACCTGGAAAATGTGACCTGTGTGGGGTCCTGAGGACCGAGTTTGAGAACCACTGATTTAGAGTATACAGTAGCAGCATTGTGCCTAGACTCTATGTAACGCATGCACTGTAGGGTTTTTCAGAGATGTTCACGCATGTGCAGTCTCACACCGGGCCGCCAGGTAATTCCACGGAGGGAACCCACTCATTTCAGACCATGCCCCTTTCTGAGGGGGCGGGGCTTAGTGGACCATATGCGGGGGTGGGGAAGGGCGCAGGGGCTTGCCTCAGATGCACACTGAATGAACTGGCCCCAGCATCAGCATGTCTTTAATCTGGCTAACGCCGGGGCCTGGAGATGCTTAGCAGTAGTACTACGGAGGGGGCGGGGCTGCCTGATGACACCTCAGAACTCTCAGCCAGTGATCAGAAGGGTCTGAAGTAAGTTGAACTGTCTGCTTCAGACTCCTCTTATCACTGGCTGAGAGGTCTGCGGAGTCATCAAGCATCAGCCCCACCCCCACCCCAGTGCACAGCCTTGTACAGCACCGCAGTCAGACTCAACGGAGCCTTTCCCTTTCTGGCTGGTGTTCATTGTAGGTAAGTGTAGCCTGGGGTAGAGGGGTGGGCACAAAATGTGGTATAGGTTTAGGGTGCACAGTGTGGAATAGGGAGTAGAGTAGGGGGTGGGGAGCACAGTGTGGGATGGGTAGCACAGTGTGGGATGGGGAGCACAGTGTGGAATAGGTAGCACAGTGTGGGATGGGGAGCACAGTGTGGAATATGGAGTAGAGTAGGGGGTGGGGAGCACAGTGTGGGATGGGTAACATAGTGGGGGATGGGTGCAGGGGATGGGCTGGGGAGCACAGTGTGGAATAGGGGCAGGGATGGGCTGGGGAGCACAGTGTGGGACGTTGGCGGGGATGGGATGGGGAGCACAGTGTGGGCTGGGGAGCACAGTGTGGGACGTTGGCGGGGATGGGATGGGGAGCACAATGTGGAATAAGGGCGGGGATGGGATGAGGAGCACAGTGTGGAATAGGGATTGGGATGGGATGGGGAGCACAGTGTGGGATGGGGAGCACAGTGTGGAATAGAGGCAGGGATGGGATGAGTAGCACAGTGTGGGACATTGGCGGGGATGGGCTGGGTAGCACAGTGTGGGCTGGGGAGCACAGTGTGGAATAGGGGCGGGGATGGTATGGGGAGCACAGTGTGGAACATTGGCGGGTATGGGCTGGGTAGCACAGTGTGGAATAGGGGCGGGGATGGGATGAGGAGCACAGTGTGGGACGTTGGCGGGGATGGGCTGGGTAGCACAGTGTGGAATAGGGGCGGGGATGGGATGGGGAGCACAGTGTGGAATAGGGGCGGGGATGGGATGGGGAGCACAGTGTGGGACATTGGCGGGGATGGGCTGGGTAGCACAGTGTGGAATAGGGGATGGGATGGGGAGCACAGTGTGGAATAGGGGCGGGGATGGGATGGGGAGTACAGTGTGGAATAGGGGCGGGATGGGATGGGGAGCACAGTGTGGAATAGGGGCGGGGATGGGATGGGGAGCACAGTGTGGAATAGGGGCGGGGATGGGATGGGGAGCACAGTGTGGAATAGAGGCGGGGATGGGCTGGGTAGCACAGTGTGGAATAGGGGCGGGGATGGGATGGGGAGCACAGTGTGGGACGCTGGCGGGGATGGGATGGGAGCATAGTGTGGGATGGGGGCGAGGATGGGATGGGGAGCATAGGGTGTAATGGGGCATGGATGGTATGGGGAGCACAGGGTGTAATAGGGACGTGGATGGGATGGGGAACACAGTATGGGATAGGTAGCACAGTGTGGAATAGTGGCGGGGATGGGATGGGGAGCATAGGGTGTAATGGGAGCATGGATGGTATGGGGAGCACAGGGTGTAATAGGGACGTGGATGGTATGTGGAGCACAGCATGGTAGGGGGGTGTGGATGGGATTGGGAGCACAGTATGGGATAGGTAGCACAGTGTGGGATGGGGAGCACAGTGTGGAATAGTGGTGGGGATGGGATGGGGAGCACAGTGTGGGATGGGGAGCACAGTATGGGATGGGTAGCACAGTGTGGGATGGGGAGCACAGTGTGGAATAGTGGCGGGGATGGGATGGGGAGCATAGGGTGTAATGGGAGCATGGATGGTATGGGGAGCACAGGGTGTAATAGGGACGTGGATGGTATGGGGAGCACAGCATGGTAGGGGGGTGTGGATGGGATTGGGAGCACAGTATGGGATAGGTAGCACAGTGTGGAATGGGGAGCACAGTGTGGAATAGTGGTGGGGATGGGATGGGGAGCACAGTGTGGGACGTTGGCGGGGATAGGATGGGAAGCACAGTGTGGGACGTTGGCGGGGATAGGATGGGGAGCACAGTGTGGGACGTTGGCGGGGATGGGATGGGGAGCACAGTGTGGGACGTTGGTGGGGATGGGCTGGGTAGCACAGTGTGGGATAGGGGCGGGGATGGGATGGGGAGCACAGTGTGGAATAGGGGAGGGGATGGGATGGGGAACACAGTGTGGAATAGAGGTGGGGATGGGCTGGGTAGCACAGTGTGGAATAGTGGTGGGGATGGGATGGGGAGCACAGTGTGGGACGCTGGCGGGGATAGGATGGGAAGCACAGTGTGGGACGTTGGCGGGGATAGGATGGGGAGCACAGTGTGGGACGTTGGCGGGGATGGGATGGGGAGCACAGTGTGGGACGTTGGTGGGGATGGGCTGGGTAGCACAGTGTGGGATAGGGGCGGGGATGGGATGGGGAGCACAGTGTGGAATAGGGGAGGGGATGGGATGGGGAACACAGTGTGGAATAGAGGTGGGGATGGGCTGGGTAGCACAGTGTGGAATAGGGGCGGGGATGGGATGGGGAGCACAGTGTGGGACGCTGGCGGGGATGGGATGGGGAGCATAGTGTGGGATGGGGGCGAGGATGGGATGGGGAGCATAGGGTGTAATGGGGGCATGGATGGTATGGGGAGCACAGGGTGTAATAGGGACGTGGAAGGGATGGGGAGCACAGTATGGGATGGGGAGCACAGTATGGGATGGGTAGCACAGTGTGGGATGGGGAGCACAGTGTGGAATAGTGGCGGGGATGGGATGGGGAGCATAGGGTGTAATGGGAGCATGGATGGTATGGGGAGCACAGGGTGTAATAGGGACGTGGATGGTATGGGGAGCACAGCATGGTAGGGGGGTGTGGATGGGATTGGGAGCACAGTATGGGATAGGTAGCACAGTGTGGAATGGGGAGCACAGTGTGGAATAGTGGTGGGGATGGGATGGGGAGCACAGTGTGGGACGTTGGCGGGGATAGGATGGGAAGCACAGTGTGGGACGTTGGCGGGGATAGGATGGGGAGCACAGTGTGGAATAGTGGTGGGGATGGGATGGGGAGCACAGTGTGGGATGGGGGCGAGGATGGGCTGGGGAGCACAGTGTGGAATAGGGGTGGGGATGGGGAGCACAGTGTGGGACGTTGGCGGGGATAGGATGGGGAGCACAGTGTGGGACGTTGGCCTGGATAGGATGGGGAGCACAGTGTGGGATGGGAGCGAGGATGGGATAGGGAGCACAGGGTGTAATGGGGGCGTGGATGGTATGGGGAGCACAGGTTGTAATGGGGGCGTGGATGGTACGGGGAGCACAGAGTGGGAGGGGGGCGTGGATGGGATGGGAAGCACAGTGTGTAATGGGGGCCTGGATGGTATGGGGAGCATAGGGTGTAATGGGGGCGTGGATGGTATGGGGAGCACAGCGTGGGAGGGGGGCGTGGATGGGATGGGGAGCACAGTGTGGGAGGGGGGGTGTGGATGGGATGGGTAGCACAGTGTGGGATGGGGTGGGGGAGCACAGTGCAGGATGGGAGTGGGGATGGGGTGGGGAGTATGCATGTATTTGTGTGTGTGTGTGTATGTATATACTGTGTCAGTTTTTCAGCGGCCCCTAACACTGCATTCCCCTGGGGGCCCTTCTTGTCCCAGTCCGACACTGCCGCTGAGTGCAACATTTCAGGCAACTCAGTATCAGATCCAATTTGTCTTAGAAATCTCAGACAGTAATCTATGGACTATTCCTGGGTAACATTGACATTGTCCGGATTTAGATATCTATTGTGCGTCACATTGATGTAGATTAAGTTACTGGTTATAGTGAAGTACCTGCATTGTCCCGCTAAGCAGCGACTTGATGTGGTGCCAGTCACTATAATGAGGGTGATCAGCAGCACTGCTGCGGTTCCTATTGTTAGAATAATTCTGTATGAAACGGGCAATGCCGGAACAGACTTCTCCTCTTTACCTGGAAATGAAAATAAGAAGTTCCTGAGATGCATTAACAAGTGCTGCAGTTTCATACGGACACTACACCTGTAAGATCAGCTCATAGACCGCTCCATCTGAAAAGCCGGACGGTACTCCCATCTAACTACACGCGGCTCACAGGTCTGTGTCTCCGCCGCTAAGCCTGCTTTAATTATTAGACCTCAAGATCTCCAGCACAGTGTGAAGCGTACTATTGACTTTACCGGATCTCCGTGTTCCTGAACTAACAAAGCCTTTCATTCTGATATTAAGTAGCAGCAAATGTTTTGCCTACATTGGTGGGATACTACAATCAGACTCGATTTGCAGCACGAGCTGAAAGATTATTGCTGAACTATTGCTCATTCTCAAGCACTGGAATAGATATAATGTATTATCTACATCAGTGGTGTCAAATTCAGGCCATCCAGCTGCAGTGGAACTACACATCCCAGTATGACCTGCCACAGTTTTAGCATGCCCTAATAGATGTGTGGTTCCACTGGGATGCAGTCAGGAAACCGACGGTCGCAATGGCGACTGTCAAATCCCGGCAAGGTACTAATGACAGGCATCGAAATCCCAATGCCTGTCATTAGACCTACGTCGGGAGCCCAACAACCAGCATACCGATTGAAGGTAAGCCGGGTGCCAGGCGCGGACAGCCGCGGGGGGGAGGGTTAGGTTAGGGGCTCCCTGGGTGGACTTAAGTTTAGGCAGCCCCCCGGGAAGGCTAGGGAAAGGGGGGGTTAGGGTTAAGCGCCCCCCTGGGAGACTTAGGTTTAGGCACTTGGAGGGGGGTTAGGCACTTGGGGGAGGGGGGGGGGAGGTTAGTTGTACTTACTTTCTTTAGCTTCGGGATTTGACCATGCTGCCGGCGGTTTATCATACTGATTCTGTTCCACTGCAGCTGGATGACCCGAGTTTGACACCACTGCTCTACATGTTTTTAGTGAACGCTGCTTCACTGACTTTTCTATTGTCCTTTTTTATTTTTATATTCATTTCATTTTATTATATTGTATTTTAATATGATATTGTGATTCTCAGAAATTCCCTATATACATTATAGTAGAAAATCGACATTTTGTGTTTATATGGAATTTCTTTTATATGGATTTTTATATTGATTTGTTACAATTAAAGGATGTTTTTTTTATAAGCTTCTTAGACTTGTTGGCTCTGAATATCTGCTGAGTGCGCAGTCTGTGATTCTTCTTTACTTTACCTCTGAGAGATGAGCCTGATCCTGCCTACCAAGATCCATTCCAGGTCCCTAGTGCCGATCACACCTGGGTCTCTCCCAGCATGTTCCCGCGCTCTGGAGATGACCACACACACACAAGCGGACAGCGATCGGTCATCTTGGGACTGCATTTTTCATCACACACCATAATAATCTGCTCAATATTGACAATCATTACCTGGCATTGCACTTTTTATTAAGCAAATTTCTGTGAGACCAAAAGATTGTATATGGCGCAGCGATGTGAGGTGGGATGTCACTTAGGGGCCTATTTGGCATTAAATATTTGCTGCATTTTCCCTGAAAACACCTGCTTTGGGGGGCTACCCACAAATATTATGTATTACCCCCAGTGTATGAAGGAGGGACCTCAGCAGATATCTCCAATCCCTCCATTTCCAACAGCAGCTGACCTTGTAGGTTTCTACGGAAGTTGTGCAGCTGTCAGATTTACCATGCTCCAGAATGTAACGCATTCCAGAGTTTGGCCGCTGCAGGTAACCATTGTAGCCTATAGGCTACACTTAGCAATATTTACAGGGAGAGGGTTTCTACAAAACCCCATCCGGCAATGGCCAAACTGCATGCGCAATAGTCCCGATAGAGGAGTGAAGAGAACGCTGATGCTTTCACTGCACTCCAAGCATATCGCAGGAACGGGCTATTTTGGACGTTAATATCGCGCCCAGGTCGCATTGAGCATGTGGTAATTGATAATTAGGCCCCAGTGTGTGGATGCGGGGAAACTGCTCCAGTTAGACGAGAAGTAGAGTGAGTGGCTCTGCAACCAGGGTTACGCATAAAAGGGCCTGAGGTATGGGAGTGTATGTACGGACTGACTCCTAGCTCACTCTGCAGGCGGAGGGACAGATCAGAAATCCACCTGTCCTTCGCCTTTTCCTAATGCATATACCTGTGTCTTGCTTCTTTTCTGCTGGTGGGGCTGATGTTGGGGGTCCGAGGTAATACTCAGCGCTGAGATCAGGATGCTCATCCACTTTGCATTTCCACAAGCCAGTGTTGTTCCTCTTTTTTTCCAGTCTATATGTTGCTCTTCGCTGTTTTATTCTAGCGAGACGTACCAGATGCTCATTTAAGGTAAACGTGAAGGTGTAGAACTGCAGCGGATGGTTAGTCCAGTTCAGGCAGAGTTGGCACAGCATGGCTCCGGACTCCGTGGGTGGACTTCCAGAGACGAAGGAGAGGGAGAGAGAGAGAGAGGGGAGACTGAAGCAACCTGAGAGGACACAGAGAGGGAATGGGTATGTAATACCAGCAGTCAGGATGCCCCCTGTCAAAATACCGACAGCGGCAACCTGACGCTCAGTATCCCGACAGGGGTCGGGTAAGTATACTAACCCTCCCCACCCTGAACCCTCCCCATTAGTGCCTAAACCTAAGCCTCTCCCATTAGTGCCTAAACCTAACCCTCTGCTTAGTGCCTAACCCCAACCCCATTTACAAGAGTTGATTTTATCCAGAACTGAATTACCAGATCCTATCACATTATGAGTCTGATTCAGAGCTGGACGGATGTGCGCAGACGCACACAAGCGGCTGTGCAAATCCGTTCATCCCAGCGCTGCGACCAAAGACGTTGCCTGGAATCGCCATCGGAACAATCGCGACTTTTGTCCCTTTGGCTGGGCTGCGGGAGCTAAAGCTTCCTGCAGCCTGGCCGGTGTCTGGTCACACAAGAGGCCAGGAATCTCCGTCTGCCGATGCAGACCCTGGCCGTGTCCCTCCTGGACAATGGATGCAACACACCTCTGTTTTCTGGGAATGGCGCCCAGGCACACCACTGCTCCACCCCCCAAACGCAGTGGCATGTCAATCATGCTGCGGCTTAGGGGGTCTGCGAGCGAGATCGCAGGCGCAGACCCCAAAATGTTGGATGAACATTAAGTTGTGCCAAATAGCGCATTAACACAAGTGGAGAAGAATAGCATTAAGCAGTATTTTTGGGTGAAAATAAGTACTCCCAGCAAATTTGGGGTACAAGAAAATTTGTGCTAGCATATTTTTAAGTTGCTAAAGTGAAGTTTTAAATCACGTAAAAAAATCCACCTGCCGCAAGCACTTCAATAAAAAAAACACCTGCCCCATACTTGGGGAGCCCCCAGAAGTCTATTTTGCTAGTTTTTAAGTTTGTCCCCCAACTTTGAACTTTTTTGCCCCCAAAATGAAAGTACTTTTTTGGGGTGTTCTAAAGTATTTTTTTTTTTTTATATTTTGATACAGTTTATCTTTGGGGAACTGTCCCAAGGGTGCAGGAGTGTTTCCTGAAGTTTCCACCCCAAATCCGCAATTCTGCACTTTTTTCCACCTGCTATTCATAGTTGAACCTTTTCCGCCGTTTACATTGCATTGACTTTTAGCGTACGCAAAAGTCTTTGGAATTGAATACAGCCGAAAATTTCCGCCTGGCGAATTGATGTCATCCGCGATACTTTTTCACGGATTCAGACTTTTCTCCTCTAATTGAATACGGCCCTTAAGCTACGGACCATTATCTATACTCTCCGAGTATCTATTTCTTATTACATGGTTTTACAACATTTATATTTTTGCATAACTCAAACAGTGAACAAGTTACCCGCCAATCCCTCTTTCCCACAGGCTAAATAAATGTGCCATAATGGTTTTAGTAACAAACTGTGTATCCCGTGTTAAATAAAGTTAGGATTGTGAGCGGTGGCGGCTTTGGAGGCGGGGCTTCAGAAGAGTCCAAAATTCAAATAGGGAAAACAAACCAACTGCCATGTCAAATGCTGCCAAACTTAGATGGCTGGGACTCACTGGCAGTTGGTGTGACTCCCCTATTTGAATTTTGGACTGCGTTGCAGCCCCACCCCTGGAGCCACCACTGGTGGACCAAGGCCGGTGGTGGGACTGTTGGACATACGAGATGAGAAACAGACTATACTTGTACACATCACTACTACACAGTATTATCCATGGCACCTGTATAAAGGGGAGTTACATACTAATAGTTACCTACACATATATTACAGCTCTGAGAGAGCTACTGAGTTAGAGGTAACCTGAAGAACTGTCTCTGCACATGAGAATTGTTCCGTTCTTTCTACATGTAAAACAAGGTGCTCTAGAACATAGAGATGAGCTAAATTACATGTCGGTTGAATTCTGGCTTTTTATAAAGGTGCGAAGTTCCATCAGTATCATCTTCTACTTCCGTCCTTTTGTTCGTTTTAGTTACATTGTATTTTGACAAGGTTGTTTTTTTTTTTTTAGCATTTTGTTTCAGTTATTTAAACCAGTTATTTAAACCTATATACAGACAGGGTCATAGTAACAAAGCGCCCCTCCCCTCCTGTGCGTGTTGGGCTCCCCTCCCACTTGCCATCGTTGGCCGGCGCCATCGTCCCAGTGAATTTGGAAAGATAGCATCAGCCGCAGAGGGGTCTCCGATTGCCAAGGGAAGTGTCAGGTATTATCTGGGTAAAACTGCATACTTGCCTACCCTCCCGATTCGTACGGGAGCCTCATGAAAATCGGGTGCTGGTCCCGGCCCCTGGAAAGGCAGGCAAGTCTCCCGATGGCTGCCGACCCCTCTGCTCCCCCCACCGCAATTTCAAGAGAGTCCCCCACAGAGGGGGTGGCTGATGACACGATTCAGCCAGATTGTCGGCAAGCATAGGTAAAAGGTGTGAGGCGCGAGGCCAACCCGGACCCAGGGGCCTGTGTGCACTGCACACCCTGTAGCCATTCTAGATACACATATGTATGCGTAATGCATGGGTATTAGAGATACCTGGGAAACACTGGGGTGCCAACATTGCCAGGGCTGGTGACGGATTCTGGTGGGGGGAGGCATGCTTTCTCTGTTTCTAATCAATTACTATTTATTTATTATTGGTTAGTTTTCCCCCAAAGTGGCTTGTAAAGGGGGTAGAATTCGGCAGGCCAAGCTGCTCAGATGGAATACGAGAAATTGATTCTTTTTTTGTAATAATACAGGTTATGGTGCATACACACGGTCAGATTTTTCTTCAGATCTGAACGATAATGATTTATAAAATCGTTCAATCGTTCATATCTGAAGGAAAATCTGACATATCTGACATGCCTGAACGATGGACGATCAACGATGCGCGTTCCCGATAGTCAGATAACGATATCTGACATCTGATGTTTTTGCAGTCAGACTTGGACGATTCCATTCATTTTTAATGCAGTCAAAAATCGTTCAAATCGTTAAAATCTTTGGTAAAATCGTTCATCTGACAGATCTGACAAATCTGACCGTGTGTATGCACCATTAAGTTGCATACACACACAACGATTTTGTTACCAACGATTTTATGAAAGATATTTATGAACGATTTTCTGTCAGATTTTTTAAAGTGTAATGAACGATTTTTATGAACTACAATTGATTTTTACATATTCCCTTAATGAAAATCGTTCAGTTGACAGGTCTGACTGAACTACAAACGTGAATGCGCATGAACGATAATCGTTCATCATGTGACTCAGAAAGTGAACGATTTTTTCAAACGATTATCATTAAACGATATCGTTTAGCGATAATCGTTCAAATAATCGTTGTGTGTGTATGCAGCTTCAGAGTTTATCTTGCTTTCGCAAATGCGCTTGAATCAGTTTCAGGTGTGAACAATCCATTGTCACACAAGCGAGAGCAATGCACGAACGCCGTGAATAGCGCTTTTTACACCATGTATCTCGTTTTAGCACAGGAAGAGCCCTCAGAGATTGTATTTTTTCTTAATGGAGCGTACACACGGTCAGATTTGTCAGACTTGTCAGATTTGTCAGATGAACGACTGAACGATTAAACGATTTGAACGATTGAACGATTTTTGACTGCATTAAAATGAATGGGATCGTCCAAGTCTGACTGCAAACCCATCAGATGTCAGATATCGTTATCTGACAAACGGGAACGCGCATCGTTGATCGTCCATCGTTCAGGCATGTCAGATATGAACGATTTTCCTTCAGATATGAACGACTGAACGATTTTTAAATCGTTATCGTCCATATCTGAAGAAAAAATCTGATCGTGTGTATGCACCATAAGTCTTTTACCTCCTTTTGAACAATAGGTACAGAAAAAAAAAAATCCTGATCCATTTTCAGTCTATTTACCTACAGTATTACTGTGTCCCAGATCAGACTGGCATATACATTTTATATATATTTTCTGCCACAATTTGCTGATATTTCCCAAATCCTGTTAGCACCTATACACTATACAGTATGCGTACTCAGATGCAATTAGAGCTTTATGGTTTTTAAGACTTCAAACATCAGACATAGCTCATAGTAAATAAAATGCATAAAAGTACAATATTGTATGTAAAAAGGTAAAATAAACAGATCCAAAATAACAGTAACATTTTGTATAAAGTGCTGATCTAGAGATCAGTGATGATCGAATTCCAGATGATGGTTAAAATACTTATGTGATATATACTATACCAAATACTGTAATTTCTTCCATAGCTTCTGATGTACATTAGCTTTTTATGCTTTAAGACTTTAGACACTGGACGTTGTGGCCCACGATGACGAATCACCGAGTACATAAAAATGTCAGTATACCCCGTAACCCCGCTCTGACACACTCCTCACCTTCACTGCCAGAAAATATCAGGAGACTGTACACCAACATGAAGCAGAAGCTCATATCTTCCCATGTCCTTGTAGAAGTCTGCGGTTACAAAATAGTTCACTCAATGTCCTTTCTTTATACTTTTCTCTGTCTTGCTTTTACTATGTCTATTCACCTGTCTCCTGTCACTGTGTCTGTATCACCTGTCTGTCTGCTGTCACTGTGTCTGTACTACCTGTCTCCTGTCACTGTGTCTGTATCACCTGTCTCCTGTCATTGTGTCTGTACTATGTGTCTCCTGTCACTGTGTCTGTATCACCTGTCTCCTGTCATTGTGTCTGTACTATGTGTCTCCCATCACTGTGTCTGTATCACCTGTCTCCTGTCATTGTGTCTGTACTACCTGTCTCCTGTCACTGTGTCTGTATCACCTGTCTCCTGTCATTGTGTCTGTACTATGTGTCTCCCATCACTGTGTCTGTATCACCTGTCTCCTGTCACTGTGTCTGTATCACCTGTCTCCTGTCACAGTGTCTGTACTACCTGTCTCCTGTCATTGTGTCTGTACTATCTGTCTCCCATCACTGTGTCTGTATCACCTGTCTCCTGTCACTGTATCACCTGTCTCCTGTCACTGTGTCTGTATCACCTGTCTGTCTCCTGTCACTGTGTCTGTATCACCTGTCTGTATCACCTGTCTCCCGTCACTGTGTCTTTATCTCCTGTCTCCTGTCACTGTGTCTGTATCGCCTGTCTCCTGTCA
The DNA here is from genome assembly GCA_031769625.1 of Taudactylus pleione. Lineage (NCBI taxonomy): Eukaryota > Metazoa > Chordata > Amphibia > Anura > Myobatrachidae > Taudactylus > Taudactylus pleione. Next base: position 1,511,648 of record JAUIMM010000273.1, on the reverse strand, counting down.
ATGTGTCTGTACCACCTGTCTCCTGTCACTGTGTCTGTACCACCTGTCTCCTGTCAATGTGTCTGTACCACCTGTCTCCTGTCACTGTGTCTGTATCACCTGTCTCCTGTCACTGTGTCTGTACCACCTGTCTCCTGTCACTTTATCTGTATCACCTGTCTCCCGTCACTGTTTCTGTATCACCTGTCTCCTGTGTCTGTATCACCTGTCTCCCGTCACTGTGTCTGTATCACCTGTCTCCTGTGTCTGTATCACCTGTCTGTCTCCCGTCACTGTGTCTGTATCACCTGTCTCCCGTGACTGTATCACCTGTCTCCCGTGACTGTGTCTGTATCACCTGTCTCCTGTGACTGTGTCTGTATCACCTGTCTGCCAGTCACTATGTCTGTATCACCTGTCTGCCAGTCATGGTGGGTGCCTCAGACTCTGTCTGTCCATCTGCCTCATTGTTGTCTGTGTGTTTTTCCCCAGTTCTCTTCATCCAGCCCCAGGAAGAGATAAGAAGCAGAATTGTAATTTTATCTGTGACAAACAGCCCCAATATGTTGTTATATATCTCTGGTATGTCACATTGTCTCTATATATACACTCCAGATAAACCACAGAGGAAAAGGAAAGGAATTAAAGAATATGATCTGTATTTTATAAACCTTTAACTACATGTAGTAGCTGTAGCTGTAGCCACTTCCCTGTAGCACTAATGGACTTAGCGGCATATGTAATAACGAATTATATTCTTGTTCACTTGTTACGAATTTTAAATGGTGCTCCAACCAATCAGCTCCTAATTGTCATTTTTCACACATGACAGTTACAGTAGGAGCTGATTGGTCACCACTTAAAATTTGTAACAAGTGAACAAGAATATCACTCATTATTAAATGAGTTTTTGCACTGCAACAATATAGTACAACACCAGCAGGATGGGCGGATGCCAGGTTCTATCTAGTTCCAGTGAGTAAGGTGAGAGGTGGATGTAAGGGCACCGACCACTATGTTCTTTATTTACTGTATATACTACTGTTCTCAATGTAAGTGGTTCAGTTAGATGTTCCTATGTTAGTGGTGTGTCCAGTGGCGTCACTTACCTTGGTGACACCTGGTGAGGCTGTGGCAGGAATCCACGCAATGACTGGAGTAACCCGGTGCGGCCTCTGCCCCCCTAGTGATGCCTTTAAAATGACTGTCCTGTCTTTCAAGTTACATTGCATACTGTGCCGACTACATTAATAAACACATCTACGGAATATTTCAGATATGAGCCACTTTATTATGCCGTTCCCGAAAAATCAATCAGCCAGTTAATAATACAAAACGTGTATTTGCCCAGCTGAATACCAATGTACAGTATAAAGGGGTTAAGCACACACCTGACAGCATCTTGGGTGGGCACACATTAGAGCAATGATGAAAATTTAACTATAAAGATATATAGTGTAAAGGGCGCTGCGATGGGTGGTCTTTCCAAGCAGCTGCAAAAGGGAGGTAGTCAGCCTCCTATACAATAGTAAAAAGAAAAAAAGTATGCAGCACTAATAAGTTCACAAATTTAATACAAAAACAATAACTAATACACAATATTCATACACAGATGAGTATGGATTCACTAAATGGGTTGTTAAAAAATCAATTTACATAAAAACAAATAGATCATGCATGATAATAACCCTGTAGGCACTGATCGCTGCAGCAATGGTATAGGACATGAACATGGATGACAATGTCTTTCAGGAAAAACTGGAGTATAGTTGTAAGTCCAACAATAGGGAAATGGTTTACCAGCTTATGTCCAGATGAGGTGAGGATCCTATAATTAGCGAGGGCATCACAACCGGCGAACATCCAACGCAAGGAAATACCTCTGGGAAATCAATGCTGGAATAAAAAAGTGCGTCACAACTCCAATGCAGGCTCCAGTATGTATCCTTAGAAGTGTCCAGATGATGAGTGCCTAGGTCAGGGAGAACCACCAACGCGTTTCGCTACCATCAGGTAGCTTTTTCAAGGTGTCTCTGTAGCTGTCACACAACCCTTTTTATACCACTTTACATTGTGCTTAATCATCCCCAAGTGAATCCAATCAGCTTATGTAAATTACACAATCAAAGAATACAATAAAAAAAGAGAATGCAGACAATAGGAGGCAGACATAAACACATTTGATCAAAAGGTTTGAGGAAATAGAAGTAAAAATTAAATTTTTTTTTTACCTCTTTTGCTATCTAAGAATAGCTCCGATACTTAATACAGCGGACCACCCCAGGTGTATTCGGTATTGGTGTTTAATTAGTGGTCAATAATGGTCATGTGACCAAATCGTTTTGCTTTATGGAACACTGCCGAATTACACTCTGCGTTCCAGGCCTCTTATTCATAGCCAATAGCAAGTTGGAAAAAGTCACCTGACTAGATCACGTGCCGATCACTAGTCAACAAAAAAATCACATGACCGGATCGGACGCTACAGCATCATGTGATGCGTTCCATACCTCAGACTGAAGCTGTTTCCTATTTGGACAGTCCTGATAATCATATATATTCTATTAAATTGAAACGCAGCGTCCGCATACGCTGCGTGTCAAATAAGCTATCAGATCTAACGAAGTGTTTGGTCTCCAATTTCTATATAATACATTAAAAGGATTAAAATTAGGCCTTATAGTAATCATTCATATTTAAAACATATAACAGCCACATACGGGCTGTATAATTATATAGCGGATTAACAATAAAATTTTGAATAATACACAGATAATCCAATTCAGAAATATCAACAAAGATATACTAAACAATTATATATTACAAAGAAGTGGTATAGATTATATATTAAGCCCAATAGATGGATCATGGGCAATCTATAACCTTAGATACATAAGAGTAACTGAATTACTTAGATAGATATATGAACCTTTGGTCCTAATTCATGGAACACACTACGGTTAGAGGACCATAAAACACATGTGAAAGAACAAAACAAAACAAAAGTCTCCATCTCTATTAAGAGTGTCACTTATAACCTGAACACCCAACTGATGCGGAATATTGGTGTACAGGCTTTGTACATCCATGGTAAGAAAAGCATATGAAGATTTCCATTTTATATCTTGAATTAATTGTAAAAAAATAGTCGTATCACATATGTGTGATCTCAACTGACAGACACGTGGCTGTAAATAAGAGTCCACATAGGCGGAAAGAGAAGAAGTGAGAGAATTAACACCCGAAATAATGGGACGTCCGGGGGGTGAAGTGAGGGACTTGTGTATCTTTGGTAAGTGATAGTAAATAGGCACAGTAGGAAAAGAAGGAAAAAGAAAACGATATTCCTCTCTGGATATGACCCCATCACTCAATGCTTGTATCAGAATAGTGTCAAGTTCAGCCAAGAAGGAGGCGGTAGGATCTTTCATGAGAACTGTATAAAATTGTACATCCTCAAGCTGTCTAAGAGCTTCCTTCATATAGTCGGCCTTATCTTGAATGACCAAGCCTCCCCCCTTATCGGCTTCTTTGATCATGATACTTGTATCTTGTGTCAAATTTCTAAGAGCCCTCTTCTCACCCCTAGTTAGGTTATCATGTTTACCAACACTAGTGGACTGAGATGAACAAAGATTTCTAAACCCCTCTAAGGTGGTTGTATAGAAGGTTTCAACACTACTACTCTTAAAACTGATTGGAAAGAAATCCGATCTTAACTTACAATCACTCTTGTTGACATTAAATATTTTTTGTGTTTTAGAAATATAGTTATCGGGGTCACCTTCTTGTTCTAACTCTTCTAATATATTCAAGATTGGATCATCGTCTGCATCTAGGACTACCGGAAAAGGAGCATCCCCATTAACTGTGGCAACTTTAATAGCTTTTTTGGCAAAAAATCTCTTCCTGCAAAGAGTATGGATAAATCGGTTAAGATCAACATAGAGATCAAATATATTAGGTGGAGCTGAGGGGGCAAATTTAAGACCTTTATCAAGGAGAGATAATTCATCCTTAGACAATACCTTAGATGATAAATTAAAAATCGTATTATTAGTCTTATTCCGATGTTTATACCTTAGTTTTTTAGATTTCTCCTTTTTCCCAGCTCTTCTCTCTCTATACTTGGATCTCTGTTTCTTTTGATTGTGGGAGTATATCGTTTGGTGGTCCAAATCGATTCCCGTTGGCGTGTGGGTGATCTCCCTAAAAAAACTTCCGGTTTGTCATCACCGGTTTCAATGAAATGGGTAGGTCTGAATTTGGGACGTGCCCCAAGGGCCTTAATCTCCTTAGATGGAGATATTAAAGGTAAGGAGTCTGTTTTCCTGTGATCCCTACTGTAACCACTTTCTCGATAATTATGTCGATCAGAAAATGTTCTCTGTTTCGCTAATTTTTGCCCATATTGGGGTCGCTTCGTAAGATGGTAATCAAAATTATTCCTATTATGTGTAGAATGGTGTTGAAAATCTTTAAATGATTTTACAGATTGCTTTCGTCCCTTTTGTTTTTCTTTATATGACCTTACTTGTCCCTTAGTGTAATCATCCAGATCCCTTTGAAATTTTTTACATTTAATATCAGTAATAGATTGTTCAAACTTAAGTATTCTTTCAGTAATCTTACGATCGTATTCACTATAATCTAACAGGGTACTCATTAGTTCCAATTTTTGTTTAGTATCTTCAATTTCCTTCACAACCTGTTCAAGTTTGTTGTTTCTATATTTTATAACTAATTTCATAAGTAGCATAGAACAATCGTCAAGAATATCCTCCCATTCATTCTGAAATCCAGGTTGATCAGAAAAAATGGAGGGTTTGAAAATCCGCAATCCCCTAGGGATCATTTTCCTATCTACATACTTCTGTAGATTGGTGCTGTCCAACCAATTCTTAGTTTCTAATTTTAACAGTTCCTCTAGTTTAAAAAATTCGTCTATCATGCTATCTTCCTTATAACAATTCTTTTCATTCACAGAATGATCCCAATTGGATATATATGTCTGCCTTCTATTGTGTCTGTTCTCAAAATTAGAAAAATAACTAATCGCTGCCACCCAGTGGTCTATGTGAAGATGAAAATTGAACTATAAAGATATATAGTGTAAAGGGCGCTGCGATGGGTGGTCTTTCCAAGCAGCTGCAAAAGGGAGGTAGTCAGCCTCCTATACAATAGTAAAAAGAAAAAAAGTATGCAACGCTAATAAGTTCACAAATTTAATACAAAAACAATAACTAATACACAATATATTCATACACAGATGAGTATGGATTCACTAAATGGGTTGTTAAAAAATCAATTTACATAAAAATAAATAGATCATGCATGATAATATCCCTGTAGGCACTGATCGCTGCAGCAATGGTATAGGACATGAACATGGATGACAATGTCTTTCAGGAAAAACTGGAGTATAGTTGTAAGTCCAACAATAGTTATTATCATGCATGATCTATTTGTTTTTATGTAAATTGATTTTATGTAAATGTGATGTACGACCGCCCGATAAATATCGTTCTCCCGCTTCACTCACCTGCATGGCATTGTCATCTGGCTCGCTCCATCTGATGTGCAGCACATGAGATGAAACGACTTCTATGTCGCCACGGGGGAGCACGCAATCAGGCGTACACATTAGACGATATGTTGTTCCAATACGCAAAGTCATCTGACATATCGTCTAATGTGTACCCACCCTAAGATTCCTACAAGCAATGCATAATTATATCTAGGCTGTAAACTACATAGCAGGTAATGTATAAACCATTGACGCTGTAAGTATCAGTGAAATGTCCTAAAACTGTATGATTGAACTTTATTCCAATTATCACCATAATGAGCAACAGCAACGGCTCCTGTGTGCTAGGATGAGGGGGGCTTCTGCTGCTTGTGTTCCCTGCACTGCGCAGCACTGGTCCAGAAAGGAGACAGTCCCTGCGTCTGCGCAATGGATCTGACAGGCGCCGAGACAGGAGCATGCACACAAGTGGCGGTTGGACCTCCCATGCGCAAAACAACAGCTTCTGTGGACTGCATCGGCTGAAGTGCCTAGAAGCCAAGTAGAGCTGCTGGAAAGGCAGATTAGCGGCTTCCCACTTGAAGCAAACTCTCTGCTAATCGCAGCCTGGACTGGCAGTCCCAGGGGGAGAAAACACATCCTCCTGAGTCTGCCTGTCCTGTGTGTGATTGGCAGGTAGCACTTCTGTAACACCCCTAAACTGGGTACATGTATCATAAGAGTGGGGTCCCTGGGTTCTATTCCTTACTTACAGAGAGGTAAAGAGGTAAGCAGACTGGACTTCGGATGATTGTACTTGGTATTTTATTACAATAAAGGTGTCTCAGGTCAATTTGCACTTTTACAATGAGAATTACAAGTTTAATTACTATTACCATTCACAATAACAAAACAACGAATCAAATTTTATTATACGGGAACACAGCCTCCTGGCAATCGATGAATATTCCTCTCCTCCTGCTAATTCCAAAAGATTAGTACATGCAATATTTTCCAAACAACAGTTTATCTTAAATGCTTATAACCAATACCCTCAGCGTATATATCAAACAGTCTTGACAAGCAATAACAGTCTCTAATTAATTATCCTGTATGCTAACTATTTTCTGGCCAGAAAACTAATAGTTGATGAACTGATGTATCCAAAAGTCCTGTTGGTGTACACTGCGTTGCCCGGGTTGTTGAATGCTAACACCGACTTTAAACTGTCTTTAACAGGGATTTTTCTACCTACAGTAGCTTAAGCTGCGCAAGCTGAACTTGCTCCTGTTGCAATTGTCTCTCCTTATTAATCCTAATGCTGGGCATACACTGCCAGATAAAATGTCTGTCAGACCGACAGACATTTTATCTGGCAGCCTGCCAGCCGCAGATGTCGCCGGCATACACTGTGAGAGAAATCTCACAGTGTATAGCCCGACATCCGCGCTCCGCCCCCGGGGGAGGAGACATTTCCCTGTTCCTTCCGTAGGATGGAACACAGGAAATGTCTGTCTGTCGGCCACGCTGGGCATACACTGCCCGATGCGGCCGACAGTTTCCCGGGTAAATATCGCATTGGACGGGCATGCTGGACAATCCAGCATGCCCGACCGAGCAATATTTAACCCTCGGTCGCCCGCATACACGCTGCAATTATCGCGGCGATCCGCCGATATCGGGCGGATCGTCCCGATAATTGCAGAGTGTATGGCCAGCATTACTGACAGCCTCTTAGATTAGATTACTGTATCAACAATTTATCAACAATCCAGGGCATTTTGTTAGTTACTTAAGTTGCAAGTTGTTGCGATTTACTCAGCCACACGATCGGCTGGCTGTCTGCTCTTATAGTTATGAGTGTGAGCACCACTGAAACTTTCCCTGAAGTCTGACAAGGGTTTTATTTGTTCAATCTGCACGAGTCCTGCCGCTTCCTTTGCACAGACTCCCCTGCTGACAAGCTTAATAAGATAAGTCCTCTGCTCTGTGGGTCGGTAGGATGACTGATTACTTAGTGCTGTAATTAGTGGTTAATTAAAGGTGGCTCTCTGTGCTACTGCCGGGGGAGATTTCTGCTGCGCACTGCTTTGGTGGGACTGCTGCGGCTGCCTAACGGTTGGTCTCTCCTAGTGTTTAGCTGCAGAGGGTGGTGTGTATGAGTCTCTTACCACCGTGACCGACTTAGTCTCCCCTTGGATCCCGCAGTGCCTGACGCCGCCTCCGGAGGGCCCAGGACAGACCTGCCTCCGTCTATGTGCCGACCTCACAGACTCCGCCTCAGCCACGCTTCCTCTCTGACAGGCTTCCGCTTCCTGCTGTCCGATCCCACGATGTCTCCGGACTGCAACTCAGTCTCTCCAGCGCCTCTGGCTCTTTCTCAGGTAAGCAGCGCACCGGAGCGTCCTTGATCCACCATTCCTCAGGGAACTGCTGTCCGTCCCTCACTCAGGTCCCCCACAGCGCAACAGGGGGGGGGGACAGTTTGCGGCCGTTGGCACCAACTGCCAGTCTTCCCACATCCTGGACTTTTTCCCTGCTCTCTCCCTCGAGGCCATGCTAACGCTTCACCTGTCCTTGCTCACTGACTTATTAACTTATCACCGGGGTGACTAATGGGGGTACCTCTCCCCTGTCTCAGACTCCTTGGTAGAGTCCTGTGCTCGTGCTCCCCCTAATACTGCAGGGCCTTTCTGTATGGATGGCACCATCTTCTTCCTTCTATAGGGGCAGCACAGGCACACATGTACCCATTGACTACTTTATCTGAGAACAATCTTCTTTAATAAAATACATTTATTTACATTTTTGGGGAACATTCATGACTTCACTTTACTTAGCACAGACTGTTTAACAATTATGACCCCCTAATTCCGGGGTATCACACTTCCAATTGGAAGTCAATGCCAGTGACAGTCCTTGACTGGAACCGGCTCACTGAGATTGCAGATATAAATGGGGGGCTGCAGGCATCTTCATGGCAAAATTATTACTGGTTGGTGCTGGAATTAGTGCTAGGTGCATAAAGCTCTGCCTACACCAGTATTACACCAAGCCCCTCACACTAGCACATTTTTAGGGGTCATACGGTGCCATAGTAACATTCCGCACCTGGTGCAATAATAGCCCTGGCAATGACACTCCTGCAAATAAGAGACTTTGTTTTGCAGAAGACAGATCTTTATTCTTTCACACAGGGATGGTGATAGCTCTTATATTGTAAGGGCCTGACGGGGTTATAGTATAGCCACATACCTGGACAGCACTCCAGAGATAGCTTAGGGCCAGATTCAGACCCGCTCGGAAGCGGGTCGATGGCCGGGCACTGCGCACGCGCCACGTGCGCGAGCCCCGGAGCGTGTGAGAAATTCACTCGCTCCGGGTCTCGTTACAAACGGGGTGGCTGTCGATGTTGATCGACAGCTCACCCCGTTTTGTAGGCGGGGAGGGGGGGTGGCTGGTCAAACAGAGGCGTTCCTGAAAAACACAGAAAAAATATATATTTTTTTTGCACTTGGGGGGAGCACCCCTGATGGACAGAGCACCCCCTGGACAACACTACAGCACCCCTTTAGAACTGGGACACTGCACAGGACTTTGGAGTGGACACAGCCCCTATGGACAACTGACTTCACAACACAGCCCAGCCAGCCAGCCCCTATGGACTTTGGAGGAGTGGACACAGCCCCTATGGACAACACAGCCAGCCCCTATGGACTTTGGAGGAGTGGACACAGCCCCTATGGATAACAGCAGCACAGCACAGCACAGCACAACACTACACTGCACTACACTACACTACACAGCCCAGCAAGCCCTAACTCCCAACTTCCCTCTTCACTGTCCACAGCCAAGTGAGAAAATGGCGCAGACATGGGTACCTTATATAAAAAACCCGCGAGACCCGGAAGGCGGGATGATGATGTTTTGCCTCGATTTCAGATCCGAGTCAGGCGGGAAAAGTTGAGCCTGACTCGGATCGGCCTCGGATCGGAGGGGGCTCGGGGGGGTTCGGATTTCAGAAATCCGAACCCGCTCACCCCTAATATATACACACAAAATACTGTGCAAAAGTTTTAGAAAGGTGTGGGAAAAAATGCTGCAAAGTGAGAATAAAGGATTTTAATAAATGTTTTTAATAAATGAATTGAAAAAAAAAAGTTATTAAGCGGCTTTTTGGCCATCTTTTCTGGTGTCTCTGGTATGAAGGTTTCGTTGTAGGATACCATAAGTGAATGTTTCATTCATACCAACTTCAAGCTAATACATTATAAAGATCTACATCAAATTGAACACAGCAGCTAGGCAGCCAAGATAGCTGTTATAATTTATATTAGTTACGAATTATAATTATATATATATATTATATATATATATATATTTATATACACACACAGTATACAGGTTGAGTCTCCCATATCCAAAATGCTTGGGACCAGGGGACCCAAATCTAAGCACAGAATGCATTTATGTTTCAAATACATCTTAAACACACAGCCTGCAAGTAATTTTAAACAATATTTTCAATAATTTTGTGTCTCAAACAAAATTTGTGTACATACACAAAATTAATTTATGTTTCATATACACCTTATACACACAGCCTGGAGGTAATTTTATACAATATTTTTAATAATTTTGTGCCTTAAATAAAGTTTGTGTACCTTGAACCATCAAAAAGCAAAGGTTCCACTATCACAGTCATGCTAAAAGAATTCTGTATTTCGGAATATTCACTGACTTTCCTAAAGTACCAGTGCTGTACTGTATCCCTAAATTACACAAAAATCCTTCTAATCCCCCTGGTAGGCCAATCATTGCGGCCAGGGATTCTCTATATTACATCGTGTCACAATTCTTGGATTTTTTTCTTCAGCCGGTTGTACAGCAGGAACCCACCTGCCTGAAAGATACCACCACATTTCTATTGAAATTACATTCTCTCTCCCCATTGTCTACGCGACAATTGATGTGCACCATTGACGTGGTAAGCCTATACACGTGTATACCGCATGATAGAGGATTGGAATCCATCAGGCGCATTCTGAGCAATAATGCAGCATACACAGGTCCAGACATTGATTTTTTCATCACTGTTAGAGCTGACCCTTGCCAGAAATTATTTCATTTTTGACAATAAATTTTACAATCAACGTTCCGGATGCGTGTGTGGCTCCATCGTTTGCCAATCTCTTTATGGTACAAGTAGAAAGAGACATTTTCTTTTCAGATCCCCAAATAGGACAGCACATCACATTCTATTGTCGCTATATCGACGACATCTTCATCTTGTGGTCCAATGGAGAGGAATCATTTTTGAAAGTGATGAACATGATGAACATGGTCAATGAGAGAGATCCGGCAGTCAAATTCACGTTTGACCATAGCTTTCAGGAAGTACATTACCTCGATCTAGCTGTGAGGCTCAATAGTGACCTGGAAATTGAGACCTCAATATATACAAAGAGGATTGATAGGAACAAATATCTGGACGCTTCTAGCTATCATCCTCTAGCGTCCAAAAAGGGCCTTCCATTCTCACAATATCTGCGGATTATCAGAATATGCAGCAATAAGGGTGATGCCATCACACAGATGAATCTGATGACCAACAAATTCCTGGCTAGAGGATACCACCCTAGAACCTTGAGATCAGCGATGAACAAAGCCCTCTCAATCAGCAGAATGGATGCATTAAAGCCTGCTGCTCACAGCAAGAACAGTAAGCAACGCATCGTTTGGACCCAGGATTACACGGCATTAAGTGGCAAATTGATGAAATCTGCGAAAGAACTTTGGCCCATTGTGACTGGGGATGATTCTCTGCCGGTTCTCAAACACTCCTCCATTATGCCCGCGTTCAGACGAGGGAGTGACATCAAAGATTTGGTTGTGCACAATGACATCTCCTCCTTTAAATCCCCCAAGAGGAGTCATTTTCTTACCCGTAGAGCAGGGAATTATAGATGTATTGGTTGTATTACATGCAGCTACTTAGAGGTAGGAGACACATTTGTGCACCCCAGATCGGGCAAAAAATTCCAGATCCAGTTCCCCCTCACGTGTTCTAGCAAATATGTGGTGTACTACATAAGGTGTCCATGTGGGCTCCTTTATTTGGGTAAGACCACGAGACAATTAAAAGAGCGCATGGCGCTCCACAGGTCCAGTATAAGAGCAGCAATCGATGGTAAGCCTTCCGAGCAACCCGTGGCAAGGCACTTTCGGGATGCCAAGCACGGCTTGAGCACCCTTAGATACAAAATGATAGATTGGGTTCCCCCCAGTGTAAGGGGAGGGGACAGAGGTCGTATTCTGTTGCAAAAAGAGGCAAGGTGGATACACATTCTTAATGCAGTGCATCCATCAGGTCTCAATGAGATGTTGTCCCTTTCGTGCTTTTTGTAGCAGCTCTTTTCTTACAGAGTTATATGGGCTTGGGCTGCACAGCCAGATCATTGTCTGTGGGCACACTCACGATATATGATCCACTTACATTACAATATCCCCGTTTTAGTCTCTACTTATATGTGCACTTTAGATGTTATAGTGCGGCTCGCATTGTTATTGATGTACTTATGCCGTTTACAGCTACGGTTCTCTTTGATTTATCCATGTACTTGTTTTACAGCGATCAGTATGTACTGCTTGCTATATCCATGCTGCCTTGTTATTGTTGTGTGTTTAGTTGCCTTGGTGATGGGCACGCTAGTCAAGCCACGCCCCCCACAGGTAGCCGTGACGCCAGCGGGCTGCCGCGATTGATGACGTCATCGGCGCCTGGACGGGCAGCGAGGCTGAGAGATGCACGTTGGTGAGTGACTATTTATTGTATGTTTGTCTTGTATTTGTCCATAAGGTCTTGATAAAAGAGGTCACGCCTCTGATACGTTGACTACCACTACTGAGTGGCCTGATTGATTATTTCTATACCGGAGTGCCATCCGTTTCTACCTTGCTATACCATACCTGTACCTCACGGATTACAGCTGGAAGGGCACCCGGACTGGTGAATATATTCTTTGAGTGCCGGACAATTTAAGTACTGTCTATATATATATATAGTTATAAAGGCCAAGAAATTACATAGTTTTAAGAAAATCCACTATATCATTATGTATAGGTATATAATATATAATAGGAAAGAACGGCTTAAAGCATATGTATGAACAAAACTGCTTCTATGCTTTTTGAGGGATATTATGTGCTAACCACAGGTAGACTCTTCAGATAAAGCTTCAATATTTCCATTACAGAAATTCAGTTGTTATCGGACAACAATAGATCAGTGGGTAAGAGTCAGCTGGAGGTTTAGCTGGAACAATTCATCAGATGGTCATCACAAAAACTCTCAACTGGAGCATAAGTGATCTGTGAACGTAACCAGCAGAAACACAATTATTTGTGTATACTGTATATAACACACCGGTATATAATGCAATGATATCATTTTTTTAACCTGTTTTATCTGTTGCTTTGTATTTACTTCAAAATACAATACACAATACTAATCACCTTTAGACAGACATGTTAACCCTCATGTACAAAACACCAATGACTCTAGAAGTTCAAATCCACATTGTTCACCCATGTACCAATTTAAATAAAGTTTAAGAAAATTTTCAAAAACGGCTTAAAAAAATATGTGCCTCACTCCAGATAAGGTTCAAAAATATTGCACGTTCGTCTTTGGAATTTGGCCTTATAAGTTCCTAGTTGTACCACAAGAGGAATAAATTTTTGTCTCAAACCTATTCACAGACTATAAATTTAGCAAAATGCAAATTAATGCAAAATAATTCAGAAGTGGATACTGAAAATTGGTGAATTAAAAAATTATTTCTCCCGGCAGCTTTATGACTGTGAGAAATGAATGTTTCGGTAGAAAAATAAAATATATATATTTTTTTAATGGTGTTCCCAGGCTGCAGATAACAAGTGATAGTTGATGGAGCAGAATTCATGGGGACATGTTAGACAGATCCAAAAGCTGTCTCTACAGAAACTTGGTTGTCTACAGTATAGTGTCTAACAAATAAATATGGGGGTTGGAGTAAACCATTGAATAGTCCTGCATATTTCCCAGGATATGCTCCTGCCTGCAGAAATACATTTTGTGATGGCCAGGGAGACTCTTGTCTTCTCCATGTGAAGTATGGACATTCATAATATAAAGTCTCTCTTGCCCTTTGTTCCAAGGGGTTTGATAGAAAGTAACGTGACCTTGGGAGCAGAATATGGAGGTAAAACTTAGTAAACACAGGCTCAGCAACCAAGATAAGATGCTGATAGTTGTCTGGCAAGGGCATACTACATTCTTAGCTCCCTTTAAGTAGGTGGTGAAAATTAATTCGACTCACTGACAGAGTAAGACACCGTAAAATAAGAAATAAGACCAGTTGGAATAACAAGGAATTGGAAAATATAAAGTAAATATTAGTCACAAGGTCAAATACCGTAGAAAAACAGCTGGAACAAGACGAACAAGCCAACAGAAATCTCATTGGTTGGACTACAGTCCATAATTGGCGATCATCAGGGGATCTAATGATCTAAATACACACATTCTAGACAATCAAATGTGCCAACAAAGGTCCAACTAGCAGCTTGCTGAAGACCTACGTGTTTCTGAGGTTTCTCCATGCCCCCAGGCCTTTCTTGACTGAGGAAATCATGGATCAACTATAACTGGGACATTAGTACATATAAGAGACAGTAAGTCGCACAACTTTCTTAAACCGGTCAGGAATAGTTGTCTATTTTTAAGAGTTGTGGCCTTGGGTAAGCCAGCAGGGATTGGTGTTGGACTGGATCAGAGACCATTCTCTTCGATAGTCCCAAGGGTCCCAGAATACAATGCAGCCTTCAAGTTATGTCTGCTCAAAATAACACAGCTGACAATGCTCCTTGCCCAGAGATTGGGCAGAAAACACGCAGCAAAGGGAATATTTTTAAGGGGGAGATTCATTGAATTTCCTAAAGAGGAAAAGTGGAGTGGTGTCTCATAGCAACCAGTCATATTCTACAGTAGCTTTCATTTATCTAGTGCATCTTATAAAATAATACATATAAGCTAATTGGTTTCCATGGGCAATGTCTACACTTTTTCCTTTTTAGAAGGATGATGAATCCTCCCCTAAAACGACTGCACTGAAAGACCTGAGTTCACCACAATCCCATGTGTTGTCTGCTGCCGTGGAACTGGTGGGAAATTCATCCCCTTCATTCTTGTTTATGATGGGCATTGTTGGCCAAAAAGTTTATAGAACTTGGTTCTCCTATGGTGGCAGAGTGAACGCTGTAGGCAAATGACCATTGTTTGGAATAATTATTAGTATACAAAGCAAAGCCAATTATCATTCCCTGAGCCCAGGAGACACTATTCACCCTTCACACTGTCACCTGCAGGAACTTACTGAGAGAGCGGCCATTGGTAAATCAGTGTAGGAGGAGCATCGGAAGCAGGACCAGCAGTAGGAGTCCAGACAGGGGGCCACGACCTGGAGAGAAATTATATACTGTAAAATTATCTCTATACAGTTTGAGATGCTCCACAGTCCTCATCGCTGTGGCTTGTCAAAGAAAGATACTGTAAAGTGGGGATTTCCAGACAGAGAAAGGAAAGGGTGTGCTGGAACTTGTAGCTCCACAATCAACAGGGAGCCATAGCTCCCAGTCCCTAACCTAAATCATTGTGGAACTTTCATTAAAGCTTCGGCAAAGAAAACTATCAGTTCACGAAAAAAGTCAGAACTATTCAACCTTGTAGTGACCACGTCTAAGGTTATTATCACACAGCCCTGTATGGTACCCTGCACTTCATCTGCGATAGGATAAGTGAATACACTGGATGAATCTCCCCAGAAGTCTATGTGTCTTTTTGCATTTGGTCCTTATAGAGTGTCATTTTGAAATTTCCATAAATCATCTCTTTAAGTGGACATTTGTCTTTTGCTCTTAATATGGTGACAAAACAGTCTGCACTGATGAGGCTAATGAAGGATGAAACAGTCTGCCTACTGGTGGATGTTCTGTGTCAGCACACTCTTGTGCCAGGTCCTAAAATTTCAGGGGCTGATTCACTACCGTAAACAAACGCGAATACGCCTACAATCGGCTGATCATTGCGTTCTGCTCATGCACGTGCGCGAACTTGCTATTGCAATCGGGGCTGCGATCACAGAGGCTACGCAGAGTGATTGACAGGAAGTGCCATTTGTGGGTGGTGACGGGGGGTGGTCAGGGAAACGTGGGTGTGCCAGTGCGTTCAGGCGCCGTTTTAGGGGTGTACATAAATTAGCCACTGAGATGGCCTTCGTCTCTTAGCGTGCGTGGTTGTTACCAATTTCTGAGTAAGGTCAGGGCTTGTGCAAGTGTGCGTGAGACTGCGATGGTACTCGATTGTACCGATGGTTTCGTAGTCTTGCTAAACAGTACGTATGTGTGCTGAGTGAAGTGGGCATCCTTGTGCAGTGCTGCGAGAGCATTGTGAATGCAATGTATTAGCAATGGATTAGCATACTATCGCAGTTGAACTGTGCGCCTAATCGCAATTGCGTACGGTAGTGAATCAGGCCCTCAGTGCACAAGGCATTGGCATAAGGGGCTGCTAGTTACATGGTGATACTCTGAACTATATTCTGCCTTTAGAACGCTTATTTGCAAAACAAATAAGATCTTCATAGGGGCGATGAGAGTTAAATTGCCACTTGGTTGTGCCAGTCTCAGCAGAAATGCACGTGTGTGTGTGTGTGCCAGGCAACCAGGTTACATGTGCAGGGAACTGAAAATCCAGGTCCACAAATGTGAAATAAATAGACAAATATATATGAAAAAAATCCAAATATTTTAACAACATTAAATATTCAAATAATTGAACATATTTTTTTTTCTAATCATTTACTTATGTAATCACCATAGCAGAAGTACCACTGTTCCCCATGCAAATGCTATCTCTGGCAGTAACCCTTAGATAAATATCAGCAACCTGCTGTCGTGTTCTCATACATATACCAGCACTCCTACGCAGTATATCTGTACTGACTGGCATTTGAACACTAGTGGTATACTCTTGCAATACCCCACTATGTGAGTTAGGGATGGCCATTGACCATTGATGATTCATAATCATCGATGATTTATGGCCGATGTTGAATGTTTTTCCCATCGATGGGAGAGAACCAGATGGTTTCCCTCCATCGATGGAAGCGTAACCGAATAGGTTTTTTTTTTTACATGTTGCCGGCACACGCAGCATGGTTCCACCCCCCCCAACCCTGAAGCCACGCCCCCAGTTCTGACTGGCTCATGGGCCAGTCAGTCATAGAACAAGGATGACCATCAGTTGGTGAAACCATCGATGGTCATCCATTGCATAGTTGGTTACCATCAATGGGCACTTGTTATTTTGCCATTGATGGTTACCATTCATGGTTACCATACCGATGGCCATCCCTAATGTGAGTTATTACTTCTGACTTAGCATTACATAGGCAGACAAATCCCAGCAGTCTCTGCTGGGACTTATAGTACCACATAGTAAGCCAAGCTGAGAGTCCTGTTAAATTGTTCGCTGTGGCTACCTTTTGGAGAAAAAGTTGCATCCTAATTTTGGTCCTCAGATTTGATGAGAGGAATCCATTATTACACACAACTTCTATGTGTGATATAGAGACACTGCTCCTAATATATATATCAGCACTGCAACATTGCTGCTTGCCATTCAGTTGTAAATACGCTTTAAGGGCCCCAACGTGTGAACAAGGAGTTACCCTTAACCTGGGTTATGAAGGACATGTTATCTATGTTAATTTATTGGGACATTCTATTAATTTGAAAAGAACATTGTTAATTTAGTATAGGAATAGTCAATTAGAAAAGCAGTAATAGTTTGTTATTGTAATTTATGTGATTTATTGAGTGTTTATTGTACCAAACCTATTATTTTATAACAGTGACCCATTTCAGTAATTACTAAAAATAAATCCAGATTACTTTTGCAGGAATTTTGTCTCCCATTGTCTGTGTCTGATTGGGGGACCCATGCCTCTCTGTGGATGTGGTCTGAGTTAGGAATTGCCACCAGTTACACCATCTGTATTCTTCCCAGTGGGGTATTATGTACTTACTATTAAAGTCCATTGTTCTGAACAGCTTATTACTTACACAGATTGGATTCTCCAAAGGACGTGGCCACCGTTGTGGTTGATGCGGGTTTCCTACTGGTTCCTTTATGAGTGGTCACCACAGTGGTATTGGGAGCCACTGGTTGCTGAGTGGTCTCTTTGCCAGAAAAGATTACTGGTCTACTAACAGTTGTTGTCTTAGTACTGGTGGTGTCTTTAGAGCTAGTTGTGTGTCTCTTGCTGTTGGTACTATTCATAGTAGTGGTGGGCAAACAAGTTATTTCAGCAATAAGAGACACCCCAGAGGAACTCCTGGACACTGAGATGGAGTTTATACTTATTATACAAGGTTTACAATCACTGTTGCTGTGTTACTTGACCCATTCATTTTATGTAGGGTTGTACTAATTTTTCTATTTTCAGTATCTATTGTCACCAGCAGTTCCTGATCAGAGACATTGGTGGAACACAAGAGAGTCTTTCCAGATTCGTTCTCTTTGACCACTGTTACAGACAGTTCCGTTGATGTACTGGAGGTATTTGTGCCACCAGATTCAGAAGACACTGTGGTGTCATTGTTACATGGAGCATTTGGTTTAGGCTTCTGAGCTTGTACGGTAAACGAGACTTGGGTCGTTGACACTTCATTCAAGTTCGTTGATATAATCTTTGTGTTATCATTCCCAGGTTGGGGTATCGAAACCGTAATATTCAATGTGACATTACTAAGGGTAAGTGATACCTCACTGATCTCCTGAGTCTTCTCCCTGGCCAGGGGTAATTGCTCCATTAATGGGTTGTCGGATTCGATCTTTGTGGCTAAAAATAAAATGTAACATTAAGCATGATCCATTTACATGTAAGGAACGTGTTTTTTAAAGGGGTCATGTATCAGTTACATGTGTTTTCATCTGCAAATTTTTTTTTCCAGTGTTTACATCTATGAACCATGTACTACGTGGGAAACTGGGAACTCAAACCCCTTCGCATTGGAACGACTGCGAAAATGGGCCAAATGTAATAGCCCAGGTTGGTTTTGCTCTTAAACTAATTGTTGCTTTAAGGGAGAAATATATTTAAACTTCTAAAGAGGACAGGTGCAAATTGCCCTTAGCAACCAATCAGCTTTCAGCTATCATTTTATAGAATGTACTAGATAAATGACACCTACAAGCTGATGTATTGCTATTGATAACTTCTCCACCTGTGTTCTTTAGAAGGTATGACACATCTCGCCCTAAATCTAGTGCCCGGGCAGAACCCGTGGCAGCTAAAGCAATTTGCTGGTTATTACATCTGGTCGAAGGTGTGAAACAACCTCTTGTTGGAACATAAAAAATGTTCTGCGACTCTGAGAACCTAAATGGTTCCCATACAATTGTTCACATCCAAGTGTTCCTAGTCATCTCCCGCACTAGATTATATCAAAGCAAACGGCTACATGTCTTCAGCATTGTCTATGTTCCATGTATATGTAATTAGATGTTGTACCCTGACAATATTAATAACATTTTGGTATTGATTACTTTCTAAAAAATAATATAGTATTAAAACCATGAGTGGTTGGTCCTTGTCGGGGAGGGTCAGGCGACATAATGCAGAGGGCTATAATAGGAATTTATGAAGGCATAACAATGTGCCAATGCTATATATTTACTTGGTGTACATGCATCTGCCTATCCGTGTCTTGCATGCATAGGTCATGACCACACTTTCGATATTGGACTTGTCCCTGAAGAAACAGTCTACTCCGTCTTCTAGTGGATCGTTGGTCGTCCAGATGGATAAATGCATCTAGGACCACAGTCTTCATTTATTTTATAATTTTCTTTGTTTTTTCCCCCCCTAAAATACCACTAGTACCAGCCTCGTTTATTACATGCATTATTTATGGGCTAGTGAAGGAGCATCAGGACTGGCATTATTTATGCCTTTATTGTGTGTTTGAGTCATTGTGTCTCAGGGGTATATGTACACTTATGAATGTTATACCTACAATAAAGGCGCAGTCGCTGGATCTGACACTCCTGTAAAAGGGTTGCGGGACGCCCACATTTTTCTAACCATCCCTCAGTTACCGCCTGTTACCACCCACAAAGAGTCTCTAACTGTCAACCACTCTGCAGAGGCACTGGGGCTGTATGCGCCATGCGACTTAAGGCACACATCCACTAGAAGACATCAAAACGACGGCACGATTACGACATTGTAATCGTGCAGTTGTTTGTCAGTCTGTGATGAGCCTACACTGACCGAGCAGTCGTTCAGTGTAGACACATCAATCACCTCCAAACATGCTGAACCTGACGTTATCATCAGGTTGTACAACAAATTTGTACGATGTTAGATGTCTAAACGACCAGCGGGAGCGCGCATCGCTGGTCGATTTAGACTGGTTTTGTGTCATTGTGGCCCTTATGCAGTGTCCCTGTAGCTGTGCCAATTATGCAATGCCCTCTGCAGTTGTGCCCCTCTTGCAATCCCCCCTATTGCTGTAACCGTTAAGCAATGCCCCATTAGTTGTGGCCATTATGCAATGCTCCCTGTACTGTGCCCATTATGCAATGTCTCCCAGTAGTTGTCTCTTCTGCAATGCCCACTGTAGCTGTGCCCATTAAGCATTGTCCCCCAATAGTTGTGCCCCTTCTGCACTGTCCCTTGTAGCTGTGCCCATTAAGCAATGCCCCCTGTAGCAGTTCCCCTCCTGCTATGCTCCCTGTAGTCGTGCCCCCAGCACTAGCTCCCCCCCATGAAGAAACTTACCTTTGTGTTGGCACCGCTCCACGTCGTCAGGGCTCCCGAGTCCCGCCGCGCCGTCGCTGCTGCTGCTTCTACCGTCGCTGCTGCTTTTTCTTCTGCCGTCTGCTGCATCTAACTGGATCCAGCAGACGCGCGGGCTCCTCACCATCGGTGACGTCATGACGTCACCCGTGCACTGCATTACTGGGAACGCTGGCCTCTGTAGTGATCAGAGGCTTCTTTAGCCTCTGATGGCTTTAGAGACCAGCGTTCCCAGTAACAATGGGGGTCTGCCGAGCCGCATTAGAAGCTCAGAAGAGCCTCATGCGGCTCGAGAGCCACGGCTTGGCCACCGCTGATGTAAGCAGTAATGGAAAGGAAATGATGCAATTGAATTATGAGGAAATATATGATAACAACAAATAAGTTGTGTCTACAAAATATCCTTCATCCTGATACAATATTACCTTTACATCATTTCTTCCTCTGCTGCAGTTTTTTTTACTCCAAAATTATATTGTTTTATCATTTTAACAAAATAGTTTGAGATAATATATATATACGTTAGTATCTATTCCTTATTTATGCACGCCCCTGCAATGGTATGGAAACGCGCTGGCACGCCTGCGTTTGCCCGACCACACCCCCCCTCCGTCACCACCCATAAATGGCCTCTGAGATCGCAGTTCCGAATGCAGCGCCTGGCTTGTGCACACACACTGCGATGCATATTCATGCGCAGTGCGAATTAATCGATCGATTGCATGCGTATAAGCAACTGCGTTCCTTGCTGAATCAGGCCCTTATGTCTTGGAGAGAGATAATGTGGAAGGAGATAAAGTATCAGCCAATCAGCTCCTGTCATTTTTCAAGCACAGGTTGTACAGTCACAGTTAGGAGCTGATTGGTTGGTACTTTATCTCCTTCCACATTAACTGTCTCCAAGGCTTAGTTCATAGACCCTGTAGTACATTATTTACTAAAAAGTACTTTGATGTTTCCAGGCATGTATTTAAGTGGTCCATTCTCTTGACATAATACATTAATTTACAGGTTCTCAAACTCGGTCCTCTGGACTCCAAACAGTGCATGTTTTCCAGGTCTCCTCACAGAATCGCAAGTGAAATAATTGGCTCCACCTATGGATCTTTTAAAAATGTATCAGTGAGTAATAAATACACCTGTGCACCTGCTGGGTGACCTGGAAAAGTGACCTGTGTGGGGTCGTGAGGATCGAGTTTGAGAACCTCTGTACATTCTAAATAATTCATTGTGTACCCACAAAGTTCATAACTCTTTGCCCATCACTTTCTCCCCTATTATTACTAGGGGTAACACAGGGCCGGCTCTAGGGGTGTTCGACCAGTGCGGTCGCACAGGGGTGCCACCCGTAGAGGGCGCACCCCTCCCCAGCACCCCGATTTCAGCGGGTCAGTACTGTCCCGCTGTTCCACCTGTGGGCTGAAGTGGCCTGCGGGTGGTCAGATCGAGAGGTTGGGGACCCCCAACGCTGCAGCTGTGTGGCGGTGCCGGACCCCCAGAGTGTGAATGGATGCTGCGCGGGAGAGGGCTGGAGGAAGCCCAGCCAGTGATGGAAGGCTGGGCTTTACCCCCAGCCTGACGTTATTTGGAGGCGTGCCCCGAACAACGTCACATAGGGGGCATGGCCTATAGTAATTAGTCCACGCCCCCAATTTCGGTCGCGCAGGGTTTACTGCGCGAGATGTATGGGCGCCTACTTAAGGGCCGGCACAGGATGCTCCAACCCCTGGAGCCAGCCCTGAGGTAACATTCATACAAAGTAAAGACATAAAAAAAGAAAAGTCATAAATAAAAATAAATGTGAAATAATTTCCATGCTGCCCCATAAGCAGCTGGCTACAGGCAGGTGCCTAGTTTACCTGTATGGTAAACGTACATCTGAGGGTATATATGTAATGGACAATAATTATTTCATTACATACTTCAATGTATATCTGCTACTTCATGTGATATAACATTGGATCAATGTAACTATATACTGTATACTGTATACCATTTCTTTCTTACCTAGTGCACATAATGCCAGCAGAAGAAAGGATTTCTCATCCATCTTACAGTACAGCGACACAACAGCCGGACCTACTAATAACGAGTAGTCTGATCATTTTATATCCAATCTCCTTACATAGGAAGTCTTATCTCTGATGCCAGGCTCCTATAAGTTACTGATAAGTCTGGTTGACAAGTACTAAGATAACACTGTAACTGGTAACTGGTACTTTGCAGACTTTCATGCTTTGTTAAGCTGATAGGAGAAATGCAGATTTTAAATTGTAATGGACTTTTCTTTATTTACAGTTTGGGAGCAATCTCCCCCGATTAACTGGCGTTCTTCCTTCTATCTATTCACAGATCCCTTCTCAGGTCCTTGGACAAGTCCTGGCCATGGCTCCATACACAAAGCTGCTGTATCCATTCTTCTCTGTCCCACCTGCACGGTTCATTTATAATCACATCACTGTGTGGGACATAGGGGGAAATGTATCAATAAACCATAAACTAATTCAGGAGTAAAATATGTATTTATAGTCAATAATTGAATAGATGTAATGAACTCCTATAACAAAAAAAAGCAGCGCCTAAAAGTGACTATGCAATCACCACTTAAAACTATTAATTATAATAAAATTAATAATATAAAAAAGAGTGTTTATATATATATATATATATATATATATATATATATAGAATGAGCAAGGGTCCGGCACTCTCCAAAAGATCAGTGTAATGCCCCGGTGCCACAACCAACCATGAGGTAGAATATGCAGGAAAAAACTGAGTACTCTCCAGTTTTTTCCTGCATATATATAATATATAAAATTGACACAATTTAATGACAATGTACATATATCAATTACAACATTAGTGTATTCTGTAGAAAATTATGACACCACAGCAAAGATGCATAAAAAAGAAAGTATTTTAAAACGCATGCAGCATGCCTCTTTCAAATAAAGCTGGGCATACACTATACAATTTCTGTCAGATATCTGTCCAATCTGGCTGGTGGGAATGAAAACCTGGTAATGTATGGGAGCACATGATAGTCGATCATATGGTTTTAAACACTGAAAAAATGACAAAAAAAAAATGTTCAAATTTTTTACATTTGTGTGTCTTAACCAATTTGTCTGAACGACCATTTTTGGCCATTTTCCAGTGTTTGTGAGCAAATGGACAATTGTCATTTGCACCCATACATTACCAGGTTTTCATTCCAACCAGCCAGATTGGACAGATATGTGACAGAAAACTGTATAGTGGATGCCCAGCTTTAGATTCCACACTGCTGGCATATATTAGGCAGTTCTTATGGAGAGGTGTTGTAAACCATATAATGAGGATTAATATATAACAGAAATTCCAATTGTCCCCATAGACTGGGAAATATATAGGCGTTTTTGTGTCCGAATACCAGCGCTTACCTTTACCTCCCCCTGGGTCCAAGTCCCGTAAACAGAAGTATTTCTTACCCTGCGTAGGGATATGTCTTTGAGTCCTGTTGTATGTATCATCCTGCAGGGGAGGGTGCTGCTCCAGTGTAGCAGCTCTTGCGTAAAGCAAACAGGGATGGTGACTGGGCTTGTAACGACTCCTATGCGAGGTCAGGTAACCAAGAGATCCTCAATGCCAGATACGCACCAGTGTGGGATTAACCCTAACGCGTTTCTCCCCTGTCCTCCTTAGTGGTTTCTTCAGAGAGATAATGTGTAGAGGGCTTAGTGCCAAAGATTCCATATTTATATTTATATAGCACCATTGAAATGGGATGAATAGCAACTTAATTAGCAATGGAAAACCTCTGTGGCAATTGATTTAATTCACACGTGTAAAACCAGCATTCTTATTAGAAGTTCATCAGATGTATTCTTTCTTTTTTTCTTATAATTCTTTACTTTGAACGGCCAGTTAAAAAACAGAAAGGTAAACATGAAAGCTGTGTTACATACAGCAGGAAAGCAAATATAGCAAATATCAAATGTCACAGCGTGACCCAGCTCAAAATGGAAACAGGAATTAAAGATAGCGTGGGTAAATGTTAGCATTGGACACAGATAGGTGACCAAATTATTAACTCGAATAAAAACTTAGGAAACAACAATCATAACGCAGACTGTTATAAGGGGAGTAAATGCAGGGGGAGAGAGGGGGAGGGGAGAAGGAGGGGGGGGCGGTGACCACAGCGATATAATGAGACGTTACAGACCAATCTGTAGGGAAATTGGTAGCGTTAGAGGGAGTAGTTTGAGATGAGGGAAACGGCATATACCACCCAAGGGTCTCCGCAGGTGTTCAGCTCTCAGGAGTAGGGAGAGATGAAGGTCTATGTTCGGTAGAGAGCCAGGGAGCCTATACTTGAGTAAAAATATGGCCCCTATCATGAAGATAATATATTATCTTCAGCCACCTGCCAAATCTGGTGTTTAAGCACAGAACAAGATGGGGGAGGAACAGTTTTCCAGTTGAGGCCTACCAGGGATTTAGCCGCTGACAGGATATGCATAAGTAGTTTCTTTGAAAATGTATCAAGGTCTGGGGGTGGGTAGCATAACAAAAATACCCTGGGGTCTTTTGCTACCAGGGATTCCAAAAGGGAGTTCAAGAGACCATGAACCGAATCCCAGAAGGGGATAATGGCCCTGATGCAGAGCCGGACGCTCTGACAGAGCGATCGCTCTGAATCAGGGCCATCCTTCCTAACTTTAGAGCGGCCTCCTGGCCGCTCGAATAGCTGTGGGTGACCCCCCACAGCTATAGCGAGCGGCCAAAAAGATGGTCGCGATGGTCAAGACCATCACGACCATCGGGATTGCGACGAGACCCTTGTGGTAGGGTCTCGTTGCCGCAAGCCCTGGAGTGCTTTCGGCTCTATCAGAGCCGAGACCACTCCCACTGACATCACTTGTGATGTCTTTGGGGCCAGCCCCAGACGGTAGGCGTTCCCATGTGAACGCCTCTGTCTGGGCAGCAACGCCCCCGGCACGCCCCACCAAAGGGGGCGTGCTGTCACTCACCATCGACAGCACGCCCCCTTTGTAGCGAGACCCATAGCGACGGCTTGGCCGTCGCTATCCGGGTCTCACGCATGCGCACGACGGAGCCGGCTCCCTCGTGCGCATGCGCACTGGGCCAACATCGACCCGCTTGCGAGCGCTTAGCACTTGCGAGCGGGTCTGAATTAGGCCCAATATTCGGGCATGTCCAGCAGATGTAACCTAGTGCCCGCAGCCCCGCCAACAATCAGGTGATGAGGAAGGGAACATTTTGAGGCGTTTTAACGGGGGTATAGTACAATCGATAATACATTTTATATGAGGTTTCTTTAATTTTAGTAGAAATGGAGCATTTAGTAATCCCCTGTCTCATTATTTCCCATGTCTCCTCGTCCGGAGGGGATCCAAGATCTTTTTCCCAGTCAGCCTCATGAAATCTCGGGGAGGGGAGGGCTACACCAAGGGAAATAGAATACAGTTGGGAGATCAGGCCTGTAGTTAGGGTGCAATATATGAAGGGCATAAGGGGGGTCATTCAGACCCGGTCGTTAGCGCCGATGCGCTCGGACCGGGTCGATGGCCCCCCACAGAGCATGCGCACGACGGCACCAGCGCCGTCGTGCGCATGCGTGAGACCCACTACGACCGACAGCGCCAGTCGTAGCGGGTCTCGATCCAAAGGGGGCGAGCTGTCGATGTTGATTGACAGCTCGCCCCGTTTGGAAGGCAGGCCGGGGGGGTGGCAGCCAAAACAGCGGGCGTTCCCATGGGAAAGCTCTCCGGGGCTTACGACAAGGGAGACCCTACCCTAGGGTCTCGTCGTAAGCCCCAGTGCCAGATGTCCACATGGGCCTGGAGCTGAAATTTATGATGGGCCTATTGTGTGCCGCTGCAGGGGGTGTGACAAGTGCCGTAGAAGTGTGACTGGTAATGTGGGGTCATGCCCAGTGCAGTGTGGTTGGGGTTTACATAGGGGTGTAGCCTATGCAGCGTTCTCTTAGGACGCTCAATGCAGTGCTGCATTTCCAGGTGCCGGTGGCCTCGGTACTTTTGCGCAGCAGCATGACGTCATGCACTTAAGAGGCACAGGGCCATCCCAGGGCGCTCCGGAGCCGGTCTTGGTATGCCGATGTGTATGTGTAGGCCGGCACTCCTGTGCAAAGTATAGTGCTATGGCATCTGGTGCCCTCCTAATTACCTCTGCCTGTGAAGGGAGGGAACCATGTAGCAGTGGAATGGGCGGCACTCTGGACGAATTGTATAAAATACACTAAAAATCCATTTAAGTTATCAACAATTCAGAACTTGTATTCATCCTCTCAGTAATCCTGATGTAAAAATGAATACAAGTTCTGAAGCATTGATAACTTAAACAGATTTTACTGTGTTTTATACAAGCCATTCAGAGTGCCGTCCATTTGACTGATAATATATATATATATATATATTACACATACCCATACCCACACACATACACGTAAATTGGGAGGGTACAGGAGCTTGAGGCACACTTAAGGGGGCCGAAGCAGGTGTGGTGTGATATGTCGACAGTCATAATGTCAACATTCATCATGTTAACATGAAAATGTCGACATCAGGGTTAGCCTACGCAGGGGGGTTAGGCACTAGGGGAAGGTTAGGGTTAGGCTACTGGTGGAGGAGGTTAGGATTAGGCTACATGGGGGGGTTAGGCACTAGGGGAAGGTTACAGTTAAGGCGCATATCCACTACACGATAAATTGAATGCTTTGAACGATATTATTATAGTTCATTGTCCGCAATATTGCGCAGTAGATATTCCATCAACGACCAATGATGCGCGCTCCTGCTGGTCGTTGACGACATCTATCATTGCCCGTACTTACAGGGCTAACTGACGATATCGTCAGGTTCTGCAAGTACGGGGATGAGAGAGGGTGACGTCGCTGAACAATATATCGCTCAGTGTGGGTGCTCAGTGTCGTTAATGACATTGAGACATCACTGTTGGTGAAACACTAGACAATATTGCTCATGGAGCATATCGTCTAGAGGATACCCGCCTTTAGACTGTGGGGGGAGGAGGTTAGGGTAAGGCACTATAAGGTAGGGGTAGGCATTAGGGTAAGGGGGGAATACTCACAGGAAGGCTAGAGCAGCAGAGGTCATGACCGCTGAGACCTGGAGCTGCACTGGAGTCACTGCAGCCGTCAGGAGCAGGTTAGACAGCACTGGGCCAACAGGGATGATATGTCGACATTCCATCACTGACATGAATATCTTCAACATTATGTCCATGTTGACATATCACACCACACACGCTTCAGTCCACTTAACTGTACCTCAAGCTCCTGTACCCTCCCTATTTACCACTGTGTGTGTGTATGATATATATATATATATATATATATACATACACACACACACACATATATATATATATACAGGGGGGGGAGTAGGTACAGATTACCCGGGCCCGGGCTTCCTGAAGGGCCCGGGGGGGGCCGGGTCTGGCGCCGCTCCCCCCCTCACAGCAGCCCAGCACACAGCTGAGCAGCAGCCACAGCAGTCTCCTATGCCTGTGCAGGGGAGCATTGCGCCGGGCTGAGGGGGCTCAGAGCACCCCCCATCCCCAACGTGCAGCGCAGCGCCGCCGCGTCCCAGAAGCAACATCACAGAGAGTTCCATCTAACCAGCCGGACACATGGTCAGGCATAATAGGTCCGCCCAGAGGGAGGAAGACGCTGCAAAGGGGCCAATGCCAGTGTGTCTCCTGGGGGCCAGACACGATGCAATGTGATCACGGCCGTCAAACAAGGACCAATAGCTAGAAGCACGTGACTCACATACGTCACGTTTGTTTCAGTCAATGGAACATCAATGTTATAGGCGTTGCCATAGTAATCAACATAGGTAAACATAGACAAGATCTAACAGTGTGAGTGTCTGACAGGCACCAAAAACTTGGCAAACAGACTAACATATAAGACAAAGGGCCTGATTCAGACCCACTCGCGAGCGGCTGTCCGCTCGCAAGTGGGTCGATGTTATGGACTGAGCATGCGCACGACGGAGGGAGCTCCGTCGTGCGCATGCGCCAGACGCGACGAGCGAAGGAAAGTCCTTTGCTCGTTGTGTCCGATCAAAGGGGGCGTGCTGTCAATGTTGATTGACAGCACGCCCCCTTTGGTGGGCGTGCCGGGGGCGTGTCTCCCTGACGGGGGCGTTCCCACGGGAACGCCTCCCGTCAGAAGCCGGCCCACTGACATCACTAGTGATGTCAGTGGGAGTGATTTTGGCTCTGATAGAGCCAAAATCACTCCGGAGCTTGCGGTTGAAAACCTCAACCGCAGGCTCCGGCTCGCAAATTCGATGGTCGCGATGGTCTCGACCATCGCGACCATCACAATGCACGCTCGTATAGCCTGTGGGTGGTGACCCACAGCTATACGAGCGTCCAGGAGGACGCTCCATGAAAATGGAGCCCGGCCCTCATTCAGAGCGTGCGCTCTGCTCAGAGCGTACGGCTCTGAATGAGGGCCAAAGATATTAAGCGCCAAAATACACAGATGGCCCAAACACCATATTAAATAAATGTGAACATATAATGTGGTGCACTTAAATAAAATCCCAAAAGAGAAAATAACGACATTAATAAAACTAATAATTATTAATGGAAACAATTATTGTTTTTTTTATATAAAATATATATATATATATATATATATACATACCTATGTATATATATATATATAAATAATAAAACTGATGTAAAGCGCACTGTGCTAAGTAAACACAACCAAAGTGTAAATGATAAACTGAGCAATATCAATATATAAACGTAATGTGCAATTATCGCAATATAAAGTGTATAACGTGCATATAGAATAAAGTGAAAATCAAGTTCTTATAATCATAAAAAATATATATAAATTTAATTACAAAAAACTCTGAATATACAAGGCAACAACATACAATAGAAATAAAAATGCCACTGGCAGATGTTAAAAAACAGTTAGCATAAGAGAATAAAAAGGGGGGGGAGAGAGGAAATAAATAGGGAATGGCTTATCTGGATATTAAAGGTAAGTTCATGGAAGGCGGAATCAGGAGTCTCCAACGCGTTTCGTCCGATTGTTGGACTTCTTCAAGGGATGTGTAACTCCTGTGGAGTATCTGGTATAAATACCCACATGCTGGGACTAGCTGAGTAGAGATTTCCGATTGGAAGTGACCTCACTTCCGGTTTATGTTAATTAGATATTCGTTATATTATATAAGACCAATAACTAACCATATAGTTGTAATATTGCTGGATAGCAGAATCGCTCTTACAAAGAGTAGATTCTGTTTATGTCCGTAATGTTTTATAATATTTCCCGGGCATCACGTGGTATTAGCCCGTCTCTTCATTTCCTGTGAGCTTACTTCCGCCCACACGAGCGCTGTTTTCGGGATCTGATGAGGTATTTCCGCCCTTACGTCTTGGTCAGCTGGCCTGGAGGTCAGGTGTCTCGATATCCCCTTCCGGTATGTTGGTGGCCATCTTGGTACTCATTTTACAAGCGGCGGACATCTTGGTGCTCATGTGAGGCTACGGACTCCATCTTGATATTAAATGAAAATAGCACTACAACGGAGGCCATCTTAGTACTCAAATTGAGCAACGGTGTCCATCTTGCTTTTCAAAAGTGATCAACATTGGCCATCTTGGTACTCCTATTTCTTATCATTAACGATGGTCCAAATGATTCAAAGTTTAGCAGTCAGGTGTCTTTAAGTGTCCATCTTGGTACTCTCATGGTACTGTATAGAACTTCCTTATGGTTGTTATAAGAGCGATTCTGCTATCCAGCAATATTACAACTATATGGTTAGTTATTGGTCTTATATAATATAACGAATATCTAATTAACACCAGATACCAGATACTCCACAGGAGTTACACATCCCTTGAAGAAGTCCAACAATCGGACGAAACGCGTTGGAGACTCCTGATTCCGCCTTCCATGAACTTACCTTTAATATCCAGATAAGCCATTCCCTATTTATTTCTTCTCTCCCCCCCTTTTTATTCTCTTATGCTAACTGTTTTTTAACATCTGCCAGTGGCATTTTTATTTCTATTGTATGTTGTTGCCTTGTATATTCAGAGTTTTTTTGTAATTAAATTTATATATATTTTTTATGATTATAAGAACTTGATTTTCACTTTATTCTATATGCACGTTATACACTTTATATTGCGATAATTGCACATTACATTTATATATTGATATTGCTCAGTTTATCATTTACACTTTGGTTGTGTTTACTTAGCACAGTGCGCTTTACATCAGTTTTATTATTTATATACTTTTCTTTTAACAAATCACCATTGTTAATATTTTTACTGATAAGCTGACACCCACACCTATGGGGAGTGCTTTGTTGGAAAAAAACTTATCACCTGAATAACGGGTTCTAACTCTAACTAAAGGAATCTCATTTCTCTTTGGCGCTATAATTTCTCATACATATATATATATATATATATATATATATATACATATACACACACGTATATATTCACACTGACCTGTATATAAATGGACAAGCTAGGCTGATATATAAGTAACCTTGTAGGTGGTGCAAGGATTACTTTGTCAGGGCTCCCCTGCATTTGTACTATACTTCACTCAGTGAATTCTGCACTTTCTCCCTGTACTTTGTATTCTTTATATATATATATATATATATATATATATATATACACACATGTATATGTACATATACAGTACACACATGTATGTATTCACACTGACCTGTATAAATGGACAAGCTGGGCTGAGCTTCCTTCCCTCTTCAGCTAGGCGATTGGTTGAGCTGCAGGAAGGAACAGGGGGCGGGGCTTCGCCGAGCCAAAGGTGGGCGGGGCTTCATCTGCCGGGTGTGGGCGGGGCTTTGGCTGCTCGGGGGTGGGCGGGGCTTCAGCCTGGCCGGTCGGATCGTCCAAGAGGAGGGGGTCAGAGTGGGCTTAGCTAAACTGTTCTAGCGGCTGTTAGGTGAGTGGTCTGAGCTGTTAGTTGGTAGTGTCAGGAAAGAAAAACATTTATTTTTCTTCCTGCACTGCAATGCAATCTGTGTGGGCCTATTTTCAATGGGGGGCCTGGAGCTGTAGCTCCACCCGCCCCATTGTTAATCCGGCCCTGTCGGTAATAATCACAGTATCCAGATCATCCCTTGTCATTATTGCAATTACTTTGGGGATTTTATTTCCTAAGCTCCTAGCATTTACATACATTGCTCTTAGGGTTTTATTTGTTTGCTTATATCTCCTGTTCCTGTGTATGCTCATCTCTCTGCATATGTTTATTTGGCTTTGTTCTGAATTATCTTCTGTTGCTGTGAATATGCTTTTTGGTACTTACTGGGTCTATGTCCATTGTACATTTCTTTTTGCATACAGTCCGTCTGTTTATAGTCCCTTCTGCATTATACCATGTAGTTTCATCTTCATTTTCAAAAGTAGCCGTTCTATTAATGCATCCAGAATGGTTGGACAAACTCCTATCCCCTGTAAGAAATGTAAATAAGGGATATAAAAAATAGATGTAAATGGTAAATAGATTCTCACATGCAAACACTGAAGCTTATTTCCAATCTGGGCACCTGTGATATTACACGTTGGAGAAATATATCCAATTGGTTATGCTAAGAAAACCTTTTCTTTTTGTTATTGCAATTATTGCTTGGTGACACCTAATATTAACATCTACATATATATTTTCATATATTTATGTTGAGCAAGGATAGTTTTATTCTATCTATGCTCTGCAAACTGATGTAAATTGATTTAATGCAATTTGTTTTCTATTTTGATACCTGTGCTATGAGTAAATAGAAGAAATCTTTATTTGACATTAATGTGTCACAATTTCATGTTCTGATATATTATTTCTCCTGGATTAGTGACTATTGGGTATGTATGATTGGTCACCCATATGTCTGATATACAGGGAAGGTGGTGATTTGATTTTAGCTATTGTTTTTCTTTATCATTATCTTACACACTTATAATATTTCGCTCCTCACTTTATTTTTTCAAATTTTGTTTGTTTTTTTCTATTCATGTTTATTCCATACCACACACAGGTATAGTGTGTGGATTATATTGTGGATACTCTACCCACCATTATGATATTTATTATATATTTATATATTATATATTTATTATATAGCTGTATTCTGGATTCATCAAATCTGTATTATTTAATTTTATTATATTTACATTAACTTATATTTTACTTTATTATTTGAGAAGTGTGCCCCCATAAGAGGGTACTCTTTCTTTCTTTTTATAATTAATATCTCCTACTCTAGGGGTGCACCTTCCATGCTCACCCATTACTTATACTTGGGATCTGAATCATCTATATTTCCCATTTAATGGGAAGACGATATTAAAGTTACATTTATGTATACTAATTTTGTATAGTATTCTCCAGTGCAGCCTCCCCTCCCATTTCCTTTCCCTTCCCCCATACATTTGATCTGTATTTGAAAAATGACAGTTAGGAGCTGATTGGGTAATACTTTTTCTCTCACAATTCTATCTCTCTCCAAGCTTTGATAAAAAAAAAAGCAAACTAAAAACCCAAATGTTAAAATACCTGAGTATAGAACTAGGCTCATCACTTCAGTGCAGGGCCGGATTATAGGGAGGGCGAAGGGGGCGGTCATCCCGGGGCCCCCACACATAAGGGGCCCCCACACACTGCCCAGTCGCCACTGCTACTAACACCATTTAGTCTCCGGCGCCTGCGCCGCTATTGTCCGTCGGCGGCTCAGCTGTTCCCAATCCCTAACAGCAGCTGCTGAGGAGCTTCCTACAGTCAGAGTCTCGCGAGCTTTGACGTCATCATCTCGCGAGACTCTGCCTGTAGGAAGCTCCTCGGTGGCCGCAGTCAGTGACAGACAGAGAGAGCCGTGGCTCCAACATAAAGAAGAGTTGAGTCGACTTGACTCAGGTCCCCATTGTTCCCTCTTGGTGCACCTCAGC
The DNA here is from genome assembly GCA_031769625.1 of Taudactylus pleione. Lineage (NCBI taxonomy): Eukaryota > Metazoa > Chordata > Amphibia > Anura > Myobatrachidae > Taudactylus > Taudactylus pleione. The sequence continues at coordinate 1,478,243 of JAUIMM010000273.1, read as the reverse complement.
GGTGCAGAGCGCTGACATGCAGGTACTGTAGCCCTTAGTGTGTGTGTGTATATATATATATATATATATATATATATATTGAGTCTCCCATATCCAAAATGCTTGGGACCAGGGGTATTTTGGATATCGGATTACTCCGTATTTTGGAATATTTGCATACTATAATGAAACATCTTGGGTATAGGACCCAAAACTAAACACAGAATGCATTTATGTTCTATATACACCTTATACACACAGCCTGCAGGTCATTTTATACAATATTTTTAATAAATTTGAGCATCAAAAAAAGTTTGTGTACATACATGAAATTCATTTATGTTTCATATACACCTTATACACACAGCCTGAAGGTTATTGTATACTGTATTTTAATGATTTTGTGCTTTAAAACAAGTTTGTTTACATTGAACCATCAGAAAGCAAAGGTTTCACATTCTCAGTCATATTAAAAATATTCCGTAATTCGGAATATTCCGTATTTTGGAATATTTGGATATGGGAGACTCAACCTGTATATATATATACATACATACACACATACAGTATATATGGCTATATATACATTATATATAGCTATATATACAGTGTGTATATACTCACACACATAGGGCTTCATTCAGAGGCGGCCGTATGGTCTACGACCGCACGGCCGCCTCAATGTTTGTCTAGTGCGCATGCGCACGAGGGAGCCGGCACCTTCGTGCGCATGCGTGAGACTCGCTACAACCGACAGCGCCGGTTGTAGCGGGTCTCTTTCCAAAGGGGGCGAGCTGTCGATGTTGATTGACAGCTCGCCCCGTTTGGAAGGTGGGCCGGGGGGGTGGCAGGCCAAACGGAGGCGTTCCCATGGGAACGCCTGCCGTTTGGGGGAGGCCCCACTGACATCACTAGTGATGTCAGTGGAGAGCTTCCGGCTCTGACAGAGCCAGAAGCTCTCCGGGGCTTACGACAAGTGAGACCCTACCCTAGGGTATCGTCGTAAGCCCCGATGGTTGCGATGGTCTACGACCATCGCGATCATCACCCTAGCGGTCATTAGAGCTGTGGGTGTAAACCCACAGCCTAACAACCGAAACAGAGGCGGCCGGTCAGGATGCAAGCGGCCGCCCAGTTTCTGAGCGACCGCTTGCATCCTCCAACCGCCTCTGAATGAGGGCCATAATGTGTATATATAATTATATATATATATATACACACAAACACATATGTGTGTGTGTACATTCACAGCATATATAGCTATATATAATGTATGTGTGTATGTATATATATATATATATATATATATATATATGTTTATTTCATTTGCTTTAACATTTAAAGTTACTGGAATATCAAGGTCTTTTATGTGTGTGTATATATATATATATATATATAAAATGTATATAGTGTGCATATATATATATATACACACACACACACACACAGTATATGTATATATACACACTAACACCTATATATGAGTGTGTGTGTATAGTTATATATACAGATATACTGTGTGTGTATATATATATATATATATATATATATATGTTACATAGAGGCCCCCACAAGTTTGTTGCCCAGGGGCCCCCACAGACCTTAATCCGGCCCTGCTTCAGTGTCAGTATCAGGTATCAGAAGAAGTCAGACTCTGTACAGTGATGTACATAGAGCAGTGACAGATGATAATATATTTATATAATGCATAGAAGTGATAGTAAAAGCTTGTATGGGTTGGGTCTTCTAATTTATCAGTGTAAGAAGGTGTGTGTATGCCATAAAGAGAGATTATGAAATGGACATATGGATTTGTAGGAGAACAGCAGAAAAAAATGACTCGCATGCATACTTCAGTCTTATCTTCCTATTTAAAAAAAAAACATTTAATGTAGGGGTGTGCACCGGCCACTTTTCGTGTTTTGTGTTTTGGTTTTGGATCTGGATCTTTCTTCGTGTTTTGGATCTGGATTGGTTTTGCCAAAACCACCCTTCCGTGTTTTGGGTTCTGGGTTTTGTGTTTTGGATCTGTATTTTTTTTTAAAAAAGCATAAAAACAGCTAAAATCACAGAATTTGTTGGTTTCTCTGCTCCTATGCTATTATTAACCTCAATAACCTTAATTTCCACTCATTTCCAGTCTATTCTGAACACCTCACACCTCACAATAGTGTTTTCATGTCCAAAAGGTTGCACCGAGGTAGCTGGATGACTATGCTAAGCGACACGAGTGGGCGGCACAAACACGTGACCCATCTAGGAGTGACACTGCAGTGGCAGACAGGATGGCAGTTAGAAAAACTAGGCCCCAAACTGTACATAATGCAAAGAAAAAAAAGAAGTGCAAGATGGAATTGTCCTTGGGCCCTCCCACCCACCCTTATGTTGTATAAACAGGACATGCACACTTTAACAAATCAATCATTTCAGCGCCAGGGTCTGCCACACAACTGTGGCTGAAATGATTGGTTCGTTTGGGCCCCCACAAAACAAGCTGGCAATTAATGTGTCCCTGCACAAACTGGCTCTACGGAGGCAAGATGTCATCCTCATCCTCCTCATCCACCGATTCCTCACCCTCTTCAGTGTGTACATCCTCATCCTCACAAAGTATTAACTCGTCCCCACTTGAATCCACCACCACAGGTCCCTCTGTACCTTCTGGAGGCTGGTCTCCCTGGAAGAGCTGATAATTCATTTTGATGAACATCATCTTCTCCACATTCTGTGGAAGCAACCTCCTACGCCTTTCGCTGACAAGGTTCCCGGCTGCACTAAACACTCTTTCGGAGTACACACTGGAGGGGGGGCAACTCAGGTAAAATAGAGCCAGCTTGTACAGGGGCCTCCAAATTGCCTCTTTTTCCTGCCAGTACAGGTATGGACTGTCTGACATGCCTACTTGGATGCTGTCACCGATGTAATCCTCCACCATTCTGTCAATGGTGACAGTATCATATGCAGTGACAGTAGACATGTCAGAAATTGTTGCCAGGTCCTTCAGTCCGGACCAGATGTCCAAACTTGGTCCTGCCTGCCCTGCATCACCGCCAGCGGGTTGCTTAGGATACCTAAGTTTTTTCCTGGCAGCCCCAGTTGCGGGAGAAAATGAAGAAGGAGCCGTTGACGTGTCACGTTCCGCTTCAGCTGACAGTGTGTTCACCAGCAGGTCTTTGCACCTCTGCAGGCTTGTGTCGGCCGGAAAGAGAGACACCACATAGGCTTTAAACCTAGGATCAAGCACGGTGGCCAAAATGTAGTGGTCTGATTTCAACAGATTGACCACCCTGGAATCCTGGCAAAGCGAATGAAGGGCTTCATCCACAAGTCCCACATGCCGAGTGGAATCGCTCCGTCTTAGCTCCTCCTTCACTTTCTCCAGCTGCTTCTGCAAAAGCCTGATGAGGGGAATGACCTGACTCAAGCTGGCTGTGTCTGAACTGACTTCATGTGTGGCAAGTTCGAAGGGCTGGAGAACCTTGCACAACACGGAAATCATTCTCCACTGCGCTTGAGTCAGGTGCATACCCCCTCCTTTGCCTATGTCATAGGTGGATGTATAGGCTTGTATGGCCTTTTGCTGCTCCTCCATCCTCTGAAGCATATAGAGGGTTGAGTTCCACCGCGTCACAACCTCTTGCTTCAGGTGATGGCGGGGCAGGTTCAAGAGTGTTTGCTGGCGCTCCAGTCTTCGGCACGCAGTCGCTGAATGGCGAAAGTGGCCAGAAATTTTTCGGGCCACCCAAAGCGTCTCCTGCACGCCCCTGTCACTTTTCAGAAAATTCTGCACCACCAAGTTTATTGTGTGAGCAAAACATGGGACGTGCTGGAATTTGCCCAGATGTAATGCCCGCACAATATTGGTGGCGTTGTCAGATATCACAAATCCCCAGGAGAGTCTAAGTGGGGTAAGCCACTGGGCGATGATTTCCCTCAGTTTCTCTAAGAGGTTGTCGGCGGTGTGCCTCTTACTGAAACCGGTGATACACAGCGTAGCCTGCCTTGTAACGAGCTGGCGTTTCTGAGATGCTGCTACTGGTGACGCTGCTGCTGTTGCTGCGTAAGGTGATACATCTACCCAGTGGGCTGTCACAGTCATATAGTCCTTAGTCTGCCCTGTTCCACTTGTCCACATGTCCGTGGTTAAGTGGACATTGTGTACAACGGCATTTTTCAGGACACTGAGGACACTTTTTCTGACGTTTCTGTACAGTCTCGGTATCGCCTGCCTAGTGAAGTGGAATCTAGACGGGATTTGGAACCGGGGACACACTACCTCCATCAATTGTCTAAATCCCACTGCACTAATGGCGGATACCGGACGCACGTCTAACACCAACATAGCAGTCAAGGCCTCAGTTATACGTTTTGCTTCAGGATGACTGCTGTCGTACTTCATCCTCCTCGCTAAGGACTGTTGGAGGGTCAATTGTTTAGTAAAAGTAGTGGTGTTCCTACTTCCTCTCTGGGATGATGAACGACTCCAAGCAGCAGCAACAGCAGCAGCGGCAGCAGTAGGCGTAGCAATGCAGGATCCTCCAGAGGAATCCCGGATAGGAGAGTCAGTCATGCCAGTGACATGGCCTGCAGGACTACTTCCGATCCTGACTAAGGAGGAAATTGACGAGGAGGGAGTTGACGGTGTGGTTTGCAGGCGCTTGGATACAACAGGACAACGGGATTTAGGTGTCCCTGGACTGCTTACGGTCTTAGCCAAAGTTTCTGAACTTGACAGTAACTTTTTATGAACGCGCTGCAGGTGCCATATAAGGGAGGATGTTCCTAGGTGGTTGACGTCCCTACCCCTACTTATTTCACCTTTACATATGGTACATATGGCAAGACAGTTGTTGTCCGGATTTGGATAGAAATATTGCCAGACCAAAGAGGTGGAATGTTTGGTCTTCTGCCCAGGCATGACCGTGATGGGCTTTTTCATCCCACGGACAACAACTGTCTCCCCCGAAGCCTGATTTAAACAAACCACATCACCATCAGAATCCTCCTCGCCAACTTCCTCCTCAGCGCCAGCTACACCAGTATCCTCATCCTGTTGTACTTCAACAGTGACATCTTCAATTTGCATATCAGCAAGTGGACTGTGGGTGCTCCTTTCAGCACTTGCAGGGGGCGTGCAAATGGTGGAAAGAGCCACCTCTTCCCGTCCAGTGCTGGGAAGGTCAGGCATCGCAACCACCACCACACTTGGACTCTCCTTGGGGATTTGTGATATCTTCTTAGAAAGCACAGTTCTTCGCTGTGCTTTTGCCAGCTTAACTCTTTTGATTTTTTTAGTGGGAGGAGGGCTTCCATCGTCATGTGAAGCTGAACCACTAGTCATGAACATACTAGGGATCGACCTTAGCCGTTCCTTGCCACTCCGTGTCATAAATGGCATATTGGCAAGTTTACGTTTCTCTTCAGCTGATTTAAATGTCTTTTTCAAGGTCATTTTCCTGAACTTTGCCATTTGGGATTGTATGTGCCCTCTACTATGACATTGGGCATCGGCCTTGGCAGACGACGTTGATGGCATGTTATCGTCTATGTCATGACTAGTGGCAGCAGCTTCAGCACTAGGAGGAAGTGGTTCTTGATCTTTCTCTATTTTATTTTTATCGGAGAAAGTTTGGTCCTCCATTTATGTTATATCGATTTGATATATACGTGCGGCTAAACACAGAAAATAATTTTTTTTTTGGTTTGGACTGGAGTGTACTTTGGGGGTTACAGCACCCTTTAACGGTCAAGCCAGCCGGCCCTTATGACACAGGCGCACTCTTGGCACTACTTTGTTGATGCACGTGCGGCTACTGCGCACACAATTCACAAACACAGAAAATAATTTTTTTTTGGTTTGGACTGGAGTGTACTTTCGGGGGTTACAGCACCCTTTAACGGTCAAGCCAGCCGGCCCTTTACTTATGACACAGGCGCACGCTTGGCACTACTTTGTTGATGCACGTGCGGCTACTGCGCACACAATTCACAAACACAGAAAATAATTTTTTTTTTGGTTTGGACTGGAGTGTACTTTGGGGGTTACAGCACCCTTTAACGGTCAAGCCAGCCGGCCCTTTACTTATGACACAGGCGCACGCTTGGCACTACTTTGTTGATGCACGTGCGGCTACTGCGCACACAATTCACAAACACAGAAAATAATTTTTTTTTTGGTTTGGACTGGAGTGTACTTTCGGGGGTTACAGCACCCTTAACGGTCAAGCCAGCCGGCCCTTTACTTATGACACAGGTGCACACTTGGCACTACTTTGTTGATGCACGTGCGGCTACTGCGCACACAATTCACAAACACAGAAAATAATTTTTTTTTTGGTTTGGACTGGAGTGTACTTTCGGGGGTTACAGCACCCTTAACGGTCAAGCCAGCCGGCCCTTTACTTATGACACAGGCGCACGCTTGGCACTACTTTGTTGATGCACGTGCGGCTACTGCGCACACAATTCACAAACACAGAAAATATTTTTTTTTTGGTTTGGACTGGAGTGTACTTTCGGGGGTTACAGCACCCTTTAACGGTCAAGCCAGCCGGCCCTTTACTTATGACACAGGCGCACGCTTGGCACTACTTTGTTGATGCACGTGCGGCTACTGCGCACACAATTCACAAACACAGAAAATAATTTTTTTTTTGGTTTGGACTGGAGTGTACTTTGGGGGTTACAGCACCCTTTAACGGTCAAGCCAGCCGGCCCTTTACTTATGACACAGGCGCACGCTTGGCACTACTTTGTTGATGCACGTGCGGCTACTGCGCACACAATTCACAAACACAGAAAATAATTTTTTTTTGGTTTGGACTGGAGTGTACTTTCGGGGGTTACAGCACCCTTTAACGGTCAAGCCAGCCGGCCCTTTACTTATGACACAGGCGCACGCTTGGCACTACTTTGTTGATGCACGTGCGGCTACTGCGCACACAATTCACAAACACAGAAAATAATTTTTTTTTTGGTTTGGACTGGAGTGTACTTTGGGGGTTACAGCACCCTTTAACGGTCAAGCCAGCCGGCCCTTTACTTATGACACAGGCGCACGCTTGGCACTACTTTGTTGATGCACGTGCGGCTACTGCGCACACAATTCACAAACACAGAAAATAATTTTTTTTTTGGTTTGGACTGGAGTGTACTTTCGGGGGTTACAGCACCCTTAACGGTCAAGCCAGCCGGCCCTTTACTTATGACACAGGTGCACGCTTGGCACTACTTTGTTGATGCACGTGCGGCTACTGCGCACACAATTCACAAACACAGAAAATAATTTTTTTTTTGGTTTGGACTGGAGTGTACTTTCGGGGGTTACAGCACCCTTAACGGTCAAGCCAGCCGGCCCTTTACTTATGACACAGGCGCACGCTTGGCACTACTTTGTTGATGCACGTGCGGCTACTGCGCACACAATTCACAAACACAGAAAATAATTTTTTTTTTGGTTTGGACTGGAGTGTACTTTCGGGGGTTACAGCACCCTTAATGGTCAAGCCAGCCGGCCCTTTACTTATGACACAGGCGCACGCTTGGCACTACTTTGTTGATGCACGTGCGGCTACTGCACACACAATTCACAAACACAGAAAATAATTTTTTTTTGGTTTGGACTGGAGTGTACTTTCGGGGGTTACAGCACCCTTTAACGGTCAAGCCAGCCGGCCCTTTACTTATGACACAGGCGCACGCTTGGCACTACTTTGTTGATGCACGTGCGGCTACTGCGCACACAATTCACAAACACAGAAAATAATTTTTTTTTTGGTTTGGACTGGAGTGTACTTTGGGGGTTACAGCACCCTTTAACGGTCAAGCCAGCCGGCCCTTTACTTATGACACAGGCGCACGCTTGGCACTACTTTGTTGATGCACGTGCGGCTACTGCGCACACAATTCACAAACACAGAAAATAATTTTTTTTTTGGTTTGGACTGGAGTGTACTTTCGGGGGTTACAGCACCCTTAACGGTCAAGCCAGCCGGCCCTTTACTTATGACACAGGTGCACACTTGGCACTACTTTGTTGATGCACGTGCGGCTACTGCGCACACAATTCACAAACACAGAAAATAATTTTTTTTTTGGTTTGGACTGGAGTGTACTTTCGGGGGTTACAGCACCCTTTAACGGTCAAGCCAGCCGGCCCTTTACTTATGACACAGGCGCACGCTTGGCACTACTTTGTTGATGCACGTGCGGCTACTGCGCACACAATTCACAAACACAGAAAATAATTTTTTTTTTGGTTTGGACTGGAGTGTACTTTGGGGGTTACAGCACCCTTTAACGGTCAAGCCAGCCGGCCCTTTACTTATGACACAGGCGCACGCTTGGCACTACTTTGTTGATGCACGTGCGGCTACTGCGCACACAATTCACAAACACAGAAAATAATTTTTTTTTGGTTTGGACTGGAGTGTACTTTCGGGGGTTACAGCACCCTTTAACGGTCAAGCCAGCCGGCCCTTTACTTATGACACAGGCGCACGCTTGGCACTACTTTGTTGATGCACGTGCGGCTACTGCGCACACAATTCACAAACACAGAAAATAATTTTTTTTTTGGTTTGGACTGGAGTGTACTTTGGGGGTTACAGCACCCTTTAACGGTCAAGCCAGCCGGCCCTTTACTTATGACACAGGCGCACGCTTGGCACTACTTTGTTGATGCACGTGCGGCTACTGCGCACACAATTCACAAACACGGAAAATAATTTTTTTTTTGGTTTGGACTGGAGTGTACTTTCGGGGGTTACAGCACCCTTAACGGTCAAGCCAGCCGGCCCTTTACTTATGACACAGGTGCACACTTGGCACTACTTTGTTGATGCACGTGCGGCTACTGCGCACACAATTCACAAACACAGAAAATAATTTTTTTTTTGGTTTGGACTGGAGTGTACTTTCGGGGGTTACAGCACCCTTTAACGGTCAAGCCAGCCGGCCCTTTACTTATGACACAGGCGCACGCTTGGCACTACTTTGTTGATGCACGTGCGGCTACTGCGCACACAATTCACAAACACAGAAAATAATTTTTTTTTTGGTTTGGACTGGAGTGTACTTTGGGGGTTACAGCACCCTTTAACGGTCAAGCCAGCCGGCCCTTTACTTATGACACAGGCGCACGCTTGGCACTACTTTGTTGATGCACGTGCGGCTACTGCGCACACAATTCACAAACACAGAAAATAATTTTTTTTTTGGTTTGGACTGGAGTGTACTTTCGGGGGTTACAGCACCCTTAACGGTCAAGCCAGCCGGCCCTTTACTTATGACACAGGTGCACGCTTGGCACTACTTTGTTGATGCACGTGCGGCTACTGCGCACACAATTCACAAACACAGAAAATAATTTTTTTTTTGGTTTGGACTGGAGTGTACTTTCGGGGGTTACAGCACCCTTAACGGTCAAGCCAGCCGGCCCTTTACTTATGACACAGGCGCACGCTTGGCACTACTTTGTTGATGCACGTGCGGCTACTGCGCACACAATTCACAAACACAGAAAATAATTTTTTTTTTGGTTTGGACTGGAGTGTACTTTCGGGGGTTACAGCACCCTTAACGGTCAAGCCAGCCAGCCCTTTACTTATGACACAGGCGCACGCTTGGCACTACTTTGTTGATGCACGTGCGGCTACTGCGCACACAATTCACAAACACAGAAAATAAATTTTTTTTGGTTTGGACTGGAGTGTACTTTCGGGGGTTACAGCACCCTTAACGGTCAAGCCAGCCGGCCCTTTACTTATGACACAGGCGCACGCTTGGCACTACTTTGTTGATGCACGTGCGGCTACTGCGCACACAATTCACAAACACAGAAAATAATTTTTTTTTTGGTTTGGACTGGAGTGTACTTTCGGGGGTTACAGCACCCTTAACGGTCAAGCCAGCCGGCCCTTTACTTATGACACAGGCGCACGCTTGGCACTACTTTGTTGATGCACGTGCGGCTACTGCGCACACAATTCACAAACACAGAAAATAATTTTTTTTTGGTTTGGACTGGAGTGTACTTTCGGGGGTTACAGCACCCTTTAACGGTCAAGCCAGCCGGCCCTTTACTTATGACACAGGCGCACGCTTGGCACTACTTTGTTGATGCACGTGCGGCTACTGCGCACACAATTCACAAACACAGAAAATATATTATTTTTTTAGCACTTGGGGGGAGCACCCCTGATGGACAGAGCACCCCCTGGACAACACTACAGCACCCCTTTAGGACTGGGACACTGCACAGGACTTTGGAGTGGACACAGCCCCTATGGAGAACTGACTGCACAACACAGTCCAGCCAGCCCCTATGGACTTTGAAGTAGTGGACACAGCCCCTATTAACAACAGCAGCACAACACAGCCAGCCCCTATGGACTTTGAAGTAGTGGACAACAGCAGCACTACACTACACTACACTACACTACACAGCCCTAACTCCCACCCTCCCTCTTCACTGTCCACAGCCGAGTGAGAAAATGGCGCCGACGCGGGTACCTTATATAGGATCCAAAACCCGCGAGACTCGGAAGGCGGGATGATGACGTTTTGCCTCGATTTCAGATCCGAGTCAGGCGGGAAAAGTCGAGCCTGACTCGGATCGGACTCGGATCGGGGGGGCTCGGGGGGGTTCGGATTTCAGAAATCCGAACCCGCTCACCCCTAATTTAATTGAGATTCCTGTCTTTATTCTTTTCCATTCTAGTTACAATTTACAATTTAAAGTGTTTTAAATTGATTTTACTTAACTATTGCTGTGGCATCACAAGGAGGGTGCAGACCCACCCGGCTGTAAAGGGCCGGCTGGCTTGACCGTTAAGGGTGCTGTAACCCCCGAAAGTACACTCCAGTCCAAACCAAAAAAAAAATGATTTTCTGTGTTTGTGAATTGTGTGCGCAGTAGCCGCACGTGCATCAACAAAGTAGTGCCAAGCGTGCGCCTGTGTCATAAGTAAAGGGCCGGCTGGCTTGACCATTAAGGGTGCTGTAACCCCCGAAAGTACACTCCAGTCCAAACCAAAAAAAAAATTATTTTCTGTGTTTGTGAATTGTGTGCGCAGTAGCCGCACGTGCATCAACAAAGTAGTGCCAAGCGTGCGCCTGTGTCATAAGTAAAGGGCCGGCTGGCTTGACTGTTAAGGGTGCTGTAACCCCCGAAAGTACACTCCAGTCCAAACCAAAAAAAAAATTATTTTCTGTGTTTGTGAATTGTGTGCGCAGTAGCCGCACGTGCATCAACAAAGTAGTGCCAAGCGTGCGCCTGTGTCATAAGTAAAGGGCCGGCTGGCTTGACCGTTAAGGGTGCTGTAACCCCCGAAAGTACACTCTAGTCCAAACAAAAAAAAAAATAATTTTCTGTGTTTGTGAATTGTGTGCGCAGTAGCCGCACGTGCATCAACAAAGTAGTGCCAAGCGTGCGCCTGTGTCATAAGTAAAGGGCCGGCTGGCTTGACCGTTAAAGGGTGCTGTAACCCCCGAAAGTACACTCCAGTTCAAACCAAAAAAAAAATTATTTTCTGTGTTTGTGAATTGTGTGCGCAGTAGCCGCACGTGCATCAACAAAGTAGTGCCAAGCGTGCGCCTGTGTCATAAGTAAAGGGCCGGCTGGCTTGACCGTTAAGGGTGCTGTAACGCCCGAAAGTACACTCCAGTCCATACCAAAAAAAAATGATTTTCTGTGTTTGTGAATTGTGTGCGCAGTAGCCGCACGTGCATCAACAAAGTAGTGCCAAGCGTGCGCCTGTGTCATAAGTAAAGGGCCGGCTGGCTTGATCGTTAAGGGTGCTGTAACCCCCGAAAGTACACTCCAGTCCAAACCAAAAAAAAAATTATTTTCTGTGTTTGTGAATTGTGTGCGCAGTAGCCGCACGTGCATCAACAAAGTAGTGCCAAGCGTGCGCCTGTGTCATAAGTAAAGGGCCGGCTGGCTTGACCGTTAAAGGGTGCTGTAACCCCCAAAGTACACTCCAGTCCAAACCAAAAAAAAAATTATTTTCTGTGTTTGTGAATTGTGTGCGCAGTAGCCGCACGTGCATCAACAAAGTAGTGCCAAGCGTGCGCCTGTGTCATAAGTAAAGGGCCGGCTGGCTTGACCGTTAAAGGGTGCTGTAACCCCCAAAGTACACTCCAGTCCAAACCAAAAAAAAAATTATTTTCTGTGTTTGTGAATTGTGTGCGCAGTAGCCGCACGTGCATCAACAAAGTAGTGCCAAGCGTGCGCCTGTGTCATAAGTAAAGGGCCGGCTGGCTTGACCGTTAAAGGTGCTGTAACCCCCGAAAGTACACTCCAGTCCAAACCAAAAAAAAAATTATTTTCTGTGTTTAGCCGCACGTATATATCAAATTGATATAACATAAATGGAGGACCAAACTTTCTCCGATAAAAATAAAATAGATAAAGATCAAGAACCACTTCCTCCTAGTGCTGAAGCTGCTGCCACTAGTCATGACATAGACGATAACATGCCATCAACGTCGTCTGCCAAGGCCGATGCCCAATGTCATAGTAGAGGGCACATACAATCCCAAATGGCAAAGTTCAGGAAAATGACCTTGAAAAAGACATTTAAATCAGCTGTAGAGAAACGTAAACTTGCCAATATGCCATTTACGACACGGAGTGGCAAGGAACGGCTAAGGTCGATCCCTAGTATGTTCATGACTAGTGGTTCAGCTTCACATGACGATGGAAGCCCTCCTCCCACTAAAAAAATCAAAAGAGTTAAGCTGGCAACAGCACAGCGAAGAACTGTGCTTTCTAAGAAGATATCACAAATCCCCAAGGAGAGTCCAAGTGTGGTGGTGGTTGCGATGCCTGACCTTCCCAGCACTGGACGGGAAGAGGTGGCTCTTTCCACCATTTGCACGCCCCCTGCAAGTGCTGAAAGGAGCACCCACAGTCCACTTGCTGATATGCAAATTGAAGATGTCACTGTTGAAGTACAACAGGATGAGGATACTGGTGTAGCTGGCGCTGAGGAGGAAGTTGGCGGTGATGGTGATGTGGTTTGTTTAAATCAGGCTCCGGGGGAGACAGTTGTTGTCCGTGGGATGAAAAAGCCCATCACGGTCATGCCTGGGCAGAAGACCAAACATTCCACCTCTTTGGTCTGGCAATATTTCTATCCAAATCCGGACAACAACTGTCTTGCCATATGTACCATATGTAAAGGTGAAATAAGTAGGGGTAGGGACGTCAACCACCTAGGAACATCCTCCCTTATACGGCACCTGCAGCGCGTTCATAAAAAGTTACTGTCAAGTTCAGAAACTTTGGCTAAGACCGTAAGCAGTCCAGGGACACCTAAATCCCGTTGTCCTGTTGTATCCAAGCGCCTGCAAACCACACCGTCAACTCCCTCCTCGTCAATTTCCTCCTTAGTCAGGATCGGAAGTAGTCCTGCAGGCCATGTCACTGGCATGACTGACTCTCCTATCCTGGATTCCTCCGGAGGATCCTGCATTGCTACGCCTACTGCTGCCGCTGCTGCTGTTGCTGCTGCTGGGAGTCGTTCATCATCCCAGAGAGGAAGTAGGAACACCACTACTTTTACTAAACAATTGACCCTCCAACAGTCCTTAGCGAGGAGGATGAAGTACGACAGCAGTCATCCTGAAGCAAAACGTATAACTGAGGCCTTGACTGCTATGTTGGTGTTAGACGTGCGTCCGGTATCCACCATTAGTGCAGTGGGATTTAGACAATTGATGGAGGTAGTGTGTCCCCGGTTCCAAATCCCGTCTAGATTCCACTTCACTAGGCAGGCGATACCGAGACTGTACAGAAACGTCAGAATAAGTGTCCTCAGTGTCCTGAAAAATGCCGTTGTACACAATGTCCACTTAACCACGGACATGTGGACAAGTGGAACAGGGCAGACTAAGGACTATATGACTGTGACAGCCCACTGGGTAGATGTATCACCTTACACAGCAACAGCAGCAGCGTCACCAGTAGCAGCATCTCAGAAACGCCAGCTCGTTACAAGGCAGGCTACGCTGTGTATCACCGGTTTCAGTAAGAGGCACACCGCCGACAACCTCTTAGAGAAACTGAGTGAAATCATCGCCCAGTGGCTTACCCCACTTAGACTCTCCTGGGGATTTGTGATATCTGACAATGCCACCAATATTGTGCGGGCATTACATCTGGGCAAATTCCAGCACGTCCCATGTTTTGCTCACACAATAAACTTGGTGGTGCAGAATTTTCTGAAAAGCGACAGGGGCGTGCAGGAGACGCTTTGGGTGGCCCGAAAAATTTCTGGTCACTTTCGCCATTCAGCGACTGCGTGCCGAAGACTGGAGCGCCAGCAGACACTCTTGAACCTGCCCCGCCATCACCTGAAGCAAGAGGTTGTGACGCGGTGGAACTCAACCCTCTATATGCTTCAGAGGATGGAGGAGCAGCAAAAGGCCATACAAGCCTATACATCCACCTATGACATAGGCAAAGGAGGGGGTATGCACCTGACTCAAGCGCAGTGGAGAATGATTTCCGTGTTGTGCAAGGTTCTCCAGCCCTTCGAACTTGCCACACGTGAAGTCAGTTCAGACACTGCCAGCTTGAGTCAGGTCATTCCCCTCATCAGGCTTTTGCAGAAGCAGCTGGAGAAAGTGAAGGAGGAGCTAAGACGGAGCGATTCCGCTCGGCATGTGGGACTTGTGGATGAAGCCCTTCATTCGCTTTGCCAGGATTCCAGGGTGGTCAATCTGTTGAAATCAGACCACTACATTTTGGCCACCGTGCTCGATCCTAGGTTTAAAGCCTATGTGGTGTCTCTCTTTCCGGCCGACACAAGCCTGCAGAGGTGCAAAGACCTGCTGGTGAACACACTGTCAGCTGAAGCGGAACGTGACACGTCAACGGCTCCTTCTTCATTTTCTCCCGCAACTGGGGCTGCCAGGAAAAAACTTAGGTATCCTAAGCAACCCGCTGGCGGTGATGCAGGGCAGGCAGGACCAAGTTTGGACATCTGGTCCGGACTGAAGGACCTGGCAACAATTTCTGACATGTCTACTGTCACTGCATATGATACTGTCACCATTGACAGAATGGTGGAGGATTACATCGGTGACAGCATCCAAGTAGGCATGTCAGACAGTCCATACCTGTACTGGCAGGAAAAAGAGGCAATTTGGAGGCCCCTGTACAAGCTGGCTCTATTTTACCTGAGTTGCCCCCCCTCCAGTGTGTACTCCGAAAGAGTGTTTAGTGCAGCCGGGAACCTTGTCAGCGAAAGGCGTAGGAGGTTGCTTCCACAGAATGTGGAGAAGATGATGTTCATCAAAATGAATTATCAGCTCTTCCAGGGAGACCAGCCTCCAGAAGGTACAGAGGGACCTGTGGTGGTGGATTCAAGTGGGGACGAGTTAATACTTTGTGAGGATGAGGATGTACACACTGAAGAGGGTGAGGAATCGGTGGATGAGGAGGATGAGGATGACATCTTGCCTCCGTAGAGCCAGTTTGTGCAGGGACACATTAATTGCCAGCTTGTTTTGTGGGGGCCCAAACGAACCAATCATTTCAGCCACAGTTGTGTGGCAGACCCTGGCGCTGAAATGATTGATTTGTTAAAGTGTGCATGTCCTGTTTATACAACATAAGGGTGGGTGGGAGGGCCCAAGGACAATTCCATCTTGCACCTCTTTTTTTTCTTTGCATTATGTACAGTTTGGGGCCTAGTTTTTCTAACTGCCATCCTGTCTGCCACTGCAGTGTCACTCCTAGATGGGTCACGTGTTTGTGCCGCCCACTCGTGTCGCTTAGCATAGTCATCCAGCTACCTCGGTGCAACCTTTTGGACATAAAAACACTATTGTGAGGTGTGAGGTGTTCAGAATAGACTGGAAATGAGTGGAAATTAAGGTTATTGAGGTTAATAATAGCATAGGAGCAGAAAAACCTACAAATTCTGTGATTTTAGCTGTTTTTATGCTTTTTTTCAAAAAAATACAGATCCAAAACACAAAACCCAGAACCCAAAACACGGAAGGGTGGTTTTGGCAAAACCAATCCAGATCCAAAACACGAAGAAAGATCCAGATCCAAAACCAAAACACAAAACACGAAAAGTGGCCGGTGCACACCCCTAATAAATAAATATATATATATATATATATATATATATATATATACTGGTATGCGACCTTTTACTAGATCAGTGCCAGTCTCTGTTTTGTGAACAAGGTTGCCCATGTTGATGACAAAAACAAAGTTAGTCAAGCAGTGGCGTAACTAGCGTATTTGGAGCCCAGGGCAAATGTGAAAAGGGAGCCCCCCCCCCTCCCCAAAAAAATCACGATATGTGCACGTGGAAAAAAAATGGGCGTGGTCACTTAAAGATGGGGCGTGTCAACATGACACACACCTTTATTTTCACGCTGAACATTCCTATCCATATGCACCTTAACCCCAGTAGTACCCCTTATACAGTACCCCCAGTATGCAGTTGTGGTCCCTCTTATGCAGGCCCATAGTAGTGCCCCTTATACAGTATCCCCAGTAGTGGTCCCCCTTATACAGCCCCCAATTAGTTCCCCTTACTCAGTGCCCCCAGTAGTGGTCCCCCCAAATGCAGTGCCCTATGTAGTGTTCCCCCTTATGCAGGCACCCAGTAGTGATCACCCCCTATCTAGTGCCCCCTGTAGTGGTCCCCGCAGTGCCCCTAGCAGTAAGCCCCTTATATAGTGCCCCAGAAGTAGTCCCCCCCTCCCATGCAGTGCCCCCAGTAGAGGTCCCCCTGATGCAGGCCCCCAGTAGTGACCCCCCCTATCCAGTGGTCCCTGTAGTGGTCCTTCCTGTTATTGCCCCCAGTTGTGGTCCCTCCAGTGCAGTGCCCCTAGTAGTAGGCCCCTTTTATAATGCCCCCAGTAGTAGTTCCCCCCCCCCAACTAGTGGTCCTAAGTTGAGGTTCCCCCTCCCGATTAAGTGCCCCCTGTAATAGCCCCCCAGGAGAGGTCCTTCCAATAATGGTGCCTCCAGTAATAGCCCCCCCAGTAGAGGTCCTCCCAATAATGGTGCCCCCAGTAGTAGCCACCAGCCCCCGTTGTGCCCCCACCACCAGTAGAGGTCCCCCCAGTAGTAGCCACCCCCCCGTTGTGCCCCCACCCCAGTAGAGGTCCCCCCAGTAGTAGCCACCCCCCTCCCCCATTGTGCCCCCAGTAGTGCTGACAGGTTTTAAAAAATATATATATAAAAACATACTTACCTGAATCCACACTGCTGCTCCGGACCGCGACACCGCTCCCGCCGCTGCCGCCAGTCCTCCCGGGCTGGCACGTTCAGCATAATGGGAGACACGTCATGATGTCACATGACGTCTGTCCCATCACCCACTGCAGGAGCCGGACGGAAGTCCGGCTCTTGCAGTGGGTGCTGCAGCAGTCAATGAGAGTCTATCCGCCAGCGTTATGCACAGCCTGAGCCCGCCTCCTGGCGCTATTGGGCAAGCGCTCAGGGGGAGGGAACGAGCTCAGGTGTGCAGCACAGGACCGGCGTTGGAAGCCTAGCGCCGGTCCTGTGTAAATGTGTAGCGCTGACCGCACTCATTGCGGTCGGCACTACACTGGCTAACTAGGGCGGGCGGACCGCTACCGTGGCCGGCGGCGCCCCCCCGCGCCACCGGTCCAACGGCGCCCAGGGCACGCACCACCCCCACCCCCCTTCGCCCTGCCCTAGTTACGCCACTGTAGTCAAGGTTAAAGCAAAGTTCACTGTATGAGTAGCAATTTATTGCATTCAGTAAAACTCCGGGAAACTATTGCTGTCTCTCAGTGTAATAAATTATTTATTTATTTATTGATCTGCCTGATCCTTAATATGTAGCAATATCTTTTCCTAGCAACAATTTCACTGCAGCAGAGCGATCTCACTTAACATGACAGTTAACAGTATCTATTCCAGTCGGAGGTATGCTGACTATTTTCTCCCAGGTTATTGTAAGTGAAACTGATTGACTATCTCAGCAGAATAATAATATTATTCAAATCCCTTGTCCGGAGTGATCTTAGGGCCTGATTCAGAGTCGGACGCAATTAGCGCTCGCTCGTCCAGAAAATAGGGGTGGCTATTCAAATGCACCATTCGCTCTTTGCGGTCTGTTCACGCCTCTAGGTCTGAATGAGCGAACAAAACTTGCGGTCATTCTTTTGAAAAATACGCCCCCTGGCCGCTCGCATCCTACGTCATGTCCGCTATTTATTAGATTAATCGAGTACATCGACCAGCGTATGAACTGCTCGCAATTCTTGTGGTTGGTTTTTGCTACCACAATCTTGCGAGCAGTTCCTCACCCTCTTCAGTGTTGTGTACATCCTCATCCTCACAGAGTATTAACTCGTCCCCGCTGGAATCCACCACCACAGGTCCCTCTGTACGTTCTGGAGGCTGGTCTCCCTGGAAGAGTTGATAATTCATTTTTATGACCATCATCTTCTCCACATTTTGTGGAAGCAACCTCCTACGCCTTTCGCTGACAAGGTTCCCGGCTGCACTAAACACTCTTTTGGAGTACACACAGGAGGGGGGGCAACTCAGGTAAAATAGAGCCAGTTTGTACAGGGGCCTCGAAATTGCCTCTTTTTCCTGCCAGTACAGGTACGGACTGTCTGACATCCCTACTTGGATGCTGTCACCAGTGTAATCCTCCACCATTCTGTCAGTGGTGACAGTATCATATGCAGTGACAGTAGACATGTCAGAAATTGTTGGTACGTCCTTCAGTCCGGACCAGATATCCAAACCGGCCCTTGACTTATGACACAGGCGCACGCTTGGCGCTCCTGCTGTGTTGATGCACGTGCGGCTGCTGCACACAAATACAGAAAAAAAGAATTGTTTATTTTTTGTGGAGCGCACTTTGGGGGTTACACCACCCCTTAACAGACTTATGCGACACAGGCGCACGCATGGTGCTGCTCCTTTGTTGATGCACGTACAGTGCACACAATTCACAAACACAGAAGAAAATGTTTTATTTTTGTTGGAGTGCACTTTGGGGGTTACACCACCCTTTAACAGACAGGCGCACGCTTGGTGCTGCTGCTTTGAGGATGCACATACAGTGCACACAATTCACAAACACAGAAAATAATTTTTTATTTTTGTTGGAGTGCACTTTGGGGGTTACACAACCCTTTAAGAGATGAGCTAGCCGGCCCTTTACTTATGGGACACAGGCCACGCTTGGTGCTGCTCCTTTGTTGATGCACGTGCAGCCACAGTGCACACAATTCACAAACACAGAAAATTATTTTTTATTTTGTTTGGAGTGCACTTTGGGGGTTACAGCACCCTTTAAACGGTCAAGCCAGTCGGCCCTTTACTTATGGCACGGGCACACGCTTGGTGCTACTTTGTTGATGCACGTGCGGCTACTGCGCACACAATTCACAAACACAGAAAAAAAAAATCTTTTTTTTTGGAGTGCACTTTGGTGGAGCACCCCTGATGCACAGATCACCCCCTGGACAACACTACAGCACCCCTCTAAGACTACAGCCTTTAAGGGACACTGCACAACACAGTCCAGCCAGCCCCTATAGGCTTTGGAGTGGACACAGCCCCTATGGACAACTGACTGCACAACACAGCCCAGCCAGCCCCTATGACAGCAGCACAACACAGCCCAGCCAGCCCCTATGACAGCAGCACAACACAGCCCAGCCAGCCCCTATGACACCAGCACAACACAGCCCAGCCAACCCCTATGGACAACAGCAGCACAACACAGCCCAGCCAGCACCTATGGACAACAGCAGCACAACACAGCCCAGCCAGCCCCTATGACACCAGCACAACACAGCCCAGCCAGCCCCTATGACAGCAGCACAACACAGCCCAGCCAGCCCCTATGACAGCAGCACAACACAGCCCAGCCAGCCCCTATGGACAACAGCAGCACAACACAGCCCAGCCAGCCCCTATGGACAACAGCAGCACAACACAGCCCAGCCAGCCCCTATGGACAACAGCAGCACAACACAGCCCAGCCAGCCCTAGCTCCCACCCTCCCTCTTCACTGTCCACAGCCGGAGCGAGAAATGGCACCGACGCGGGGACCTTTTATGTGATCCAAAACCCGCGAGATCCGGAAGGCGGGATGATGACGATTTGCCTCGATTTCAGATCCGAGTCAGGCGGGAAAAGTCGAGCCACTCGGATACGACTCGGATCGGGGGGGTTCGGATTCAGAAATCCGAACACGCTCATCCCTAGTTGCGGCATTTGCATAAAGTCCATAAAGTCGCAGAGTATGTAGCACCATTTGCTTCAGCTTCAACACTACTGAATCAGAGCCCCTGTCTGACTCCCAACGAGACGTCATTTTTATTTATTTACTTTTTCCATGGAAACGTTTTACATCATTGTGTCTACATATGGGCAGCTTTCACAGGGGGATAATATGTCTGACAGGTGGAGACTGAGGGTTAGGGTCACACTTATTATTGGGATCAGTGATCACATGACCAGAGAACTGCATTTGTATACACTGTAATCACAAGAAGCCGCAGCCTCAGGCAGCCAGCAGAGCAGGCACAGCCTCACAATGACCCACTTCCATGAGGCTGCTGGTCAGAGGATCATGTGATGAGCTCCTCCAATCAGAGCTCAGCACATACTCCTCTGACCCCTCTGCAGAGTCTCATGGGAATTACCCAGTAAAGCAGTGTAGGATGGGCATTGGCGTGTCTTCCATCCATGGTTACCATTGATGGTGATGGTGGCACAAACCACCGTTGATAAGTAACTATTCTGTGAAATGCCATTGATGGTTTTACCATCGGTGATTATGAGCATGCTCAGAAGAGAGGCTGGTGCTGCAGCTTCCTTACAAGAGCCAGGGGGCGGGGCCTAGGTGTGACTGACAGCTGAGCATGTCAGGGAGGTGGGACCATCACATTCCAGGAACACAACACATAGGGGCGTATTCAATTAGCATCAAAAAGCACTTTTTGGCGAAAATGTTTTGACGGTAACATCATGTCGCCGGCAGAAACTTATCCCCGTATTCAATTGTGGCGACTTTTCGCCGGTGCGGAAACTCAATGCAATGAACGCAGCTAAAAAGTTTTGCCTATGAATAGCAGTCGAAAAAAAGAGCAGAATTGATGTTTTGGGGTGCTAAGGGGAGGAAACCACCCTACACCCTTAGGACAGGTCCCAAAAGGTAAAATGCATCAAAAACATCCTTAAACTTAAAAGAACTTAAAAAACTTAAAAGAACACCTCAAAAAATTACTTTGAAAAAGGCGTCGAAAAAGTACAAAGTTGGGGTACAAATTTAAAAACTAGCGAAATAGACTTTGGCGAGATCTGCAAGTATGGGGGAGGGGTTTTTTGATTGCAGGTGCTTGCTAAAGGTGTGTTTTTCATGTTGTTTTAAATCCTCATTTTAGTGATTTTTAACCATGCTAGCACCCATTTTCATGTACCTCAAATTTGCTGGGACTAGTTATTTTCACCAAAAAACCTGCTAAATGCTATTCTTCACCACTTGTGCAAAGACGCTAATTAGCAGCTAATGAGAGCATTTAAGTACCCCTAATAGCTTCAGCAGGGCTATTCAGGGGCATCTACCATGATCCCTAATGTTAGTGCATCTTTTTGGGGGGTCTCAGGCTGATTTCCCCAATTCCGACAGTACTTTTCGCCTGTTTGCGTTTCGCCGGGTGCCATTTTCGATGATTTCTGATTGAATATGGGGATAAGCGGGGACGAGCGCGATACTTTGTTGCATAGAAAACCAGCGATGTCAGCTAAAAGTCAGGAATGCGAAGAGTACGGGACTTTTCACGTCTAATTGAATATGCCCCTGTGGGTTATATTTAGTAAAGTGCAGGTTTTTGGAAGTGTAGATGTTGCCCATAGCAACCAATCAGATTCTAGCTTTTATCTTCTCGAACGTGCTAGATAAATAAGTAGATTGGTTGCTATGGGTAACATCTCCACTTCTAAAAACCTGCACTTTAGTAAATATACCCCTGTGTGTAAGAGCCGGGGGCTGTGCATGGCTGCTGGCTGAGAGCTCAGCAGCCCTCTGTAAATGGCAGAAAAATAAAATATCAGGCCTGCAGCTACCATCGATGGCAGGAAACCATTTGGCTCTCCAAAATCGATTGTAAAAGTATTTGACATCGGCCATAGACCGTCGATGGTTTAGAATTATAGATGGAGGTTGCCCTGCAGTTTTAATTTTGTAAAGTTATTTTGGTCCTGAGAGCGGCTGATATTTGTGGTGGTGGTCTTGGCAATGGTCCAGAAGGGGACGGAAATGTAGACATGCATATGACATTTTATGCTGAGGTGAGAAGATTTGTTGAGCAGCCTATGAGATTGGATGCACTAAATAGGGTGGAAATAAATGTTCAATCTGCTTTTCTACATTGGATGGTGAGTGCCCATTTCTCTGATTTATTATGGACTCCCAGATACTGTATGATGGGGTTTCTCAGCATGCACCCCCTGAAGTTAGATATAGTATGCAAGTGTAAGCTACTTTTGAAAAAAAAAAATAATAATAATAAATGATCATTATTATTATTAAAGGTAGTTCTACCAGATAACTTTTAACTAATAAGCAACTCGCTTATTACTTTGGTGCTGTTTCCCTTTAAAAAAAAAGTCTACTGTATGTATTATGATGTCACAGTGTGTGATGTCATTAATGCTACTTAAACTCCCTCCCAGACAAAGGCCACTGATTTGCAATGGAGCAGATGCAGTGGATAGTATTATTGAGCCTTTGTGGTGAGTACTCTAACAACCTTTAGCAATCTAACCTTATTTTATGTGTATATATAGAATATTGTGGACTTTTATTAGAATGACACGTCTTTAGTACTGTATTACTCTGTTTAGATATTTTTTATTTTTATTGCATGTTTATTGGGGATTACTGGATTCCTCCACCTGAGACCTTGTGAGGCTTAAGGGAAGTCTAATATCTTTTATTTTATATCTGAGGGTTTAGCACCTAAAGCAGCGTTTCCCGATCTCATTCCTCAGGGAGCACTAACAGTGCAGGATTTCCATTTTCTCTAGTTGGCGCACAGCTGTATTCATTACTGGCTGACACATTTTATATATATATATATATATATATATATATATATATATATATATTAGAGTGTGTGTGTAAGAATATAGGTTATACTTATATTAAAATATATATAACTTTTATTTCTTCCCTTAAAATTAAGTTTGGACTCCCTGCTTTACTATTACATGTACTTCCGCCTGTGAATGACCCAGGTACGGGGTGTAACATGCTGTCTTTGTATTTACAGTCCTTGCGAATCTTCCTTGGCTAAATTGCCAAATTCCTGTAGAAGATGAAGCTGATAGTGTAAGTATTTTCTTTATTCACTTATAACAATTAATTGTTGTATAGTGTGTGGTTCAAAATATTAATAGAATTCATGTAACAGGCTACATAGAAACTATTTTATCCATCAGTATTCATGTACATTATTATTATTATTATTATTATTATTATTATTATTATTATTATTATTATTACTATTATTACTGTATCTCAGTGATTCCCAAACTTTCCTGAATAACAGCGCCCTACAGTATCAGCATTTTATCCAGAGCACCCCTAGGCCAAAAGTTTCTTAATGAGAAACTCAGCATAAATAATAATTAAATTAAGTAAATTGTGACCCCTCAGCCTGGTGCAAATCCAGTGGGGCAGCGTGATCAGTGTGATCGCCCCCCCCCACAGGCTGAGGAGTGAGCAATCTCCCACTGCAGCCCAGCACACAGCAGCGTGATCAGTGTGATCACTCCCCCCCACAGGCTGAGGAGTGAGCAATCTCCCACTGCAGCCCAGCACACAGCAGCGTGATCAGTGTGATCGCTCCCCCCACAGGCTGAGGAGTGAGCAATCTCCCACTGCAGCCCAGCACACAGCAGCGTGATCAGTGTGATCGCTCCCCCCACAGGCTGAGGAGTGAGCAATCTCCCACTGCAGCCCAGCACACAGCAGCGTGATCAGTGTGATCGCTCCCCTCACAGGCTGAGGAGTGAGCAATCTCCCACTGCAGCCCAGCACACAGCAGCGTGATCAGTGTGATCGCTCCCCCCCACAGGCTGAGGAGTGAGCAATCTCCCACTGCAGCCCAGCACACAGCAGAGTGATCAGTGTGATCGCTCCCCCCCACAGGCTGAGGAGTGAGCAATCTCCCACTGCAGCCCAGCACACAGCACCGTGTGCTGGGCTGCTGACAGGTAAGGGTGGGGAGGAGGGTTGGCACCAGACCCGGGCCCTCGCCGGGCTCCTCCAGCAAGCCCGGGCCTAGGTAATTAGTACCCGCCCCTCCCCTCTCTGCGCCCCTGTTGGTTGTTCTTCCATCCTGGATAGGCACAAGCCCCAAAGTTATTATTCTGATCCCCTTCATATCCGTTGTCACTAGTTACTGTACAGCAGGTACCAGGACTGTGGGGGAAGATGTGCCAGAGCAGACACACTGAAGTGATTGGATGGGTAAAATGTGAACCAGGGAACTTTATCATGAAGTACAATTGAGTAAAGCAGAGTTTCCCAAACTCAGCCATTGCAGTCCAGGTTTTAAGGATATCCATGTTTGAGCCAAGATGGTTAAATCAAATTGACAGCTGCTATTAAAGTCACCTGTGCTCAAGAAAACCTGGACTATAATGGTGGAATTTGGGAAACTGTGGAGTGTGTGCAGCAGAAGACGGTTATCAGCAGTACCCAGTGCAGCATACAGTATATATACTGGAGGATGAGTATGGGGAAGTGACCATAAGGGATACATTTACTAAGTAGCGGTTTTACAAGACCAATAACTTTTGTTGGTTCTCCCTGACATTTAGTGAAACACTGATTTTATTTTCATAAATAATCTATATATCTCCGATTTCTCCCAGAATTTTCTGTAACGTGGTGAGAGAACTATAGCGCTTACCTTTTCTTCTAACTTCATCAGAGACTTCAGGCACTAAAAAAACACACCCATATAAGCGGCACAGACTGAGCCTCTCAGCTCCCTGACACAGAATGGGTGACGTTCCCAGTGCGAGCCTATGTTATACATGGCCAGCCAATCACACTGCCGGTCTATAAATGGACTGTCACGTGACACTTAGAGGGTGATTCAGCACTGGACGGAATTGCAAAGCTTGCTATTATATTAATGCAGCAGGAGGCGTCTTGCCTCCTGCATGCATTAATGATCCAAGCTGCATCCACTGATGCAGCATCAGATCATCTGTGTGATCCTGGTCCGGCTGAGTGACCATGGGGTCATGCAGGCCGGCCATCGCAGATGTCTAAAAGAGGCCAGGGCAGATGCCTCTTACCTCCCCCCACCCTAACGGTGGTGACACGCCTCCGATGCGGTAAGTTAGTGTAGAGAGGGAAAATAATCTATTTCCTGAAAAGCTGTCATCGCAAAAATGATATCTTTTCGGAATAGATAGTTATGGAGAGGAGGAATGATGAATTCCTCCGGTAATCAGGTAGAACTCCATGCGAGCTCTAAACCTAATTACCTCCAGAGAATGTTTATAATTATGAATAGGCCCCTTTGTCTGTGCTGCTTAATGTGGGTTTTCTATACATATTTTTTTAGTGAATGCCCTCTGATCAAGGGCCTGATTCAGTACAGATCGCAACTGCGATTGCAATAACGATTACACACGTAGTCTCACTGAAACGGTATGCTAATCCACTGCGATTGCTATGCCGTCGCAGCACAACATAAGGACACCCAACTTACCTTACACACATCCGTAATACTTCGCAAGACTGTGAAACCATTGGTAACATCGAGTACAATCGCAGCCTCACGCAAACTTGCACAAGCTCTGACCTTACTCAGAAACTGCTAACCTTCCGGTACTCAGTGAGTGCAGCGGCGTTCCTCCCTGCGGTGTCACCCAGGGCAGGGAAGGATGCTGTGCACACGGTGCAGCCATGCAGTGCTAAAAGAGGCATGGCCACTCAGGTAGGGGCATGGCCTCGCAGGCCAAGGGCGTGGCCTCCTGGCCCGAACACCTGTGCCAATTACTTGGGACGGAGTAGGAGGTACCTATGTGCAGTGCTGGCCAGCTCCCTCAGTGTCAGGAGCTGAGTGCTGCACTTAATGCTACAGTACAGCATCCAGCTCCTGTCAGTGAGGGATAGTCTGCACCTTGGTGTCACCCTTGGCGGGTGACACCCAGGTGCTGACCACACCCCTTTGTGACGCCACTGAGTGAGCGCTCAGGCCGCGTAAGGCATCGCAGTGGATACCCCCCTGTCAACACCCCTAATCGTTACTTCCTGTCAATCATGCTGCGATGGGTCTGATTAATCACTGCGATCGCAGTCGCGATTGCAGTGGAGTGTTCGTGCACTGCGATGCATGCGCAGTACACAACAATTGTCCGATTGCGTGCGTAATTGCAGTTGCAATCCTTGCTGAATCAGGCCCCAAGTTATATTATGTATTCTTTTCACTCATTCTGCATATATAGATATATATTTTATTTTAAGACCGCATGGGATGGGAGGTGGTTGGTTATTTACTACAACGGGAAGTAGTCAGCATCCTGGCGTGCGGGATGCAGACAGTCGAAATACCGGTGCCAAAATCCTGACAGCGTTGGGATCTCGGCACCAGAATTCCAACCCGGCATGCCGAAGGTAAGTATCTGACGTTAGGAGAAAGGTTAGGCACTAAAGGGGAGGGTCAGGTTTAGGGTGCGATGAGGTGGAGGTTAGGGTTAGGCACCGGGGAGGTAGGGTTAGGGTGCTGGGAGGTGGAGGTTACGGTTAGGCATCGAGGAGGGAGGGGGAGTGGTAATGGTCAAACTTACCGTTTGTCCTTATGGGTATCAAGATTCTGACTGTTGGGATGCTGCTGTTGGTATTCTGCCCAGCGGCATCCCGACCGCCAGGATCTCATACCCAACCCAAACAAAACTTATCTGGCACTCCACCTGTGCAAAGGGGAAGGGGTGGGGGGCGCAGGCAGAAGTTTTGCCTTGCACCGGCCCTGCCCTTTCCCATTATATCTTATATAAATAGCAGTATTTATTCACTATACACAACATTTTACTGTTACTATGAATGTATCAGTGCAAGTGATGATTATTATGCAGATTTGCCTCGTGAGTCATGACATCATGACCAATTTGTAACTTTAAAGCTGTCTCATTGTTTAATACTTATGTTTTTTTATTTATGTAGCTTGACCCAATACCACCTGGAATTAAGGTTGTCAGCAACAGTGGAGAGGTCACCGACCTCAGGAGTGGAGAGGTCATCGCTCCCAGCGGCAGAATGAGAGAGGACCTCGTCTCCAGCCGCAGTAGGGTAGAGGCCATCTTCCCCAATAGTAAAATAGAGGAGACCAAACCCTCCGGCACCATCAAGGGAGAGGCCATAGCCCATGGCAGCAACATGGGAGAGGTCAGGGCTCCAGCCTCTAGCATGGGAGAGGCCACCATCCCCAGCAAAAGTTTGGTAGAAGCCTACACCCTCAGCAGCAGCTTGGGTGAGGCCAACATACCCAGCACCAACTTGCGAGAGGCCAGGACCCACACTACGAACTTGGGAGAGGCGAACTCCCCCAGCACAGTAGAGGCCTATACCGCCAGTACCAGCAAGGGGGAGGCCAATGCCCCCAGCATATGGGAGAGCAAACCCCGCAGCACCAGCACAGGGGAGGCTAGCACCAACATGGAAGACTCAAGAGAGGCTAGTACTCCCAACACCAAAAGGGAAGACAGTGCCAGTGAAGAGGCAAGTGGAGTTGACTTCACCAGTGGAGTGACCACCATCGACAAAACAAGTAAGACCACAAGGGTAGATTTAGGTCAGATATTGGAGGGGTGAAACAGGAGATGCAGCTAAAACTGATAGACGGGAAGGTAAAAGAAAAAATTAATAAGGCAGATAATGTCCCCTGCTCCATAATTCCTCTCTTTTTCTTTTTCAGCAACCACACCTCTTCCTTCTGCCCTGTACATTTGGCTGGTGGTGCTATCTGCAGTCACCATCTTCAATTCCATTTTAATTTGTGGTATAGTGGCATTTTATTGCACCAAAAGAAAACATCTGAAAAGCCCTGATATTGAACAGGGGGGAAATAATGCCGTCATGCCCCCATAACCATCAGAGAGGCCTGGAACCCCAGCATCATCAGAACAACAAGGGCCTCCAGCAACATCAGGCCATGGCTCCCAACACCTTGGAAAAGCTAGGGCCCTCAGCACCATCAGAAAAATAAGGGCATCCAGCAACATAAGGCCGTGGCTAGGAGAGGCCAGCACCAACATGGGAGAGGCCAGCTCCCCCAGCACCAACATGGGAGAGGCCAGCTCCCTCAGCACCAACATGGGAGAGGCCAGCTCCCTCAGCACCAACATGGGAGAGGCCAGCTCCCCCAGCACCAATATGGGAGAGGCCAGCTCCCCCAGCACCAACATGGGAGAGGCCAGCTCCCCCAGCACCAACATGGGAGAGGCCAGCTCCCCCAGCACCAACATGGGAGAGGCCAGCGCCCCCAGCACCAACATGGTAGAGGCCAGAGCCCCCAGCACCAACATGGGAGAGGCCAGCACCCCCAGCACCAACATGGGAGAGGCCAGAGCCCCCAGCACCAACATGGGAGAGGCCAGCACCCCCAGCACCAACATGGGAGAGGCCAGTGCCCCAGCACCAACATGGGAGAGGCCAGCGCCCCCAGCACCAACATGGGAGTGACCAGCGCCCCCATCGCCAACATGGGAGTGACCAGCGCCCCCAGCACCAGATGAGAGATTATACCCAGTAGATGACTGCAACAGCAGAGAGGCCAGCATAGGAAAACAACATCAACACTACAATTGCTGTAAGACTACTCTCTGATTTTTAGGGTTTGATTCATACAAACGTCCTCCATCTTGCCTTCATATGTGGGTGGCAGCGCTGTGCTCAATAGCTCTCAGTGATGTCATTTTAATCTATGGTTTAATTCCTTTCTGACAGAAACAACAACACACCCCAGGTGACAGTCCTGATGTCACAAACCATGCTAGTGACCTCCGGCTGAGACCCCTGCATCTCCCCATGCGCTTATGTCATTGCGCATTGCTGAGTCGCCGGTCATCCCTGTCAGTGGAATCCAGAGTGGGGCCTATGCCTGAAGGTGGTTTCCTGCATCCCCACTGTTGCCTAGGTGTCCCAGCCACACTTTCTGCCCTTCAGTGTGTCAGACCTCCGGATCATGGGTGCGGCCATCTTGGATCAAGTCAGGTGGTCCAGATCCATCCAGTCAGCAGCACTCTCCAGTTGCTCCAGCCAATCATCATCTGACCAGGGGTATAAAAGCCCTTCCCTGACTCTGTTTCATTGTACAATAGTGCTCTTTGCTACAGCAAGACCCATGTTCCTGAGCGCAACTGGTTTCCTTTCCAACTTTGCCTGCCTCAAGTTCCTGTATACTCTAGTCGGGAGTACTCCTGCTCACAGTCCAGCACACTCCATCCCGGAGTCCTATTCAAAGTGCTTTACCCAATCCAGCACACTCCATCCCGGAGTCCTATTCAAAGTGCTTCACCCAATCCAGCATACTCCACCCCGAGTCCTATTCAAAGTGCTTCACCCAATCCAGCACACTCCATCCTGGAGTTTTTTTGCGAAAATACTGTGATAAGACTCCGAAGGGGATTCGCAGGGATGGAGCTTTATCGCAAGCTCTGTCCCTGCAAAGGATTTGTAGTAAATCCCTGTGATATTGCCTGAATTCGCAATGAGAATTCAGTCGTTAATATCACACTACAATCAATATGCAAATTGTAGTAAATAGAGCCCTTAGTCCTTATTTTACTGTATGCAAAGGAATTACATTAAACCATCTAAATTCCAACTATCTCCTGGTCCTGGTGTCTCTGCATCTCAACCCAGTTTGGGTCCACCCCTTCCAATACCTCGAGCCGTGACAGCCGATATGGAACAAGTGGAAAACCATGCCTGTGTTGCAGGTCGGATTGTGCTCTGCTCTAGGATAACCCTCACACTTTTTACCTAAATAAAGCTGATTTAGCCCAGTAAAAAAAAAAATTGTATTGGTGTGTGCTTTATTGGTAGTGTCTGGGGTCTTATGTTTGGATTTCTTTTATACATGTTCTTCTAGAATATACAGATGATCAAGTAATCATGTTACTAAATATTAATATTTACTAAAGCCGGAGTATTACTGAGCTAAGAAATACATTTGACAGATATTTTTACTGAATAACCATCATCTGACATTAGAGGTAACGTGTGTAACATCCTGTCACTGAGAGGTAATGTGTGTAACGTGCTCTGTGTGACATCCTGTTACTGAGAGGTAATGTGTGTGATGTGCTCTGTGTGACATCCTGTTACTGAGAGGTAATGTATGTAACGTGCTCTGTGTGACGTCCTGTTACTGAGAGGTAATGTATGTAACGTGCTCTGTGTGACGTCCTGTTACTGAGAGGTAATGTATGTAACATGCTCTGTGTAACGTCCTGTTACTGAGAGGTAATGTGTGTGACGTGCTCTGTGTAACATCCTGTTACTGAGAGGTAATATGTGTAACATGCTCTGTGTGACATCCTGTTACTGAGAGGTAATATGTGTAACATGCTCTGTGTGACTTCCTGTTACTGAGAGGTAATGTGTGTAACATGCTCTGTGTCACATCCTGTTACTGAGAGGTAATGTGTGTAACGTGCTCTGTGTGATAATGTGTGTAACGTGCTCTGTGTGACATCCTGTTACTGAGAGTTAATGTGTGTAACGTGCTCTGTGTGATAATGTGTGTAACGTGCTCTGTGTGACATCCTGTTACTGAGAGTTAATGTGTGTAACGTGCTCTGTGTGACATCCTGTTACTGAGAGGTAATGTATGTGACGTGCTCTGTGTGACATCCTGTTACTGAGAGTTATTGTGTGTAACGTGCTCTGTGTGACATCCTGTTACTGAGAGGTAATGTATGTAACATGCTCTGTGTGACATCCTGTTACTCAGAGGTAATGTGTGTCACATGTTCTGTGTGACATCTTGTTACTCAGAGGTAATGTGTGTAACATGCTCTGTGTCACATCCTGTTACTCAGAGGTATAGCAACATGATCCCTCTATAGGTGTGGATTGATAGACAGTAACTGGAACTATAGTCAATAGAGAGACACCCAAAGGCACTTTAATATTTTTTATTTTAAATATATTTTTGCAGCATTTAGATCCAATATTTCATACAATTTTCTTTCTTGTTGGTGTCCTATAACTTGTGTCATGTTTGCATGTGTAACAACCTATAATATGATCCCTCTTTTCTTCCCCCTATACCTTTTATGTTCCCCTGTAGTTGTGGCTCCACCTCTGCTGCTCCTTGTCTTAGTGCATGTTCTGTAGTTAGGGTCAGGGCCAGGGGCATTACTAGAGAGGAGGGGGCCCATGTGCAGTCTCCGACACGGGCCCTCTCCTCTCGGTGGCCGGCAGCGCACTGAGCGGTGCGTGGCCAGTGCCGGAGTTATAGACTCTGGGCACTAGAGTGTGCCCAGAGTCTATAGTGTATCCACAGATCACCGGGAAAATGGCCATAGCAGCCATTTTCCCTGTACTATGCATGCGCAAATGATGGAAAAATGGACGCCGCGGCCATTTTCCAGTCGTTTTACAGCGCCGGAACCCTGCGCCGACGTGGGACTCCGGAGAGGTAAGTAACATTATGGGTGCAGGGTGTGCATTCCCCGCACACCCTGCACCCATTATAGATACGCCCCTGGTCAGGGCACTAATGGACAGTGCTGTTACCAGCTCAGTGCTGCAAACATTTAGGGGCTTATTTATGAAAAATGTGACTACAACAATGATTTATCACTACTGCAGCTCGATAGACGTAGTTTAAGCAAAAAGTAGAAGAGAGAACAGTAAGGGAAGAAAAATAAACAGTCACAAATCTAAAAGGATGAGAACTAGGGACACTGTGATAGTCACAATAGTATGTGTTATGAATTCAACAAGTGCTTCCTCTGGGAAATGTTATATTACTGCTCAATCTTCCCAAAACCATAGCGAGTACATAGCACTGTAGCATGTGTTATAGGAAATGTGGAAGATTTTGTTCCAGTCTTGATGTTATATTACCCACAAAACATGCCATTTGTATTACACCTGTTGTATAATGAAAAGGGAATTCTGTCAACATGTCTACAAATGTCCTGCTATAACATTGTACTTACTGCACCTTAATTTGGCGTAGTTGGCAGGATTAGATTAGTAGATTGAGTTGACACAATAGGCACTATGGCTGTGATCTAATTGGTGTAGCACTGGGCAACATAAACACATTTCCTGTATCTGCCAAGTCAGATTATATCACAAAAGCCCATCATGTTTACCAGGCAATACATGCCGTTGGGAAGGGGGTACCAGGAAAGCTGTCCTATTACCCATAGTGGAAAGAAAGATCATCTTTGGATGATACACTATGGTATGCTATGTACCAGGAGTTAGCAGGAGGTGGGAACCTTCCAACAGTTTGCTACAGCTTTGCAGGCGTTATGTAGCAACCATAATCCCCCCCAAGAACTGACTTTCCTGGCCGATATGGAAAAGTTGATGCAGACCGAATTTGTAATGGGCCTCAGGACTGCATCATTGTGTAACAGCTGACCCCTCCATTTTCTTCTAAGTTATTAAGATGGAGGCCATATAGCCTGTGAGATGAAGGCACGGGTGCAATTCCTGTGAGTAAGCCCATTTTTAAAAATTGGCAATAATTGAAATGGCAAACCCAACCAACCAACATCATGCAAATGCCTAAGGATGGCCATGACCATCAATTAGTTAACATCCATCGATGGTTACTGATGGTTTTACCATTGATGACAGAGATCTAATGGTTTTCCGTCATCAATGGCAGACTAGGACCAGTGACGTGCGGTGAGGTAAATGGCTGGGGAGGCACTGGCTAATATCACAGTCAGAGTTACAGATACATATATGAACCCGAGGGTACATGTGGGCATTATACAAATGTGCAGCAGTATATAGCGCTGGAAATTTGCTGTGTTTTGATCAGGTATGGGTGGTAAAGGTAGACAGGGGGCAGTGTCTCACCTATTATGCACTTTTTCTTCCAGAGTTTTGATGATAAAAATGATTAGAATAATACAAAGGAGATATTTATAATATTTTCTTTCATATTTTCTTATAATTTTTATAGTGAAAACTTTGGAGTATACCGAAGAATGACAGGAAAGGCTCTGCCTCACCTGCCCGCACATCACTGAGTAGGACCCAATAGTTGATTTTAGTTTTCCGATGGCATGGAGATTAGCCCCGCCTCCTTTTCTGCTTGGCCCATGGTTCCCCCCCAGCAGCGGTGGCCATTGATGGGTGCAAACTATTGATGGTTAACCGTAGATGGTTTTGTGCCATTGACAGTAATCACCGATGGAACCATCCATGGTGACCATTGATGAGCAGCCCACGATGGCCATAACTACCCATGTCTGCATCTTGTAGGTTAGTCCATAAGGCCCAAAAGCTGAAAAATGGCAGAATAGAGTTGCTCAACTGTGTTTGTTCTTAGATTAAAAGGCAATTAGTGATGGATGGTTAAACTATACAAGTATTGTTGTGACAACTGTCCATGAAGTAATTCACACCAACGCATATAATGCGCTTACAAATTACCTCATCGGCTTCGGGGGTGGCTAATTACTGGCTAAATTAATTGTTTTCCAGGAATTTTCTCAATCTGAACAATAACAGAAGGTTAAATCAGCCTGAGGGAAATTAAACCCCGAGGTTGGGACTTAGGATATGAGCATGGTAAAGCTGATTGGTAAGAGTTTATTGGTTAGTATGGTGTATGGTGTGTATCCAACTGTGTGTGACTCTAACTATAAATATTCACTGACTCAATGGTCATATACATTGTGGCTCATGCAGGGTTGGACACATTTCCTCCTTGAACACATGTAGGAAAAGACATATGCAAGAAGAAGCGCCCTGACATGTATCTGTTTAGTCACACGCATGTCAGGATGTTTCCAGCTGTATAACACTGGTATTTGTGCTAAGTGTATGCCGGGAGTAACAAGTGTAATTGAGATCAACCGGCGACAGCATAGAGAATGCACAGTTCCCTCTAAGAATGTAAGCTCTTGCGAGCAGGGCCCTCCCCTCCTAACGTTTATATCATCACTAACTCATACAGCTGATTGGGTCACTAGTATTTATGATATGTTGACTTTATGTCCACATTGGTTAAATGTCAGTAATATTCCCACACTTGCAGCTATGTGGTTGTGTTATTACTATCTCTGATGACTATGTGCCAGCTGTCACTATTACTCGTCTTACCCTGCTTTGTGTTATTACTATCTCTGATGACTATGTGCCAGCTGTCACTGTTACTCGTCTTACCCTGCTTTGTGTTTTTGCTCTCAGACTACTGTAGGTGATAATGAAAAGCTAGAACCCTAAGCTGTGCCTGGTGCAAGGTTAGCAATGGTAATATCTTGCCTGCAGTGCTCCAACATAACAGTAGATTGTAAAGGGGGAAACAACAAATGTATTCCCTGTACTTTATATTTGTATGTAATTAGATGTGGAATTTGCAACTGTCAAATTCATTAATAGCAGTGTCTGGACAGTTATCTCTTATGTCTATGACAATGCATTACATTGTTATATTGTGCACAAATAGGGACATACGGATCTATTTACTAAGCCTTCAGTGGAGATAAAGAAGACAGAGAAAGTACTAGCCAATCAGCTCCTAGCTGTCATTTTTCAAACACAGCCTGTGACATGGCAGTTAGGAGCTGATTGGCCGGTACTTTATCTCTACACTTTATCTCCATCCAAGGCTTAGTAAATAGACCCCATAATTAGAGTTTTCTTAATGCTCCCTGTGTCATGTCCGCTAGCATAGGAATCACCTACAGGACACTGAGCACCCGCTCTGCCCAACCTAACCCTGCGCACACCTCCATTCCCTGCGTTGGTTTATTGTAATGGGTCAAATACATTTTCAATGATGTTTCGCATTCAGAGTTGATATATTTACTGGTGATATTTTTATTTTATTATCCTATGTACATTTCTGTCAACAGAGTCTATAATTATTTTACAACACATAGTTTACTAAAATTCGCACTGGTTGGTATGGAGTTTTATGGTTGAGGCAGATTTGTGCCGAAGACCATCACAAAACCACAGATCTCAGCTGCTTCCCAACATTATTGCAACCTCTGGCACAAACCTAAATAAAGACAAAGTCATATTAATTACAGATGGGCAAATGCTACCACAATTTCCGACCATGGTGATTCTGCTTCTTCTCCAACCATTTGTGCTTCTATGAGGACCGTCTTGTCCAGAGTCAATGGCTCTTGGCCAGTGTCGGATTAGGGCATGAAGCAGAGCCGTAACTAGACCTTTTGGTGCCCTGTGCAAGAGAGAGCATTGGCGAAGGGCCCACCGGGGAATGCAGTAGCAGAGGCTCGTGTTTAAGGATTGTGGTCAATCTCAATTGGGTCAATCTCAATCAGGGGCCTGTTGGGATGAATACATTTTATCGGCAAAAGGGCGAATGTTGATGTAGTTCCATAGAGACCAACCAAACCACCAAGTTGTTCCATGGTCCTGCTCTAGCAGATAACTGATCTCTAGTAAACTAACAATGTATAATTGAAGTGCACAGTCTGGAACATGACCCCAAGAGGATGTGGTGGGTCCTACCAGGGATTTCCCCTGTAATCCTGTGGTCCTGTCCGACCCTGCTCTTGGCCACAGGGCAAGGCATCAGGCAATTCAAAACAATAATCTACTATGCAACACTGGCTCTTGGGCTGCTGTGACCGTGTGTATCACTAGCTGGTCTATCCTTTCTTCTATAGCAGTAAAACACCCACCCTACACCTACTACAACTGCGAATATGACAAAAGCGATTACTGATACTATTAATGATAACCAGTGGTTTCTTGGGTGCATCAGCATGACAGTAGCTGGTGCCTGTAATGGGCAATGCCAAGTAGCGTCCCTGTAATTAGTGAGCAGTAGTACAGCTTGGGGGGTACAGCATGTGGATGTGAACTCAATGCAATCATATTCTCCATCAGGTCCATGCGAGATTGACCCTAACCCATTGAGAATCTGGACTAATCTTATATCATCAGCATCTGACAGCAGGAGGAGGGCACTCCAGGGGTGATCCTGGCACAGCCCAGGCAGGAGAGACTCAGGGCAAGAGCCAGAATAAGAGGGAAGAGCGCAGACAAGAGGAGACTTGGGAGTCACTTGGTAGCAAAACGTATAGAAAGACGGTAAAGGGGTCACTATCATGCACAGAGGTGCAGGCGGTCATCATTTACTATTTATAATTGCGCTCATCATATATTCATATTATACAGTTATTATAAGTATAACAAACCCAAACATATAAATACTAAACTACATGATACTTATATAAATGTTGTCTATATCCTAAAATAGATGGACTACAAGAATGTGAATTGGTGAAATAAGTTAACACTAGAATTGTTTGGTCCAATATTGCCATGTTTGGGTCAAAATCGGTACTGCAGCAGCTACGTTTTTCTCTTTCTAGGTAGAATTTGCTCACACAGAGCCTGGTGTGTTTTGTCGTCAACCAATATATTGAGTCTTTACAAAGACACTAATGTCACCATGGTCAATATGTCAACATTTGCTATGTCGACCTGAACAAAATGTTGATGTGTTCAAAATGTGGACAGTTAAAATGTTGACTGGGACATAATGTGGACGCCCAATATCGGATCCAAGCCATCCATTTCATGAATTTTTTAATAAGCTCCCGTCTTTAAAGCGGTTCAGAGTACTTCGGGCACGTACAAATCGCTTTAGGGTTAGTTTTCTTCCAACTGCTGTGCGCATGCTGAATGCTATGAATGTATCTCTTTAGTAAATTTAACTTTATTATTTTCATGTCACTGTCTGTGATCACCTTTACCATGGATTGCTATTCACTGTTTTTTAGCGTGTTTCTGTGCAATGTCATTTCGTCTGCCAAACTTGTTTTGCTGATGACAACAATAAATACAATACAATACAATTTTAAGAATAATGCTAACCCTAGATTGTAAGCTCCTAGGAGCAGAGTCCTCCTCCCCACTGTCTCACAGCCTTCTTCTCTAGCACTTCTATGACAGCCTTCACCTTCCCAGCTGTATTGTGTATGGAGAAATGTGTTGCTTATTGTTACTTGTGCTGTGTTTATAAGTTGGTTATTGTATTGTAGTGTAATGTTCTGTGTACCCTTTACTGTATGTATT
This sequence comes from Taudactylus pleione, assembly GCA_031769625.1. Taxonomy (NCBI): domain Eukaryota; kingdom Metazoa; phylum Chordata; class Amphibia; order Anura; family Myobatrachidae; genus Taudactylus; species Taudactylus pleione. The sequence goes on along the minus strand of JAUIMM010000273.1, from coordinate 1,440,945 downwards.
GCGCTGCAGACCTCTTGTGGCGCCCTATAAATAAAATGTAATAATAATAATAACCCTAAAATTTCTAGTGTCGACATTTTGGCTGTGTCTATACTTCATATGTTGGCATTTAACTGTTGACATTTACTGTGTCGACATCTTGGCAACATTTTGCAGGTATCAACATTTTAACCATGTGTCACAAGGCGGGAAGAAACACATCCAGTAGCGGTAAAACAGTGAACCGTTTAATCATTGCAGCTCAGCAGACACTTCACAGCCAACATCAAGTCAGGTTTGCCACTCTGGCTTACAGACAGCATCAGGGGTTAAAGTGGGCAGGAACAGGGTGGAACTGAGTTCTGTCACCTCTAATGGTAGGTGGAACTAGTTCCACCTCTACCAAGTCCTTGCACAGAAGTACCACAGACAGAGAGCCACTCACTGTCTGCCTTGGGAGGCTCAATTTCATCAGAAACCAGCATTTAGGTAAGGAAAGTATCAACCGAAGGCAATAAATAGGAGTTGCAAAAAAACATTGGGCATCCAAGTGACAGACTAGTTTGCGGAGATCCCATAAAAAACCCAGAGACATGGCAGAAAAATAACACTGTTGATATAGAATTTTTTTTTCTTTTTAAGTGATTTAACATTGTAGTCTCAGCTAATGGCAGGAGAGAGAGAGATGGGGGGGTGTGGTGGGGGGTTGGGGAGTAGGCGGCGGGAGGGATGAGTTCCACCACCTCTCCAGGAGCACTTTAAGCCCTGGATAAAACAAGGGGACCCTACGCATTTTTCCCCCCTGTATTTCTGGAAACAGGACCAGATCAGAGCTTAGTGCTAGTTGCTCAGAGTACGGGGGACCCCCTACATTGTTTGTCCCCCATATTTTGTCAATCAGGGCTGCTTCTGACTACCCTGGTGCTGGTTGTGCTTAAGTATGGGGGACCCCTACGTCGCTTGTCCCCCATATTTTGCACAACCAGCACTGGGTCACTAAAGCCCAGGGCTGGCTGCTGTTTTGGGTGAGGGGTGATGCTTTTTTGAGTGGTTTTACGCAGGTTTTTATGTTTTATACACAGCAGCATGGACGGGTCTCACTGATCTCGTCCGTGCATCTGTGTTTATTTTTTTTACAGACAGATGCATGCATCTCGGATATCCCTGATTCGTGCAAGCATCTGTCTGCTTTCCTGCATGATCTAAAGATCAGCAAATCTTTAGATCGTGCACGATAGATCTTGTGACACATTGTGCAGCTTTGTTGCACATCATGTCCTGGAGTGTCGAGACTCACAAGTGGCTGCGTGTACCAAAAAAAAATTAAAATTAAAAAAAAACTTTCAAGAAAGTAAAAAAATATATATATATTTTTTGGTGCTGTACCCCACTGTGTATACAAGCACCGTGACTCAATTGAGCAATAACCATCTGTGTCTACAAGCACTGTGACTCCTTGGGCAATAGCCCTCTGTGTGTATAAGCACTGTGACTCCTTGGGCAATAACCATCTGTCTGTATAAGCACTGTGACTCCTTGGGCAATAACCATCTGTGTATATAAGCACTGTGACTCCTTGGGCCATAGCCCTCTGCATATACAAGCACCGTGACTACTTGGGCTGTAGCCCTCTGCGTATACAAGCACAGTGAATTCTTGGGCCGTAGCCCTCTGCGTATACAAGCACCGTGACTCCTTGGGCCTTAGCCCTCTGTGTGTCCATAACACACAAGTACTGTGACTCAGTAGTGAGTGGCAATGTTTCATTGATGTGCTTTAAACTACGGTGTCTGTCGCTTAGTAACCACCCAGCTCACTGCAGCCTTTGGCCAATAATGGTGAAAACAATATTGTGAGGTGGTCTAAATTGAATGTAAATGACTGGAAATTAAAGTTATTGGGGTTAATAATACTCTAGGAACAAAAAAAAAGCCCAAATTATGTGATTTTAGATTTTTTTGTAAATTTTTTAAAAAAATCCAAAGCTAGTCATGGCAGGTTTGGCAAATCCAAATCCAAAGCCAGATGATGAATCAGAACCAAATCCAGCAAAAATGGTCCAGTGCACATCCCTAATTGTCTCAGAGGAACTCTGTCACTCATACTATACCAATTGTCTCTGTAGAGCAGGGGTGAAGAACCTTTTTTGTGCCGAGGGCCATTTTGATATATATAACATCATTCGTGGGACCAGTGCAGGCCACGCCCCCTCCGTGTGGTGCCACAATCGCCAGTGATTACAGCAATGCCTGGAGCATTCTGAGGATGCTCCGGGGAGCTGTAAGGGCAGCGGTGTGATCGTCTGTAGCATCCTAAGGATGCTCTAGGTGGCACTGCTGCATAGATTCTTGCTCTAGGGTGCCTTTATAGGGACCCTGCTATCCAGATGAGGCTAGCAAAAAAAAAAGCCCAGAGGGCCAGACCAAATTATTCTGGGGGCCTTATCCAGCCCCTGGGCCTGAGGTTCCCCATCCCTGCTATAGAGGAACCCTGTTGCTCATACCAATTGTCTCTGTAGAGGAACCCTGATGCTTATTACCAATTGTCTCTGTAGAGGAACCCTATGACTCATACCAATGGTCTCTGTAGAGGAACCCTGTGACTCATACTGTACCTATTGTCTCTGTAGAGCAGTGGTGTCAAACTCGGGCCCTTCAGCTTTTGTGGGACGACATATCCCAGCATACCAATTGTCTCTGTAGAGCAGGGATGGGGAACCTCAGGCTCGGGGGCCATATAAGGCCCACAGAGTCATTTGGTCTGGCCCTCTGCTAGCCTCATCTGGCTAGCAGGTACCTAAAATGGCACCCTGCAGCCAGAATCTATGCAGCGGTGACGTCTGGAGCGTCCTTAAGATGCTTCAGACGGTCACACCGCTGCTTACAGCTCCCCAGAGCATCCTCTGGATGCTCCAAGCATTGTTGTAATCTCTGGCAATTGTGGTATCGCACGTAGGGGGTGTGGCCTGCACCGGGCCCACGAATAATTTTATATAAATATATATATATATATATATATATATCAAAATGGCCTTCTGCAGAAAAAAGGTTACCCACACTTGTTGTAGAGGAACCCTGTTGTTTATACCAATTTTCGTTGTCGAGCACTGATTTTCAACCTTATTCAACTCGAGGCACACTACAAAAGATTTTAAAATTGCCAAGGCAACACCATTCAGCAATCCAGCGTGCGCGACCAATGAAAAAACATACATATTGGCTCCCACATTAAAAAATACATACACATTGGCTTCCACAGGAATAAAACACACTACCAGGGGCAGACTGGCCATTACCTTCAGTGGGAAGATTCCCGATGGGCCACTTGGTCTCTGGGGCCGCTTGTCACCTGTGGCCCTGCCCCCTTATTTGCATCACCCACCACCACCACCGACACCCTGTACCGACTTGTTTTTTTTCACATGAACCTAGCTGTCTGTCAGTTCTGTCTGACCACGCCTTAGCCTCTCTCACGAGGAGAGAGGCCAGCGGCAGCCTATTTAAGCCTCGCCCATCATGCCGTCAGCATCACACGCCGCAGGGGAGTCAAGAACACAGGAAGTGGTTCATCCCACGGGTGACAACGGCAATTGGCATGACTGCGAGGGAGGTAAGTTGCGGTGGGGGTCGGGAGCCGCCCTGGCAGTTTGTTAGCCCGATCATCTCCTCTCTACTCTTCCCTCCCCAGGCTGTGAAGTGTCAAGTTTAATTTCACAGCCTGGGGAGAGGGCAGAGCGGAGAGGAGATAGTGTGGCTAGCCGCAGCAGTGCAGTGCAGGGCAATGGTGCTGCTGGGAGATGGAGTCTGCCAGTCTGGAGAGACTCGGGATGTCTAGGGTGGGGGCCCTGCTAAGGGGAGATCATCTGTCTGTCTAAGAGGGGGGAGCCGGGAGCAGAGATGATCTGTCTGAGGGGGGGAGGGTAGAACTGCAGGGGAGAGCTGCAGAACTAGTGGGAGATGGTCTTTCTGTGGGGGAGAGGGGGTCTTCTGTACTTAGGGGGAGATGATCTGTTTAGTGCCAAGGGATGGTTTTTCTGTGGGGGAGGGGGCCATACTTGCTGACAATCCGCTCCAGCCTTCCGGGTGGGAGCTAATTGTCGGCTAACAGCGGGGGTCTATTCTGTGCTAGGGCAGGATGATGGCACCTGGGCGACGCAGGAGGATGGCACGGATGGGAGACACAGACGGATGGTGCCAGAGAGAATTGTGGGTGGCACTGGAGATGCGGAGGGGGATAGCGCTGAAGAAACACATGAAAGGAGATAGGCTGGAAGCACACCAAGGCGATGGTGCTGGAGACATTGGCTGGATTATAGGCGGGGCATTAGGAGCGGTCGTCCTGGGGGCCCCCACACTGTTCCCAGACATGTCACTGCTACAAACAGGGAGAACAGCATTTAGCTGTCTCCGCTCTGGTTCTCTTCGGTGGCTTAGATGTCCAAGGCCGTCGAGGAGTTCCACTAGTCAGAGCCACTGAAAATCTTCTCTCTATGCTAAAGCCTTGGCAGCTCGGCTCTGACAGTAAAAGTCTCGTGAGATGATGATGTCAAGTCTCGTGAGAGTTTGACTGTCAGAAGCCGAGGCTGCAGCATAGGAAAGGTTCTCAGTGGCTCTTTCGTCCTCAGCCTTCCCCCCGCGATGCATCTCAGACTGAGCAGTGCAGTTATACAGAGCCGACAGGCAGGTAGCCCACATACATAAACATTATATATATATATATACATATACACACACACACACACACACGTGTGTGTGTTTATTACTTTTGCTCTCAAATGTTACATTGCTGGAATATCAGGTACACACATATGTATGCATGCATGTGTATATATATATGTAATGTACTGGTGGTTTGTACAGTGCTGCACCACTAGCACCAGGTTCAGGTGTGTTGGGAATACTTCGGTGGCCAATTTCTCTGTAGCTAAGTTAGGACACACATGACAGAGAGGCAAGCTTAAAAATGTCCCCTTATTGCAGACACAGTAACCAGACCGAAAGGAAGGTACAATGCAATTTTATTGCTGCCAATCAAAGAACAACAAATGACACAGGAAATGTTTACCATTCACAGATTAAATTAAATAAATTACACTTTTCAATATAAGATCTTTGTTTATTACCTCCCTGTCCTCTACCGGTGACCCCAGCTGGCAAGCAAGTATAAACAAGAACCACAATTTCTGCAGAACTTTACTTTCACTCAAAGCAAAAGAGAGAACAGAACATGAAACCTGCAGGTCGAGCTTGTATCAGTAGTGCACCAAAGGGACAACACTGAGACTATGCTGATAGCAGTAGTTAACCGGCAACTTGCAATAATTTAACACAGTCTTTGAGCCTTGAGAAAAATAGGGATAACAGTCTTCCTAAATGCCTATGCCACAAATTATTACCACCAGAATTGCCAGCCGGGGTTACACAGGGCTAAATAAGCAATTAATTTACATTACACTACAGAAATTGACAAGGTAAAAGATTCACAGTAAACATACACCTTCTGCTAATGAGATGACAGCAAAAGTAATATACATTACATCAGCAGGAATGGACTTTGAAATGGATACCAGCAACAAGCAGTGCATAAAAGACAATTTACATTAACACCAATACCAGCAACTATTCAAACATTTCATGGCAAGCAAAATGAAAATTAGCATTGACAACAATAACACAGCGAGCAGTAAACAGCTTTACAGAGTGTTATAACAGACAAAGGGCCACTATCAACCAATTAATTAACACCAATGGCCAACCGTAAACAGAAAAATACATTTCCATGGCATGACATTTGGTTTCAGGATAAACATAGAAAGTATTGTACATCACTCACAGTGGCATTGGACATGAGCCGACACCCATAAATCACGATCCCTCCCGGACATGAGCCGGAGGTTCACAGGAGAGAAAATAACCACCAATTGTGGGATAAAAGGGGTAACCTTTTCCTTACTTCCCCCCTATTTTTAAATTACACACACACTTTGAAGCACAATGAAGTGGAGATGGGAGAATGATGTGCTAAAAACAAAGAAAACCCCCTGGTGGGCCTGAGAGTAAATACTGGGCACAACTGCAGCTCTTAGGAGAAAGGACCCACTAAAAGGGCTGGGGACACACTAGAAGGCACTATGTGGAGGAGGCAAGGGGTAGTCACAGTCTCACCACAGGCAGGGGCTCTTCTGCCCAAATCAGACTCCTGGATTCTGGAACAGGCACAGCCCGGGATGCAGAGCACCACACCAGAGCTACCAGCTGTAGACGTACGGCAGGTATTTTACAAGGGGCAACAGGTGCAAGATCCCTTTCCACAGGGGCTCTGTCCAGCAGACAAACAAAAACAGCAGCAGGAGGGGTCCTGAAGCACTCTTCCTCTGGGGCTGTCTTTTTTCCTGCCCGTGCGGGTGCCAGCAGGGTTTTCGTCATTGCTGGGATCTTTTCCTCAGCTGGGGCTTTATCCATGGCAATGGAGTAATGAGACCTCCTTCCCAGGCAGCTCCTCTTCTCTCCCAGCATGCGCAGATTTTCACATGCGGTGCCTCCGGTAACAGGCACTTAGGAAGGCAGTACCATATTCAGGGCATACTTACCTACCCTCCCGATTTGGTCGGGAGCCTCCCAAAAATCGGGTGCTGCTCCCGACCTCCCGGGAAGGCTGGCAAGTCTCCCGGCTGCCGCCGACCCCTCCTGGCCCACTCCAATTGTTTGTTCAACCCCTGGCAGCGAAGGGGGGCGGTGAAGGGGTAATCGGCAAGTATGATTCAGGGGGCTTCTTCCAAAGCAGAGTGCTCTATGCAAATCTCCAGGCAGGCTTCCTCTAGGTTAATGTGAAGTCTGGTAATTGTAATCCAGGTCAAACAGAAAGGGGTACCGCACCCCTATTTTTACAGATCCAAGGACACTCTACAGCTGGGGTGTCCAACCTTTCACCTTCCCTGGGCCACATTAGAAGATGAAAACTTGGTTTTGGCCGCACATAAAATAAAATAACAGTAACGTAGTAGTAGTCCCCCCCTTGTAGTGCCCCCAGTAGTAGTAGTCCCCCCCCTTGTAGTGCCCCCATAGTAATCCACCCCCCTGATAGTGCCCCCAGTAGTAATCCCCCCCTGGTAGTGCCACATAGAAATCCCCCCCTGGTAGTGCCCCCAAAGTAATCCCCCCCTGGTAGTGCCCCCCTAGTAATCCCCCCCTGGTAGTGCCCCCATAGTAATCCCCCCCTTGGTAGTGCCCCCATAGTAATCCCCCCCTTGGTAGTTCCCCCATAGTAAACCCCCCCTTGGTAGTGCCCCCATAGTAATCCCCCCCTTGGTAATTCCCCCATAGTAATCCCCCCCCTTGGTAGTGCCCCCATAGTAACCCCCCCCTTGGTAGTGCCCCCATAGTAATCCCCCCCCTTGGTAGTGCCCCCATAGTAATCCCCCCCTTGGTAGTGCCCCCACAGTAACCCCCCCTTGGTAGTGCCCCCACAGTAATCCCCCCCTTGGTAGTGCCCCCATAGTAATCCCCCCCTTGGTAGTGCCCCCATAGTAAGCCCCCCCTTGGTAGTGCCCCCATAGTAATCCCCCCCTAGTAGACAGAGACTTAATAAAAAAAAAAAAAAAAAAAACACTTACCTGAAACTCCCGCTCCTGGTCCCGACGCTTCCACCGGCTCCTCTGGCCGCTTTGCATTATGGGAGAGACGTCGTCATGACGACGGCTCTCCCAATACCCACTGCGGGAGCCGGAAGATGGCTCCTGCAGTGGGAGCAGCGGCAGCCGCTGAGAGTCTAACAGACTCTCAGCGGCTGCTGATTACAGCAAACACAAAGCTGCCGGCTCCAGCGGCTGTGTGTTTGTGCTGTGTAGCGCTGACCGGACTCCGTCCGGTCAGCGCTACACACGCGGTGCAGTCTGTGTCACAGTGACACAGACTGCACCGGCCCGCGGCCCGCATGACGCTGCGGCCCGGGGGGCACATGGCACCCTGCCCCCCGGCCCAGCCCGCCACTGGTGATTACGCTGGCGGCACAGTGAATGAAGGAGAGCGTGGGGGCGTGGTCTGGGGGCGCCGGGACTACAGTGAGCAATCCCGGAACAGCAGGACATATCGTGAATGTCCCGCTGAATCCGGGACACTTGAGAGGTATGCGGGCCGCATTACGAGCCGACCTGGGCCGCATGCGGCCCGCGGGCCGCGGGTTGGACAAGCCTGCTCTACAGTAACTCTTTACAGACAGCACACCAGGAGCAGGGTTTGTAATCCAGGGCAACATAGAGGGATACTCTCCACTATTGTATTTCCATACTCTAGGCACTCCACAGACAAATCCTCCCCGATTCAGCACTGACAGCCCTGGGGATGGTATTTTATAAACTCTTCCATACTCTCCTCCCTATGAGTGGACAGGAGACGCCCAGCAACAGGCCGCCTACAGAGATCTCTGCCTCGACACGCAGGCTACCAATTAATGGGGCACGATTTTCCCCCCTAAATGGGTCGCTGACCAAGGGGCACTTTCTACCTCCTGTTTGCACATGCTCAGTATGGTCCGAGGGAGCAGGGTCATCAAGTTCACTGTAGTATCCTATGGGGCCAATGGTGTTGTATGATCTTATATAAAAAAAACTGACAGGGGCTACAGAACTCCTGAATGTCTCCCTACTTAGTTAAAGGGGTAACCCTATAACTATGGGGTTACCATATATATATATATATATATATATATATATATATATATATATAACATTATATATGCTATGTCTTTATATACACATACAAACTCACCTATATATACTTAGAGCTTTTCGATATATATGTGTATGTATGATATATAGATAGATAGATAGATAGATAGACACCATTTGGGGTTTGGACTATATAAATATATATTTAGTTGTTTCATAGGGGCCCCCACAAGCTTGTTGCCCTGGGGCCCCCACAGACCTTAATCCGGCCCTGCTGGAGACACACATATAGGACAGAAGGAACACTGGTACTATTAGAAGAAAACACTGGGGACAGTAATCTTCAGTAAGATAACAATTCTAATGAAATCATATTCTAATGCAAATAGCACCAAATTAGCAAATATATATTTTATTAATAATAAATTGTTCAATATAGGAAACTCCCATTGTGTCCTGCCCCAAAACATCTGTTTCTATGTATTATCTGGTTAAACCTCTGTTGCATGATGATGACATTGGCTTTATTGCTACACAAATAGGCGGCTTCCGGACCATGTGATCTCAGCATGAATAGGTTCCCTGCAGCAGAGAAATCATATAGGGAAGAAAATACTCTTTCACCTGCTCGCTGTGTTTATTCACTGGACAGAGGGATTGGGGGTGTGGCTATCATCTCCTGGAGCTGTGGGCATGCCCCCAGCATTAAATAATGGGGGGAGTGGCTTGTGGGCATGGCATTTCTCATTAAGCCACACCCCTTGTAATTAGGCCCCACCTACTATTCTAGGAGTGTGCACATAGGGCCTCTTCCACATTTTTTTTCCAGGGCCAATTAAATTCCCAATCTGCCCCTCTAGATACACCCAGCTCTGTAACCTGGCACATACTGTATATTACTGTTCTCTACCCATATAGCTGGTACATATGCCGTTACAGAGATGGACGCAGTGTGAGATACACCCAGCTCTGTAACCTGGCACATACTGTAGATTACTGTTCTCTACCCATATAGCTGGTACATATGCCGTTACAGAGATGGACGCAGTGTGAGATACACCCAGCTCTACAACGTGGCACATACTGTATATTACTGTTCTCTACCCATACAGCTGGTACATATGCCGTTACAGAGATGGACGCAGTGTGATATACACCCAGCTCTGCAACCTGACACATACTGTATATTACTGCTCTCTATCCATACAGCGGGTACATATGCCATTACAGAGATGGACGTAGTGTGATATACACCCAGCTCTACAACGTGGCACATACTGTATATTACTGTTCTCTACCCATACAGCTGGTACATATGCCGTTACAGAGATGGACGCAGTGTGATATACACACAGCTCTGCAACCTGGCACATACTGTATATTACTGTTCTCTACCCATACAGCTGGTACATATGCCATTACAGAGATGGACGCAGTGTGAGATACACCCAGCTCTGCAACCTGGCACATACTGTATATTACTGTTCTCTACCCATACAGCTGGTGTATATGCCGTTACAGAGATGGACGCAGTGTGATATACACCCAGCTCTGCAACTTAGCACATACTGTATATAACTGTTCTCTACCCACACAGCTGACACATATGCCGTTACAGAGATGGACGCAGTGTGATATACACCCAGCTCTGCAACCTGGCACATACTGTATATTACTGTTCTCTACCCATACAGCTGGAACATATGCCATTACAGAGATGGACGCAGTGTGCGATACACCCAGCTCTGCAACCTGGCACATACTGTATATTACTGTTCTCTACCCATACAGCTGGTACATATGCCATTACAGAGATGGACGTAGTGTGATATACACCCAGCTCTACAACGTGGCACATACTGTATATTACTGTTCTCTACCCATACAGCTGGTACATATGCCGTTACAGAGATGGACGCAGTGTGATATACACCCAGCTCTGCAACCTGGCACATACTGTATATTACTGTTCTCTACCCATACAGCTGGTACATATGCCATTACAGAGATGGACGTAGTGTGATATACAACCAGCTCTGCAACCTGGCACATACTGTATATTACTGTTCTCTACCCATACAGCTGGTACATATGCCGTTACAGAGATGGACGCAGTGTGCGATACACCCAGCTGTGCAACCTGGCACATACTGTATATTACTGTTCTCTACCCATACAGCTGGTACATATGCCATTACAGAGATGGACGCAGTGTGAGATACACCCAGCTCTGCAACCTGGCACATACTGTATATTACTGTTCTCTACCCATACAGCTGGTGTATATGCCGTTACAGAGATGGACGCAGTGTGATATACACCCAGCTCTGCAACTTAGCACATACTGTATATAACTGCTCTCTACCCATACAGCTGGCACATATGCCGTTACAGAGATGGACGCAGTGTGATATACACCCAGCTCTGCAACCTGGCACATACTGTATACTACTGTTCTCTACCCATACAGCTGGTACATATGCCGTTACAGAGATGGACGCAGTGTGCTATACACACAGCTCTACAACGTGGCACATACTGTATATTACTGTTCTCTATCCATACAGCTGGTACATATGCCGTTACAGAGATGGACGCAGTGTGATATACACCCAGCTCTGCAACCTGGCACATACTGTATACTACTGTTCTCTACCCATACAGCTGGTACATATGCCGCTACAGAGATGGACGCAGTGTGCGATACACACAGCTCTACAACGTGGCACATACTGTATATTACTGTTCTCTATCCATACAGCTGGTACATATGCCGTTACAGAGATGGACGCAGTGTGCGATACACACAGCTCTGCAACGTGGCACATACTGTATATTACTGTTCTCTACCCATACAGCTGGTACATATGCTGTTACAGAGATGGACGCAGTGTGAGATACACCCAGCTGTGCAACCTGGCACATACTGTATATTATTATTCTCTATCCATACAGATGTTACATACATAGGTCTCTCCACAAGCACTGATCACTACTGTGTGAGAGCCACCTTAAATAGCACATAGTATACTGCTGAGCCCTTCCCCTAACTTATGGTAAAGTTTTGACGCCCAATACGATTTACATACCAGATTGATAAAACATCAATGAACTTTTTGGATGTGACTATCTACCGAGATGATTAAAGGTTGGCGTCGAAACTTTACCGTAAGGAAACAGATCGCAATACTCTAATACATGCAAGGAGTCATCACCCAGTAATTTGAAAGAGAGTCTGCCCATATCGCAATTTATGCGTGTTTTGAGGAACAACATTTCATCCTTGACTGCAGAGAATCAAATTGTTGAAATGAGCCAACGATTTTATGATAGGGGATATACAAACTCCACAATACAGAGATGTCTTTTAAAAGCAAGACAGGCACTCACAGATATTGGACAGACCTAAACAGGATTTGGATCCAAGGATAATGATTGCTACATCCACTTTTGATGTGACTTTATATGCTGCGAAAAAAGCATACAATAAATTTTGTCCTATAATAACGTCAGATCCAATCTTTAAAGATATCAGGGCCTCATTCAGAGCCGGACGCTATTTGCGGACGCTCGTTCAGAAAAAGGGGCTGGCTATTTAAATCGAGCGCTCGCTCTTTGCAGTCTGTTGACGCCTCTATGTCTGAGCGAGCGTCCGAAACATGCGCTCGCTATTTTGTAAAGACGCCCCTTGGCCGCTCGCATCATACGTCATCTCCGCTATTTATTTGATTAATCGAGTACATCAAAAAGCGTATGAACTGCTCGCTATTCTTGTGGTAGCATTTTCCTACCGCAATCATGCGAGCAGTTCAGGCTAAAAGACAACCAAGTGACGTAGTCGATGACGCTGTTTTGTTAATTATGCACACCCTTAAAACGCCCGTTTTGACCATTTGGAACGCCTGCGTTTGGATCTCCACTCCCTGTTTTCAAGCACCTTCCCCTGTTACTACCCATAAATGCCTCATTCTGTCACTCAAATTAGCAGGCACTCGCTATTTTGCGAGCACACAATCTCCGACCGCACTGACTGGTTGGCGCATGCGCATTACAGCCCATACGCATGCGCAGATGTGCGAACATCGCTCGGAGCGAACGAGCGCCCGCTTACGAGCGGCTCTGAATCAGGCCCTCAGTTCACAACCCCCGATGTGTTCATACCGTCGGGGTGCTAATCTAAAACAACTTTTGATCAAGTTCATGGCTGCCATCTCGCAAAACAGGATGTTACAGATGTGCGGATTGCACAACGTGTCGTTCGATTCTGGTGGGAACACATTTTTCACATCCCCACAGTGGTAAAAAAATGTAAATTCAGCATAAATTACATTGCACTTCTGACCATGTGATTTATTTGGTCATTTGTCCTTGTGGTCTCTATTACGTGGGGATGACTACCCGTAATTTTAGAGAACGCATGGCGAACCATCAGTCCTCCATTCGAAGTGCACTACTTAGTAATGATTCAGACAAGCCGGTAGCCAGGCATTTTACCAAGGAGAAACACTCGGTATCAAGTCTGAGATGTATGTTCATTGACCATGTTCCAATTCTTCCTAGAGGAGGTGATCGTACAAAAATATTGCGCCAACGTGAAGCTAGGTGGATTTTCCAATTGGATACAGTAGCCCCAAGGGGCATGAATGAGTCTAATCCATTTAATATCTTTCTGCGGTGAAATATGCTTTTTGTGGGCATGACCAATTTGGCCTTTTTCAACATTGGATTAATATTTGGATACAATGCTGTGGCATAGTACACATGGATTCCTTTTTCATATCCATTTTTCATTTTTATTTTTTTGTTTCAATTTTAAATTCATTTAGGCATTATATATAAGATAAATTTTAGTCCATCATTTATGGCTACAATTTAGTTGACATTATTAATATGGATATTTTTTGCAATTATTTATTAACATCATGAGGTATATTGTACTTTCTAGTGATTTATATGATTGCACTGCTGTACTTTCTCCTGCCTGACCATGTTGATTTATCCTATGAGGCTCTTTGTCTATAACACTTCAGGATTCACATTTGGGTTATTATATTTTTTTTATATATATTCCATGTGAGATTTCCCAGATGATGCTGGGCAACCTGGATATTAGGTGTTAAGCACAAATGTATGTTTTATGCATGCCTTTCTGTGTTATACATATGTTATGCTGATAGTGGTCATATTGTCTGTTTACAACAGACGCTGCAGCATCTCCATGGTTTCCAGGCTCCTCCCAGCATGTTGATATCAGATGGGGTGTGTCTGTTCACATGACATGCATATTGTGTCATACAGCCGGGCGCCATCTTGTAAGTGGCACATCTAGCTGTGATGCACTGTTCTACACAGTGTATAGATTTATATTGCTTCGGTTTGCATTTGAACACTAGTATGGTGTTCCCACAGCTGGTGATTAGTACTACATGAAGTATGTTTGCACTATAAACACAGATGACGTGTATTGAAATTTATGCAGCCGGACGCCATCTTGGAGGTGGCACAAGCAGTTTGCATTACATCGTTTTTTATGAGAAATATACCAGCTTCAAATATGCAACTTTGATATGTGTTTACATTCTATTGTGATCTCCTCAACATTATGCTTTAGTACATTAATATTCCTCTTATAGACTAATTTGAGGATTAGTTCCAGTTTTTGTAATGAATGAGTTAATTGTTAGGGGGAAGGTTCAGCATACCTCCCAACTGTCCCGCATACAGCGGGACAGTCCCGTTTTTATGGTGGGGGGGGCAGTTGGGCAAAGCATACACCGCTGCTCTGCATAGCAGAGCAGCGTGTATGCAGAGCTAGAATAGATGCTGTACGCATGCGCACACCATCTATTAAAGGTGCCCACACATATAGCCACATTTTACATGATCTGGCCAATTTCGACGAATCGTGATCACAGATCGTGAAAAATATGGCCAAATCGTGAGAAAATCGTGAGTCCTCACGATGCGATGCGCGTCCCCGCTGGTCGCACATCGCATCGTCAAATCTGCCGTGCAGTAGGGCAGATCTGACAATCTGGGACAAAATGCACTGGGAAAAAAAAAAAAAAGTTAAGATGCACGATAGATCTTAATGCTTTTTACTCCAAATCGTGTGTAGGAGCTGCCGAGGAGCTGCCGGGGGATCAGGGGAAATCGCACACATCGCGGGATCATGTGCAGATCGGTATGTGTGTGGGCACCTTAAGAGTACGGGGGGAAGCCCGGTGGCAGCCCAGCATCTCGGAGATGCTGGGCACACCCCATAGTGAAGTTAACGGGGCGTACCACTAGGCCTCACCCCTTTATGTGTAGGTCACGCCCCTTTTCGAGAGCGCGCGCCCCTTCGACTCGCGCATGTCCCGACTACAAATTGACAAATGTTGGGAGGTATGGGTTCAGTAGTATACTATGTGTGATACCCTCAACTTCTTCTGGACTCTTTTTACGTTCACTGTGTCGATAGTTATGTGGAGGACCTCTACGATGTGGATAATGCCAATAATGGTTGTGGCTTGATGCATATTTGCTGCCTTGGACTGGAACTCCACCAGGACCAGTTACATTAGTGGCCTTTGCACCTTTCTCTCCTTCAACCACGTAAAACTCTACCAATTCTCCATCTCCCAGACTTCGAAGATATTTTCCTGGGTTGTTCTTTAGGATGGCCGAGTAATGTACAAAAATATCGCCCTTGGAGTCATCTCGATTTATGAATCCATAACCTCGTTGCATGTGGAACCATACAACCTTTCCTGAAATCCTTTTTGCGATAGCTGAGGTAACATTCCCTGCAGTCGGCTTGCTCACAAATTTTATTTTGTTCTGTACTATTGGGCTCAAACTCGCATCTCTGGGTTGCCCTTCTTCCATTTTTGGACCTATTCTTTCTGTCTCTCCTGAGGGCTGGTCCTCAGGCTCTCTCTGGATGCAATAACGTTCAATGTGGCCACTTTGCCAGCACTTTCTGCAGATAGGCCTCCCTTGTGTATCAAATTGGTCTGTTGGACGTCGACCTATCTCTCGAGGACTGTCCCAGTAAGACTGGTTCCTACCCCCACACTCTTGGTGCCAGTCTCTGCATTTTGCTCCAGCCTGCTCTTGACGAATCACTTTTATCTCCTTCATAATTTCAGTGACAGCACTAGTAAAAATTCCGATCAGATCTTGACCAGACTGTACTTGTTGGGTGACTGTTTCCTTAGGCGACGTAGTGTCTGGCGTCATATATGGTTTGGCTTCTCTAGAATATCCAACTTCCCACTGTTCTGTAGATGAGTCAAATTCAAGATCAGCATTCTGATTGAGCCCAAGAATATCTAATACCGCTTCCTTGAACTTGGAGAATGGGCATACAGGATTCTGACGTCTCAACATCCTGAGTTGGGCCCGTATGGCTTCTCCTCGCGCCCCTTCGATAAATAAATTAATTAGAGTCTCGTCGACTCGTTCTACTTCCCTCGATTCTCGGGCTTGGATGTCCTTCATAGTTTCCTGTAGGCCCAGAGCAAATTCTCTCAGTGACTCTTGAGGTTGCTGTTTCCTAGCATACAAACATCTTCTAAGTTCAGAGACTGTCCTTGCGTCAAATATACTTTGTAACTTTTTGAAAATATCCTCCGCTGTTTTTCTTTCATCATCCGCCCACGCTTTCACCTCTCGCAAAGCAGCTCCTTTCAACTGTCCAATGACTATTTCCACTCTTTGTTCGTCATTCAGTGGATATAATTTGAACATTGATCGCATTTTGTCCTTAAATTCTTCAATAGTGCTCACACCCTGTGTGCATATCTCCCCTGAATACATGGGTAACCATGGAGCCCCAAAATAGTATGGCATCATAATGGGTGATGTCTGTGTCATATGTACCATACCACTGCTGGGTGAGGCATTTGTTGATGGTGAAGCTCTCTGTCCTGGAGAGGCAGGTAATCGTCTCCGGCCCGTGGTCGATGCAGGAGGCTGAGGTCCTGACATTTTCTGGTCGTATCCTGTTCGTGACGCCAATTTGTGATACCCTATACTATGGATTTATTCACAATGTAATCATACAATATAGTATAGCAGTAAAGATGGCAATAGTGAATCCTTTCTTATGTTTATTATACTTTGCAAGAACAAAGAAACACTTGGCATATATCAACAATGCATTTCAGTAGACAGTAACACACACATTAACACTCTTGTTTATTTTATTTTTCAGGAACCTGCAGATCACTAGCGAACTCTGGACTTCGAACCTGCAAACTATAAATGGGTAAGTATTCTCTAGTGGCAATTATCAAATGACTGATTTTGCAATTCCCTTAATATCTCTAAAATATATACAAAAAACCTCACATGAGTATGATAAACGGATAAGTTTACATCAAGAATACACTCACACTACTGCACTTTACATGTCTCATACACTGCTAGTTCAGCGCTGAAATAGTTAATAGGGTGCACCCTTCGTTGCCCGGGATATGAAGAATAGTTCTTAAACTAGCTACAGTACTTTTCTGTATTTAATGCAATACTGTAATCCTCTGTAAATGATCCTGCTGCGATGGTGTTGGTATTACAGTCAGTTTCTTCTCTGCTTAGCAACCTTAGTTCATACTCATAGTATTACAGGTGCTGGCACTGAAGTGTCACCCTAACACTGCTGGTACCTGTTGTACTTAACCTCCAATATGCGGTATCAGGGGGTTAATCTTACTATTATGAATGCAGTCTATAGACCCCACGCTGATCTCTGCAGGGACTGCTGTGCATATGTAATGGTGGACAGCTGTAGGCCTCCAGTTAATAAGCGCTAATGTCACTGAGTGTCTATTTGGGAGGTTGCAGCAGCTTCTTACCCCTCCGGTATCAACTCTCAACCTCCGGCTCCTTTACAAGCTCAGTCTCTATATTTCTGCAGCTCCGCCTGAGGCACTCCCTTAGGGGTCATCTGACACACCTCTCTTATGCTGATTGTTCTCAGAACCTCCCCGGATAACACTGCTTAGTCCCATTGGATGTTCCCCGCCTCAGAGACCTCCGCTGCTCGTCCCGGAGTACGGCTGCAGCCCTCAGGTAAGCATCAAGGCAGCGCAGCCCCTTCTCCTGTCCAGCTACCTCACCAACTGCACACAGCAACTGCCATTTTTCTCTAGGTCAAATCCTTGAGCCTGCTACAGTACTCACTGGTCCCCTAACGTCCACCACCACTGAGGAGGCAGTGCAAATAGTCCCTGAACCTTAATGAAACCAGTTAAATCATGCCCTATATTAGACAATGGCAGGAGTCACATTAATATTTTACATTTACATAGAGGCACATCAGCGTGGGTAGGAACACAGGGTGTTGGTGGGGTGCCACATACTTCCCCACTAGAATGATGCGTGTCCTCACGCATCTTAGACCTCTATATACTCCTGAAGACATCCACTTTATACATCAGTATCTTTTCAGAATTATTTAAATACATATTAGATACATTCTTTCATTGCATGACGTAGATCACAATTAGTTACAATTACCAGGTAAGTCTAGAAAACTTTAGCTCCTTGCTATAATGTAATAATAGCATAACAGATTACTACATTTGTTACATATTAACACAAAGTTTCTTTAAGTTATGTACTTTTGAATACTCTACCTCACAGGCTAGTGTCTACATTGAATATGCGGGGCATTCTTGCTTTCCTTTTTCGATTTTCCCAGAACTCTTTGCATAATTAATGCTATTTCACTTGAACTTAGTTCAGTATACTCATGGACTGGGAATTTATACTCTGATGGCATAGACAGTAAGGGCTCTTTGGATACAAGATATGGCTCCTCCAGAACAACAGATTTCGATATTTCCATAACAGAATCCAGGCAATTCTGTTCAGGGGACCCCAACCTCTCTGCTAAGGGTGAGTCCAGAGCTTTCTTTGTGTCTTCTTTATGTACAGCTGTACTCAACTCTTGTTGATTGCAGAGGAGCATATGAGAAGCGCTGTCATACACTTTTGGTCGACTCTTTGGTTGCGGTTCTTGAGGAGATGTTGGCCGGACTATTTCTTGCCGGTACTGGCACAACTGTATATTTTGCATTCCTACATCTTTACCAAACACTCCATCCAGCCTTTCACCATGCTCTGGGAGATCGGGATATTGTTTGTGTCCATATTCTCTCTTTAGCCAGTAGGATGGGTAGCGACTCCTCCAGTAAGGACGTTGTTGATTAACCCTCTTTTCCTCTGCCACTCTTTCAACTTCTTCTGGACTCTTTTTACGTTCACTGTGTCGATAGTTATGTGGAGGACCTCTACGATGTGGATAATGCCAATAATGGTTGTGGCTTGATGCATATTTGCTGCCTTGGACTGGAACTCCACCAGGACCAGTTACATTAGTGGCCTTTGCACCTTTCTCTCCTTCAACCACGTAAAACTCTACCAACTCTCCATCTCCCAGACTTCGAAGATATTTTCCTGGGTTGTTCTTTAGGATGGCCGAGTAATGTACAAAAATATCGCCCTTGGAGTCATCTCGATTTATGAATCCATAACCTCGTTGCATGTGGAACCATACAACCTTTCCTGAAATCCTTTTTGCGATAGCTGAGGTAACATTCCCTGCAGTCGGCGTGCTCACAAATTTTATTTTGTTCTGTACTATTGGGCTCAAACTCGCATCTCTGGGTTGCCCTTCTTCCATTTTTGGACCTATTCTTTCTGTCTCTCCTGAGGGCTGGTCCTCAGGCTCTCTCTGGATGCAATAACGTTCAATGTGGCCACTTTGCCAGCACTTTCTGCAGATAGGCCTCCCTTGTGTATCAAATTGGTCTGTTGGACGTCGACCTATCTCTCGAGGACTGTCCCAGTAAGACTGGTTCCTACCCCCACGCTCTTGGTGCCAGTCTCTGCATTTTGCTCCAGCCTGCTCTTGACGAATCACTTTTATCTCCTTCATAATTTCAGTGACAGCACTAGTAAAAATTCCGATCAGATCTTGACCAGACTGTACTTGTTGGGTGACTGTTTCCTTAGGCGACGTAGTGTCTGGCGTCATATATGGTTTGGCTTCTCTAGAATATCCAACTTCCCACTGTTCTGTAGATGAGTCAAATTCAAGATCAGCATTCTGATTGAGCCCAAGAATATCTAATACCGCTTCCTTGAACTTGGAGAATGGGCATACAGGATTCTGACGTCTCAACATCCTGAGTTGGGCCCGTATGGCTTCTCCTCGCGCCCCTTCGATAAATAAATTAATTAGAGTCTCGTCGACTCGTTCTACTTCCCTCGATTCTCGGGCTTGGATGTCCTTCATAGTTTCCTGTAGGCCCAGAGCAAATTCTCTCAGTGACTCTTGAGGTTGCTGTTTCCTAGCATACAAACATCTTCTAAGTTCAGAGACTGTCCTTGCGTCAAATATACTTTGTAACTTTTTGAAAATATCCTCCGCTGTTTTTCTTTCATCATCCGCCCACGCTTTCACCTCTCGCAAAGCAGCTCCTTTCAACTGTCCAATGACTATTTCCACTCTTTGTTCGTCATTCAGTGGATATAATTTGAACATTGATCGCATTTTGTCCTTAAATTCTTCAATAGTGCTCACACCCTGTGTGCATATCTCCCCTGAATACATGGGTAACCATGGAGCCCCAAAATAGTATGGCATCATAATGGGTGATGTCTGTGTCATATGTACCATACCACTGCTGGGTGAGGCATTTGTTGATGGTGAAGCTCTCTGTCCTGGAGAGGCAGGTAATCGTCTCCGGCCCGTGGTCGATGCAGGAGGCTGAGGTCCTGACATTTTCTGGTCGTATCCTGTTCGTGACGCCAATTTGTGATACCCTATACTATGGATTTATTCACAATGTAATCATACAATATAGTATAGCAGTAAAGATGGCAATAGTGAATCCTTTCTTATGTTTATTATACTTTGCAAGAACAAAGAAACACTTGGCATATATCAACAATGCATTTCAGTAGACAGTAACACACACATTAACACTCTTGTTTATTTTATTTTTCAGGAACCTGCAGATCACTAGCGAACTCTGGACTTCGAACCTGCAAACTATAAATGGGTAAGTATTCTCTAGTGGCAATTATCAAATGACTGATTTTGCAATTCCCTTAATATCTCTAAAATATGTACAAAAAACCTCACATGAGTATGATAAACGGATAAGTTTACATCAAGAATACACTCACACTACTGCACTTTACATGTCTCATACACTGCTAGTTCAGCGCTGAAATAGTTAATAGGGTGCACCCTTCGTTGCCCGGGATATGAAGAATAGTTCTTAAACTAGCTACAGTACTTTTCTGTATTTAATGCAATACTGTAATCCTCTGTAAATGATCCTGCTGCGATGGTGTTGGTATTACAGTCAGTTTCTTCTCTGCTTAGCAACCTTAGTTCATACTCATAGTATTACAGGTGCTGGCACTGAAGTGTCACCCTAACACTGCTGGTACCTGTTGTACCTAACCTCCAATATGCGGTATCAGGGGGTTAATCTTACTATTATGAATGCAGTCTATAGACCCCACGCTGATCTCTGCAGGGACTGCTGTGCATATGTAATGGTGGACAGCTGTAGGCCTCCAGTTAATAAGCGCTAATGTCACTGAGTGTCTATTTGGGAGGTTGCAGCAGCTTCTTACCCCTCCGGTATCAACTCTCAACCTCCGGCTCCTTTACAAGCTCAGTCTCTATATTTCTGCAGCTCCGCCTGAGGCACTCCCTTAGGGGTCATCTGTCACACCTCTCTTATGCTGATTGTTCTCAGAACCTCCCCGGATAACACTGCTTAGTCCCATTGGATGTTCCCCGCCTCAGAGACCTCCGCTGCTCGTCCCGGAGTACGGCCGCAGCCCTCAGGTAAGCATCAAGGCAGCGCAGCCCCTTCTCCTGTCCAGCTACCTCACCAACTGCACACAGCAACTGCCATTTTTCTCTAGGTCAAATCCTTGAGCCTGCTACAGTACTCACTGGTCCCCTAACGTCCACCACCACTGAGGAGGCAGTGCAAATAGTCCCTGAACCTTAATGAAACCAGTTAAATCATGCCCTATATTAGACAATGGCAGGAGTCACATTAATATTTTACATTTACATAGAGGCACATCAGCGTGGGTAGGAACACAGGGTGTTGGTGGGGTGCCACATACTTCCCCACTAGAATGATGCATGTCCTCACACATCTTAGACCTCTATATACTCCTGAAGACATCCACTTTATACATCAGTATCTTTTCAGAATTATTTAAATACATATTAGATACATTCTTTCATTGCATGACGTAGATCACAATTAGTTACAATTACCAGGTAAGTCTAGAAAACTTTAGCTCCTTGCTATAATGTAACAATAGCATAACAGATTACTACATTTGTTACATATTAACACAAAGTTTCTTTAAGTTATGTACTTTTGAATACTCTACCTCACAGGCTAGTGTCTACATTGAATATGCGGGGCATTCTTGCTTTCCTTTTTCGATTTTCCCAGAACTCTTTGCATAATTAATGCTATTTCACTTGAACTTAGTTCAGTATACTCATGGACTGGGAATTTATACTCTGATGGCATAGACAGTAAGGGCTCTTTGGATACAAGACATGGCTCCTCCAGAACAACAGATTTCGATATTTCCATAACAGAATCCAGGCAATTCTGTTCAGGGGACCCCAACCTCTCTGCTAAGGGTGAGTTCAGAGCTTTCTTTGTGTCTTCTTTATGTACAGCTGTACTCAACTCTTGTTGATTGCAGAGGAGCATATGAGAAGCGCTGTCATACACTTTTGGTCGACTCTTTGGTTGCGGTTCTTGAGGAGATGTTGGCCGGACTATTTCTTGCCGGTACTGGCACAACTGTATATTTTGCATTCCTACATCTTTACCAAACACTCCATCCAGCCTTTCACCACGCTCTGGGAGATCGGGATATTGTTTGTGTCCATATGGTCTCTTTAGCCAGTAGGATGGGTAGCGACTCCTCCAGTAAGGACGTTGTTGATTAACCCTCTTTTCCTCTGCCACTCTTTCAACTTCTTCTGGACTCTTTTTACGTTCACTGTGTCGATAGTTATGTGGAGGACCTCTACGATGTGGATAATGCCAATAATGGTTGTGGCTTGATGCATATTTGCTGCCTTGGACTGGAACTCCACCAGGACCAGTTACATTAGTGGCCTTTGCACCTTTCTCTCCTTCAACCACGTAAAACTCTACCAACTCTCCATCTCCCAGACTTCGAAGATATTTTCCTGGGTTGTTCTTTAGGATGGCCGAGTAATGTACAAAAATATCGCCCTTGGAGTCATCTCGATTTATGAATCCATAACCTCGTTGCATGTGGAACCATACAACCTTTCCTGAAATCCTTTTTGCGATAGCTGAGGTAACATTCCCTGCAGTCGGCGTGCTCACAAATTTTATTTTGTTCTGTACTATTGGGCTCAAACTCGCATCTCTGGGTTGCCCTTCTTCCATTTTTGGACCTATTCTTTCTGTCTCTCCTGAGGGCTGGTCCTCAGGCTCTCTCTGGATGCAATAACGTTCAATGTGGCCACTTTGCCAGCACTTTCTGCAGATAGGCCTCCCTTGTGTATCAAATTGGTCTGTTGGACGTCGACCTATCTCTCGAGGACTGTCCCAGTAAGACTGGTTCCTACCCCCACGCTCTTGGTGCCAGTCTCTGCATTTTGCTCCAGCCTGCTCTTGACGAATCACTTTTATCTCCTTCATAATTTCAGTGACAGCACTAGTAAAAATTCCGATCAGATCTTGACCAGACTGTACTTGTTGGGTGACTGTTTCCTTAGGCGACGTAGTGTCTGGCGTCATATATGGTTTGGCTTCTCTAGAATATCCAACTTCCCACTGTTCTGTAGATGAGTCAAATTCAAGATCAGCATTCTGATTGAGCCCAAGAATATCTAATACCGCTTCCTTGAACTTGGAGAATGGGCATACAGGATTCTGACGTCTCAACATCCTGAGTTGGGCCCGTATGGCTTCTCCTCGCGCCCCTTCGATAAATAAATTAATTAGAGTCTCGTCGACTCGTTCTACTTCCCTCGATTCTCGGGCTTGGATGTCCTTCATAGTTTCCTGTAGGCCCAGAGCAAATTCTCTCAGTGACTCTTGAGGTTGCTGTTTCCTAGCATACAAACATCTTCTAAGTTCAGAGACTGTCCTTGCGTCAAATATACTTTGTAACTTTTTGAAAATATCCTCCGCTGTTTTTCTTTCATCATCCGCCCACGCTTTCACCTCTCGCAAAGCAGCTCCTTTCAACTGTCCAATGACTATTTCCACTCTTTGTTCGTCATTCAGTGGATATAATTTGAACATTGATCGCATTTTGTCCTTAAATTCTTCAATAGTGCTCACACCCTGTGTGCATATCTCCCCTGAATACATGGGTAACCATGGAGCCCCAAAATAGTATGGCATCATAATGGGTGATGTCTGTGTCATATGTACCATACCACTGCTGGGTGAGGCATTTGTTGATGGTGAAGCTCTCTGTCCTGGAGAGGCAGGTAATCGTCTCTGGCCCGTGGTCGATGCAGGAGGCTGAGGTCCTGACATTTTCTGGTCGTATCCTGTTCGTGACGCCAATTTGTGATACCCTATACTATGGATTTATTCACAATGTAATCATACAATATAGTATAGCAGTAAAGATGGCAATAGTGAATCCTTTCTTATGTTTATTATACTTTGCAAGAACAAAGAAACACTTGGCATATATCAACAATGCATTTCAGTAGACAGTAACACACACATTAACACTCTTGTTTATTTTATTTTTCAGGAACCTGCAGATCACTAGCGAACTCTGGACTTCGAACCTGCAAACTATAAATGGGTAAGTATTCTCTAGTGGCAATTATCAAATGACTGATTTTGCAATTCCCTTAATATCTCTAAAATATATACAAAAAACCTCACATGAGTATGATAAACGGATAAGTTTACATCAAGAATACACTCACACTACTGCACTTTACATGTCTCATACACTGCTAGTTCAGCGCTGAAATAGTTAATAGGGTGCACCCTTCGTTGCCCGGGATATGAAGAATAGTTCTTAAACTAGCTACAGTACTTTTCTGTATTTAATGCAATACTGTAATCCTCTGTAAATGATCCTGCTGCGATGGTATTGGTATTACAGTCAGTTTCTTCTCTGCTTAGCAACCTTAGTTCATACTCATAGTATTACAGGTGCTGGCACTGAAGTGTCACCCTAACACTGCTGGTACCTGTTGTACCTAACCTCCAATATGCGGTATCAGGGGGTTAATCTTACTATTATGAATGCAGTCTATAGACCCCACGCTGATCTCTGCAGGGACTGCTGTGCATATGTAATGGTGGACAGCTGTAGGCCTCCAGTTAATAAGCGCTAATGTCACTGAGTGTCTATTTGGGAGGTTGCAGCAGCTTCTTACCCCTCCGGTATCAACTCTCAACCTCCGGCTCCTTTACAAGCTCAGTCTCTATATTTCTGCAGCTCCGCCTGAGGCACTCCCTTAGGGGTCATCTGACACACCTCTCTTATGCTGATTGTTCTCAGAACCTCCCCGGATAACACTGCTTAGTCCCATTGGATGTTCCCCGCCTCAGAGACCTCCGCTGCTCGTCCCGGAGTACGGCTGCAGCCCTCAGGTAAGCATCAAGGCAGCGCAGCCCCTTCTCCTGTCCAGCTACCTCACCAACTGCCCTCACCAACTGCCCACACCAACTGCCATTTTTCTCTAGGTCAAATCCTTGAGCCTGCTACAGTACTCACTGGTCCCCTAACGTCCACCACCACTGAGGAGGCAGTGCAAATAGTCCCTGAACCTTAATGAAACCAGTTAAATCATGCCCTATATTAG
Organism: Taudactylus pleione; assembly: GCA_031769625.1. Classification (NCBI taxonomy): domain Eukaryota; kingdom Metazoa; phylum Chordata; class Amphibia; order Anura; family Myobatrachidae; genus Taudactylus; species Taudactylus pleione. Next base: position 1,415,428 of record JAUIMM010000273.1, on the reverse strand, counting down.
ACAATGGCAGGAGTCACATTAATATTTTACATTTACATAGAGGCACATCAGCGTGGGTAGGAACACAGGGTGTTGGTGGGGTGCCACATACTTCCCCACTAGAATGATGCGTGTCCTCACGCATCTTAGACCTCTATATACTCCTGAAGACATCCACTTTATACATCAGTATCTTTTCAGAATTATTTAAATACATATTAGATACATTCTTTCATTGCATGACGTAGATCACAATTAGTTACAATTACCAGGTAAGTCTAGAAAACTTTAGCTCCTTGCTATAATGTAACAATAGCATAACAGATTACTACATTTGTTACATATTAACACAAAGTTTCTTTAAGTTATGTACTTTTGAATACTCTACCTCACAGGCTAGTGTCTACATTGAATATGCGGGGCATTCTTGCTTTCCTTTTTCGATTTTCCCAGAACTCTTTGCATAATTAATGCTATTTCACTTGAACTTAGTTCAGTATACTCATGGACTGGGAATTTATACTCTGATGGCATAGACAGTAAGGGCTCTTTGGATACAAGACATGGCTCCTCCAGAACAACAGATTTCGATATTTCCATAACAGAATCCAGGCAATTCTGTTCAGGGGACCCCAACCTCTCTGCTAAGGGTGAGTCCAGAGCTTTCTTTGTGTCTTCTTTATGTACAGCTGTACTCAACTCTTGTTGATTGCAGAGGAGCATATGAGAAGCGCTGTCATACACTTTTGGTCGACTCTTTGGTTGCGGTTCTTGAGGAGATGTTGGCCGGACTATTTCTTGCCGGTACTGGCACAACTGTATATTTTGCATTCCTACATCTTTACCAAACACTCCATCCAGCCTTTCACCACGCTCTGGGAGATCGGGATATTGTTTGTGTCCATATGGTCTCTTTAGCCAGTAGGATGGGTAGCGACTCCTCCAGTAAGGACGTTGTTGATTAACCCTCTTTTCCTCTGCCACTCTTTCAACTTCTTCTGGACTCTTTTTACGTTCACTGTGTCGATAGTTATGTGGAGGACCTCTACGATGTGGATAATGCCAATAATGGTTGTGGCTTGATGCATATTTGCTGCCTTGGACTGGAACTCCACCAGGACCAGTTACATTAGTGGCCTTTGCACCTTTCTCTCCTTCAACCACGTAAAACTCTACCAACTCTCCATCTCCCAGACTTCGAAGATATTTTCCTGGGTTGTTCTTTAGGATGGCCGAGTAATGTACAAAAATATCGCCCTTGGAGTCATCTCGATTTATGAATCCATAACCTCGTTGCATGTGGAACCATACAACCTTTCCTGAAATCCTTTTTGCGATAGCTGAGGTAACATTCCCTGCAGTCGGCGTGCTCACAAATTTTATTTTGTTCTGTACTATTGGGCTCAAACTCGCATCTCTGGGTTGCCCTTCTTCCATTTTTGGACCTATTCTTTCTGTCTCTCCTGAGGGCTGGTCCTCAGGCTCTCTCTGGATGCAATAACGTTCAATGTGGCCACTTTGCCAGCACTTTCTGCAGATAGGCCTCCCTTGTGTATCAAATTGGTCTGTTGGACGTCGACCTATCTCTCGAGGACTGTCCCAGTAAGACTGGTTCCTACCCCCACGCTCTTGGTGCCAGTCTCTGCATTTTGCTCCAGCCTGCTCTTGACGAATCACTTTTATCTCCTTCATAATTTCAGTGACAGCACTAGTAAAAATTCCGATCAGATCTTGACCAGACTGTACTTGTTGGGTGACTGTTTCCTTAGGCGACGTAGTGTCTGGCGTCATATATGGTTTGGCTTCTCTAGAATATCCAACTTCCCACTTTTCTGTAGATGAGTCAAATTCAAGATCAGCATTCTGATTGAGCCCAAGAATATCTAATACCGCTTCCTTGAATTTGGAGAATGGGCATACAGGATTCTGACGTCTCAACATCCTGAGTTGGGCCCGTATGGCTTCTCCTCGCGCCCCTTCGATAAATAAATTAATTAGAGTCTCGTCGACTCGTTCTACTTCCCTCGATTCTCGGGCTTGGATGTCCTTCATAGTTTCCTGTAGGCCCAGAGCAAATTCTCTCAGTGACTCTTGAGGTTGCTGTTTCCTAGCATACAAACATCTTCTAAGTTCAGAGACTGTCCTTGCGTCAAATATACTTTGTAACTTTTTGAAAATATCCTCCGCTGTTTTTCTTTCATCATCCGCCCACGCTTTCACCTCTCGCAAAGCAGCTCCTTTCAACTGTCCAATGACTATTTCCACTCTTTGTTCGTCATTCAGTGGATATAATTTGAACATTGATCGCATTTTGTCCTTAAATTCTTCAATAGTGCTCACACCCTGTGTGCATATCTCCCCTGAATACATGGGTAACCATGGAGCCCCAAAATAGTATGGCATCATAATGGGTGATGTCTGTGTCATATGTACCATACCACTGCTGGGTGAGGCATTTGTTGATGGTGAAGCTCTCTGTCCTGGAGAGGCAGGTAATCGTCTCCGGCCCGTGGTCGATGCAGGAGGCTGAGGTCCTGACATTTTCTGGTCGTATCCTGTTCGTGACGCCAATTTGTGATACCCTATACTATGGATTTATTCACAATGTAATCATACAATATAGTATAGCAGTAAAGATGGCAATAGTGAATCCTTTCTTATGTTTATTATACTTTGCAAGAACAAAGAAACACTTGGCATATATCAACAATGCATTTCAGTAGACAGTAACACACACATTAACACTCTTGTTTATTTTATTTTTCAGGAACCTGCAGATCACTAGCGAACTCTGGACTTCGAACCTGCAAACTATAAATGGGTAAGTATTCTCTAGTGGCAATTATCAAATGACTGATTTTGCAATTCCCTTAATATCTCTAAAATATATACAAAAAACCTCACATGAGTATGATAAACGGATAAGTTTACATCAAGAATACACTCACACTACTGCACTTTACATGTCTCATACACTGCTAGTTCAGCGCTGAAATAGTTAATAGGGTGCACCCTTCGTTGCCCGGGATATGAAGAATAGTTCTTAAACTAGCTACAGTACTTTTCTGTATTTAATGCAATACTGTAATCCTCTGTAAATGATCCTGCTGCGATGGTGTTGGTATTACAGTCAGTTTCTTCTCTGCTTAGCAACCTTAGTTCATACTCATAGTATTACAGGTGCTGGCACTGAAGTGTCACCCTAACACTGCTGGTACCTGTTGTACTTAACCTCCAATATGCGGTATCAGGGGGTTAATCTTACTATTATGAATGCAGTCTATAGACCCCACGCTGATCTCTGCAGGGACTGCTGTGCATATGTAATGGTGGACAGCTGTAGGCCTCCAGTTAATAAGCGCTAATGTCACTGAGTGTCTATTTGGGAGGTTGCAGCAGCTTCTTACCCCTCCGGTATCAACTCTCAACCTCCGGCTCCTTTACAAGCTCAGTCTCTATATTTCTGCAGCTCCGCCTGAGGCACTCCCTTAGGGGTCATCTGTCACACCTCTCTTATGCTGATTGTTCTCAGAACCTCCCCGGATAACACTGCTTAGTCCCATTGGATGTTCCCCGCCTCAGAGACCTCCGCTGCTCGTCCCGGAGTACGGCCGCAGCCCTCAGGTAAGCATCAAGGCAGCGCAGCCCCTTCTCCTGTCCAGCTACCTCACCAACTGCACACAGCAACTGCCATTTTTCTCTAGGTCAAATCCTTGAGCCTGCTACAGTACTCACTGGTCCCCTAACGTCCACCACCACTGAGGAGGCAGTGCAAATAGTCCCTGAACCTTAATGAAACCAGTTAAATCATGCCCTATATTAGACAATGGCAGGAGTCACATTAATATTTTACATTTACATAGAGGCACATCAGCGTGGGTAGGAACACAGGGTGTTGGTGGGGTGCCACATACTTCCCCACTAGAATGATGCGTGTCCTCACGCATCTTAGACCTCTATATACTCCTGAAGACATCCACTTTATACATCAGTATCTTTTCAGAATTATTTAAATACATATTAGATACATTCTTTCATTGCATGACGTAGATCACAATTAGTTACAATTACCAGGTAAGTCTAGAAAACTTTAGCTCCTTGCTATAATGTAACAATAGCATAACAGATTACTACATTTGTTACATATTAACACAAAGTTTCTTTAAGTTATGTACTTTTGAATACTCTACCTCACAGGCTAGTGTCTACATTGAATATGCGGGGCATTCTTGCTTTCCTTTTTCGATTTTCCCAGAACTCTTTGCATAATTAATGCTATTTCACTTGAACTTAGTTCAGTATACTCATGGACTGGGAATTTATACTCTGATGGCATAGACAGTAAGGGCTCTTTGGATACAAGACATGGCTCCTCCAGAACAACAGATTTCGATATTTCCATAACAGAATCCAGGCAATTCTGTTCAGGGGACCCCAACCTCTCTGCTAAGGGTGAGTCCAGAGCTTTCTTTGTGTCTTCTTTATGTACAGCTGTACTCAACTCTTGTTGATTGCAGAGGAGCATATGAGAAGCGCTGTCATACACTTTTGGTCGACTCTTTGGTTGCGGTTCTTGAGGAGATGTTGGCCGGACTATTTCTTGCCGGTACTGGCACAACTGTATATTTTGCATTCCTACATCTTTACCAAACACTCCATCCAGCCTTTCACCACGCTCTGGGAGATCGGGATATTGTTTGTGTCCATATGGTCTCTTTAGCCAGTAGGATGGGTAGCGACTCCTCCAGTAAGGACGTTGTTGATTAACCCTCTTTTCCTCTGCCACTCTTTCAACTTCTTCTGGACTCTTTTTACGTTCACTGTGTCGATAGTTATGTGGAGGACCTCTACGATGTGGATAATGCCAATAATGGTTGTGGCTTGATGCATATTTGCTGCCTTGGACTGGAACTCCACCAGGACCAGTTACATTAGTGGCCTTTGCACCTTTCTCTCCTTCAACCACGTAAAACTCTACCAACTCTCCATCTCCCAGACTTCGAAGATATTTTCCTGGGTTGTTCTTTAGGATGGCCGAGTAATGTACAAAAATATCGCCCTTGGAGTCATCTCGATTTATGAATCCATAACCTCGTTGCATGTGGAACCATACAACCTTTCCTGAAATCCTTTTTGCGATAGCTGAGGTAACATTCCCTGCAGTCGGCGTGCTCACAAATTTTATTTTGTTCTGTACTATTGGGCTCAAACTCGCATCTCTGGGTTGCCCTTCTTCCATTTTTGGACCTATTCTTTCTGTCTCTCCTGAGGGCTGGTCCTCAGGCTCTCTCTGGATGCAATAACGTTCAATGTGGCCACTTTGCCAGCACTTTCTGCAGATAGGCCTCCCTTGTGTATCAAATTGGTCTGTTGGACGTCGACCTATCTCTCGAGGACTGTCCCAGTAAGACTGGTTCCTACCCCCACGCTCTTGGTGCCAGTCTCTGCATTTTGCTCCAGCCTGCTCTTGACGAATCACTTTTATCTCCTTCATAATTTCAGTGACAGCACTAGTAAAAATTCCGATCAGATCTTGACCAGACTGTACTTGTTGGGTGACTGTTTCCTTAGGCGACGTAGTGTCTGGCGTCATATATGGTTTGGCTTCTCTAGAATATCCAACTTCCCACTTTTCTGTAGATGAGTCAAATTCAAGATCAGCATTCTGATTGAGCCCAAGAATATCTAATACCGCTTCCTTGAATTTGGAGAATGGGCATACAGGATTCTGACGTCTCAACATCCTGAGTTGGGCCCGTATGGCTTCTCCTCGCGCCCCTTCGATAAATAAATTAATTAGAGTCTCGTCGACTCGTTCTACTTCCCTCGATTCTCGGGCTTGGATGTCCTTCATAGTTTCCTGTAGGCCCAGAGCAAATTCTCTCAGTGACTCTTGAGGTTGCTGTTTCCTAGCATACAAACATCTTCTAAGTTCAGAGACTGTCCTTGCGTCAAATATACTTTGTAACTTTTTGAAAATATCCTCCGCTGTTTTTCTTTCATCATCCGCCCACGCTTTCACCTCTCGCAAAGCAGCTCCTTTCAACTGTCCAATGACTATTTCCACTCTTTGTTCGTCATTCAGTGGATATAATTTGAACATTGATCGCATTTTGTCCTTAAATTCTTCAATAGTGCTCACACCCTGTGTGCATATCTCCCCTGAATACATGGGTAACCATGGAGCCCCAAAATAGTATGGCATCATAATGGGTGATGTCTGTGTCATATGTACCATACCACTGCTGGGTGAGGCATTTGTTGATGGTGAAGCTCTCTGTCCTGGAGAGGCAGGTAATCGTCTCCGGCCCGTGGTCGATGCAGGAGGCTGAGGTCCTGACATTTTCTGGTCGTATCCTGTTCGTGACGCCAATTTGTGATACCCTATACTATGGATTTATTCACAATGTAATCATACAATATAGTATAGCAGTAAAGATGGCAATAGTGAATCCTTTCTTATGTTTATTATACTTTGCAAGAACAAAGAAACACTTGGCATATATCAACAATGCATTTCAGTAGACAGTAACACACACATTAACACTCTTGTTTATTTTATTTTTCAGGAACCTGCAGATCACTAGCGAACTCTGGACTTCGAACCTGCAAACTATAAATGGGTAAGTATTCTCTAGTGGCAATTATCAAATGACTGATTTTGCAATTCCCTTAATATCTCTAAAATATATACAAAAAACCTCACATGAGTATGATAAACGGATAAGTTTACATCAAGAATACACTCACACTACTGCACTTTACATGTCTCATACACTGCTAGTTCAGCGCTGAAATAGTTAATAGGGTGCACCCTTCGTTGCCCGGGATATGAAGAATAGTTCTTAAACTAGCTACAGTACTTTTCTGTATTTAATGCAATACTGTAATCCTCTGTAAATGATCCTGCTGCGATGGTGTTGGTATTACAGTCAGTTTCTTCTCTGCTTAGCAACCTTAGTTCATACTCATAGTATTACAGGTGCTGGCACTGAAGTGTCACCCTAACACTGCTGGTACCTGTTGTACTTAACCTCCAATATGCGGTATCAGGGGGTTAATCTTACTATTATGAATGCAGTCTATAGACCCCACGCTGATCTCTGCAGGGACTGCTGTGCATATGTAATGGTGGACAGCTGTAGGCCTCCAGTTAATAAGCGCTAATGTCACTGAGTGTCTATTTGGGAGGTTGCAGCAGCTTCTTACCCCTCCGGTATCAACTCTCAACCTCCGGCTCCTTTACAAGCTCAGTCTCTATATTTCTGCAGCTCCGCCTGAGGCACTCCCTTAGGGGTCATCTGACACACCTCTCTTATGCTGATTGTTCTCAGAACCTCCCCGGATAACACTGCTTAGTCCCATTGGATGTTCCCCGCCTCAGAGACCTCCGCTGCTCGTCCCGGAGTACGGCTGCAGCCCTCAGGTAAGCATCAAGGCAGCGCAGCCCCTTCTCCTGTCCAGCTACCTCACCAACTGCCCTCACCAACTGCCCACACCAACTGCCATTTTTCTCTAGGTCAAATCCTTGAGCCTGCTACAGTACTCACTGGTCCCCTAACGTCCACCACCACTGAGGAGGCAGTGCAAATAGTCCCTGAACCTTAATGAAACCAGTTAAATCATGCCCTATATTAGACAATGGCAGGAGTCACATTAATATTTTACATTTACATAGAGGCACATCAGCGTGGGTAGGAACACAGGGTGTTGGTGGGGTGCCACATACTTCCCCACTAGAATGATGCGTGTCCTCACGCATCTTAGACCTCTATATACTCCTGAAGACATCCACTTTATACATCAGTATCTTTTCAGAATTATTTAAATACATATTAGATACATTCTTTCATTGCATGACGTAGATCACAATTAGTTACAATTACCAGGTAAGTCTAGAAAACTTTAGCTCCTTGCTATAATGTAACAATAGCATAACAGATTACTACATTTGTTACATATTAACACAAAGTTTCTTTAAGTTATGTACTTTTGAATACTCTACCTCACAGGCTAGTGTCTACATTGAATATGCGGGGCATTCTTGCTTTCCTTTTTCGATTTTCCCAGAACTCTTTGCATAATTAATGCTATTTCACTTGAACTTAGTTCAGTATACTCATGGACTGGGAATTTATACTCTGATGGCATAGACAGTAAGGGCTCTTTGGATACAAGACATGGCTCCTCCAGAACAACAGATTTCGATATTTCCATAACAGAATCCAGGCAATTCTGTTCAGGGGACCCCAACCTCTCTGCTAAGGGTGAGTCCAGAGCTTTCTTTGTGTCTTCTTTATGTACAGCTGTACTCAACTCTTGTTGATTGCAGAGGAGCATATGAGAAGCGCTGTCATACACTTTTGGTCGACTCTTTGGTTGCGGTTCTTGAGGAGATGTTGGCCGGACTATTTCTTGCCGGTACTGGCACAACTGTATATTTTGCATTCCTACATCTTTACCAAACACTCCATCCAGCCTTTCACCACGCTCTGGGAGATCGGGATATTGTTTGTGTCCATATGGTCTCTTTAGCCAGTAGGATGGGTAGCGACTCCTCCAGTAAGGACGTTGTTGATTAACCCTCTTTTCCTCTGCCACTCTTTCAACTTCTTCTGGACTCTTTTTACGTTCACTGTGTCGATAGTTATGTGGAGGACCTCTACGATGTGGATAATGCCAATAATGGTTGTGGCTTGATGCATATTTGCTGCCTTGGACTGGAACTCCACCAGGACCAGTTACATTAGTGGCCTTTGCACCTTTCTCTCCTTCAACCACGTAAAACTCTACCAACTCTCCATCTCCCAGACTTCGAAGATATTTTCCTGGGTTGTTCTTTAGGATGGCCGAGTAATGTACAAAAATATCGCCCTTGGAGTCATCTCGATTTATGAATCCATAACCTCGTTGCATGTGGAACCATACAACCTTTCCTGAAATCCTTTTTGCGATAGCTGAGGTAACATTCCCTGCAGTCGGCGTGCTCACAAATTTTATTTTGTTCTGTACTATTGGGCTCAAACTCGCATCTCTGGGTTGCCCTTCTTCCATTTTTGGACCTATTCTTTCTGTCTCTCCTGAGGGCTGGTCCTCAGGCTCTCTCTGGATGCAATAACGTTCAATGTGGCCACTTTGCCAGCACTTTCTGCAGATAGGCCTCCCTTGTGTATCAAATTGGTCTGTTGGACGTCGACCTATCTCTCGAGGACTGTCCCAGTAAGACTGGTTCCTACCCCCACGCTCTTGGTGCCAGTCTCTGCATTTTGCTCCAGCCTGCTCTTGACGAATCACTTTTATCTCCTTCATAATTTCAGTGACAGCACTAGTAAAAATTCCGATCAGATCTTGACCAGACTGTACTTGTTGGGTGACTGTTTCCTTAGGCGACGTAGTGTCTGGCGTCATATATGGTTTGGCTTCTCTAGAATATCCAACTTCCCACTTTTCTGTAGATGAGTCAAATTCAAGATCAGCATTCTGATTGAGCCCAAGAATATCTAATACCGCTTCCTTGAATTTGGAGAATGGGCATACAGGATTCTGACGTCTCAACATCCTGAGTTGGGCCCGTATGGCTTCTCCTCGCGCCCCTTCGATAAATAAATTAATTAGAGTCTCGTCGACTCGTTCTACTTCCCTCGATTCTCGGGCTTGGATGTCCTTCATAGTTTCCTGTAGGCCCAGAGCAAATTCTCTCAGTGACTCTTGAGGTTGCTGTTTCCTAGCATACAAACATCTTCTAAGTTCAGAGACTGTCCTTGCGTCAAATATACTTTGTAACTTTTTGAAAATATCCTCCGCTGTTTTTCTTTCATCATCCGCCCACGCTTTCACCTCTCGCAAAGCAGCTCCTTTCAACTGTCCAATGACTATTTCCACTCTTTGTTCGTCATTCAGTGGATATAATTTGAACATTGATCGCATTTTGTCCTTAAATTCTTCAATAGTGCTCACACCCTGTGTGCATATCTCCCCTGAATACATGGGTAACCATGGAGCCCCAAAATAGTATGGCATCATAATGGGTGATGTCTGTGTCATATGTACCATACCACTGCTGGGTGAGGCATTTGTTGATGGTGAAGCTCTCTGTCCTGGAGAGGCAGGTAATCGTCTCCGGCCCGTGGTCGATGCAGGAGGCTGAGGTCCTGACATTTTCTGGTCGTATCCTGTTCGTGACGCCAATTTGTGATACCCTATACTATGGATTTATTCACAATGTAATCATACAATATAGTATAGCAGTAAAGATGGCAATAGTGAATCCTTTCTTATGTTTATTATACTTTGCAAGAACAAAGAAACACTTGGCATATATCAACAATGCATTTCAGTAGACAGTAACACACACATTAACACTCTTGTTTATTTTATTTTTCAGGAACCTGCAGATCACTAGCGAACTCTGGACTTCGAACCTGCAAACTATAAATGGGTAAGTATTCTCTAGTGGCAATTATCAAATGACTGATTTTGCAATTCCCTTAATATCTCTAAAATATATACAAAAAACCTCACATGAGTATGATAAACGGATAAGTTTACATCAAGAATACACTCACACTACTGCACTTTACATGTCTCATACACTGCTAGTTCAGCGCTGAAATAGTTAATAGGGTGCACCCTTCGTTGCCCGGGATATGAAGAATAGTTCTTAAACTAGCTACAGTACTTTTCTGTATTTAATGCAATACTGTAATCCTCTGTAAATGATCCTGCTGCGATGGTGTTGGTATTACAGTCAGTTTCTTCTCTGCTTAGCAACCTTAGTTCATACTCATAGTATTACAGGTGCTGGCACTGAAGTGTCACCCTAACACTGCTGGTACCTGTTGTACTTAACCTCCAATATGCGGTATCAGGGGGTTAATCTTACTATTATGAATGCAGTCTATAGACCCCACGCTGATCTCTGCAGGGACTGCTGTGCATATGTAATGGTGGACAGCTGTAGGCCTCCAGTTAATAAGCGCTAATGTCACTGAGTGTCTATTTGGGAGGTTGCAGCAGCTTCTTACCCCTCCGGTATCAACTCTCAACCTCCGGCTCCTTTACAAGCTCAGTCTCTATATTTCTGCAGCTCCGCCTGAGGCACTCCCTTAGGGGTCATCTGTCACACCTCTCTTATGCTGATTGTTCTCAGAACCTCCCCGGATAACACTGCTTAGTCCCATTGGATGTTCCCCGCCTCAGAGACCTCCGCTGCTCGTCCCGGAGTACGGCCGCAGCCCTCAGGTAAGCATCAAGGCAGCGCAGCCCCTTCTCCTGTCCAGCTACCTCACCAACTGCACACAGCAACTGCCATTTTTCTCTAGGTCAAATCCTTGAGCCTGCTACAGTACTCACTGGTCCCCTAACGTCCACCACCACTGAGGAGGCAGTGCAAATAGTCCCTGAACCTTAATGAAACCAGTTAAATCATGCCCTATATTAGACAATGGCAGGAGTCACATTAATATTTTACATTTACATAGAGGCACATCAGCGTGGGTAGGAACACAGGGTGTTGGTGGGGTGCCACATACTTCCCCACTAGAATGATGCGTGTCCTCACGCATCTTAGACCTCTATATACTCCTGAAGACATCCACTTTATACATCAGTATCTTTTCAGAATTATTTAAATACATATTAGATACATTCTTTCATTGCATGACGTAGATCACAATTAGTTACAATTACCAGGTAAGTCTAGAAAACTTTAGCTCCTTGCTATAATGTAACAATAGCATAACAGATTACTACATTTGTTACATATTAACACAAAGTTTCTTTAAGTTATGTACTTTTGAATACTCTACCTCACAGGCTAGTGTCTACATTGAATATGCGGGGCATTCTTGCTTTCCTTTTTCGATTTTCCCAGAACTCTTTGCATAATTAATGCTATTTCACTTGAACTTAGTTCAGTATACTCATGGACTGGGAATTTATACTCTGATGGCATAGACAGTAAGGGCTCTTTGGATACAAGACATGGCTCCTCCAGAACAACAGATTTCGATATTTCCATAACAGAATCCAGGCAATTCTGTTCAGGGGACCCCAACCTCTCTGCTAAGGGTGAGTCCAGAGCTTTCTTTGTGTCTTCTTTATGTACAGCTGTACTCAACTCTTGTTGATTGCAGAGGAGCATATGAGAAGCGCTGTCATACACTTTTGGTCGACTCTTTGGTTGCGGTTCTTGAGGAGATGTTGGCCGGACTATTTCTTGCCGGTACTGGCACAACTGTATATTTTGCATTCCTACATCTTTACCAAACACTCCATCCAGCCTTTCACCACGCTCTGGGAGATCGGGATATTGTTTGTGTCCATATGGTCTCTTTAGCCAGTAGGATGGGTAGCGACTCCTCCAGTAAGGACGTTGTTGATTAACCCTCTTTTCCTCTGCCACTCTTTCAACTTCTTCTGGACTCTTTTTACGTTCACTGTGTCGATAGTTATGTGGAGGACCTCTACGATGTGGATAATGCCAATAATGGTTGTGGCTTGATGCATATTTGCTGCCTTGGACTGGAACTCCACCAGGACCAGTTACATTAGTGGCCTTTGCACCTTTCTCTCCTTCAACCACGTAAAACTCTACCAACTCTCCATCTCCCAGACTTCGAAGATATTTTCCTGGGTTGTTCTTTAGGATGGCCGAGTAATGTACAAAAATATCGCCCTTGGAGTCATCTCGATTTATGAATCCATAACCTCGTTGCATGTGGAACCATACAACCTTTCCTGAAATCCTTTTTGCGATAGCTGAGGTAACATTCCCTGCAGTCGGCGTGCTCACAAATTTTATTTTGTTCTGTACTATTGGGCTCAAACTCGCATCTCTGGGTTGCCCTTCTTCCATTTTTGGACCTATTCTTTCTGTCTCTCCTGAGGGCTGGTCCTCAGGCTCTCTCTGGATGCAATAACGTTCAATGTGGCCACTTTGCCAGCACTTTCTGCAGATAGGCCTCCCTTGTGTATCAAATTGGTCTGTTGGACGTCGACCTATCTCTCGAGGACTGTCCCAGTAAGACTGGTTCCTACCCCCACGCTCTTGGTGCCAGTCTCTGCATTTTGCTCCAGCCTGCTCTTGACGAATCACTTTTATCTCCTTCATAATTTCAGTGACAGCACTAGTAAAAATTCCGATCAGATCTTGACCAGACTGTACTTGTTGGGTGACTGTTTCCTTAGGCGACGTAGTGTCTGGCGTCATATATGGTTTGGCTTCTCTAGAATATCCAACTTCCCACTTTTCTGTAGATGAGTCAAATTCAAGATCAGCATTCTGATTGAGCCCAAGAATATCTAATACCGCTTCCTTGAATTTGGAGAATGGGCATACAGGATTCTGACGTCTCAACATCCTGAGTTGGGCCCGTATGGCTTCTCCTCGCGCCCCTTCGATAAATAAATTAATTAGAGTCTCGTCGACTCGTTCTACTTCCCTCGATTCTCGGGCTTGGATGTCCTTCATAGTTTCCTGTAGGCCCAGAGCAAATTCTCTCAGTGACTCTTGAGGTTGCTGTTTCCTAGCATACAAACATCTTCTAAGTTCAGAGACTGTCCTTGCGTCAAATATACTTTGTAACTTTTTGAAAATATCCTCCGCTGTTTTTCTTTCATCATCCGCCCACGCTTTCACCTCTCGCAAAGCAGCTCCTTTCAACTGTCCAATGACTATTTCCACTCTTTGTTCGTCATTCAGTGGATATAATTTGAACATTGATCGCATTTTGTCCTTAAATTCTTCAATAGTGCTCACACCCTGTGTGCATATCTCCCCTGAATACATGGGTAACCATGGAGCCCCAAAATAGTATGGCATCATAATGGGTGATGTCTGTGTCATATGTACCATACCACTGCTGGGTGAGGCATTTGTTGATGGTGAAGCTCTCTGTCCTGGAGAGGCAGGTAATCGTCTCCGGCCCGTGGTCGATGCAGGAGGCTGAGGTCCTGACATTTTCTGGTCGTATCCTGTTCGTGACGCCAATTTGTGATACCCTATACTATGGATTTATTCACAATGTAATCATACAATATAGTATAGCAGTAAAGATGGCAATAGTGAATCCTTTCTTATGTTTATTATACTTTGCAAGAACAAAGAAACACTTGGCATATATCAACAATGCATTTCAGTAGACAGTAACACACACATTAACACTCTTGTTTATTTTATTTTTCAGGAACCTGCAGATCACTAGCGAACTCTGGACTTCGAACCTGCAAACTATAAATGGGTAAGTATTCTCTAGTGGCAATTATCAAATGACTGATTTTGCAATTCCCTTAATATCTCTAAAATATATACAAAAAACCTCACATGAGTATGATAAACGGATAAGTTTACATCAAGAATACACTCACACTACTGCACTTTACATGTCTCATACACTGCTAGTTCAGCGCTGAAATAGTTAATAGGGTGCACCCTTCGTTGCCCGGGATATGAAGAATAGTTCTTAAACTAGCTACAGTACTTTTCTGTATTTAATGCAATACTGTAATCCTCTGTAAATGATCCTGCTGCGATGGTGTTGGTATTACAGTCAGTTTCTTCTCTGCTTAGCAACCTTAGTTCATACTCATAGTATTACAGGTGCTGGCACTGAAGTGTCACCCTAACACTGCTGGTACCTGTTGTACTTAACCTCCAATATGCGGTATCAGGGGGTTAATCTTACTATTATGAATGCAGTCTATAGACCCCACGCTGATCTCTGCAGGGACTGCTGTGCATATGTAATGGTGGACAGCTGTAGGCCTCCAGTTAATAAGCGCTAATGTCACTGAGTGTCTATTTGGGGAGGTTGCAGCAGCTTCTTACCCCTCCGGTATCAACTCTCAACCTCCGGCTCCTTTACAAGCTCAGTCTCTATATTTCTGCAGCTCCGCCTGAGGCACTCCCTTAGGGGGTCATCTGACACATCCTCTCTTATGGCTGATTGTTCTCAGAACCTCCCCGGATAACACTGCTTAGTCGCCATTGGATGTTCCCCGCCTCAGAGACCTCCGCTGCTCGTCCCGGAGTACGGCTGCAGCCCTCAGGTAAGCATCAAGGCAGCGCAGCCCCTTCTCCTGTCCAGCTACCTCACCAACTGCCCTCACCAACTTGCCCACACCAACTGCCATTTTTCTCTAGGTCAAATCCTTGAGCCTGCTACAGTACTCACTGGTCCCCTAACGTCCACCACCACTGAGGAGGGCAGTGCAAATAGTCCCTGAACCTTAATGAAACCAGTTAATCATGCTCCTATATTAGACAATGGCAGGAGTCACATTAATATTTTACATTTACATAGAGGCCACATCAGTCGTGGGTAGGAACACAGGGTGTTGGTGGGGTGCCACATACTTCCCCACTAGAATGATGCGTGTCCTCACGCATCTTAGACCTCTATATACTCCTGAAGACATCCACTTTATACATCAGTATCTTTTCAGAATTATTTAAATACATATTAGATACATTCTTTCATTGCATGACGTAGATCACAATTAGTTACAATTACCAGGTAAGTCTAGAAAACTTTAGCTCCTTGCTATAATGTAACAATAGCATAACAGATTACTACATTTGTTACATATTAACACAAAGTTTCTTTAAGTTATGTACTTTTGAATACTCTACCTCACTAGGCTAGTGTCTACATTGAATATGCGGGGCATTCTTGCTTTCCTTTTTCGATTTTCCCAGAACTCTTTGCATAATTAATGCTATTTCACTTGAACTTAGTTCAGTATACTCATGGACTGGGAATTTATACTCTGATGGCATAGACAGTAAGGGCTCTTTGGATACAAGACATGGCTCCTCCAGAACAACAGATTTCGATATTTCCATAACAGAATCCAGGCAATTCTGTTCAGGGGACCCCAACCTCTCTGCTAAGGGTGAGTCCAGAGCTTTCTTTGTGTCTTCTTTATGTACAGCTGTACTCAACTCTTGTTGATTGCAGAGGAGGCATATGAGAAGCGCTGTCATACACTTATTGGTCGACTCTTTGGTTGCGGTTCTTGAGGAGATGTTGGCCGGACTATTTCTTGCCGGTACTGGCACAACTGTATATTTTGCATTCCTACATCTTTTACCAACACTCCATCCAGCCTTTCACCACGCTCTGGGAGATCGGGATATTGTTTGTGTCCATATGGTCTCTTTAGCCAGTAGGATGGGTAGCGACTCCTCCAGTAAGGACGTTGTTGATTAACCCTCTTTTCCTCTGCCACTCTTTCAACTTCTTCTGGACTCTTTTTACGTTCACTGTGTCGATAGTTATGTGGAGGACCTCTACGATGTGGATAATGCCAATAATGGTTGTGGCTTGATGCATATTTGCTGCCTTGGACTGGAACTCCACCAGGACCAGTTACATTAGTGGCCTTTGCACCTTTCTCTCCTTCCAACCACGTAAAACTCTACCAACTCTCCATCTCCCAGACTTCGAAGATATTTTCCTGGGTTGTTCTTTAGGATGGGCCGAGTAATGTACAAAAATATCGCCCCTTGGAGTCATCTCGATTTATGAATCCATAACCTCGTTGCATGTGGAACCATACAACCTTTCCTGAAATCCTTTTTGCGATAGCTGAGGTAACATTCCCTGCAGTCGGCGTGCTCACAAATTTTATTTTGTTCTGTACTATTGGGCTCAAACTCGCATCTCTGGGTTGCCCTTCTTCCATTTTTGGACCTATTCTTTCTGTCTCTCCTGAGGGCTGGTCCTCAGGCTCTCTCTTGATGCAATAACGTTCAATGTGGCCACTTTGCCAGCACTTTCTGCAGATAGGCCTCCCTTGTGTATCAAATTGGTTCTGTTGGACGTCGACCTATCTCTCGAGGACTGTCCCAGTAAGACTGGTTCCTACCCCCACGCTCTTTGGTGCCAGTCTCTGCATTTTGCTCCAGCCTGCTCTTGACGAATCACTTTTATCTCCTTCATAATTTCAGTGACAGCACTAGTAAAAATTCCGATCAGATCTTGACCAGACTGTACTTGTTGGGTGACTGTTTCCTTAGGCGACGTAGGTGTCTGGCGTCATATATGGTTTGGCTTCTCTAGAATATCCAACTTCCCACTTTTCTGTAGATGAGTCAAATTCAAGATCAGCATTCTGATTGAGCCCAAGAATATCTAATACCGCTTCCTTGAATTTGGAGAATGGGCATACAGGATTCTGACGTCTCAACATCCTGAGTTGGGCCCGTTATGGCTTCTCCTCGCGCCCCTTCGATAAATAAATTAATTAGAGTCTCGTCGACTCGTTCTACTTCCCTCGATTCTCGGGCTTGGATGTCCTCAGAGCAAATTCTCTCAGTGACTCTTGAGGTTGCTGTTTCCTAGCATACAAACATCTTCTAAGTTCAGAGACTGTCCTTGCGTCAAATATACTTTGTAACTTTTTGAAAATATCCTCCGCTGTTTTTCTTTCATCATCCGCCCACGCTTTCACCTCTCGCAAAGCAGCTCCTTTCAACTGTCCAATGACTATTTCCACTCTTTGTTCGTCATTCAGTGGATATAATTTGAACATTGATCGCATTTTGTCCTTAAATTCTTCAATAGTGCTCACACCCTGTGTGCATATCTCCCCTGAATACATGGGTAACCATGGAGCCCCAAAATAGTATGGCATCATAATGGGTGATGTCTGTGTCATATGTACCATACCACTGCTGGGTGAGGCATTTGTTGATGGTGAAGCTCTCTGTCCTGGAGAGGCAGGTAATCGTCTCCGGCCCATGGTCGATGCAGGAGGCTGAGGTCCTGACATTTTCTGGTCGTATCCTGTTCGTGACGCCAATTTGTGATACCCTATACTATGGATTTATTCACAATGTAATCATACAATATAGTATAGCAGTAAAGATGGCAATAGTGAATCCTTTCTTATGTTTATTATACTTTGCAAGAACAAAGAAACACTTGGCATATATCAACAATGCATTTCAGTAGACAGTAACACACACATTAACACTCTTGTTTATTTTATTTTTCAGGAACCTGCAGATCACTAGCGAACTCTGGACTTCGAACCTGCAAACTATAAATGGGTAAGTATTCTCTAGTGGCAATTATCAAATGACTGATTTTGCAATTCCCTTAATATCTCTAAAATATATACAAAAAACCTCACATGAGTATGATAAACGGATAAGTTTACATCAAGAATACACTCACACTACTGCACTTTACATGTCTCATACACTGCTAGTTCAGCGCTGAAATAGTTAATAGGGTGCACCCTTCGTTGCCCGGGATATGAAGAATAGTTCTTAAACTAGCTACAGTACTTTTCTGTATTTAATGCAATACTGTAATCCTCTGTAAATGATCCTGCTGCGATGGTGTTGGTATTACAGTCAGTTTCTTCTCTGCTTAGCAACCTTAGTTCATACTCATAGTATTACAGGTGCTGGCACTGAAGTGTCACCCTAACACTGCTGGTACCTGTTGTACCTAACCTCCAATATGCGGTATCAGGGGGTTAATCTTACTATTATGAATGCAGTCTATAGACCCCACGCTGATCTCTGCAGGGACTGCTGTGCATATGTAATGGTGGACAGCTGTAGGCCTCCAGTTAATAAGCGCTAATGTCACTGAGTGTCTATTTGGGAGGTTGCAGCAGCTTCTTACCCCTCCGGTATCAACTCTCAACCTCCGGCTCCTTTACAAGCTCAGTCTCTATATTTCTGCAGCTCCGCCTGAGGCACTCCCTTAGGGGTCATCTGTCACACCTCTCTTATGCTGATTGTTCTCAGAACCTCCCCGGATAACACTGCTTAGTCCCATTGGATGTTCCCCGCCTCAGAGACCTCCGCTGCTCGTCCCGGAGTACGGCCGCAGCCCTCAGGTAAGCATCAAGGCAGCGCAGCCCCTTCTCCTGTCCAGCTACCTCACCAACTGCACACAGCAACTGCCATTTTTCTCTAGGTCAAATCCTTGAGCCTGCTACAGTACTCACTGGTCCCCTAACGTCCACCACCACTGAGGAGGCAGTGCAAATAGTCCCTGAACCTTAATGAAACCAGTTAAATCATGCCCTATATTAGACAATGGCAGGAGTCACATTAATATTTTACATTTACATAGAGGCACATCAGCGTGGGTAGGAACACAGGGTGTTGGTGGGGTGCCACATACTTCCCCACTAGAATGATGCATGTCCTCACACATCTTAGACCTCTATATACTCCTGAAGACATCCACTTTATACATCAGTATCTTTTCAGAATTATTTAAATACATATTAGATACATTCTTTCATTGCATGACGTAGATCACAATTAGTTACAATTACCAGGTAAGTCTAGAAAACTTTAGCTCCTTGCTATAATGTAACAATAGCATAACAGATTACTACATTTGTTACATATTAACACAAAGTTTCTTTAAGTTATGTACTTTTGAATACTCTACCTCACAGGCTAGTGTCTACATTGAATATGCGGGGCATTCTTGCTTTCCTTTTTCGATTTTCCCAGAACTCTTTGCATAATTAATGCTATTTCACTTGAACTTAGTTCAGTATACTCATGGACTGGGAATTTATACTCTGATGGCATAGACAGTAAGGGCTCTTTGGATACAAGACATGGCTCCTCCAGAACAACAGATTTCGATATTTCCATAACAGAATCCAGGCAATTCTGTTCAGGGGACCCCAACCTCTCTGCTAAGGGTGAGTCCAGAGCTTTCTTTGTGTCTTCTTTATGTACAGCTGTACTCAACTCTTGTTGATTGCAGAGGAGCATATGAGAAGCGCTGTCATACACTTTTGGTCGACTCTTTGGTTGCGGTTCTTGAGGAGATGTTGGCCGGACTATTTCTTGCCGGTACTGGCACAACTGTATATTTTGCATTCCTACATCTTTACCAAACACTCCATCCAGCCTTTCACCACGCTCTGGGAGATCGGGATATTGTTTGTGTCCATATGGTCTCTTTAGCCAGTAGGATGGGTAGCGACTCCTCCAGTAAGGACGTTGTTGATTAACCCTCTTTTCCTCTGCCACTCTTTCAACTTCTTCTGGACTCTTTTTACGTTCACTGTGTCGATAGTTATGTGGAGGACCTCTACGATGTGGATAATGCCAATAATGGTTGTGGCTTGATGCATATTTGCTGCCTTGGACTGGAACTCCACCAGGACCAGTTACATTAGTGGCCTTTGCACCTTTCTCTCCTTCAACCACGTAAAACTCTACCAACTCTCCATCTCCCAGACTTCGAAGATATTTTCCTGGGTTGTTCTTTAGGATGGCCGAGTAATGTACAAAAATATCGCCCTTGGAGTCATCTCGATTTATGAATCCATAACCTCGTTGCATGTGGAACCATACAACCTTTCCTGAAATCCTTTTTGCGATAGCTGAGGTAACATTCCCTGCAGTCGGCGTGCTCACAAATTTTATTTTGTTCTGTACTATTGGGCTCAAACTCGCATCTCTGGGTTGCCCTTCTTCCATTTTTGGACCTATTCTTTCTGTCTCTCCTGAGGGCTGGTCCTCAGGCTCTCTCTGGATGCAATAACGTTCAATGTGGCCACTTTGCCAGCACTTTCTGCAGATAGGCCTCCCTTGTGTATCAAATTGGTCTGTTGGACGTCGACCTATCTCTCGAGGACTGTCCCAGTAAGACTGGTTCCTACCCCCACGCTCTTGGTGCCAGTCTCTGCATTTTGCTCCAGCCTGCTCTTGACGAATCACTTTTATCTCCTTCATAATTTCAGTGACAGCACTAGTAAAAATTCCGATCAGATCTTGACCAGACTGTACTTGTTGGGTGACTGTTTCCTTAGGCGACGTAGTGTCTGGCGTCATATATGGTTTGGCTTCTCTAGAATATCCAACTTCCCACTTTTCTGTAGATGAGTCAAATTCAAGATCAGCATTCTGATTGAGCCCAAGAATATCTAATACCGCTTCCTTGAATTTGGAGAATGGGCATACAGGATTCTGACGTCTCAACATCCTGAGTTGGGCCCGTATGGCTTCTCCTCGCGCCCCTTCGATAAATAAATTAATTAGAGTCTCGTCGACTCGTTCTACTTCCCTCGATTCTCGGGCTTGGATGTCCTTCATAGTTTCCTGTAGGCCCAGAGCAAATTCTCTCAGTGACTCTTGAGGTTGCTGTTTCCTAGCATACAAACATCTTCTAAGTTCAGAGACTGTCCTTGCGTCAAATATACTTTGTAACTTTTTGAAAATATCCTCCGCTGTTTTTCTTTCATCATCCGCCCACGCTTTCACCTCTCGCAAAGCAGCTCCTTTCAACTGTCCAATGACTATTTCCACTCTTTGTTCGTCATTCAGTGGATATAATTTGAACATTGATCGCATTTTGTCCTTAAATTCTTCAATAGTGCTCACACCCTGTGTGCATATCTCCCCTGAATACATGGGTAACCATGGAGCCCCAAAATAGTATGGCATCATAATGGGTGATGTCTGTGTCATATGTACCATACCACTGCTGGGTGAGGCATTTGTTGATGGTGAAGCTCTCTGTCCTGGAGAGGCAGATAATCGTCTCCGGCCCGTGGTCGATGCAGGAGGCTGAGGTCCTGACATTTTCTGGTCGTATCCTGTTCGTGACGCCAATTTGTGATACCCTATACTATGGATTTATTCACAATGTAATCATACAATATAGTATAGCAGTAAAGATGGCAATAGTGAATCCTTTCTTATGTTTATTATACTTTGCAAGAACAAAGAAACACTTGGCATATATCAACAATGCATTTCAGTAGACAGTAACACACACATTAACACTCTTGTTTATTTTATTTTTCAGGAACCTGCAGATCACTAGCGAACTCTGGACTTCGAACCTGCAAACTATAAATGGGTAAGTATTCTCTAGTGGCAATTATCAAATGACTGATTTTGCAATTCCCTTAATATCTCTAAAATATATACAAAAAACCTCACATGAGTATGATAAACGGATAAGTTTACATCAAGAATACACTCACACTACTGCACTTTACATGTCTCATACACTGCTAGTTCAGCGCTGAAATAGTTAATAGGGTGCACCCTTCGTTGCCCGGGATATGAAGAATAGTTCTTAAACTAGCTACAGTACTTTTCTGTATTTAATGCAATACTGTAATCCTCTGTAAATGATCCTGCTGCGATGGTGTTGGTATTACAGTCAGTTTCTTCTCTGCTTAGCAACCTTAGTTCATACTCATAGTATTACAGGTGCTGGCACTGAAGTGTCACCCTAACACTGCTGGTACCTGTTGTACTTAACCTCCAATATGCGGTATCAGGGGGTTAATCTTACTATTATGAATGCAGTCTATAGACCCCACGCTGATCTCTGCAGGGACTGCTGTGCATATGTAATGGTGGACAGCTGTAGGCCTCCAGTTAATAAGCGCTAATGTCACTGAGTGTCTATTTGGGAGGTTGCAGCAGCTTCTTACCCCTCCGGTATCAACTCTCAACCTCCGGCTCCTTTACAAGCTCAGTCTCTATATTTCTGCAGCTCCGCCTGAGGCACTCCCTTAGGGGTCATCTGACACACCTCTCTTATGCTGATTGTTCTCAGAACCTCCCCGGATAACACTGCTTAGTCCCATTGGATGTTCCCCGCCTCAGAGACCTCCGCTGCTCGTCCCGGAGTACGGCTGCAGCCCTCAGGTAAGCATCAAGGCAGCGCAGCCCCTTCTCCTGTCCAGCTACCTCACCAACTGCCCTCACCAACTGCCCACACCAACTGCCATTTTTCTCTAGGTCAAATCCTTGAGCCTGCTACAGTACTCACTGGTCCCCTAACGTCCACCACCACTGAGGAGGCAGTGCAAATAGTCCCTGAACCTTAATGAAACCAGTTAAATCATGCCCTATATTAGACAATGGCAGGAGTCACATTAATATTTTACATTTACATAGAGGCACATCAGCGTGGGTAGGAACACAGGGTGTTGGTGGGGTGCCACATATGCAGTGGCGGAACTCCTGGAGACAATGGAGTCATTTGCCGCCGGGCGCCAGCCCTGAAGGGGGCACCTGGCTCTATTGTCCCCGGGAGGTGCATGGAGAAGGAGCGCCGCTGATCGGCGCTCCAACTCCATTGGCGTAACTAAGGAGGGTGCAGGGGGTGTGGTCGCACCCCCTGCACCCTCCATTTGCTGGGCGCCCACTGAGTGTGTTACCAGCGGGCGCCCGGCTCCTATTCATACCCTCGGCGGCAGCCGGAAGACGGAGCTGCCTCCATCTTCTGGATCTCGCAGTGCACTATGGGAGTGACATCATGACGTCACTCCCATAGTGCCGAGGAGCAGACGCGGGGATGGAAGGCAGCAGCACTGGAGCGGAGGTAAAGGTAAGTGTTTGTTTGTTTTTTGTGTGTGCGCTCGTGGGAGGGTGCTCACTACTGGGGGCAACTACAGTGGGCTCACTACTGGGGGCAACTACTGGGGGCTCACTACTGGGGGCAACTATAGGGGCCTCACTACTGGGGGCAAATACAGGGGCCTCACTACTGGGGCAACTACTGGGGGCTCACTACTGGGGGCAACTACAGGGGGCTCACTACTGGGGGCAACCACAAGGGCCTCACTACTGGGGGCAACTAGGGGGCTCACTACTGGGGGCAACTATAGGGGGCTCACTACTGGGGGCAACAACTGGGGGTTCACTACTGGGGGCAACTAGGGGGCTCACTACTGTTGGCAACTACAGGGGGCTCACTACTGGGGGCAACTACAAGGGGCTCACTACTGGGGGCAACTACAGGGGCTCACTACTGGAGGCACTGCATAGGGGGACCACTACTGGGGGCATTGTATAAAAGGAACTGCATAGGGGGGGGCGGTGGCAGCTGGGGCTGGCGTAGGTGCTGGGGGGTGGTACCTTTTAATTTGGGGGAGGGCACCAACATTTATCTTGCCTTCGGGCACCTGGGATGAAGTAATGCCACTGATACTATGTGCTATTTAAGGTGGCTCTCACACACTAGCGATCAGTGCTTGTGGAGAGACCTATGTATGTGTCCTGAAGACAGTCCCAATGTGGACTGAAATGTCGCCCTGTCCTATGTTTTAAAAGCTAAGTAATAAAGATGTGATTTTATTTTTATATCTGCTGAGTGCTCTCTTTCTCTGTTTTTGTATATTGAGGATTTTTTTGGATCCTTGAGGAGCACCAAAATTTTGACTTTGTTTGGTTTGGAGTGCGGACATTGTTACATTTTATATATATATTTATATAGGAAAATATTTGATGCAGCACTCCACGGACTTCACAACACTAGTAAAATTCGTGCAACGTTTCAGATTTATTACAATCTTTTGTCAAGCCAACTTACTACAAGAAAAACTCACCTTAAATACTTCAGTCACCCTCAAGTGCGGCTTGAAACGGGTGGGCATCCGTGGGCATCCCTCCCCTCCAGCGTCGTGCGGCATGACGTCGCACGTCGGGTCAGGTGACCGCACGCTGCAATACATGTAAGTGAAAAAAAACATCACCTTGGTAACCAAAAAGTAAATAAACAAACAACATCGTAAGCAAGATTAATAAACAGGATCTCAAAGGCATCACATCATAAATGGTATGGTTAATCATGTAGATAGAGGTACGTATATCCATTTACTAGTTTGTGACTATAGGAACGTATAAAAAGTAGATTTATAATACAATATTGTGCCATGCATCAAGATACATTAGTAGTCCCTACAGATGCAACACTAAACATCCCACACAGCCTATGGGAGATGAGACAGCATAATCTTAAAAGTTTATAAGGACGTCACACGGAAATCTGTCAGCCACCATAAAGAACTATAAAAAAATCGCAATAGCAATGGGTAGCAACAACAATAATACTAAGTAAATCAGTAATATGCAAAATGCCACCAAAATACAGACATAGGGCCTGATTCAGACCCACTCGCGAGCGGCTGTCCGCTCGCAAGTGGGTCGATGTTATGCACTGAGCATGCGCACGACGGAGGGAGCTCCGTCGTGCGCATGCGCCAGACGCGACGAGCGAAGGAAAGTCGTTCGCTCGTTGTGTCTGATCAAAGGGGGCGTGCTGTCAATGTTGATTGACAGCACGCCCCCTTTGGTGGGCGTGCCGGGGGCGTGCCTCCCTGACGGGGGCGTTCCCACGGGAACGCCTCCCGTCAGAAGCCGGCCCACTGACATCACTAGTGATGTCAGTGGGAGTGATTTTGGCTCTGATAGAGCCAAAATCACTCCGGAGCTTGCGGTTGAAAACCTCAACCGCAGGCTCCGGCTCGCAAATTCGATGGTCGCGATGGTCTCGACCATCGCGACCATCACAATGCACGCTCGTATAGCCTGTGGGTGGTGACCCACAGCTATACGAGCGTCAAGGAGGACGCTCCATTTTCATGGAGGCCGGCCCTCATTCAGAGCGTGCGCTCTGCTCAGAGCGTACGGCTCTGAATGAGGGCCTTACAGCACATATATTGCAATAAAGCATAGTGCAGATTAACTATGAGTAATCTCAATAAATGTAGAATTACAAACTACCAGAAATTTATAAGAAACAAGCCAGATTTAATTGTTCATTTAAGCCCCCTGGAGCTACGATATTGAGCTGATGGATCCAAGAGGATTCCAAACGCACGAAAGATTGTGGTACGTGGTCTATAAGTTTGTATTTAAGAGTAGCCAGACTGTGTCTTGCAGCTACAAAATGTCTAGCGACCAGTTATTCACTAATTCTTCCTTCCAGGGCGCGTCTAATTGAGGACCTGTTTTGGGCTGCTCTTTCCTTGAAGGGGCAAGTCGTCTTGCCCACATAGGTAAGACCACATGGGCATTTTATCATATAGATGACGTACCTACTAGAGCAGGTAAGTACATAATTGATAGGAATTTGAGTAAAGAAAGGTCCTACCTCTAAGTAGCGACACGTCATGCACCCAATACAAAGATTGTCAGTAACATCATTTTTGATTAAATAATCCCTGACATTTTTTCCCCTTTTAAGACAAGGTAATAGACGGGAGTTCTTTAGGGAGGGAATGTTTTTATCATACTGAATAAGCGGGCACATTTGTTTTGAAGTATTCTTCACAATCTTGCTGACATTAGAATAGTCAGTGATCAATGGAAAGATATCTTGTCTAACTTTATCCTTCTTTTTCAGACTCTCCTCCCGCGTAATGTTTAGGGCCCTAGATTTCGCTAGTTCTGATTCCTTATAATGATAACCTCTAGACAGGAATTTGTTAAACATAAGGTCCATCTGCAACTTGGCATCATCTTCTTTACTGGCTATGCATCTAATGCGAAGAAACTGTGACAAGGGAAGACCCTGTTTCATAGCTGGGGGGTGATAGCTGCTTACATGTAACAGAGTATTTCTGTCAGAAACTTTAGTGAAGAGGCTGGTGTTTACACCTGATTCATCTCTACGGATGTTCACAGATAGATAATTAATTGAAGCATAGTCACAGTTAAAGGTGAATTTGATTGTATCATCCATCTGATTGATGGCATGCATAACTGTCTGAAATTGGTTCTTATCACCCACCCACAGGACAAAAATGTCGTCAATGTAGAGGGTGTAGAACAACAACTTCTCAGAAAACATCTTATTCAATAGGAACACCCTCCGTTCAACCTGGAACACATAGGCATTTGCGAAAGCAGGGACCCCTTAGAACCCATCGCTCACCCCTGCAATTGCAAATAGAAGGCACCATCAAAATAGAAAAAATTACATGTCAACGGTTTTTCCAATAAACACAGAAAAAATTACAAATCAGGGCCCTTAAAATCACTGTTGTTAAACAATAGATAATGAACTGCATCCAAACCCTGTCTGTGCGGTATGTTAGTATAGAGATTTATTACGTCTATACAACACAGCAGGTAAATTTCCGGGAGATTATTTAAGTCCCTGTAACTTAAGTAAAAAAACTGTGGTGTCTTTCAGAAACATCTCCTGTGACTGTATAATGGGCTGTAGAAAAATTCTAGATATTTTTCTATTATGGAGTAAATAGAGTTTCTGGCGGAGATTATGGGACGCCCTAGGGGATTACCTAAATCCTTGTGTATTTTAGGCAGGGAATAAAGCATTGGTACCACGGGGTAATCAATTGATAATGCTTTCATCATGACACGATCTATAGTTGATTCCTCAAACGCCTTCAATAAGATGTCATCAATCTCAGCCTTATATTGGGATGTCGGATCACCAGGTAATCTCATGTAGATAGAAGTATCACTCAATTGATTATACAGTTCTAGCTTGTATTTTGCTTTATCCTGCAGGATGATGGCTCCTCCCTTATCCGCTTCACGGATGACTATGGTATCACAGTTACTTAAGTCTTTACGTGCAGCATTCTCTTCCTTAGTGAGGTTATAGTAAGGTCGTTTGACATTTTTTTATAGCATCCAGCACTAGATTGTCCAGAATTCTGGTGTAATTTATTATTGAAATGTTGGGAGAAGGTGGACCAAAGGTTGATGGAGTTCTAAACGGATGATTAATCGAAGTGTTGGTATTGACTGTAGGGTTAGTGTCAAAATGTTCTTTAAGTCTCCAATTCCTATTGTGTTTCCACAGATCTTTTTTCCAATTAAAGTTGTCAAAGTTATGATATGGCACAAATGATAGTCCCCTATTGAGCACTTTCTCTTCAATGTCCGTTAGAGTATAAGATGAAAGATTAACCACTAGGTTCTGCGTTTGTATATTCGCTCGCCTCTGCCTCTGGCCGCCTCGCCTTGTCTGCGTTCTAATCCTCCCACGCCGTGTGCGCGGGTAAATACCCCTAAAGGGGTTTTTTGTGTGGACGGACCACGAGTGCAATCACTATAACTCACTGTTTGGCTATTATTGGTAGAGGAATTGTCGGATGAAGCAAACGTCATAGTTTTTCCTATATCTAAACGCTCTAGGTTTATTTAATGGTTGTCTGCCGGTGGCCCAGGCATACACCATCTGCTCTTGGTAGTCTCTATTCATGGTCATTAGTTTGTTTTTCTTAAAGGAGATTAGCTCCTTACGGTAATTTTCAACACTCGTATTTTATTTATCCAGCCAATTTGTAGAAGTGTCTTTAGACAAGATGGTTTTAGACATCAGAGATTTTCTTTAGACTTCAGAGATTTGTTGAGCACTGCCACCCAACGGCGGCAGAACTCAACATTGCCCCGACCTTTTATGGGGCCATTCTTGACCCAGAACCCCCTTGGGAATTTCCAGTCCCTATGATAATCTGAAAGGGTAATGGCATGTAGGTAGAATTCCAATTCTCTCCTTTTTAGTTTCAATAACGAGTGGTAGGCATCCTCTGGTGTATCAACACCTGCTGCTTGCTTAAAGGTGTCCTTAATCAACAATAAATCGGCGTCTGAGTCAGAGAAACACAAGATCTCTCCCTGTGGTAATACAATGGGGAAAAAAAAACACATCGTGGTTTGTGTTGTTTTGAGACATAATAAACCAACAAAGTAGCTGGCAATTATCCATTTAGTAAAGGAGCAGATATGTCCTGACACTACTATAATGTATCAGGAATAGCCTAGAGAGATGGATAATAGGAAGAAGTGCTGTTCTCTTACATAGAGCAACGTGATCAGACAGACATACTTGCTTACTTCAAAGTAACTCAAAACACAATTGTTCATAAAAAGTGGCTGTAATAAGTCCCAACAGATATCATGGGGCTCTGGGCCTGATTCAGAGCCGGACGCTCTAAACGAGCGCCCGCTCTGAATCAGGGCATTTTTTTTTTTTGGAGCGTCCTCCTGGATGCTCGCATAGCTGTGTTACCACCCACAGCTTATGCGAGCATCCATGATGATGGTCGCAATGGTCAAGACCATCGCGACCATCGGGTTTGCGACGAGACCCTGCGGTAGGGTCTCAGTGACCGCAAGCCCTGGAGTGATTTTGGCTCTATCAGAGCCAAAATCACTCCCACTGACATCACTAGTGATGTCAGTGGGACCGGACCCAGACGGTAGGCATTCCCATGGGAACGCCTCCGTCTGGCAGCCACGCCCCCGGCACGCCCACCAAAGGGGGCGTGCTGTCACACAACATCGATAGCACGCCCCCTTTGGTGCGAGACCCGGAGCGACAGCTTGGCTGTCGCTATCTGGGTCTCACGCATGCGCACGACGGAGCTTCCTCCATCGTGCGCATGTGCACTAGGGCACCATCGACCCGCTTGCGAGCGCTCCGCTCGCGAGCGGGTCTGAATCAGGCCCTCTGTGTGGTCAAACGGCCTAGCACAATCCAATAGATAGTAAATCTTCCAGAAGAGTTTATACTGAAGTCATAACAATAGTTCAGTATCCAAATGGAGCCTCAGCAGTGACGTAACTAGGGCATAGTGAGCGGGGTACGTGCCCTAGGCGCCGTGGGAGGCCCAGCAGTGGGGGGCGCCACCGGCCAGGACATCGCACCCGCATCGTCCCCGCCACCATTGCACCAGGTCCCGGATGACTTTACTACTGTGAAGAGCAGGCAAGTGTGCCACTGCCTGCTGTTGCTGCTGGGGACTGTAGGGGGAGCTGCAGCAGAAGTGCGCAGCCCCTCCCAGGCAGTGTTGCCATTCAGAGCTGATGCTGGAGACCAGGATGAATCTCCTTCCCCAGCGCTGTCTCTGCTCCGGACCAGCCACTGCAGCCAGCAGCCAGGTAAGTAAGTATTAATATTTTTTTGCTAGTGGGGGGAGGGGTAACTTTCAATTGATGTCAGCCTTGTTTTTACTTGGCTGGCTGCATCTGTGTGAAAGGTGTGTGTGTGTGTGTCACTGTGTGTGTGTATCTGTGTCAGTGTGTCAGCATGTGTGTGTGTGTCACTGTGTCAGTGTGTGTGTATCTGTGTTAGTGTGTCAGTGTGTGTGTGTGTGTGTGTGTCACTATGTGTGTCACTGTGTGTGTGTCACTGTGTCAGTGTGTATGTGTGTCAGTATGTGTGTGTGTGTCACTGTATGTGTGTCAGTAGGTGTGTGTGTGTCACTGTGTGTGTATCTGTATCAGTGTGTGTGTATCTGTCAGTGTATGTATGTCAGTGTGTATGTCAGTGTCAGTGTGTATGTGTATCTGTGTCAGTGTGTGTCTGTCAGTATGTGTGTGTATCTGTGATGATGTGCTGAGAGACGACACGGAGGCGATGGTGTGGCTGAGAGATGACAGAGGGAGGAGGTGATGGTGTGGGTGTGAGACGATGCAGGGGGGAGATGGTGTGCTGAGAGATGACGCAGGGGGTAGGAGGTGGTGTTGCTGAGAGACGACGCAGGGGGAGGTGATGGCGTGCTGAGAGATGACGCAGGGGGGAGGCGATGGTGTGCTAAGAGACGACGCAGGGAGGGAGGTGTGGGTGTGGCTGAGAGACGACACACGGGGGAGATTGTGTGGCTGGGAGACGCAGGGGGAAGGAAGTTACACAGGGGGAAGGAGTCTCGTTGAACCGCTGTTGTATGATGATGACCTTGTTAATATTCTTACACAAACAGGCATCTTCCAGACGATGTGACCTACAGTACATGAATATTGAATACCGACTGAAGATGCTGTCATCCCAGGGAGGATACATCTCTTCAGGAGGTACCACATTGTGAGAAACCACCGCATAGGTAAGGTGCATATGGAATGGAAAGGAATGTTCCCAGAGTGACTAGAAATGGGTGGTGTGTCATTTCGGCGCACCACATTCGGTATGTGACCATGCCCCTTCGGCATGTGACCACGCCCATTTATTTGCCGCACGCCTACGGCGCGCACACTCTTTTTGGTTTGTTTGTATGTGTGTGTGTGTGTGTGTGTGTGTGTGTGGGGGCACCATTCTTAAACTTGCCCTGGGCTCCAAACACCATAGTTACGCCACTGAGCCTCAGAGAACAAGTTTAAATAAAATGGCAAACTTTATAAAAAACGATCAGTGTTGATAATTACAAACAGTAAGACAACACATCCATGCATTGACCATCAGGGGTAATTACTATTGGGTGCCTTGTCACATACTCTCACCGGAACATGGATAAGTACACATAGCAGTTTGACTGGCACTCCATTACTTGGGTACATCAGCCAGGGTGCAAGCTCCGTTTATGGCAGGCAGAGGCAAGTCATAATCACAAAAGGAAAATATTGGATGCCAGGGCTGCCATCAGAAATTGTGGGGCCCGGGACTGCCAAAATAGGCAGGGCCCCCCCACAACCCCCGCTACCTTATTCATATACAATAAAAAAAAAATTGTCAAAGACAGAGCATTATATTACAGAGGCTAGAGAACATCTGCAGCATATTAAAAATAACTAAAAAAAATGTGAGGGACCCCAACACCGGTCCAGCAAAAGAACGCTCGCTTTCTGATGCACTCTTTTATATGAATTATGAAAAAAATAAAACATAACCTTTATTCTAATCAATAAAATAAATGTCACCGTCAAAATGTGATACAGTACATTATACAGTATATACATATAACAATATTCCGCATAAAATCATGGCTAATATCCCTTAAATAATACTCACGGCTCCCACGACAAATATTGTACCCCACGTTGTATAGTTCAAGTTACCAGTAGCCCAAGTTTGGTGTGTTATTCGTGTGGGTACTAATATATCTAAAATCCACATACTAAAATTCCTATTATTATTGTCAGGAGACCTGGAATATTTGTAATCCCTCCTATCGTGGTTTGTGTCTATTCGGTAAATTCCTGGGAGATTCTAGCATATAGGGCTCGATTCAATTCAACGCAAATTGAATAGCGCTGGGAATGAGCTCCCGGAGCTATCCAATTCAGCGTGTTGCTATGCCCGACTAATGATTTCTTGCAGAAATCCGACAAAAGTCCAGGTGCTGTGCTGTTTTCTGCCCTTAGCACAGCGGAAACAGCATCGCGCCGGGAAGTTTAGACGGAGAATGCCCCGTTCTCACAACTAAACACCCTGTTTAAGGCGCGAGGGGCGGGAGAACGGGCATTCCCCGACCTAACAGTGCGCAGAGTTGAATAGCCCCGGGAGCTCTTTTCCGGCGCTATTCAATTCGTGTTGAATTGAATCGAGCCCATAGTGTGTCTCCTTTTTTATGTATGTGGGAGAAGTGCAGCTGAACTACTCTTCACACTCCTCATATCTAGTTCATATTCAACAGTACATATAATATAGGGGCCCATTTATTAAGGATCGCATTTTGCAATGCGATCAGGGCATGCAGTACCGCCCATGATCGCATTGCAAAATGCGATCATACCGGCCGAATGTATCACCCAGCACATGCACGGAAACGGGCTCCGAAAAGAGCCCGTCCCTGCGATGTGGCCGGAGCGCATTCCGGGCTGCTGCGCATGCGCAGTCCCCCTGGACTGCACATGAGCGGCGCCCATTGCCGGCGGAGGGATCTGGGAGATCCTTCTGCCGGCTGATATGCGGTAAGTGCCCATAGGACACAGCGGCTAACGCTATCTGCAGATGGCGTCAGCTACTGGGGTCAATATCGGGAATGCGAAGCATTCCCGATATTGATACATTTGGCAGCATCGCATCCCCCATAGAAACCTATGGGGGAGGCGGCAATGGAGGAATCGCAGCAGGTATCGGAGATACCTGCTGCGGTCCCTCCTTCATACATTCGGGGGATACTAAGTATTTGAGGTAAACCCCCGAAAACAGGTGTTTTCGGGGAATTTACCTCAAATGATCTTTGATAAATGGGCCCCATAATCCTTAATGACCAACTGGTAAGGAAAATATAACATGTAAGAAAAACACACATAAACTTTCTCCAGATATCCTATCTTATATACAGTATATATAAGATGTACAGTATATGCAGGTTTTAGCAATATAACAAAGCAGTTATTCTTAATAGGTTTTTCAGTATAATATATATATTTCATTAAAAATAGCCTGGCAGCATGGGGAGAATTTAATGGAGCACCAGGAGCAGGTACAGCCTAAAATCAATACTGAAACAATAGCCTGGGTCTGGGAGAAAAGACCAGCAGTAAGTGAGTCAGTGACACCCTTAACTTACCTTGCTTGCTTAGCTTCTTTCTTTTTCTGTCTGTCTGCTCCAGGCCACTCCGCACATCACCCGCCCGCCGCCGGCTCCTCTCTCATTCAGCAGCGCGGCGTGATGTCATTATGTCACGCCGCGTCGGCTTCTGTGGGCTTTACTGAGGAAACGACGTCGCCGGCCAATGCAGGAGTAATTAAGCTAGGAGGCGGAGCAGGAGGGCGGCTAAGTAAAATGTGACTCACGAGTCACTTACTCTACTGTGTGCGGCGGTGGCGGCGGGGCCCAGCCCGGGGGATAGTAGTGGGCACGGGCAGCCACAGCGCGCCTGTGGTAGCGGGGCCCCCGCAGGTCAGTCACTGGCCTGTCAGTTGTAGCTGTATTTCGCCGCAAGCCAGGGGGGTGGTAGCGGGCGGGCCCCATGAGGGTCCGGGCCCGGGACTACAGTACTGACAGTCCCCCCCTGATGGCGGCCCTGTTGGATGCAGCACTCCACGGACTTCACAACACTAATAAAATTCATGCAATCTTTCAGATTTATTACAATCTTTCATCAAGCCAACTTTGTTTATTTACTTTTTGGTTACCAAGGTGATGTTTTTTTTCACTTACATGTATTGCAGCGTGCGGTCACCTGACCCGACGTGCGACGTCATGCCGCACAACGCCGGAGGGGAGGGATGCCTGCCCGTTTGCAGCCGCACTTGAGGGTGATTAAAGTATTTAAGGTGAGTTTTTCTTGTAGTAAGTTGGCTTGACGAAAGATTGTAATAAATCTGAAATGTTGCATGAATTTTATTAGCCGGCTCCTGCAGTGGGTAATGGGAGAGACGTCATGACATCTCTCCCATAATGGAGAGCGCGCCAGCCCGGGAGGGCTGACGTGCGGACGTCATGGCGGGAGGACTACTACTGGGGGCAGTAATCGGGGGGTCTACTAATGGGGGCAGTAATCGGGGGGACTACTACTGGGGGCAGTAATCAGGGGGACTACTACTGGGGGCAGTATTCGGGGGGACTACTATTGGGGGCAGTAATTGGGGGCACCACTGGGGGGAACCTCTACTGGGGGCACTAATTGGGGGACTACTACTGGGGCACTATATAAAGTGCACTGCATAGAGGGGGACTACTACTGGGGGCACTATATAAAGGGCACTGCATAGGGGGAGACTACTACTGGGGGCACTATATAAAGGGCACTGCATAGGAGGGGACTACTACTGGGGGCACTATATAAAGGGCACTGCATAGGGAGGGAATACTACTGGGGGCACTATATAAAAGGCACTGCATAGGGGGGACTACTACTGAGGGCACTATATAAAGGGCACTGCATAGGGGGGACTACTACTGGGGGCACTATATAAAGGGCACTGCATAGGGGGACCACAACTGGGGGCACTGCATGGGGGGTACTGCTACTGGAGGCACTATATAAGGGGCTTACTACTGGAGGCACAAGGGACTGTGCAGTACTGGGGGCATTAAATAGGGAGGACCACTACAAGGAGCACTGGATAGTGGGGACCACTACTGGGAGGCTGCATAAAGGGGAATACTACTGGGGGCACTGTATAAGGGGCACAACTGGGAGCCTGCATAAGGGAGACCACTGCTGGGGGCACTGTATAAGGGGAACTAATGGGGAGCTGCACAAGGGAAACCACTACTGGGGGTACTGTACAAGGGGCACTACTGGGGGCCTGCATAAGAGCAGCCACCACTACTGGGGACATTGAATACTGAGGGTACTGTATAAGGGGCACTCCTGTGGGCCTGCATAAGAGGGACCACTACTGGGGGCACTGCATAGGGCGGACTGTATAAGGAGCACTACAGGGGTTAATGTGCATATGGAAAGGAATGTTAAGAGTGACGAGAAAGGGGTATATTTGTCCTGTTGACACGCCCCATTGTTAAGTGACCCTGCCCCTTCTGACCATGCCCATTTTTTTGCCGCGCACATACCTCCATTTTAAAATTTGCCCTGGGCTCCAAATACCCTAGTGATGCCACTTTCACATCGCCCTCATGGAGCAGTGCTACTGAATGGGGATAGGGGTGTTCTCAGCCGGCCGCATACCCATGGTAGGGCCGGCCCTCTCCTGAAACTCTGTCCCCTCCTCCCTCCCTGGCAGGGGCAGGGCTGTGGAAGTGCTGCTGCTTTGTGTCCCCTCGCCGGCCGGAGCCAGCAGTTCAAAATGCAGGTTCTCTCCAGGGTCGGTTTCCGGGGGGCCTGGCCACAGGCCCCTTGGGTCCTGCCGGGCCCTAGGTGTCTGCCTAGGTTTCCTAGCATTAAATCTGGCCCTGCTTCTGCCATATGGCTGGTGCAAGTCTCTATGGTGCGTCTAAGGTTGCACCAATTGGTATTATTGCGTGCACGGAGGCTGGAAGTGGGCATCTCAGTCTTGGCACATTCAGCTGCACGGATGTAGCAGGGAAAGCGTTTGTTGTGGCATTTGCATAAAATCGCAGAGTATGTAGCGCCATTTGCTGCTGCGTGTGCTTCTGCATCAACACTACTGAATCAGAGCCTCTGTCTGACTCCCAACCAGACGTCATTTTTATTTATTTACTTTTTCCATGGAAAACAAATGAGAAGGTTTTAGTTACACAAATACTTTTTACATCATTGTGTCTACATATGGGCAGCTTTCACAGGGGGATAATATGTCTGACAGGTGGAGACAGAGGGTTAGGGTCACACTTATTATTGGGATCAGTGGTCACATGAACAGAGAACTACATTTGTATACACTGTAATCAAAAGAAGCCGCAGCCTCAGGCAGCCAGCATAGCAGTAAGGATACTGCCTTTGAACCTCTATATACCCCTGCCTATACCTTCTAATATCCTTCCTATAAACCTCTAAGGATGACGCTAATTTGCGTACGCAGTCATACAGTAAATAAAGACTCCAGACCTAGAACCTGTGGTTCTAAAGCACAAAGTATTATTCAAGTAAAAGTACAGCAGTTACACGCTATGATCCTCATATAATCTTAGCGCAAAGAGATTATACAGACCCAAGTACAATTATACATACGCAGCGCTCTACACAGGCTAGTTGTCACGTGGCCATTTGCTCTGTTTAGCTAATGCAATCCAATTTTGACATACTGTACAGCCATTTCTGAAATATATCCTTTAGGGGAATTATAATAATATACACTTTATCTAGAGCACCCAAACTATATAAAGTCATGAAATGTGCTTTTGATGAATCGCCGTAACTTATGGCGATGGTCACAGATGCAATCGCATGATGCTAATAGTAATATCACCACATGTACTAAAGTTTGAGTTTATCTAAAAATGGCGCTTAGGCGGCCATTCGCAAAATGGCGTCTTGCGATCTAATTTCCAAGATGGCGTCTTGCGGCCATTCGCAAGATGGTGTTGCTGCGATTCAATTTTAAACTGATCTTCACTCAGCCAATAATCCAGCTTCAACAGTCCACCCTTTGATAGCGAACAACATGCTATCACAATCTGATTTTAAAATATAATTTAGGCTTACATTTATATACTATTTAGTGTTATTATGGGATGGCACAAGGTGGTTCTTAATCCATCAATAATGTGTCTCTGAGTGGGGACATAAAACTAC
This sequence comes from Taudactylus pleione, assembly GCA_031769625.1. NCBI lineage: Eukaryota > Metazoa > Chordata > Amphibia > Anura > Myobatrachidae > Taudactylus > Taudactylus pleione. Next base: position 1,378,845 of record JAUIMM010000273.1, on the reverse strand, counting down.
TATTATACGCACACCGCGGATCTTGGAAGATCACGTGAAAGGTGTGGGGATACACCAGTCCTATAAAGGCAGTCTTGAAGGGGAATTGAGACTTTACATTATCTGAGGTGTTTTTAAAAATAACATTTCAATAATACATTCTATGCATGTCTAAATATAATACATTAAATGATGGTATTTCCTAGTTCAGGGTTGTAATTCAGTTCTGTATTTACCTCGGTATTCATACTGACCACCATCATAATTTCGTTCTTTCGTTTTACTCTATTTTTACATTTTCCACACTTCAACACAATAGTAACACACTGGACACATATGCCAATTATTATGATGACAATCAGTATAAGGATTAAGAATTTGCCTATGCTGGCGATCACTTCCTGGACCTATTCCCCTAGACCTGAGAAACATTTCACTGGGTTCAGCCATGAAACCCATCCTTCTATCTTCTCCCCTACTTCAGCCACTGAAGCATTATGGTTCTTACGAAATTCCCATTTTAGCTGCAGAATTTCATCGATCTTCCGGTCTATCACCTCCTTATGGTCCCTGGTATCATTGGTGACATAGGTACAACATTTAATCCAAATTGGGTGGCCAACGTTATGCAATACCCTCCAGTAACAGCAGTTAAATAATTTAACACTAGCCTGTGTTGCACCAGTTCTTTTTTGTATGCTTGCAATTCTCTCCCTGTATACCTGAATGTGTCATCGTACATCTCGGTGATATTATCTATCAACTTAGCAAGTTCCTGAATACATCTAAAGTTTAATGTACCCCGAGCGATCCAGGTGGGATCCAATGTGACTAAAACTTGAAAGCCAGTTGTCTCACTAATTAACTGAGTGGCTTTGTGCACGTCATCAGGTATCATATTTCATTTGCCTCTGTGTTCATATTGTGTGTGAACTGTGAAGATATGGTGACGGTGGGTTTTTATGTATACCAAACATTTCAACATGTGTGAGGGTCATAACTTCTGGGACTACTCTTCCCAGGTAACACAAACCTTCGGAACTCGGGGAGAGCCACTTATACGCTTTTCTTCCACATATAAAATATACATTATCAGGGAGAACATAAGGAATGGTATGCATCATTATCATTAAGCACATTTCCCTTGCAAACAAACCTATTTCTGGGTCTTCCATCTGGTATATGCAAGTTTCTGGCTGTATTATTTTAGCACAATAACCATCTGGCACCTTACCAATAATTTCTTTGGTGGAACTCAATGTATACCGATACCTAAAATGTTTCCCACTAGATTTAATTGAGCGTAACAGATCATGGTTTATGGACTCATTATCAGCTCTTTGTGAGGAGGTCATCGTCTGATTATTCCCAGTTACATCCCAACTCCCGGGTTTATTGGAGTTGGTTATGTTTAAACACAAAAGTGATCTATCTACTTGGATTGATATAGTTTGAAATGAGGTGGTTTGGATGAGAGAAATTTTCCATCCATTGTTTTCCCTTTTTGTAATTCTAAAATTTCCTTGATATTCAGCGGAAATGGCACCAACCCTACATTATGCTGTCCCTGTGGCACATGTGAACACACCCAGCAATCAGATTGATTTAACACTTTGCCTACCATGCTATGATAATCCTCTAAAGGATACCCACCCCAGTATGGGTTATATTTAGGTTGGCACCGTTGGATACAGTTCTCATCAACTAGGGACCCACAAAGCTCACAAATACAGGAATCTTCAGACGATAAACCTCCACACCGTCCCCGAGTATCCGGAATGACAGCTCTCTTAACAATAACAGTACTAAGATTGGTCAGACACTCCCCTGATTGGCATTGCACTCCTGACTCCACTCCATCAGCACTGCCATCAGCTCCCATTTCCTCATTCGGTCTCCCATCACAGAAACTGGATATTCCCGAACTGACCAGGATGGTAAACACTCTAAAAGAGAATATGAAAATGAACACAGCAGGCCCGTCCATTGTCACAACAAGACCTGCAAATTTCTCTTAGTTCAGGTATCTCACTATGACCTTTTCAATCCTCCCGGAACAAGCTCGCGAGCGACAGGTCCACGCTATCAGCCTTGTCTCCGACTTGTTTCTCCACCGGTTGATTGACCTTTTTGCAGTGAGTGGAATGGACCAAGGTATCTCTCTCAGCCACCTTCAAAGATGTAGTACTTGTCAGCAGCACCTGGTATGGACCTTCCCACCGATCAGTCAAAGAACTGAACGCAAGAAATTTCTGATCATAACATATTCTCCTGGTTCAACATCATGACAGTTAGTTTCAGGCATATCATGGGACAACAATTTCAGTTTCTGCTGCTGTTGCTTTAACTGCTTACTCATTGGTACAAGATACTTTACAGTTACCTCGTTGTTACCCTCCAAGTCTTCCTGTGGACTTATAATCAAATGAGGTTGTCTACTGAACAGTATTTCAAATGGGGACAGATTTAGAGGGGGTCTAGGAGTGGTCCTTATGCTATGTAGGACCAAAGGTAACGCTTCTGGCCATCCTAGTCCAGTCTCTGCCATGATTTTACTTAACTTATTTTTAATAGTCCCGTTCATCCTCTCTACCTTGGCACTGGCTTGCGGTCGGTAGGGGGTGTGAAGTCGGCTATTAATACCCATCAGCTTACACATATTTTGAAAAACATCACCTGTGAAATGAGTATCCCTGTCACTCTCAATGATTTTAGGGATACTGTACCTGCATACAAATTCCTGAACTATTTTCTTGGCAGTAAATACAGCAGTATTAGTGGCCGCTGGGTAGGCCTCAACCCAATTAGAAAATACATCAGTGCACACTAATACATACTTAAGATTCCTGCAGGGTGGTAATTGGATGAAATCAATTTGTATCACCTGGAAAGGTCCATCAGTCGGTGGAATGTGGGACGGTTCGGTAGGGATTGCTTTCCCTATGTTCTTCCTCAAGCAGGTCAGACAGGACATTGCTATCTTTTCTGCTTGTGAAGAAAAACCTGGTGCGCACCAGTATGCTCTCACCAACTTGCACATACCTTGTTTTCCCAGATGAGTCAGACCGTGTGCTGCCTCAGCCAGGCTGGGGTAATATGCCTTGGGGGCTACTGGTTTACCTTGTCCGTCCCTCCAGAGCCCAGAGTACTCTTGCCCACATCCCTTGGACTTCCAAATGGACTTTTCCTGAATTGAACACAAATTTTGCATCTCAATTAATTTCAGCATATCAATTGTTTGGGAAGACATAATTCCTTCAGTGGGAGAAAACATTTTTAACCCTGCTGCCCATTTTGCAGCTTCATCGGCTCTGTTGTTGCCCAGTGACACCGGATCATCCTCACATGTATGGGCTTTACATTTAATTACTGCCACCACTTTGGGCAGTTGGATTGCTTCTAAAAGATGTTTTATGTGTCGGGAATGTGCAACTGGTGTGCCTGCTGCTGTCAGACGCCATAGAGCCCCAAAATCATGCACCATCCCGAACGCGTACCTCGAGTCAGTGTAAATGTTAGCAGATTTGCCTGCTGCCAGTTCACACGCTCTAGTTAGTGCTACTAACTCTGCCACCTGGGCTGAGTGAGGAGGACCAAGAGGTTTAGCTTCTATGATGTCTGTGTCATTTACAACAGCATAACCTGTACATAATTCACCTGTGTCTGTTTGTCTATGACAACTCCCACCCGTATAAAAAGTCACATCCACATTCTCTAAAGGTGTGTCGGGTATGTCAGGTCTAGCAGTAAAGGTCCGATTCAGATATTCCATACAATCGTGCGTATCATTATGTCCACTGAACTCACCTCCCGCCTGCAACTCGCCTCCTTCCATCCTTTGTACATCATGTTGTACATATGGTAAATACGTTGCTGGATTCAGCGTGCTGCAACGTTTAACAGTGATGTTTGCCGGTGCGATTAGAGCTAGTTGCCATTTGGTAAACCTAGCCGAAGAGATGTGTCTGGTTTGAGCTGAGTTCAACAGAGCAGATACAGCATTGGGAATCTAGACAATCATATCATGACAAAATACTACGTCCTCACTTTTACTCACCACTAAAGCGGTAGCTGCTACACTTCTCAAACAAGTTGGGAGTGATCTTGCCACAGTGTCCAATTGGGCACTGTAGTATGCTACGGGCCTACAGGCATCACCATGTTTTTGTGTAAGGACACCTGCAGTACAACCATCGGCTTCCGTACAATACAAATCAAAAGGTTTTTCATAATCAGGTATTCCCAATGCAGAAACTTTTGTCAAACTATCCTTAAGATTAAGTAAAATCTGCTCTGTTTCCTCTGTGTGTATGATACGATCGGGCTTTGAGGAAAAGACTAATTCTTCTAAAGGCAAGGCCAAAATAGAAAAACCTGGGATCCAAAAAAAAAACAATTCACAAGAAAGGAGAGGGAAGTTTTGGCCAGAAAGGAATATGGGGCAAGCACAGAAGGAGTGTGGGCAAAGTAGCCAGTGCTGTCATAGTTTCTTTCCCCGTTTGGCTGGGGTAGGGTGGGCGCCAGACCGGCTCCGGGATGTCCTCTGGCTGGCCTGTCCAGAGGCAGATGTTGTGGCCTCTGGACTAGGCACAGGGCTAGGCACATTTGGAGGAATGGCTGTTGTTGTGCCAGAGGTGGAGGATCCTGATGTTCCGGCAGGAAGGGAGGTCGGCTCCACCATGTGCTGGCGAACGAGCTGCTCCAGGGCTTTGGCGATTCTGATGTTGGCCCTGGTATTTTCAGCCAGGGCCTGACCAATGGTCACGTTGGCCGCCGCATTTTGCTCCAGGGCCTCAGCCACCCGTAGCAGACTGGCGTCCATCCTCTGCAGAATCTCCGTATGGGAATCCGATTTAAAATTGAGTTCTGTGAGGAGTGCCACTGCCTGCGAGGGGGATTGCCCAGGACTGGCTTCTGCAGGGTCCTCCGCCGGATGTACTGGTTCCTCCCCTGCAGAGCCAGCAGAAATTCTGCGGCCAAGGCTCCCCTCTGGAGCAGACTCATCCGCCTGTGTCTCTGTGAGAAAAAAGAGAAAAGAGGAACATTACAATCTACATATTGTCACATTAACATTTCAGAGTTGGTTACATCACAACATTTACCTGGGACAACATGAGGAGCCGCAAAGTCTGGCATGTCCGTATCCATGTTGGGCATGCCAAACACCTCCACATCCTGCACACACCCCTGTGCCAGCTCTTCCAAATCATTAAACTCCAATGACACAGGGGTGGGACCCCCACCTGTCCCCCTTGCATGCCTAGCCCTGTCAGCCATTTTTTGTTTCAGGCGATATTTGAAGTCTTGCCATCTGTGGGTGAAAAAGTAGCCATTATTCCTGCATTATTTCACCCTGTTTTTTTTGGGTGGTCAAGTTTTTACTTACCGCTGTTTGACATCCCGGGCTAGACGGACATAATCACCCACTCTATTGACAGCACTGGCAATCTCCTCCCACATTCTCCACTTCTGGCTTGCACCCTTATTCCTGTCTGCCTGTGGCAGGATGTCCACACACTTCTGAACCAAAACCTCCATCTCCTTTCTTGTGAATTGTGGCTGCCTTTTCTTTTTCCCTGCTTTGCCCGGAATACTGGGCCCAGCAGCCTCTTCCATGTCATCCTCCACACCTATTTTCAATAAAATTGTGAAATTTTAGCTTGCAAACTTTCACTATATTCTGTCTCAAAATAATCCTTGTTTGGAAATGCCAGAAAAACTTACCGGCCGCCTCTTGGCCATTGTTTGGCTGGTCTGTAGCCATTTCTCATACCAAAACAAGAAATACACCAGACCGTTTTTTTTGGGTCGTGACGTATTTATACATGCGTCCTTATTATTCGTCCGCATCATTGATTGTGCGTTCCTATGATCCCTCCTTAATTTGAGCGGGAAAATAAACACTATTTATGGCTTTGGCCGTCTCGAGTCTAGGTGGCGGGTGTTGGTTGTTGGAGGTTACGTTGGTCGGAGTGGATTGTTGGCGGGAATTGTATTTGGCGGTGTTTGGTGATTTTTTCAGTGCGTTTTTTTTTAGTTTATCTTTCCGTTCGCTTTTTTTGGTGTGGTTCTTTTAGTTGTGGTGTATTTTTTTGGTAAGTTTTTTGCCGTCTTCCTTTTGTTCAATTTGGCTATCCTTCTTTTATTTAGTTTTTGCTCGCTAAATTTTTAAAAATTCTCCTTTTGTAGGTTTCTTTTGGCTCTGCCCCAATGACCTTTTTGTCCGGTGACTTATATATCCTGTATTGGTAAGTTTGGATTTTCACTTGTTTGTTAAATGTTCATGTCATTTTTTACGCAACTTTTGTGCACCTTACTGTTTTTACCGTTGATTTTGTGTTTCCTAAATGTCTGAACTAATTAGCTCATTTTTGTCTGCTTATTTTCTGTAGTTAAATTGCAAACTAATTAGCGCATTTTTGTCTGCTTATTTTCTGTAGTTAAATTGCGAACTAATTAGCGCATTTTTGTCTGCTTATTTTCTGTAGTTAAATTGCGAACTAATTAGCGCATTTTTGTATGCTTATTTTCTATAGTTAAATTGCGAACTAATTAGCGCATTTTTGTCTGCTTATTTTCTGTAGTTTAATTGCGAACTAATTAGCGCATTTTTGTCTGCTTATTTTCTGTAGTTAAATTGCAAACTAATTAGTGCATTTTTGTCTGTTTATTTTCTGTAGTTAAATTGCAACCTAATTAGCGCATTTTTGTCTGCTTATTTTCTGTAGTTAAATTGCGAACTAATTAGCGCATTTTTGTCTGCTTATTTTCTGTAGTTTAATTGCGAACTAATTAGCGCATTTTTGTCTGCTTATTTTCTGTAGTTTAATTGGGTGATATTTACCGTTCCCAATCTTGGTTGTTGTTTGGGCCCCAAATTGTGGAAGTCTGCGCACTGTCGGTTTGCTCTTTGGAGAAATGTGTGTTTATCCCCTTTTATGTTTTCTCTTTTACCAAATTAAGAAGCCTAAATGGCCACCAAACATTTTTTCCTTGTTTTTTTTTTTAGGCTTTGTAAATCATGACAATACCCCGGCATGTAAGCATCATTGGATTGTATCGTAAAGATAAGTATTTTTCGTTATTTTTTGGGGCAAACAAACCATAAATTCAATTCTTGCAATTTCAGGTTGATCTTGGTCGGATTGTTGTGGCCATGCTCCCGGAAGCCGACCAACCTCAATCTCGTCCCAGGCGTAGGCATCGTAGGCGTGCAAGGCCCCAGATATATAGAACACGTGTCACCCTTTTTGGAATGCCCGATGATGAGATGTTAAGACGCTACCGTCTTCCGCCCCAAATCATCATAGACACTCTCTCATTAATAGAGAGTGATCTGGAGCGGCAAATTGACAGTCTTACAGCAATACCACCACTTACGCAATTTATGGCGGTGTTACATTTCTGTGCCTCAGGATCCTATCAAACCACGGTGGGAATAGTTGCGGGAATATCCCAATCCTCCTTTTCCAGGATCCTGAGGGCAGTGATGGAGGCCCTTTTCAAGCACCTCCATCATTTTATTAAAATGCCTTTGGATATGGGTGCCCTTAGTGTGGCCAAGGCCAATTTTTACCAAATAGCTGGCTTCCCACACATCATAGGGGTTGTGGATGGTACTCACATACCACTTCAGCCTCCAGCACGGCTGGAGGCCATTTTTAGGTACTGCAAACACTATCACTCACTGAATGTAATGGTGGTATGTGATGCCTCCCTCCAGATCCTGTCCCTGAATGCAAAATTACCCGGGAGTGCACATGACTCATTCGTCATCCGGCAATCAGGGATATGGCAAAAATTAGACAACCTACAAGATGGTGATGCGTGGCTTCTGGGTAAGTGGAGACCTATAGTACATACCAATGCTAAGCTTTATACACAGTGTTCCTGATGTTGTCACTTCTTTTTCACAGGAGACAGTGGCTACCCTTGCACGCCCTGGCTGCTCACTCCTTATTTGGCTCCCACACCAGGGCCACAAAGTAATTTTAATTCTGCACTTACAGCCACCAGGCAAGTGGTGGAGCGTTGTATTGGCCTTTTAAAAGGCCGATTCAGATGCCTCCACCGCTCTGGTGGCGAACTCATGTATTTGCCGGATATGGTTTCGAAAATTGTGGTCCTGTGTGGGATATTTCACAACATCACCATAAGGAGTGGTGTCCCAATGCAGCCAGAGGATGCCTTGCCTGAGGATGGCCCCCCCGAGGTTGGTCGGAGGTCAGTATGTGGGGGGGCCATACGCGATGATGTGGTGGCCAGATATTTTAGGTAATTATTGGCACAAAAGAAGTTCTTTGACACAATGTAGTAAGGATTTTTTTGAGACCATCAAATTAATTGTTTTTTTATTTCCCATCTTGTGTTTTATTTCATAATCTTTTGGACTGAAACGATGACTACTTCCTGCTACCAAAAAATGACTTCATGGGGACACATTGGATATATATTCTGGCCCCAGTTTTGAAACGCAACATTTGTTGAATCATGTTGGCATGCTCATTCGTCAACCAGTTCTTGATTTTTCTTTAAATTTTTCTTATGGTGTTTGCTTGTTTTTACATTTTGTTATCACTGTGTATATTGTTTGTTAACCAACACTTGTTTTTGTTTTTTATGTGGTGAATAAATTTTTTGTTTTTGTAATCCCAAAAATTTTATTGTACATTACAAGCAAGTGTAAGCAGGTTCACCCACGTTAAATTTGCTTAAGGGTTAATCCTGTAATGTGGCAATTTGCACATTATTTAACTATGCTTTGTGGGTCCAAACCAACACCAAAAGGTATTATGTAGAATCAGTATGCTTTGGAATCTTGGCCTAAGCAGGTTTCCCACAAAATTGTAACATGTAAATTTTTTAAAGTAAAAAAAAAAAAAGTCAACTCGCAAAACCTATTGTTAGTGTTAGCTGTTTCATGTGCCTGCTTTAAAAAAAACAACATAACACAATCTTAGTGACATTAGTTGCAAATACTTGCTGCAAGAGTCTACTTATGTAAGTTTAAACAATCTAAGATTTTGAGACAAGGAATGAGACTGAACTCAAATTTTAACTTTTTAATTAGGAAAAATAATTTGCGGGTTAAAAAAAAAAATTAGGGACGCAGGATCCCTGCCATATGATCCAGGACCACCAGCAGGCTGATCACGTTCCCCCGCATAACTTGGACGCACCCGGCTAGGTCCGCCAAACGCCTCTGGTCCTCTGTGGGTTAGAAAATTGTGGTGCTTACTACAATGAATCCATAATTTATGAATCTCAAAAAAAACACAAGCAAAAGAGAGTTATCAAAAAGTGACAATAGTGTTGCAAAAAGCACATTTTAACTAAAACCCAGAAGCCCAAAAAAATGGACAAACAAAAAAACCTTAAAAAAAAAAGAAAAACGGAAGCCAGACATACAAGTTTGACTGTTTTGCCATGTGGGATATGTATATGGGGAAATCAGCTGTGAAATGTAAATACAAACAGATATATACCAAAACTTTTGGAAAACCAAAAAAAGGAAAAGACACAGACAAAGGATTAGATCAACACATTTTCAACAACAAAAAAGGATAAAAGGGAAACATACCGTTATGAATGACGGCTGGCCCCGAAACAACTCCCTCGTCCTCCTCGGAGGTGGTCAAATTTCCCAAGGAGGTGGGAGGGGTGATCACTGATTCCGGAGATGGGGTGGTCAAGAGAGGGGTGGGTTGAGGGGAGGGGGAATTGGGATGGAGGGGAACTAGCACAGAGGGATGGGCGACAGGGTTCTGGGCAGGCTGGGGAGGAGGGGGAATTTTGGGTATTTTGGGGAGAGGAGGTTTGGCTGGGGGTTGGGGAGAGGGGACGAGAGCGCCGTCTTTGCCGGCGATGACGCCGTAGTCTTCGCTCTGCCCCTAAATGATGGAAAACAAATTGAGGTTAGTTTAGAACATCACCTTGTTAAACGCTATTTGTTTAACCCAAAAAAATGAAAACATGCACATGCAGATATGAGTACAAAGAATAAACAGGCCATACAAGAAAACATGCACACGCAGATATGAGTGCAAAGAATAAACAGGCCATACAAGAAAACATGCACACGCAGATATGAGTGCAAAGAATAAACAGGCCATACAAGAAAACATGCACACGCAGATATGAGTGCAAAGAAAAAACAGGTCATACAAGAAAACATGCACACACAGATATGAGTGCAAAGAATAAACAGGCCATACAAGAAAACATGCACACGCAGATATGAGTACAAAGAATAAACAGGCCATACAAGAAAACGTGCACACGCAGATAGGGACACAAAGATAAACATGAAAACCAAATAAAAAAAAACTTACTTTCCGCTATCCGCATGCGAAAGCATGCCAGCAAGCGGGGCGTCCGCCGTTGAAGGTCGGACCACCTGGCTCCAGCTGGCCGATCTGGCGGCGTGAGCCGAAGGAACGCAGGCGTCCACGAACCTCCGCATAGGCGGCACGCTTTTTGCGATTGGTGATGGGGGGAGGCTGGCTGGTGATCCGCCTGTCCATCACCTCTGTTAAAACCAGGAGCTCGCGCTTGGTGAATGCAGAGGCTCTCATGATGGCAATGGTGTATTTTTAATAAAACAGTTTTAATAAAGACCAGAAAATAATTTTGATTGGCTAATGTAGTTGGGAAATTAACAGGAACCATTCTATTGGTTAGTGTATGAGTCATGTGTTCGACAGGGCCAAAAATCTATTGAGAGTTATGATAGGCTTGATGCAGTGACATGCGTAAGCTAATTTAAATAAAGAAATGAACCCAGTAAAATATGCGTGGGTAAAAACACAGAAAACAAATGGATAATTGGCTCAAACATGTATTTTGGCAAAAGAAAGCTATTGTTTAAACCGTACGTATTCTGCGGGTAAACACAAACACGGACAAGGGTAAAGTTTATTGCAATTCAAAAAAAAAAAACACATGTGAAGAGCAATTAAGCTAATTGATATATTGATTGGCATGATACGATTGAGGGAGGTAGGCAGAATAAACGAGCAGGTAATCGGAATCTGACAGGCCCACTTCCGGTTTGTACTTGTGCGTGCGTTCCCTGCAAGCCACATTGGCGATGTACGCTTGCTATTTGGCTCGCTCGTTAGCTAGAGGAGGGGTCAGTAGACTTTGGGGTGGAATTTTAGGTGCGTTCGAAATTACGTGCAAGCGCTTAAATTTACATATTTCGGCACGTACGCCGAACGTACGATCGGCCACTTGCGTCCGGGTCTGAATCAGGCCCTTAGTATGCATAATACGATGGGCCGATTCAAGCGGCGCCTCCATTAGCAGCACATCATTGTCTAACATTTCTATTGTTTGCATGGCTCCCATCTTGGGACAACTCCTACGTTTTTCAATAAAAATTTAAACTGGTGAAAGACAATTAAGAAACTTTCACTTACCTGCGGACGCCTTTTAAAAAGTGTGTATCCGCAAACCCTGTGGAGGACTTCTAGACACTTCCACTCACCTATGGAAGTAAAGGCCGCTTCCGCCAGCAATCCCTTTTTGACTACCTTTCAACTGCTAGGGGGCAGCAAAGTACCCTTTGTGTTCCAGTTGATTTCGTCCACCCTCCCACCTGCTCACAATCATAATCGAACCAAAATTATGCGGTTCAATTACAGTGTTCATATAAGCCTAACAGATCACACACATTGATTACTGAACGCTATAATCACGCTGGGGGCCGAACCCTAACAATAATAACAACCCATACACCTGCTTTGTGTAAAGTAAACGGTAAGCTGCTACCAAGTCACTAGGCCAACTTCTGCACCTAGCACATAAGGGTCCTACGATACCCTTAACATTTAGGTCCCGTGTTACACGCTAAACAAATACTCACTGATGCACACTTTTTTCCTGCGCAGAAAAATACACGTTATCCCAGATATTAGCAACAATTGATAATGTAAACTCAATGGCTTTGTTTAAACACGTGGCAGCACAACCGGAAATACATATATACGCTATTTCTGCGACTAGTCGCATACACTATAATGCAACTAGTACACAACCGTATGACTGACCCTTAGTTGCGTACACAAAAGTGCGTCCCTATTGCATGCAAAAATGCAACTTAGCCACGTGCGCAATACTGCAACATCCCTTTAAACTCAAAATACTATCAACAAAGGAAAACAAACTTCTTCCTCTCTTGTCCCTGGATTCTAGTCAGCGTCTCTTGGTCACACAATAACGGGTAGCGATCTCTCAGCATAGAATGGTTGCAGGTAAGACTGCTTGTGGTCACTATCCACCCTTTGCTGAGATATAGATATCCGTGTATATATCGTGTGATTAGGTACGTGAGTTCACTATGAGCCCCCAACTAAGGATATTGAATTTCAACCTCTATACGCACCTACCTATACCTTCTAAACCCTGCCTATAAACCTCTAAAATTGACGCTATTTGCGTATGCAGTCATACAGTAAAATAAAGACTTTAGACCTTGAACATGTGTTCCAAAGCTCAAAGTATTATTCAAGTAAAGTACAGTCAGTTACATGCTGTGATCTAAGTACAATTTAGCGCAAAGAATTATACAGACCCAAGATACAGTCATACATACGCACGCGCTCTGGACCAGATACTGGCATCAGCAAGAAACCTCCGGCAATCAGCAAGAAGACTAGAAACCCAGGGTCAGAGTACACATATTTATACCCCCCAGAAATAGACAACACAATAGAGAAGTTTGTTGCTGATCCCATTGGTTCCCAGTGCAGGTGCATTTGTTACAGGGCATTTAACAGGTTGGTTCAAATGGCCACAGTCCAGCCTCCAACAGCTGGTTGCCTTCATTTTCCCACCTCATGCAAATCTAGACTGTTGGTTTTACAAAGTACATTTTGGTTCTTTATGTCTTTACGGACCATAAGTTGCCAACACATGTTCTGATCTTCACACCGATGGTACCGGAAAGCTGTGGATAAAGTGCGGATCAGTATAATATCAAACACGGCTTACTTATCATGTATTAAACCTTAGATACCAAAATAGTCTTTATTTCACAGCATTTGTAATAAATGAATAAAACTTGGATCTTTTACTTTATAGCTATGGGACCTTTTGTGTAAGTGTGCATTATGTAAGTATTAGGGATATGGGAAAAGACGCTAGTTAGGTTTATCTGATTTGGGGCAGATGTTCATGCATGCAGCTAATAAACAGCGTTCGCATGCAGGATATTGTGCATTCGCTACTGAGCATCATGTTAACAGCGCAACTGTGCGTAATGTGCGGTGTTTATGCATGAGATTCTATCTATGATGGACTTAACATATATATATATATATATATACATATACACATCTCTCATTCCTTACTAACAGTTTCAAACTGCAATGCAAATGTGTTACGGGCAGTGAGCTTCACTTCTCAAACAAGGTGGAGACCCCCAGCTGTGAAGCTGGGGCCATTCTGTCTGGGTTATATTACAATTGCCACAACTATACTTGTCTATATACAGGGATTCCCAATTTGTATGTAAAATACTCACAGTATTCTGGTGTATTGTCTATTCTATTTACTTTTCTCAGGAGGCTGTTTTTCTAGTTGTTTTTAGTAGATTATCAAAAACATTGCCATCTGTACTTAGCTCGTGAGTTGTAACTTAAAATGGCGCTGGTCATAAAATGGCGTCTTGCAGATTCTTATTTTTAAGATGGAGTCTAGCTGCCATTCGCAAGATGGCGTCATGCGCGCTAATTTTTACGCTGATTCCGTCTCTGCCACTAATCCAGCTTCGACAGCAGCTTTCGCTGTAGTGGGAACACCTATGTTAAGCTACATTCTTAGCTATGCTCCTACTTCGAAAATATACTTTGCACCTATATAATGCGAGTACTACTATTCAAGTTCTGTCTACCACCATTATTATTAATCCAGGTCTCCTAATAAATAACAATAAATAAATATCCACTTCTTTAGGTTATAGTGCAAACTAACCGAGTAAAAACTAACAGGCGGCCGTTATACTATGTAGCACCCCATGCATTCCGGAATTCTGTTTGGTGCCCTCTGTCCATTTCATGATTCACTGGAACCACCCTCGCTACTTCCCGGGTTTTGTTACATCCGCATCGCGTGCATTGTCTCCTGTGGCTGTGGCTCCCCCCCCTCTTACCCAGCTGCTGCTATTGCTGCCCTCCATACGCTGTCATCTCGGGCCAGCATTTTTGACCCCTTTGCTAGCATCCCAGTCTTCCATGCCTGGGTCATCAATTGATCAAGCAGGCTGGCCAGCGATTGAGGTGAGGAGGCCTATTGCTCCTACCATAATGGCAGGTGGGTTTTTATTATATTTGTGGTGTGCTACCCCTGAAACCCGCCCTCAGAAACTTTGGGGGTGTCACCCTGAAAAGGCTTGCTTCGTGCCGAATCTGGTACTGCCCCCAGTCATCCAGCTGTCGACAGTGGATCTCCTTAAGATGGAAACCCCTATACGCCTCGGTCATACGTGGCGCTGGCTACAGCTATATCTCCATAGGGAGGTGGCTGAGTACTTCTGCAGTAACACTCAGCTCCAATTTTTACTGACGCTGCTGTCGTGACTGGCTTTTTAGCTTACCTCAATGGTTTTGTGTTGCGCTTCACCTTTGACTTTGATGTGGGTTGCACAGGGGTTCACTAAGAATATGCTGTTGCTTGAGCTGTTCCCCATTATGGTTGCTTTAGAAATCTAGGGGGACTGCTTGGGTAATGCAAGTAAAATTTGTTGTGTTGCATGCACTTGACCACAGAGTTCGTCCTCTCCGGTTGTTCATTTGCTATTATAAATTGTTCTGTGTTGCCTGCTGCTTAATGTACATTTTGTTGCCAGGCTTGTGCCTGGTACACAAGCCATTGCCCCCAAGACTTTGTGCTGTTAGCAGGTGGGTTGACTGTAATGGGAGCGTTTTTTCTGGTTTTGGTGGCTCAGGCATGTAAGAGCTTGCAAAACATCATGCTGACTTTTATTTAGGATCTGTATTCACCAGGGCGCTCGCTCGCTGTGTTACAGCATATTTTAGCAGGTGTGTCTATTTTCTCTGCGTTGTATGATGGGCATTCATAATTTCAGGGGCCTGCAGGAGTTGGTCTAGGTCGACCCTTAAAGCGAGTGACTGCAGGTGTCCCATTGATGTGTCCATGTTGCTTGCTTTATTTGCTGGCTGCGGTCCCTTCAGTTGGTTTTATTTTCAGCTTTGAATGCTTGCTGTTTTTCAATTATGTTTTTCCCATGATGCTTCATGGGTCTGCAAATTAGTTGCCCCCTTTAAAAGGGCTGACCAACCACTCACTATTGGGGACGTAATGTGTATGCCTGGAAGCAATGCTAGGCCTTATACAGCACTCCAGTGCGGACCAGGCTGGTAGAAGGCGCTGGTTTCACTTCAACCATATCCCACTCCTGCAGTATGTCCAGTGGCGCTGGCGTGCGCCTTTGAGCAGATGCATGACGATGCGATGGGGCATGGCTGATGCACAGAGATGTATTCCTGGTTACGAAATACCAGTCTTGTCATGTATTTTGCAGCATTGTTTGGATTTTTCAGAGCTCGAGCCGGGCAAGTTCGGTAATCACTCATTTGGAATAGGAGCTGCTTCATCTGCGGCTTCTGCTGGCTTATCCGACAGGGATATCCAATCCCTTGGTCGGTGGCATTTTGCTGTATTCTGGCGTTATATTCATCCGGGTTTAGCTATTTTTGCTCCAACGTAGCTCACCGGAGGACTAACCACTCACCGACCTACTGCGGGAGTCTATGAGGAATTTTTTATTTTCCCCCGGGGGCCCAATTGGCTTCTGAATTATATGATATGGTGTGATGTATAGTTTACTCCGGGTTTTTTTACATTTTTTGCCTCAAGTCTGGTTAGCTACGTTCTTCCCCTTCCCCCCTCTTTGTTACGTTTCCATGTCTTGTCGTTGTGGTGTGTCTGTGGTTCAACTGCTTTGTTTGTGCTTTTCTTTCCATATTATAGGTGTTGCATCTGTGTGTGAATGAACATATCTGCCTTCCGGCCAGTGTTGTGGTCTTTCATTGCCCACAGGAGTGTTTGGTGGCGTGCTGGTTCTGGTGCCCAGTTGGATGTTGCCAGGTGGAAGGTAAATACTTAAGTGGTGAGGTACATGTTGGAGAATGGTGGTGATGTAGTGGAGCAGGTGTTTATTCAATTCCGCGATGCACATTTGTTTGTGGAGATGGCGTGCATTTTAGTCCTGCAGGATTGGCCAATTTTTCCTGCTGGTTTAGGTGTTTATTGTTACAGGGTTGAGTTATGGTGGTGGCGCATCGGTTTAGGCCTAGTTTGGCGGAAAAGAACGACACTTGGAGTTACTTTATGTTAATAGTTAGGCTTAGTGGGTGCGCTCACATTAAAGTAGAGTAAGGCGACAGCCAATTGTCCTGGACAGGAAATGGCTATACCACCTGGACCGGTGGTTAAAGTTAAAGGAGTGTAAGAATAATAGCATCGCCGTATATACTTATAATGGTGAGTTTCACTAAAATGGCGCTGAACGGCCAGTCGCAAAATGTTGTCTCAACGCCAGTCGCAAGATGGCGTCGTGCAAATCTAATTTTAAACTGACCCTGTCTCAGCCAATTATCAGGCTTTGACAGTCCACCCTTTGATAGCAAACAACATGCTATCACACTCTGATTTTTAAAATTAATTTAGGCTTACATTATGGCATATTATTTAATGTTATATTATGGGATGGCTCAAGGTGGTTCTTAGTCCCTCAATAATGTGTCTCTAGGAGGGGACATAAAACTACCCTTATATGCACACTGCGGACCTTGGGAGATCATGGGAAAGATGTGAGGATGCACCAATATTATAAAGGAAGTCTTGAAGGGGACAGGGACTTACATTATTTAAGATGTTTAAAATAACATTTTAATAACACATTTTATGCATGTCTAAACCTTATACATCATATGATGGTACCTTCTAGTTCAGGGTTGTAATGCAGTCCTACATTTACTTCAGTATTCACATCGTTATTACTGACCACCATCATAATTTAATTCTTTTGGTTCACTTTATTTTTACAGTTTCCACATTTCAACACAGTAGGAACACACCTGACACATAAGCCAATTACTATGATGACAACCAGTATGAGGATCAGTTTACTTATACCAGCAACTATTTCCTGGACCCACTCTCCTAGGCCTGAGAACCATTTCACTGGGTTCAACCATGAAACCCATTCCTCTACCTTCTCCTCTACTTCAGCCACTGAAGCATTATGGTTCTTTCAAAATTCCCATTTCAACTGCAGAATTTCATCCATCTTCCGGTCTATCACCTCCTTGGGGTCACTTGTATCATTTGTAATGTAAGTGCAACACTTTACTCTAAATTGGGTGGCCAAAGTTACACAATACCCTCCCATGACAGCTGTTAAATAATTTAAGACCAACCTGTGATGCCCCAGTTATTTCTTGTACGCTTGCAACTCCCTACCTGTATACCTAAACATGTCATCATACATCTCGGTGATATTATCTATCAATTTGGCAAGATCTTGGATATATCTAAAATTTAGTGTACCCTGAGCGATTCTAGTGGGATCCAATGCTACCAAAACTTGAAAGCCAGTTGTCTCACTAAGTAACTGTGTGGCATTATGCTCATCACCAGGTATCATATTTATTTTGTCTCTGTGTTCATACTGTGTGTGAAGATATGCTGATGGTGTGTCTTTATAAATACCAAGCATTTCACCATGTGTAAGGGTCATAACCTCTGGGACTACTCTTCCCAGGTAACACAAACCTTCGGAACTCGGAGAGAGCCACTTATATGCTTTTCTTCCACATATAAAATATACATCATCAGGGAGAACATAAGGAATAGTAAACCTCATTATTGTCACACACATTTCCCTAGCAAGTGATCCTACTTCAGGTTCTCTCATTTGACCCATGCAAGTTTCTGGTTGTAATATCTTGGCACAATACCTTTCTGGTACCCTACCTACCATTTCTTTAATGTTACTTAATGTATATTTATACCAGAAGTGTCTTCCACCCGACCTAATTGTGCGTAACAGTTCATAATTCATAGGCTCACGATCAGCTCTTAGTGAGAAGGTCATCGTCTGGTTGTTCCCAGTCACCTCCCAACTTCTGGGTTCATCGGAGTTGGTGATGTTTAAACATAAAAGAGATTTATCTACTTGGTACTGGTGGAGTTTCAAATGAGGTGGTTTAGACTTAAGATATTTTCCATCCAGTGCATGCCATCTTTGTGATTCTAAAACCTCAGAGACATTTAATGGGAATGGCACTAACCCTACATTATGCTGTCCTTGAGGCACGTGAGAGCACACCCAATATTCAGTTTGGTTAAGAACTTTGCCCACCATGGTATGATAATCCTCTAATGGATACCCACCCCAATACGGGTTATACTTAGGCTGGCACCATTGGATGCATCTCTCATCGATTACAGACCCACAGAAATTACACATACAATAATCCTCAGATGATAGACCGTCACACGGTTTCCGAGTTTCCAAAATAACAGATCTCTTAACAATTACTGTACTAAGATTGGGCAGACACTCTCCTGATTGGCATAGCACTCCTCTTTTCGAGTCCCCTCCATCAATACTGCTATTAGCTCTCATCTCCTCTACCAGTCTCCCATCACAGAAACCAGAAATCCCCGAACAAACCAAGATGATGGAAACTCTGGAAGAGAATACAAAAATGAACAAAGCAGACCAGTCCATTGCCGTAGCAAGGATCTAAAAATTTCTTTAGCTCAGATATCTCACTGCAACCTTTTAACCCTCCCGGAACAAGTTTGTGATTGACAGGTCCACGTTATCTGCCTCGTCTCCGCCTTGTTTCTCTTACAGTGAGTGGAATGGACCCAGGTATCTCTATCGGTCACCTTCAAAGATGTGGTACTCATCAACAACACCTGATACGGACCGTCCCACCGATCTGTCAAACAACCTGAATGCAAGAAATTTCTGATCATAACAAATTCTCCAGGTTCAACATCATGAGTTTGTTTCAGGCATATCATGTGACAACAATTTCAGTTTCTGCTGTTGATGTTTTAACTGTTTACTCATTGTTATAAGATACCTTACAGTTACCTCGTTGTTACCTTTCAAATCTTCCTGCGGACTTATAATCAAATTAGGTTGTCTACCAAACAGTATTTCAAAGGGGGACAGATTGAGTGGGGGTCTAGGAGTGGTCCTTATGCTATGTAGGACCAACGGTAATGCTTCTGGCCACCCCAGTCCAGTCTCTGCCATCATTTTGCTTAATTTATTTTTAATAGTACCATTCATCCTCTCCACCTTGGCACTGGCTTGCGGTCGGTAGGGGGTATGTAGTCGACTATTAATACCCATCAGGTTACACATATTTTGAAAAACATCACCTGTGAAATGAGTACCCCTGTCACACTCAATAATATTAGGGATACCGTATCTGCATACAAACTCCTGAACAATTTTCTTGGCAGTAAATGCAGCAGTATTGGTGGCGACTGGATATGCCTCCACCCAAATATAAAACACATCAGTGCACACTAATACATACTTGAGATTCCTGCAGGGTGGTAATTGGATTAAATCTAATTGTATTACCTGGAAAGGTCCGTCAGTCGGAGGAATGTGGGATGGTTCGGTAGGGATCGTTTTCCCAATGTTTTTCCTCAAGCAGGTCAGACTGGACATTGCTCTCTTTCCCGCTTGAGAAGAGAAACCCGGTGCACACCAGTATGCTCTCACCAATTTGCACATACCTTGCTTTCCCAAATAAGTCAGACCATGCTCTGCTTCAGCCAGGCTTGGGTAGTATGTCTTGGGAGCCACTGGCTTACCTTGTCCGTCTCTCCAGAGTCCAGAGGACTCTTGCCCACATCCCTTGGACCTCCAGACTGCCTTTTCCTGGGTGGAACACAAATTTTGCATCTCAATTAATTTCAGCATGTCAATTGTTTGAAAAGTCATCATTTGTTCAGTTGGTACATTCATTTTTAACCCTACTGCCCATTTTGCAGCTTCATCTGCCCTGTTGTTGCCCAGTCACACCGGATTGTCCTCACATGTATGGGGTTTACACTTAATTACCGCCACTGCCTTAGGCAATTGTATTGCTGTTAGTAGTCCTTTTATATGTCTGGAATGTGCAATTGGTGTGCCTGCTGCTGTCATAAATTTTCTCAGATGCCATAAGGCACTGAAATCGTGTACTACCCCAAAGGCGTACCTAGAGTCAGTGTAGATATTAGCAGATTTACCTTCTGCTAACTCACGCTCTCTTTAGTGCCACCAGTTCCGCCACTTGGACCGAGTGTGGTGGGCCTAAAGATTCGGCTTCTATAACGTCCTCGTCATTTACCACAGCATAACTCTCCAGTGTCAGTTTATCTATGACAACTCCCATCCATGTAAAATGTCACATCTACATTTTTTAAAGGTGTATCCCATTTGTCAGGTCTTGCAGTAAAGGTTTGATTCAGATTATGATATTCTATACAATCATGTGCATCAATATACCTGCAGAACTCACCTTTTGCCAGCGATTCACCTTTCTCCACCCTTTGTGCATCATGTTGCACATATGGTAAATACGTAGCTGGGTTTAACGTACTACACCTTTTGATGGTGATGTTTGCCAGCGCTTTAAGGCCAGTTCCCATTTTGTGAACCTAGCTGAAGAGACATGTCTGGTTTGGTCAGAGTTTAGCAAAGCAGATACAACATGGGGAGTATAGACAATCAAATCATGGCCTAATACCACATCCTCACTTACTGACCAATAGAGCAGTTGCTGCTATACTTCTTAAACACCTTGGGAGTGATCTTGCCACAGTGTCCAATTGTGCACTGTAGTATGCTACGGGCCTACTGGCATCACCATGTTTTTGTGTGAGGACACCTGCTGTACAACCATCAGCTTCCGTACAATACAAATCAAAAGGTTTTTCATAATCAGGTATTCCCAATGGGAGGTGCTCTTATAAGACTATCCTTAAGATTAAGGAAAGCCTGTTCTGATTCCTCTGTATGTATAGTTTTGAGGAAGAGACTAATTCCTGTAATGGCAAGGCCAAAATAGAAAAACCTGGGATCCACATTCTGCAGCATCCACACATTCCCAAGAAGGTACAAATATGCTGTTGATTCTGTGGCAGTGTCATGTTCTGTATGGCTTGTATTCTGTCATTTGTGAGATGTTGTAACCCCTGGGTTAAGCAATGTCCCAAGTATTTAACTCTGGACTGGCATGGCTGTAGATTGTCCTTAGCAACCTTGTGTCCTGTTTGCGAGAGATGAAGCAACAAAAGTTTAGTATCATTTAAAGATGACATAAACAAATCAGAACATAGCAATAAATCATCCACATATTGAATTAGAACAGATCCATTGGTAGGTTGAAAAGATTGTAAACAGTCATGTAAGGCCTGGGAGAAGATACTGGGGCTGTCTATGAAACCCTGGGGCAATCGTGTCCATGTGTATTGTACACCCCTGTATATAAATGCAAATAGGTACTGACAGTCAGGATGAAGAGGTAGAGAGAAGAAAGCAGAACAGAGGTCAATGACAGTGAAATGGGTTGCATTTGGTGGGATCTGCATAAGAATGACAGCTGGATTTTGCACTACGGGAAATTGGCTCTCCACCACCTTATTAACACCTCTAAGGTCTTGTACAAGCCTATAACCCCTCCCATCACTCTTCTTCACAGGAAAGATGGGATTGTTGGCTACACTTGCTGTATGAACTAAAATTCCCTGCTGTAACAATCGTTCAATTATGGGATAAACCCCTAATTCTACCTCCTATTTTAATGGGTACTGGGGAATTTTTGGAGCTTGCCTACCACTTTTTAGGTTTACCACTACAGGACTTACATTTGACATTAATCCAGTGTCCTGTCCATCCTTGGTCCAAAGTGAATCTGTAATTTGGGATAGCATTTGATCTACCTGAGATGGATTTTTACTTGAACCAGTAGCGTGATACATTATCCTTTGGGGAGTGTCCAATATATCCCTCACCTCATGCGCAACTCTTTCTGGGATATCTAGAAACATACCATCAGGGGTACAATATATGACACATCCCATTTTACATAACAAATCCCTTCCTAGTAGGTTAGTAGGAGCCGCTGCTGCCAGGAGGAAAGAATGCCTGGTATGCAATGGCCCGATAGTGACCTCTGTGGATTTTGGTAAAGGATAATGTTGCACTTTACCCGTTACACCCATTTGCTGGTACTGTTTCGCTGGTCACCTGTAAGTTAGCGGGAGATTTTATCACTTGCCTGGTTGCCCCTGTGTCTACAAGAAAAGGATATTTAGTACCAGCTACATCAACCATTATCACCAGTTCTTCCCTAGTACTTCCCGTTAACCTGACTATCTGTAGACTACAGGTATGACCTGACCCCTAGCATTGACTCTCACCCTCCAATACAGCATTTACGGCTACAATTGGAGCTAGTGACTGCTGGAAATTCCCTGTATTCTGTGTATATCCTTTATGAGGATATCCAGGTACTCCCTGGTTAGGAGGTCCTGCCTTCACCCTACAGTTCCTACTTATGTGTCCCACTTGGTTGCATTGAAACACCTTCGTGAGTGGGGTGACTGAAAGGGTTGTTGTGTGGGTTGAACGGTAGGGAAAGATTGTGGGTGTGGATGAGGAGTTTGAGGGTAATATGGTGGTTGTGGATAGTATGGGTTTTGTGGCTGTGTGTGATAAGTGGGGTAAGGCTGTGTTTGTGGTGGTGCAGGATTGTTGAGGATGTGTAGCTGTGCAGGTGCTTGTGTGTCTGCTGGCTGTGATTTTACAGTCATTCCTTCTAGAGCTTGAATACTAACAGCCATTAGCTTCTCGCTCTGGGTCTCTCTCTTTTTAAGAATGTTTTTATCATGTTCAATAGCGGATTCTATGAGGGTGTCTACAGTGACTTCCCTCCAGCCAGGTAGTGAGGTGTGAACTCGGGTCTTTAGATTCTCTTTTAGACCATCCATAAGTACAGTGATGATCATTCCCCTGTGATGAGTGCTATCTTTAATATCCTCTAACCCAGTGTACTGGGTGATAGCCTGCAGAGCTCGGTTACAATAATCCTCTGCAGATTCACTCTCATTTTGTTTTATTGGGACCATTTTGCTCCAGTTAACTACTACTGGAAAATATACACCCAATTGAGTTATTATGCATGTAATGTTACCTTGGTTACTCTCGTCTGTTATGGGAACATCTCCATCCAATATGCAATCTGTGATAAACTTTTTCACGTCGGTATTGTGTGGAAGACAAGCCCTTAACACCACTTGCCAATCTTTATTGGTTGGCTCGTGAGCACTACCCAAATTTTTCAAGAATCTTTGGCATTTGGCTAATTCCTTTTTAGGATCAGGGAAATCATTCATTATAAAATTTAGCTCCGCTCTTGTCCAAGGACAATGCATTGCTATCTCCCTTGTGGGCACTACACCGTTCACATCCGCATTCCCATTCGGAACAGTTATTGTTAGGATGGGATGCAGACTGGCCGCACTGCTACTTTTGACCTTGTTACCTGGCTGGGGATTCAGTCTATTACTGCTACATATAGGGTTTCTATTACTGCTACATATAGGGTTAACAAATTCCTCTACGGGAGCAGTGGATGTTAACACTTCCTGTACTATCATTGATAAAGATGGGGCCACCACTCGTGCTTGTTGTGGTGAAGCATCTAACATGTGTACAGCATGGGAAATGGCAGACATAACAACAGGCTCATCATCCACATCATAAACATTTTCTTTGTGCATAGAACATTACAGAGTACATTTTAATGTTTAACTCTCTATAGTCCATAATTTACAGACGCATGTTGTGATCTTCTCACCGATGATACCGGAGATCTGTTGAGATACAGTGGATCAGTACACCAAATACGGTCTGTGTATCATGTACTAAACCTTAGATATCAAATAACATTCATTTCACAACATTAGTAATAAATGAATAAACCTTGAATATTACACTTTAAAGCTATGGAACCTTTTATATAAGTGTGCAGTGTGTAAGTATTGGGGATTTGGGGAAAAGATGCTAGTTAGCGCTGTGCAACTATGTGTTTATGGAGTACACCATGGTACATGTTTTGCAGGGTTGATCATTTTATATGTTTTAGTGACTGTCTGTATTTATGTGGCGAGAACTTTTAACTTCTTTCTATTGCGTGGTAATTGCATGACGCTAAATAATAGCATCACCGTATGTACTTATAATGGCAAGTTTCACTAAAATGGCGCTAAACGGCCAGTCGCAAAATGGCGTCTCAATGCCAGTCGCAAGATGGCGTCATGCAAATCTAATTTTAAACCGATCCTGTCTCAGCCAATTATCCGGTTTCGACAGTATTCTTATTGCATTTCTGTTTTCCTCTCTAAATTAACAATTTTTCATTATTTAGTGACATATGGGTGTGCTAGTGTAGGGGTTGTATATGCCAGCTTTTGTCAATTATCTAACACTGTCTATAAAATGATGGAAGCCGATTGGTTGCTATGGGTAACTTTCCCCTTTGATCTCTGCTGAAGGTTTGATACATCTCCCCCATATCATGTAGAATAAACAAAACTACAGCATATAGCATGCAGCACTCAGCACTGTGTCTTTAGCTGATGGGGAATCCCACTTGTTGTAACTCATGATGAACTGATCATTGCCAGAGCTGTGAACTGATTGAACTAGTTAATTTTAAAGATCATATCATCTGAACTGATCATTCGTGAACTACTCGGGCAGCACAGACAGTGTAATGGTTAGCGTTACTGCCTCACAGCACTGAGGTCGTGGGTTCGATTCCCACCATGGCCCTAACTGTGTGGAGTTTGTATATTCTCCCTGTGCTTGCATGGATTTCCTCCGGGTACTCCGGTTTCCTCCCACACTCCAAAAATATACTGGTAGGTTAATTGGCTCCAAAACATAAAATTAACCCTAGTGTGTATGTGTGAGAGTATTTGATAGGGAATATAGATTGTAAGCTCCACTGGGGCAGGGACTGATGTGAATGGTAAGATATTCTCTGTGAACCGCTGCGGAATATGTGTGCGCTATATAAATAACTGGTAATAAATGACTAAACCTGCCCAACAGAGATTCCTCGCTGAACAAAACACCCTGACAAAGCAGCGCAGACTCCAAAGCGCCCGCGGTGCCATCAACTCACTAACCCGAAATGCGCCATGACCCATTGCAAATGCCAAATAGAGCATAAATTGCGATAAACACCCACCTTCGACTGCCATCAATAGATCAAGATCTATCGGCTATCATTTCCACCCAGCTAACGTTACCCATTTAATGCTGGGCATACACGGCCAGATAAAATGTCTGTCAGACCGACAGACATTTTATCTGGCAGCCTGCCAGCCGCAGATGTCGCCGCCATACACTGTGAGATTTCTCTCAGAGTGTATCAGCCCGACATCCGCGCTCCACCCCCGGGGGAGGAGACATTTCCCTGTTCCTTCCGTAGGAAGGAACACAGGAAATGTCTGTCGGCCGCGGCTGGGAATACACTGCCCGATGCGGCCGACAGTTTACCGGTAAATATCGCATCAGACGGGCATGCTGGACAATCCGGCATGCCCGACCGAGCAATATTTAACCCTCGGTCGCCCCCCCACACACTACAATTATCGGGGCGATCTGCCGATATCAGAGGTCACAGCCGCAGCAACACCTGCAGAGGGAGGAGAAGGGAGAACAGGCACAAAATCCATAGCCACATTCACAGACGTAGAATGTGCTACCAAAGGTGCAGCCCCAGCAGTGCCAGATTAATGTCCACATGGGCCTGGAGCTGAAATTTATGAAGGGGCTATTGTGCGCTGATGCAGGGGGTGTGATAAGTGCTGCAGACTGATAATGTAAGGTCGTGATCAGTGTGGTTTACGTAGGGCTGTGGGTGTGTTTAGTTCCATGGAGGGTAAAGCTGGGCCTACCTTCAACCTTGTGAAATGATGTAAACTGTATTTTGCTGCCTTTCTTTGAGTGCTAGAATAGTTTAGATTAAACAAAGAAAACAAATCCAAACAAGTTATTGGCATATTTCTATACGTGTATTTCCCACAACCCTAGCCACTGCAGTAAATGGACACATTCATTAACTGACTTCTTATGCTGGCTACACAACATATGATAATTGATACAGGTCCAATAACCCATACACACTGAGCGCGATTTAAATTTGTTTTTTTAAAGTGGCTATTTTATTTAGGGCGCCCGACGGAGCAGTTCAATTGCTCTGTTCAGGCGCGGTAGCTGACGGCTCCGGCATCTCTGCTCACACCCTCAGGAAGGTGCAAGCAAAAATGTGCGATAAACAGTCAAATGGGGCACTTTGGATGGCTGGTACAAAAACAGACTAAAATCCTTTTATGTTTTCAACATTTCAGAACTTCATTTTCATCAGGAGTAACGTAAGGACTAATACAAGTTCTTAAACATTGATTACATAAACGGATTTTAGTGTGTTTCATACCAGCTATCCAAAGTGCCGCGCATCCGACTGCTACATCGTCCTCTCTTCACAGCTTCATAGGCAGAGGTAATATGTGTGTGTCTGTGCATATATATATATATATATATATATATTTATAATTAGAGATGTGTGCCGACCCCCGTGTTTTGGTTTTGGATCTGGATTGGTTTTGCCAAAACCTCACCTCCGTGTTTTGGTTTTGGATCTGGATTTTTTCTTAAAAAATCAAAAACACAGCTAAAATCACATAAAATGGCCCTTTTTTTGTTCCTACAGTATTAATAACCTCAATAACATTTATTTCCACACATTTCTAGTCAATTTTGACCACCTCACAGCTCACAAGGGGACCAGGAAGTGTGCTTTCCAAAAATAAATAAACAAATGACTTAAATAATGTTTTGCAAATCTTCTATAAATTGGCATTTCTGAACCTGTAGAGGAACATTAAAAAAAACATAGTTAGTTCAAACTGCCGTTGTTCCCACTGTCCACTTAACCATATGATATATTGTGAACAAGCGGAACTGAGCAGCAAATGCAACATTTCTGACCTAAGGTTTAAGTATTACGTTGTGCGGCTGCGCCATGCCTGCTTGCTGGCATTTTTTATTCATCCCTGAAGGGGACCAGGAAGCGTGCTTTCCAAAAATAAATCTTCTGTTCTGTAACAGAATTTTTCCAACCTGTAAAGGGACATTAAAAAAAAGAGTTAGTTAGTGGCCTTCCCAATTGCCATTGTTCCCACTGTCCGCTTATTCTTGGACTGGAGAAACCATGGCGACTGAATTAGTGTCATAACTTGAGGAGGCTGCAAACTGGGTGTCATGTTATGAGGTGGCCATATGGGGTATGTTGCTGTTAAGGGCTCAGGCTGGTTATATCAGTGGACACATTAATTATAGTTTTTGTTATTCTGGGTTTCCATCTCCTGAAGGGTGTTTACCAATGGACAGAGACTACCTACCTATCAGCTCAGGCATAGACAGGTCCTGATGAACAGAGCCCTGTTCTCTGGATGGAAGCCACATAGGTGGGAGACCCTGTTCCAAGTCCAACATTTGAAGCTCTTATTCTCTCCACATCATCTGATAGAGAAAAAAAAATGTCATTGGGGACATCTAGCTCCTCTTTCTGTACCCTGCTTACCCTTTTTGGATGGATGGTTTGGAAGAAGGCCTAGCAACAGATGGGGATGGTCATTATCAAGACCTGGTCCCCCAAGTGGGTGTAGTCTGGGAGGTATTGGTTGGCATGCAAGCAGCGGAATAACAAAGGCCTCCATGTTGTCTGTGCTTACTATTCCATATTTCAGTTTGCCATTCAGGTAGGAATAAACTAGTGGGCTACAGAACACAGTGACAGAATCACTGGATCTCTTAGTGCAATAAGTCCAAATACGATCCATGAATTCTCAGACAGATTCCGGACAGATGAATCCTTTGCTTGTAATAATCTTTGGCTATCTATAACACCCACCTTTGCCAGGAATTACCAGACCTTTTAAAGGCTGTAACTTTGAACTGCAACTTTGAACTGCTTTATAGAAAACATGTGAATGAAACCTTTCCTCCCTTGAAGTTCAGCACCTAGAGCATCTTTTTTCATGTTCTCTGAGGCCTCTACTGACTGTGAAGAAAGATTCTCCACACTGTAGTCTTCCATTGTGACTTTTTAATGGTGATTTCAATGTTGTCCACTGGTTGAGATCCATCTCATCTGAGGGTTGTGTTTTCCCCATGCAAATGAGACAATTCACATCCAGAAGGTGACTCTTATGTTTAGCCGTGGTGTCAGTCTCTCTTTTGGCAGAATTAGGCTTCAGTTTTTTACAAATATTATAAATATAAGCTTTCATTTTTTAGAGCATATAACTTTATAAGATGTTAGGAAACATTTCTGCTATGTTTAAGATTAAAACAAAATAAACATTTTGTAACCCAATAACTTAAAAAAAAGTTTTTATTGCAATATTCATGTAGCCCCTTGCCAGACAGCAGCACAGCACCCCTGCGCAGCTATGCCGATAACAGGTGTGGCTGACACGCACATAAAAAAAAATTGTTTATTATTTTGGGCAGAAGCCCCTCGACACACAGGAGCACAGCACCCCTGCGCAGCTACGCTGATGACAGTGACAGCCAGGTGTAAAATTGATAATAAATTAATTTTAAAACAATTCATTGGTTGCAGCCCCTGGCTGTTAAATTGATAATAAATTAATTAAAAAAACAATTCACTAGTTGCAGCCCCTGGCTGTTAAATTGATCATAAATTAATTTTAAAAAATCATTGGTTCCTAAACCAACCATAACATTAATTTAAAATGTCAGGCAGCAATGCCCCAATCAGCACGTAATGGAATGGAAAAAGGTGCAAGATGGAATAGTCCTTGGGCCCTCCCACCCACCCTTATGTTGTATACGCAACAGGACAGTTTAACAAACCAATCATTTCAGCGACAAGCACTGCCAATTGTGGCTGAAATGATTGGTTTGTTTGGACCCCCATAAAACAAGTTGCCAATGTGCTATGGACATGGAAAAGAAAATAATCCCATACACAAACTGGCTTTACATTACAAGTTGTCATCATCCTCATCCTCTTCCTCCCCATGAATGTGTATGTCCTCTTCACACAATACCAATTCATCCCCGCTGGATTCCACCATAGGCTCCTCTGTCATTTTTTTATGTAATTGTTGGTCGAGGTCTTCCTCATGGTATTTGTAATTAATTTTAAT
This sequence comes from Taudactylus pleione, assembly GCA_031769625.1. Classification (NCBI taxonomy): domain Eukaryota; kingdom Metazoa; phylum Chordata; class Amphibia; order Anura; family Myobatrachidae; genus Taudactylus; species Taudactylus pleione. The sequence continues at coordinate 1,349,568 of JAUIMM010000273.1, read as the reverse complement.
GAACATCATCTTTTCCAAATTTTGAGGAAGTAACCTCCTACGCCGATCACTGACAAGGTTGCCAGCTGCACTGAAAACTCTTTCGGAGTACACACTGGAGGGTGGGCAACTTAAGTAATGCAAAGCCAGTTTGTGAATGGGACTCCAAATTGCCTCTTTTTCCTGCCAGTACTGAAAGGGACTATCTGACATGTCAATTAGGATATTATCTCTGAAATAGTCCTCCACCATTCTGTGAATGGAGAACGTATCACACATAGTCACGGTAGAAGACATGTCACTAGTAGGCAGTTGTCTCAGGCCCGACCAGATATCATGTTTTGGTGACTGATCTGCATGACCAGCAGGCATTCTGTAAATAAAATGTAGTTTTTTCCTGGCAGCTGTTGAAACTGAAGGAGATGAAGGCGTTTCACATGCGGCTGCAGCTGACAATTTTTTGACCAGCAGCTCTTTGCATAGTTTTAGATTTTGTTCTTTTGGGAAAAAACTCAAAAGGGAGGACTTAAACCTAGGATCCAGAATGTTGGCCAAAATATATTTTTCACATTTCAATAGATTGATGACTCTTGGATCCTGGTTAAGTGAGTCAAGGGCTTGATACACCAGTCCGACATACTTTGCGCAATAGCCCCGTTTCAGCTCCTCCTTCAGTTTCTCCAGCTGTTTTTGTAAAAGTCTGATGAGGGGAATGACCTGACTCAAGCTGGCAGTGTCTGAACTAACTTCACGTGTGGCAAGTTCAAAGGGTTTGAGAACCTTGCACAACATGGAAATTATTCTCCACTGTGCTTGAGTAAGGTGCATTCCCCCTCCACAGCTGCTGCTGTTGTAGGCAATACACCTATCCAGTGGGCTGTCACTGTCATAGTCCGCTGTATAGGCCTGGATGGCCTTTTGCTGTTCCTCCATCCGCTGCAGCATATAGAGGGTAGAATTCCACCGAGTTACTACCTCTTGCTTCAGCTGATGGAAGGGTAAATTTATCTATACCTGCTGGTTATGCAATCTTCGACAAGCGGTCGCCGAATGTTTAAATGTCCGGATATTTTGCATGTCACAGAGAGCATCTCCTGCATGCCCCTGTCATTTTTTAAGAAATGTTGTACCGCCAAATTAATTGTGTGAGCAAAACATGAGACGTGTTGGAATTCACCCAGGTGGAATGCTCTCACAATATTGGTGGCATTGTCCGAAATCACAAATCCCGAGGAGAGTCCAAGTGGGGTAAGCCATTTAGCAATGATTTCCCTGAGTTTTTCTAAGAGGTTCTCAGCGGTATGCCTTAGTGAAACCAGTTATACAAAGAGTAGCCTTCCTCTGTATCAGCTGTCTTTTGAGAGATGTTGCTGCTGCTGTTGTAGGCAATACACCTATCCAGTGTCATGTAACCCTTAGTTTGCCCTGTTCTGATTGTCCACATATCAGTGGTCAAGTGGACAGTGGGTACAACGGCATTTCTGAGGACATTAATAAGGTTTTTTTTAATGTCCTTGTACAGATTTGGAATTGCTTTTCTAGCAAAGTGGAATCTAGAAGGGATCTGGTAGCGAGGACACAGGACCTGAATTAACTGTTGAAAACCCACTGCAGTAAGGGCGGATACTGGATGCAAATTTAATACCAGCATAGCTGTTATGGCGTCAGTAATCCGCTGTGCAACTGTGTGATTGCTGTCATACTTGTTTGCCCTTGCAAATGATTGTTTAACAGTTAATTGCTTTTTGGAGGATACGCTACAAGTAGTCTTCTGGGATGAAGATCCACTGGCAGTAACAGGCGTAGTCATCAAGGATCCTTCTGAGGAATCACGGATACGAGGAGTCAATCATGTTTGGAATACCAACATTAGATGCAGCAGGACTACTCCCGATGACGAATGAGGATGTTGATGATGCGGGTGTTGGAGATCGAAGGCGCTTGGATCTCACAGAGAGGGAGCAGGTAGGTGACACTGGACTTGTTATATTTTGAGTTTTGGAACTTGGCAATGTACTTTGATATTTGATGAATGCGCTCCAAGTGACGTAACAAGGAGGTTCCTAGGTGGTTTAGGTCCCTCCCTCTACTCACTCTTGCATGGCAATGGGCACATATGGCTTGATAACTGTTGTCTGGATCGGCATGGAAATAACTCCACACATGAGAGGTAATTTTTTTGTCTTTTGTCCCGGCATGACAACAATGGGCTTTGGCTTTTTCAAACCATGGGCAACAGCTGTTGCCTTACTTACACAAAGGACATCCTTATCACCAACATCTTCATCATCATCCTCATCATCCTTAGTGCCTTCATCCATCAAAATATCCTCCTCCTCCATGTGCAATTCCACAGAAGCATCCTCAATGACTACGTGTGCAAGATGTTGACTGCCCTTCCCCACATATACAGAGGGCACACAAATGTTGGAACTTGGAGGATCCTCCAGGACACTAGTATTTAGGTCGGGCTCACACATGGCAACCGCAGACACACTTGCACTCTTCTCAGGGATTTGTGATTTAGATTTCTCAGGGCACACAGTTGGTTTTTCCGGAGCTGTCTTAACAACTTTCACATTTTTAATTGGACCACCACCACTACTACTACAAGCAGAAGGCCTATCAGAATCAGCAGTCTTCTTCATAAAGTAAGAAGGCCAAGGCCTTATCCTTTCCTTGCCACTTCGTGTAGTGAATGGCATATTGCCAATTTTTTGTTTATCTAAAGTCAAATATCCTTTCAATTTTTTTTCTTACTTTCAGTAAAACCTGCTTTACTATTACTACCATATCGATGGTGTGACTTAAGCCCTGGGGCATGGGCCTTCCTAGAGGTTGAGGAAGTTGACGGCCTTGCACTGCTGCCGGCAGCTACAACATGTGGTTCTTGGCCTTGCTCTCCTGTCATGTGACAGCCCTCCATAATTTTTCTGCAGTCTAGAAGCAGTGTCACAATCACCAATAGTGTAGCCAAGGTGCGGTTACAAAATTAACACACGTGCAGTCGTGCGCACACACAAAAATATTAGAAAAAATGACAAATTATGATTTATATTTTTTGTCAGCTCCAGAAGAACTTGGCCCCAGAGTAACGACTGATCACGACTGGAGTCTGGCAGCACAAGGTTGCAACTTGTATTACTTTCTGGATCTTGTCCACTAATGGGGTTAAGCCGAAAACCCACCCACACAAACAAGAAAAAAATATGACACTTTAATTGTATTTTTTTTGATTGAACATGATTGTACTGTAGTCGCTGGATCTTGTGCGCTAATGTGGTTAAGTGTAACACCCACGCGCACACAAGGCAGTGACACTTGTATTGGTTTTTTTTAATTGAACACGACAGCAGTCGCTGGATCTTGTGCACTAATGTGATTAAGCCTAACACCCATGTACACGCAAAAGAAAAAAATATATAAGACAGTGACACTTGTATTGTTTTTTTATTTTTAAGAACGACTGGAGTCGGGTAGCACAAGGTTGCAAGTGCAATGTGCGTTGCTGGCTGGCTCTTGTGCGATACTGTGGTTAAGCCTAACACGCATGTACACACAGAAAAATATAAAAACTTAAAAAAACACTTTTTTTTTTAGAGTCCAGAACTTGGGCCCAGAGATGGACACAGCACAAGTCCAGGACACAGCAGACAGCCCAGATGGATCACCAGACAGCACCATGATCAGAATGGATCAGCACAGACAGCACAGTGATAGTGACAGCACCGTGATCAGAATGGATCAGCAGACAGCACAATGACAGTGACAGCACCGTGACCAGAATGGATCAGCAGACAGCACAATGACAGTGACAGCACCGTGACCAGAATGGATCAGCACAGACAGCACAGTGATAGTGACAGCACCGTGAGCAGAATGGATCAGCAGACAGCAAATGACAGTGACAGCACAATGACCAGAATGGATCAGCAGTCACCAGCCCAGTACACAGCAGATAGCACCAGTACCTCTCCCACCCCTACACTACCCACCCTCCCTGTTCACTTTACACAGCCGAAGTGGAAATGGCGTCTGTCGCGTGGTCCCTTATATACTACATTGATCATAGAGACGAAAGCATGCGAAACGCGAGATTTCCGTCTCTATGGTTTTCCCTCGGTTTCGAGAACCGAGTAAGGCGGGAACCTCCAAGTCTGCTTGGATTCGACTCGGTTATGCTAAATTCGGGTGGCCTCGGTTCTCTGAGAACCGAACCCGCTCATCTCTAATATATATATATATACACACTTAATGATATTTATTGTTATTCCATTAGATGTTGGTGAAAGTGAAATTTTTAGAGAATGATGGCAAATGGTATCTCAGAAACTAATACGCTACCCTTTATACAAAGTAAGCTTGATAATGGGATAGTTCCTGTTGGAATGGAAACCCTCTCTGTCCTTCCCTCCAAACACCACTAAAATAAAACTTAAAATATATATATATATATATATATATATATATATACATATACAGTACATTCTCCAATGGCACTCGTAAGCTCTATTCAGGGCCGGTTCTAGGTATTGTGGAGCTGAGGGTGAAAGTTCCCAGTTGCGCCCCCTCTATTTTATAGATGGTGCTCCTCTGCACACAAAGGAGCACCCCAAAATTCATCACACATTGGGGCAAGCCCAGCACTTAGGGAGATGCTGGGCTTCCCCCAAGCTCTCCCCACACAGTGAATAATTGCCGTACCCAGTAATTCGCCTTACACATTATGCCACACGCAGTAATGCCCTATATAAAACATTATGCCACATGCAGTAATACCTTTTATAAGACATTATGCCACATGCAGTAATGACCTGTATAACACATTGTGCCACAGGCAGTAATGCCCTTTATAACACATTGTGACACACGCAGTAATGCCCTTTATAACATATTGTGACACACGCAGTAATGCCCTGTATAACAAATTATCCCACACGCAGTAATGCCCTTTATAACACGTGCCACACACAGTAATGCCCTGTATAACACATTGTGCCACACGCAGTAATGCCCTGTATAACACATTGTGCCACACGCAGTAATGCCCTGTATAACACATTATGCCACACGCAGTAATGCCCTGTATAACACATTATGCCACACGCAGTAATGCCCTGTATAACACTTTATGCCACACGCAGTAATGCCCTTTATAACACACTGTGCCACACGCAGTAATGCCCTTTATAGCACACTGTGCCACACGCAGTAATTCCCTGTATAACACATTGTGCCACACGCAGTAATGCCCTTCATAACACATTGTGCCACACGCAGTAATGCCCTTTATAACACACTGTGCCACATGCAGTAATGCCCTTTATAGCACACTGTGCCACACGCAGTAATTCCCTGTATAACACATTGTGCCACACGCAGTAATGCCCTTCATAACACATTGTGCCACATGCAGTAATGCCCTGTATAACACATTGTGCCACACGCAGTAATGCCCTGTATAACACTTTATGCCACACGCAGTAATGCCCTGTATAACACATTATGCCACACGCAGTAATGCCCTGTATAACACAGTGTGCCACACGCAGTAATGCCCTGTATAATACATTGTGCCACACGCAGTAATGCCCTGTATAACACAGTATGCCACACGCAGTAATGCCCAGTATAACACATTGTGCCACACACAGTAATGCCCTGTATAACACATGCCACATGCAGTAAAGCCATTTATAACACATTATTCCACATGTAGTAATGCCCTGTATAACACATTGTGCCACACCCAGTAATGCCCTGTATAACACATTATGCCACATGCAGTAGTGCCCTGTATAACACATTATGCCACACGCAGTAAAGCCCTTTATAACACATTATTCCACACGTAGAAATGCCCTGTATAACACATTGTGCCACACGCAGTAATGCCCTGTATAACACAGTATGCCACATGCAGTAATGCCCTGTATAACACATTATGCCACACGCAAGAAATGCCCTGTATAACACATTATGCCACACGCAGTAAAGCCCTTTATAACACATTATTCCACACGTAGTAATGCCCTGTATAACACATTGTGCCACACGCAGTAATGCCCTGTATAATACATTGTACCACATGCAGTAATGCCCTGTATAACACATTATACCACACGCAGTAAAGCCCTTTATAACACATTATTCCACAAGTAGTAATGCTCTTCATAACACATTATGTCACACGCAGTAAAGCCCTTTATAACACATTATTCCACACTTAGTAATGCTCTTCATAACACATTGTGCCACATGCAGTAATGCCCTTTATAACACATTATGCCACACGCAGTAATGCCCTTTATAACACATTATTCCACACGTAGTAATGCTCTTCATAACACAGTATGTCACACGCAGTAATGCCCTTTATCACACATTATGCCGCATGCAGTAATGCCCTGTATAACACATTATGCCACACGCAGTAATGCACTTTATAACATATTATTCCACACGTAGTAATGCCCTGTATAACACATTATGTCACACTCAGTAATGCCCTTTATCACACATTATGCCGCATGCAGTAATGCCGTGTATAACACATTGTGCCACACGCAGTAATGCCCTGTATAACACATTGTGCCACACGCAGTAATGCCCTGTATAACACATTATGCTACACGCAGTAATGCCCTGTATAACACATTATGTCACACTCAGTAATGCCCTTTATCACACATTATGCCGCATGCAGTAATGCCGTGTATAATACATTGTCCCCAATTCAAATTACGCCACACAGCATTCCCTTACTCATGTTATGACACACACTAACGCCCCTTTTACACAATGCCCAAATTAGTGCTCCTTATACACAATGCCACCAGAAGTAGTGTCCCTTATACTATGCCAACAGTAGTAGTACCCCCTACACGAAGCCCCCGGGAGTGGTGCCCCCTATGCAATACCCCTTATAGTAGTGCCCCCAGTAGTAAATGCCCTATTAGTAATGCCACCAGTGGTAATGTCCCCTATAGTAGTGCCTGCAGTGGTAATGCCCCCTATAGTAGTGCTCCATTAGTAGTGCCCCCAGTGGTAGTGGCCCCTATATTAGTACCCCCAGTGATAGTGCCTCTAGAAAAAAATACATTTTAAAATACAAACACAATACTTACCTTAAGCCCTGCTCCTGCATCCGCTGCCATCCCGTCAGACCACTCCTTGGATCAATGACCGCTCCTCGGTTCTACATTTATACACACACACATATACATGTGTGTATATATATATATACAGTATATATATATATATATATATATACACACACACACATATATATATTAAATATACTTAAATAAATAAATAGAATCATACATACACACACACACACTCACAAATAGACACATAAATACACAGTGGCCAGACATTACACTGACCTGTGGAAAGATAACCTGGATGCGCCTGCCTGTTACTTCCCCTCCTGAGCTGGTCCGACTGGTTGACACAGCTTCAGAGCAGGACGATTATGAGGGGGCGGAGCTGTGGCTGACTCGGGGGCGGATCTTCCGCAGGTCCAAGGTGGGCGGGGCTTCGGTCGGCCAGTCCACCAGCGGAGAGGAGAGGGCCAAGGGGGGTGTGATACTGTGATTTTCTTAAACGTTGGCCGGGAGGTGATGGAGCTGGGCAATGAACGGGGCCGTTGCTGATGATAGAAATTTTTTTTCCCTGTCTGCACTGGAGCCTGTGTATGCTGTGGGCCTATTTTCAAAGGGAGGCCTAGAGCTGTAGCTCCACCCACGCCATTGTTAATCCGGCCCTGAGCCCCAGGACTTAACACCCCTAGCTAATGGTAAACGTGCAAAATGGACCTGTGAGGGGGGCAAAGTTTCCTGCAAGTGTGCAGACGACTGCACCGACTCTGGGGAGGCCGCCGTGGACTGTGCCGCCAACTAAGGTGCCAAATAACAAAAGATAATAGGAGGAGCTGAATCAGTGTCCTGTTTCAGACATGACCTGATTATAGTCGCATGAAATAATATAAAAACCCAACAGGAGTGAACTAAATGGTTATCATGAATAACGTGAAATTTAAATCAATTTTAAAGCACCTCCAACAGGTTTAAAGTGAAACACATGTATAATACGAGGCTGACATATCACCTGATCACAGGGATGTAAACGGGGAGATCAATGTATGTAACATAATTTCATCACGAACGGAGCGCTGTTTATAACGTTTCGGGTGATAGTGGTCCTGATAACTCTAGCCATACATCCTTTGAATACGAGGTCAGAACGTGTGATATGGGGAGAGACTAGTATAGAAGAATCAGTACTCCAGATACAAGGAGACATGATGCATCAGTATACACTGTTACGATATTTAACACAAGAATATGAAGAAATAGCCTCATATTTAAATACCTACTAGGTAATTCTGACCGAAGGATAATATGAAGAGTGGCTAAACCAGAGCTGTGTCACGCTACTATTACATTTATCTATAGAAGTGCAGAACTAAGGATATACTGCACTAGATAATTAAATATATAGAATTCACTCACAATAAAACACTAAAGTGTATAAATAAAAGACATCGTGACTAAGTACTACTGCATTTTCAATCATACTGTGTATTTGTGTACAGTATGTCCCTATTTTTTCTTATTTTTGTGTCTTTATTTTGCTGTGTTGTAAGGAACCACATATGTGAATATAAATAAGAAACTGAATAGTTATATTTTAATTGAAAATTATTGCGAGACTGTGTACTCGTATGGGAATCTTTGTCTCTTTACTTTGCAAAGGTGCCAAAGCCACTAACGCATTAGCTGCTGCCAAAGGATCCGCGTTTGCTGCAGGTAGGGAAGGGCGGGAACTGGGAGGAGCAAGCATAGGCGCGGAACACGTGAGTACGGGGTGGGAGGAAGATAATGAAACCTGCTGTACTACAGGTGCAGCATTACCTAGCAAAAGGTGTCGGGGAAAACACGTGTATCGTGAAAGCGCGCCCGCCGCACATGTTGTGCTAATGGCAGGGTGTAGATGTGACCCAGCGCCAAGTGACACCCACAAGTGGCAAACGCGGGATTTCCAGAGGAGGGTTTCCCAATGCGCAATTTTAGAGTGAGTGTGTCTAGCCCATGAAGAGGGTATAATTAGCACTTACCCAGTTTTCATATGCGTCATACAAAATATATTCAGTGTCCATTAATTCCCGCATATACGGACCATATACAGGATCCACAACCACAATAAGCCATTAGATTCGGCAGTAGCACCCGCCAAAGCCACCAATGCAGCAGCGGCTGCCAACGGATCTGCCGCAGGCGCGGGGGGCGACACTGCAGGAGGGGCCAACGCATGCACGGCAATCAGGTTGAGGGTGGGGGGTAAAACAACCTGCTGCACCACAGGTGCAGAATCACCCAGCGAAAGCCTCTCTCTACAGCCACCACCGGTCTATAAAGGGGGTGCAGTGGGAGACATCCTGCTGCAGGCACTATGCATGGCCCCCAGCGCAGCAGCACCCTGACCAGCATGCATATCCCTGGGGGCCATGGAAGGAGTCCTACTATCACCCTGCCCAGTGCCCCTGTAAGCCAGAGCAGCAGCGCACATAAGCCCCGCCCCCCAACCAGAACGTGACATGGGGCCTTTCCAACATTCCCACCCCAGCAGCGGGGGGAAGCGGAGGCACCGCTGATCCCTCCACCGCCGCCGCCGTGCCAGGTGACGCCCCCAGAGACGCGCCCAAAGCTGCCATGCGGGCCGCGTCTCTCATAATTATGCACTGCGATGGGGCCCGTGGTCAGTGTAAACAGCCAACGGGAGACAGGGCTGCTCCAACCCCGGCGTCGCTGGAACCGGCGGTGACCCGCACCGCGAGCCACGTGAACCCGCCAGCCGCGCGGCTCCCGACTTGCAACAGAAGCCGAGCGGGCAGACCTTGTGACCGGGCGACGGAGCATGGCAGCAAACAAATAAGGTCATGTAAGAAGATGGGAGCAGTAAGGACAAAAGAAAAAGAGGAGGAGGGGGGAGATCAGAGCTAGGAATAAGTCAGGACACTAAGGAAGAATAAAGGAAAAGGTGAGGAGACAAAAGGGGAAGAAAGAGAAAAAAAAGAAATAAAAAACTAACAAAAGCCTAAAGAGAATATAAGGCGTAAGAAAATGAAGAGTAGCAGACAGCAAGATGCACAGACACTTCCCCGACTCCTGCTGGAAGTTTCCAGAAACAAAGTGGAGGAGTCTTTGTATAACAGACCTACAGGGGTATTCAATTTGTGCTGGACTTTCCGCTCCACATCGCAGCTTTTCCGGGGATAAAGTATCGCGCGCGTTCACGCTTTATCCCCGTATTCAATTTGAAACCAGCGAAAACTGGACCCAGCGAAAAAAAAAAAGGTAATTTTCAAGAAACAATTGTAGGACCCCCCTAAAGATGTCCAGACATGGGGGTTCACTCTGGGTACCCCCTGTTTTTGCCTGCAGAAGAAAGTCGGGGTTTTTAAATAGCCGCGGCATGTGGGGGTTTTTTTTCCGACATTGAAGAAGTGATGCAGAAGAGCACTTAGGTTTTTTTTTTCGTTTTTAAAAGAGGTCCCATCAAATTTGGGGTACATGAAAATGGGTACTAGCATATTTTTAAGTTCCTAAAGGTATTTTTAAAAATTCGGCAAAAATACACCTGCCGCTACTCTGCGCAATAAAAAAAACACCTACCACATACTTGGGGACCCCACCAGTATTAATTTCGTTAGTTTGCCATTTTGTTTGACTATTTTTTTTTTCACCCCAAAATTTTAAATTTTTTTTTTTACATTTTTTTTAAACATTTCGTTTTAAGGGGGCATGCCCAAAAGTACAGGCTATTTTTTATAAGCCTGCACCCCTAAACCCCAAATCTGCACTTTTTTTCGCTTGCTATAGTTAATTGAAAATTTATCTGTTTTTTAAAATTGACCCTTGACTCCATTTACGAAAAAAACGGGAATTTTCGAGAAATATGCCTGGGACCCCCCTAAAGATGTCCAGACATGGGGGATCACTATGGGTACCCCCGTTTTTGCCTGCAAAAGAAAGTTGGGTTTTTAAATAGCTTTGGAAGGTGTTTTTTCCTGCCGCAGCTATTAGAAACCCCGACTTCCTTCAGGAGATAAAAATGGGGGTACCCATAGTGATCCCCCATGTCTACACATCTTTAGGGGGATCCCTAGAATATTTTCAGAAAATTCCCGTTGTGTTGTACCTGTAAAAAAACAGAATAATAGTTTTTAAAAAAAAATTAAATAGGGTCACCCCCAAAAGCCAAACCAGCCCCAGGCTTTGCAGCCAGTACAGGTTTCTAAAAATATGGGGAACAAAATGTGTAGGGTTCCACCGTATTTTAGAAACCAACACCAGGTTGCAGGGACTAGTGCTGGTTTTAAATATAGGGGGCAAAAAAGACGTGGGGTTCCCCCTATATTTAAGCCCAGACCCAACCTACCGGGGTGTAATGCCACAGCCCGGAGACCCAATCACCGGGGCTCGAGGTCCAAAGCATTACCACCCAAAATCGCCAGCACTAGTCCCTGCAACCTGGTGTTTGTTTCTAAAATACGGTGGAACCCTACACAATTTTGTTCCCCGTAATTTAGAAACCTGTACTGGCTGCCAAGCCTGGGGCTTGGGGGGGGACCCTATGTCAATTTTTTTTTAAACTTTTATCCCGTTTTTTCCCAGGTACAAACAGAACGGGAATTTTTGGGAAATATTCCAGGGACCCCCCCTAAATATGAAATATGTGTAGACATGGGGGATCACTATGGGTACCCCCATTTTTATGTCCTGAAGGAAGTCGGGGTTTCTAATAGCCGCGGCAAGTGCATAAATGCGACTTTGAAGAAAGTGATGCAGAAGAGCATTTAGAATTTTTTTGGGGGAAAAATAACTTTGCCCAGCAAATTTGGGGTACTTGAAAATGGGGGTCAGCAAGTTGCTAAAGTGACTTGAAAAAATCGTGAATAATCCACCTGGGGCATACTTGGGAACCCCCCCAGAGTCACGTTCGCTAGTTTTTAACTTTGTCCCCCAACATTTTTTTTTTTGGCCCCCAAATTCAAAGTGTTTTTTTTTGGGAGTGTCCCGATTTTTTTTTTTTAACACAGATCTTTTCAAGGGGTCATTCTGAAGGGTGCAGGCTACTTTTTTTAAGCCAGCACCCCTAAATCCCAATTCTGCATTTTTTTTCGCCTGCTAAAGGCAGGAAAAATTTATCCCCATTTTTTACATTGACTTTTCGCCAGCAGCGAAAAGTGAATGTAATTGAATATGGGGATAATGAAAATCAGCGAAAAAGACGTAATCGGCGAAAAATTCCGGCCTTTTCGCTCCAAATTGAATACCCCTGCTAATATACCAGCAAGGAGGGGGTGGGCCCTCAGGCAGTGGGGCCCACCGGGGGATTCCCCTCACCCCTGTGGGCCAGTCCAACCCTGCTCCTGCTTGATAATCTGTAGTGGAAGGTAAGTCAGCCAGCCTCTGACATAAGGATACACACTTCCTCTGACTCACATCAGTATACGAGTGCAATATAGCAAAACAATCGGTAACATCGGATCCATGCGCAGACTTGCACACGCCCTGACCTTACTCAGAAATTGCTAAGAACCACGCTCGCTATCAGTGCTTTGTCTGCTTATGGCCACACAGTGGATAATTTATGCACGCGCCTGCAACGGCATTGATACGCACTGGCACGCCTGCTTTCGCCCAACCACCCACAAATGGCACTTCCTGTCAGTCACTCTGCTCTGGGTCTGTGCAGCCTCTACAATCGCAGTCCCGATCTCAATAGCTATTTCACGCACTGCAATGCATACGCATGCGCAGAATGCAACAATCGGACAACTGCATGCGTATCAGCAACTGCGTTCATTGCTGAATCGGTCCTTAAGTACGGCCTCCAGTGTGCGCAATTTCAGCGTCTGTGTACACAAACACATCAGCGACGCACCCATAACACGCCCATCCGTGTATCTGCTTATCCACCTCCCAGTGGACGCCCAGGTACACCCAGTACTTTTCCAAGACATCTTTGATACTTTGCGTCTCAATGTCAGATGCGCCAGTATGCAAGCACAGTGTAACGCGTGCGCCATGGAAGTACTTGGGGATTTTCGCACACACGCCGTAGCAAAGTCACTTAACTCCGCGAACATCGGCCTTGTCTGCGGCTCTACGAGCTGCAGTAAACAGCAAAAAAAAAACCATACATTTTATTCTCCTTTTCTTGTTCCTGTAACAGGTTCACATGGATCTGATTTTTATATATTATTTATAATTCATGGTATTTACTTATTTAATTGTTGATTTTTTAGATTGTGCTAATTTTTACATTTATCTATAAATGTAAATAAACCTATGAATGTTGGTATTCTCACAGCCAGGGCACTCTGGGCCTGATACTGACCTGCTCGCGAGCGCTGTACGTTCGCAAGCGGGTCGATGGTGCCTAAGTGCGCATGCGCGAGACCCGGCGAGCGTCGAGGAATCCGACACTCGTGGTCTCACACCAAAGGGGGCGTGCTGTCGATTGTGAGTGACAGCACGCCCCCTTTGGTGGGCGTGCCGGGGCGTGGCTGCCAGACGGAGGCATTCGTGGGAACGCCTACCGTCTGGGTCTGGCCCCACTGACATCACTAGTGAGGTCAGTGGGAGTGATTTTGGCTCTTATAGAGCCAAAATCACTCCAGGGCTTGCGGCAGCGAAACCCTACCGCAGGGTCTCCTCACAAGCCCGATGGTCGCGATGGTCTTGACTATCGAGACCATCATCATGGACGCTCGCTATAGCTGTGGGTGGTAACCCACAGCTATGCGAGCGTCCAAGAGGCCGCTCCAAGTTTAGGTAGGAGGGCCCTGATTCAGAGCGAGCGCTCTGGTCAGAGCGTCCGGCTCTGAATCAGGCCCTCTTTCTCTCTCCTTGGCTTACCCATATCACCTGTGCACCTTTTGTCTGCAAGTCCTGTCAGTGACTCTGATACTGTATGCTCGCCCTTAGGTTGGGAAAAGCATCATCAAGTACCAAACTGCCTTCCTGTTCCCACAACCTACCACCGGGCAGTGGGTTGACCATTCCTTGCACCGTGTCTGGGGCCAGTTTAAAAGGGGGCCGTGTGCAGTTTCTCCTCTCTCGCAGTAGACTCTGGCTCTACGGAATCTATTGCGCATGTGCAGGTCTCCGGAAACATGGCGCCCACGCCATGTTCTCGATGACTTCTATACTACGCAGGAGCAAATCACCAGGAAAATGGCCTTTGCACCATCTTCGAAATGAATTATGAAGCGCTAACATAGGACACCGGGGAGGTAAGCATAATATTTGGGCAGAGGGTGTGCGGGCATTGGCCACCCTGCACCCATTATAGATACACCATTGCCCGTGTCCTGCCTAGTCTGTTTTATTGTTATGGCATGTGTTGTTCCAAGATATGTCAATTTACATTGTATTGTACTTAGGATATGTTAGGTACCAATCTTACTATGTATGTTCCTTATAAGGTCCCACGGACACTTTGGACCTTATTAGAGTTGCACACAATTCCGTCTGCAGGTGGATCTTGAGATTATTAGCCAGCTGTACATGCCTTGGAGCCTGCATACGCAATTTACAGAAATCACAGGCCACTTAGTTGTACGGGATGCAGTCAGGAAGCCGACGGTCAAAATGCTGACCGCCGGCTTCCTGACTGTCAAATCGCAGCAGGGTACAAATGACAGGTGTCCAGATCCCGATGCCTGTTTTTAGACCTACGCCGGGAGCCAGACGCCTGGCATACCGAACAAAGGTAAGCCAGGCGCGGACAACTGCGCGGGGGGGGGTTAAGTTTCAGGGCTACCAGGGGGACTTAGGGTTAGGCACCCCTAAGGGAGGGTTAGGGGGGGGGAGTAGGGTTAGGGTTACTTACCGAAATCCGCGGTCAGGATCTTCACCCATGCCGGGCTTCTAGCGTCGGGATTTGAACCAGCGCGCTAATACATACCGATTACGGTTGTACGGATTTAAATTTGTATCTCTCTCCCCTCCCCCCCTCCCCTCCTGCTTACCTACGCGGCGGCCGTGGACTGTCAGGGGCTGTGCAGCTTTATAATAATAGGCTGCGCGATCCCTGCACCGCACCGAGGAGGAAGTGTAATGTGCTGTGATTTAACTTAAACACCGTACATTACACCTCCTCCTCCATACCGTGCAGGGGCCGCACAGCCTATTACTATGAAGCTGCACTGCCCCTGACAGTCTGTGGCAGCCGCTCCTTTTAAATGTTTGGGGGGGAGGCGAGCTGGCCGCCCCGTTCTGGCACCCATGGAAAGCCAGAGACCTGTCTGACTTCAGATGGATAACTAGCACCAATTATGGGGCTGGTGCAAATGCACGCTGATAGTGATGACAGCTACTTTCACCAGTGGGAGTGATTAAAGTCATGTGCACTGTACTACTCCTGTACTCCATATGGTTAGTATGGCAAATTCTATTACTTATCAGCTGCATTTAGGAAGGATTTGGCTCTCTCCCCTCAATGACAAGTCAGGTGGCAGCAGAGAGTAAGGGGAGATATGCTAATGGGTGGTTGATCAAAGTCGCCAAAGTTTTTATAATGATGATAGATAGTAATTAATGCCAAGCAAGCCTGATTTAGCATTAACTACTGCCGTTTGAAAAACATCAGTCAAAACCATCGATCATCGGCGGCTTTGAAAATCCGACAATAAAGAATATCTGCCCCAAAGTGTTTTATCGTTTGTTTTTTTTTCGTGATGGGAAGCTGATGGCAAGAGAAAATATTTTAGAATCACGGGAATATTGACATGGAGAATTGCTAGTATTACATGTGTAACAGTAAGCAGGAAACTAGAGAGCTTTTGGCAAACATGGAGGAACGATCCTGGCAGCAATGATGGGAGGCATCTCGATGTATCCGCTAGTCTCGTTGGCATGTAATATCATCTGTATATAATTGCTACCTAATCATCAATCTTTATCCTTAATCCAAATCAAATTCCCTCTCTAGCTCATGTGGATCACTGCCATGCGGATTAGGAGATGTCCCTTAGCGGAAGCTTGTCTCAGAGCGGTACATCTATAAAGGGTGCAGGGTGTACCCATTACATTTACTTACCTTGCAGCCACTGGCGCCATGTTCCCAGTGATTTTATACCAAAATATGACACACACAACATATTTCTGAGGTAATAACTGTAATAATGCTGCTACGCCATCTTACCATATATATTGTGCTTGCGCAAAATACACTCGTACAGTTTCAGAGTCTTATGCGCATGGGCCGGGGGTGTGTGTGTGCTCCCTCTTTTATGTAAGTGCCCGTGCTCAGATTCCATGGCAGGAAGGGATCTCTGGAATAAGCTATTCGTAATGTGGTCACAAAATTGTCTAAGTTGTAGATAATAAAATACATTTTTATTCTTTATTACTCTGGTGTTCTGTGGAAGCCATAACATAAAGGTAAAAAGCATAGTATATGATACGTGCGCATTGAGTACTAAATATTTTATTTACTGAACAAAAAGACATTAAAAAACCCAGTCAAATGTGCTTGTTGAGCCGTCCTGACAGATGCGTCGATGACTTTGTTCTCATGGTTTCTATCCACTGGGACTTGAGACCAACTTGTCTTACAGCGTTCAGAGAAGGAAGATCCCGGCTGTTCCTGATTATCCTGCAACGTCAGAGAGTCACCATACAGAACGTGTTGTGTAATGAATGTAATGGCAGGTTGCATACATGGAAAACACATAATATGTACTAAGTTCTGGAAAGTGATAAAGTGGAGAGTGATAAACTACCAGCCAATCAGCTCCTAACTGTCATGTCACAGACTGTGTTTGAAAAATGACAGATAGGATCTGATTGGTTGGTAGTTTATCACTCTCCCAAAGTATCACTTTCCAGAGCTTAGTAGATCACCCCCATAGTATTATAACTAAAAATATACAGTAGCTGCCCTTTCGTGCAATCCTGTTCAGGGGTTCCAATTAGGTTCCTAACGCGTTTCCCTGTATCAAACAGCTTCGTCAGAGCCTTTGACGAAGGTGTTTGATACAGGGAAATGCGTTAGGCACCTCCTTCTCTGCACATAGAACCCAGAGGACTGACCACAGCACGCTTTGGAGCTTTATCTCTAACATCAAGCAATCCACTTGTCCTAAATCACTGAGCTGTAAGATCACTGGACTAATTGGAACCCCTGAACAGGATTGCACGAAGTTGCTTATATTTTCCAAGACACCAAGGGATACCACCTGTGCTAAGGAATACAGCCATCAATTGGACATTTCCACGGCTTCTGCCTACCTGCAGGTTAGGTTAAGACTATTCCAAGCTTTCCAGCATGCTATTTATCAGCCTTCTGAGGCATGTGCATACCATATATATGGTTTCTCTTGAACCTTTATTATTGAACCTTTATCATTTGGGTTTTTTATAACCAATCTATTGCCAATAATTTCCATGAAAGTCACATGTGTATGTGTTTTTTATGTATTCGTTTAGATATTAAAATCTTTTTTATATTTAATTTATCTGCCACTGCACTTATTTATTACCTTTTTTATATATTATTTATAATTCATGGTATTTACTTATTTAATTGTTGATTTTTTAGATTGCACTAATTTTTACATTTATCTATTTGTTATATCCAATCAGATGACCTCTGATTTCTGTTAGCAGCATCTTCATATTTACATTTCTGTGACATTTCTTCACGGGACTAATAGCGTAGTTCTTGCTTTTTCTTTTTATACTTTTTATTATTTACATTTATATCTTCTGGCCGCACACCTAAAGGTATTATTATTAATGGGTGGGGACAGACATAGCAGCTCCCCCTGCTGCATGCAGAAGGAATTGACTTGAAAGCTCCACAGTTCTGTTGCACTGATAAATTCCACCTTTATGCCTATACTGGTCCATGTGAAGTTAGGGCCTGATTCAGACCTGGTCGCAAGCGCTGAGCGCTCGCAACTGGGTCGATGGTGGCCCAGAGTGCATGCGCACGACGGAGCTGGCTCCGTCGTGCGCATATGCGAGACCCGGATAGCGATGGGCAAATCGTCGCTCCGGGTCCCATACCAAAGGGGGCATGCTGTCAATGTTGAGTGACAGCACGCCCCCTTTGGTGGGCGGGATGGGGGGTGGCTGCCCAAACGGAGGCGTTCCAATGGGAACGCCTACCATTTGGGGCCGGCCCCACTGACATCACAAGTGATGTCAGTGGAGAGATTCCAGCTCTGTTAGAGCCGAAATCTCTCTGGGGCTTGCTGCAACGAGACCCTACCACAAGGGTCTCGTCGCAAACCCGATGGTCGCGATGGTCTTGACCATTGCGTCCATCTTCCTGGCTGCTCGCTAAAGTTGTGGGTGGTCACCCACAGCTATGCGAGCGGCCAGGAGGCCATTCTAAAAAAAAAAAAAGACCGGCCCTGATTCAGAGTGAGCGCTCTATCAGAGCGTCCGGCTCTGAATCAGGGCCTCAGTCCTTAGTCCTTTTGGATGAATTTGACCCTGAAGTTCAATTTACCTCACACTTATAATAGTATAATAGTATGCCCTATATAATTCAGAAGTTCATAAAATATAGTCATTCAATTTCTATCTCATGCTCGCTGTCCCTCCTCAGACACAACTACGAGTGCTGGCATGCAAGAAAATTCATGGTCTGTCAGTGCATGCTGGCATTTGTAGTGCCACAAAATCTTACACCATGTTTATAATGACAGTATTGTCTTGTTACCCAATGGTTTGGGATACCAAGCTTCTCAGCATTGGGGCTTAACTGTCTAGATGCAGGGACATTTTTTTGTGCCACCCTCCTCCTCCTGGAGGATGGGATGAAATGCAGAGTACAATGGGCTGTTATTTCACACAGTAGCCGGCGGTTTTGGGGTTTGCAAATTGCTACACATCGGATGCGGTTTGAGGGCCTGATTCAGCAAGGATCGCAAGTAAGAGATTGCACGTACCTGGCCGCTGCGACAATATGCTAATGAATGCATACGCACGGCAATCGCAACACAAGATGCAGATGCCCAGCACTACATAAAGCCAGCCCACCTCCCTTTAATCTATGCTTGATCAGTACGCAGGCTAGCAAAAACATTGGTAAAATCGAGAACCATTGAACCCATACGCACAACTGTGGTAGCCCTGACCTGCCGCAGCTTCCTGTGTACATCGAGACATACGGCGGTTTATGCTGCCACACGAGCTTAAGTATGCACGCCCCTGTAACGCCGTTCAGATGCACAGGCATGCCTGCGATCACCCGACCACCCACAAACGGAACTTCCTGTCATTCAACATCAGAGGTCTCTACGTGCTAACTGCATATGCCATGCAATCCCTTACTTGATCATAATGGCTGGTTTGTGCACGCACATTATTTGAGACACACACGCATGCGCAGAGACGCAACATTGGCCAACTGTGAGCAAATTCTTACTTGCGATCCTTGCTGAATCAGGCCCCGAGTCTTCAGGCAGCATAATAAGACCTGTGGTTTGGATCTGAAAGGTGCACCCGCAGTGTGACGGTTTACAAACCTCATATTGAGACTGTGGTTCATACTTGCCTACATTCAGCTGAATGTCTGAGCACAGCGGGGGGGGTGTCTGGGTTATGATGCGGCAGTGGGGGCGGGGCCACGCATTCGCTTCATCATGGCTCTGCCCCCTCTTCACAATGCTGAAAATATTGGCATTGGAAAGCAGGGGGCGGGGCCACAATGATGCGATTCAGCGTGAATCGCGTCACTGGCCCCCTCCTCTGTGGAGGTTTCCGTAAGTAACGTGGGGGTCAGGCGGCAGCCGGGAGGCTTGCCTGCCTTTCCGGGGGGTCGGAGGCGGCACCTCATATTCGGGAGGCTCCCGACCAAATCGGGAGGGTAGGCAAGCCTGCTGTGGTTTAGTAAGATTCCCGCAAAATCTCTTTTTGGGAGATACCAGACATCCTTCTCCCAAATTGCACATGACTTGTTTGTATGTTTCCTAATATTCTTCTATTTCAGTCAATATTTTGCAGGCTTGCCTACCCTCCCGATTTGGCCGGGAGCCTCCCGATTTTCGGATGCCGCTACTGGCCTCCCGGTAGCCAGCAACCCTCCTGACCTCCCTCCAGAATCAACTAAAAACCCACGCAGTGAGGGTTCCGGTGACGCGTTTCTCGCTGAATCGTGTCATCATGGCCCCGCCCCCTGCTTCACAATGCCGAAAATAACAGCATTGTGAAGCGGGGGCGGGTTCACAATTACGGGATCATGTGCATCCTGAGGCACATATGGTAAATACGTTGCTGGGTTTAACGTACTGCACCGTTTAATGGTGATGTTTGCAGGTGTTATTAGAGCTAGTTCCCATTTTGTGAACCTAGCTGAGGAAACATGTCTGGTTTGGGCAGAATTCAGCAAAGCAGATACAGCATGGGGAGTATAAACAATCATATCATGGCCTAATACTACATCATCACTCTTACTGACCAATAGAGCAGTTGCTGCTACACTTCTTAAACACGTTGGGAGTGATCTTGCCACAGTGTCCAATTGTGCACTGTAGTATGCTACGGGCCTACTGGCATCACCATTTTTTTATGTGAGGACATCTGCTGTGCAACCGTCAGCTTCCGTACAATATAAATCAATAGGTTTTTCATAATCAGGTATTCCCAATGCAGGTGCTCTTGTCAGACTATCCTTAAGATTAAGGAAAGCCTGCTATGTTTCCGCTGTGTGTATGACATGATCGGGCATTGAGGAAGAGACTAAGGCCCTCATTCAGAGGCGGTCGCAAGAAGCAATCGCTCTCTCTGAATGAGGGCGGCCGCATCAATTTTGCAGTGCGCACGCAATGCTATTTGCGTGCACGCTCCCTTGCGTCATGCGTGCAATGCTAGTTTGCATCGCGTGCACACCACTAAGCCACATGTCCCCCTCGTGCTGCCACAACTTCAAGCAATCATTAAACTTTACCCTTTTCTTCAGAGACTTCACTAAACATATACTGTCTCTGAGATTGTTCAGAACCTCTGAATCAAAGCTACCAATCTTAGGAAAAGGTGTTCTACATTTCTTGGTCATTTTGACCCACATGTCGCAGTAGAGAATTTCGATTGGTGAACATTTTTCAGTGAGCTACATTCACGCACTCCCTCCCGTTATACACAGCAGACCCGCCTGGCGTTAGTCGGCTTGTATAACAAGGAGCAGAATAACCACCCATTGAAAATTATTCTACCTGCAATGATATTAACTCAAGCTTTCGTCAGTCGCTTCCTTTGAATTTACTCCCACTGGTAGCATCTAGAAGTTCCAATAACTCCTAACCTTGCCAGCAGTTTCACTCCCACGCAACCCACTTCACAGTCACGGTTTATATAACCATGTGGTTCGATCGCTTTGCCCAAAGAACCTAACTGGTCAATGGACTTTGTGATTAATGGGTGACGGACCAAGAAGCCCCTTAGTTTCTCGATAACCACAATGTACCTGCTTTGTACCCTGGCCCAGTAGTTTGTACCTACCGAGTTTATACTGAGGTTTAACAGACAGTAACCTCCACTATTTAGGCTTAACAGACAGTAGCCTTTACAATCACAGCGTTTCAATTTACATACACCTTTTCTGCGCAGAAAATAGAACCTTTTCCCTTAATATGGCAGTACAATACAGAGGTTTAACAAGCAATCATGCTATGCATACAATGACCGTTTCAACACGTGGCAGCAATACAGGAAATATGTGTACGCTATTGTGCGACTTCCCCTTTTAGCACAAAACTTTATCAACGAAGGAAAACAAACTTTTTCCTTCCTTGTCTCTGGATTCTAATCAGCGCTCCTTGAACTCATACAATAACGGATAGCGGTCTCTCAGCATAAAGTGGTAGCAGGTTTTTCGAAGGCAATACGTTCTTTCCTGCGTATGGCGCCTCCACCCTTTGCTGAGGGATCGATAACCGTGTATTACCATGTAAATTGGCAGCGTGATCACACTCTATGAGCCCCCAACTATGAATTCCTATTTAGCCTCTATACCCTAAAGTCGCTGTGTACACATATGAAATAATCGCTTTCCAGACTTTGAGTGTGGTTCTAAAGCACAAAAGTTATTATTCGCATAAAAGCATATAGTTACACGCCTTGATCTATATACAATTAGCGCAAAGGTTATACAAAATACAAGGTACAGTCGAAACATACGCATGCGCTCTGGATCCAGATTTCCCGGCATCAACTATGCAACCTCCGTCAACAGAAAAAGAAAGATGACTAACTACCAGTTTTAGAGTGCTTGCATATAAACCCTTGCAGAGATAGGCACTACAATAGAACAAGTTGGCATAATCCCATTGGTTCTTCTTCCTGGTTCTTCTGTTACGATACAGTTCATAGGTCAGTTCGTATTGTAATAGTTCAGCCCTCCAACAGCTCTTTGTATGTGTTTTCCCGCTGAAGAACAAGTCTAAACTGGCTAATAAACATTACATTACAGAGTACATTTCAATGCCTATCTCTCTATGATCCATAATCCGCAGACGCATGTTGCGATCTCCTTGCCGATGGAACCGGAAGTCTGCAAATAAACAGTGGTTTAGAATGTCACCAAACTTGGTCTGCTTATCATGTACTAAACCTTAGATACCAAATATATGTATTTCACAATAGACTTGATAACGTATAAAACCTCTAATGTTAATGTTAGGGAACCTTTTTGTGTAAGTATGCAATGTGTCAGTGTGGGGATATTGCATATAGGCACTAATATGCGTGGTGCGTTTTAAGTGCAGAGTGTTTTGATAAACAGCGCAAATGTGCACTGTGCGTCTTGTATATCATATGTATGATTTAATGTGTGTATGGGGTATGGTAGGACTTTTAACAATATGGGGTAGCAATGTAATCGCACGATGCTAATAATAGCATATTAGCATCGCACACAATGGTAAAAGGCTGATGAAGCAAGATGGCGTCATCAGGGGCAACATAAAATGGCGTCGCCCGATATTAACTTGAGATCTGGTCTCAGCCAATCATCCAGCTTCGAAACCTATATGGAGTGATCTCATGCGATAGGCTACTTGGCCCTCCACCACTCCTCTATAGGGTGTGCTCTCGTGTGATAGGTTCCTCTGCCCTCCACAACTCCACTATAGGGTGTGCTCTCCTGTGATAGGCTCCTAGGGCCTCCACCATCCCTCATTGTAAAAATCCCCTTAGTGAGGATTAGCTGACTGTAAATGAGGCCCAGAATAATTAAGCAGCTGTGTGACTGTCCTGTCTAATATAGTTTACAAATGAAATTCAACTGTTTACTTCACTACATCTAACTGCACATGGAGACCTCTGAGGCAGTATAATGGGTACAGATAGTGAGGGATACCAGTCCCTCCAACATGACCCCTTCCACAAGGTACAAAACGCTCTGCACCTGGACTTCCCACTTCATTTATGATTGCAGTCACCTGTGATGAACTAATTAAGTAATGATAAGGATATTTCTAACACAGATGACTGCAATCATAAACCAAGTGTGTGAGTCTCTCCCCTCTCTATCTGTGCTTACACTGCCCCTATGTTGTCCCCACATTCCCCAAAGTGTTCACCAGCCCAGACTGTCACCCTTCCCCTAGTGTCACACAGCCCTCTCCTACAGAACCCTCTATAGTGTTACCTTTAAGGTCCCCCATCCACAGTCTTACACCATGGAGCCCTTCACCACTGTGTCCCCCAATCCCCACTCTATCCCCACCCCTCGTTGTCACCCCCACCACACAATCTCCCCCTATACAGTTCTCCCAGTTCTCCTCCATTCCCCACACTGTAACCTCACCTATCCTCTTATGGTGGCATAGTGGTCCCCCAAACCTCCACCCATAGTCACCCTGCCCCAAATAGTGACCACCAATCATCCTCTATTCCCTATAGTTTCACCCTTCCCCATCTGTGTCCCCCTACTGTGCCCTCTACCCATATCCAACAATAGTGGTCCCCCAACATCCCCCCATTGTGTCAATGTGGCCAATGTGAAATTATTAGAAGGTGTAAAATTGTTGATTTGGGGGCATTGTAGGTGTAATTTGAATTTTGGCACTACTATGGGGCTTATATTGAACTAGGGGATACTATGGGGCATACATTGAACTCAGGGCCTGATTCAGAGCGGCCGCTCCTTTGCTCCGAGCGATGTTCGCACAACTGCGCATGCGTATGGGTCGTAATTATCAACCAGTCATTGCGGTCGGAATTCGTGCGCTCGTAAAGCAGCGAGGGGCTGTTAATTTGAGTGACAGAATGTACCGTTTGTGGGTGGTAACGGGAAGGTGCTTGAAAATGGGGGAGTGGAGATCCGAACGCAGGCGTGCCTAATGGTCAAAACGGTGTTTAATGGGTGTGCATAATTAACAAAGCAGCGTCATCGACCACGTCACTTGGTTGTCTTTTAGCCTGAACTGCTTGCAGTGATTGCGGGAAGTAAATCCTACCACAAGCACTGCGAGCAGTTCAGATGCCTTTCGATGTTCCCGATTAATCAAATAAATAGCGGAGATGACGTATGATGCGAACGGCAAAGGGGCTTCTTTACAAAATAGCGAGCACATTTTTCGGACGCTCGCTCTGACATAGAGGCATCCACAGACCGCAAAGTGCGAGCGCTCAATTTAAATATCCAGCCCCTTTTTCAGAACGACCATCCGCAAATAGCATCTGGCTCTGAATCAGGCCCTCTGTCATTACTAGGGGGCATAAAATTAACAACCAGTGTGGGGAGAGGTCTCTCTCTTGAAGCATTGGGATGGGGGCCCCTTCAAAATGTTGCTATGGGACACTTGAAGTTTTGGCTACACCCCTGTCCAGGCCTAATGGAAGTATACAATGCATACAAGTATGATTACAGTTATACATTACATTCGGTGTATAAGCACAGTATGCTGTGAATGTGCATTTATAGTGTACGTGGGCTATACTAAGTGGTAATAACATTAAATTCATGAACTTGATGTTGCTTATTTTTACAAGAAGCTCTCAGTTGCCTTACACTGATTCTCTTTGGTTTGCGAGAACTAGTGATCCAGGCAGCAGGTATATGTGCACAGCGTTGCCACCGGGAAATATGGGGCCTAGTAAAACAGCGGTCCCTGTCCGGTCCCCTTACTGCTGTACCCCCCATTCCCCCCAATAGAGCCCTGTGTGTGCATGATGGAGACCATGAGTCAGAAGCCTGACCTGCCATGGTTATGCAAATCAGTGATGTCACAGAGGCCAGTGACATCATAGCACAGGACAGCAGGTCAGGCTCACACAGAGCAGCAGACACATTATAGTTACAGAATCTTAGCGAGGTGCATCGTTTTTATTATAAGACGAATTTTCTCTAATTGTACAACTAGAGAAGCTTCTAAGAGGCTGTACGACTTAATGTGAGGCGTCATGGCCTCCCCTAGGTAAGTGAGAAGAAGCCGAGACACTTTAGCATTGGTTTTACAATTGTTGTTGTTGTTTGTTTTTGGGAGAGGGGATTGTATTATTTTCCTTATTTAAAACAGCTTGAATTATTTTTAAATGCAATAGTACTAAGTAATGTGTACATACCTGTAATATAGTTGCCTAGTTATTACAGTTAGCCATCCAATCTTCTTATAAAGCTAAATTCTAAATGATCAGGGGAAACAACAATTTAATAATACTCAAACATGACTCTGTAGGCAGAGCTAGTCCTGCACGGGGACTACTGGTCTCCCAATATATACTTACATATGAGAATGTTCAATGAGGTACAACCTATATGGTTACATCTCAAAAAGAAATCCTAAAAATAAATATATTAATAACACCCAAGGGCACTTATCTGCTTATATAATCTTTATACATTCTGCAGAGTTTGGTAATAATCACTTAGTCACATATAAATCTCTGCCATCATAATCGTGTTGGAAGCACAGACTATAGAATGTCATTAGCAGCTGCAGCATCATACAAATACAATACTGGGAATCTCCCAAACAGGTCTTTGCAGTGTGATTGAATTTACATGCATAGAAATATGATTTGTACTGGCAGAACCTGGCTTAGGATAGTAATTAGGCACAGCATCCAGGTATTTACACACAGGATTAAGACTAATCCATATAAATTCAATTTGCCACAATGTTTGAGACACAGGTTGGGTATATGTGTTTGGTATATGATAGGTTAACAAGTCCCCATTATGACTGGGCTATTACCAAATGTAAGAAGACATCTGTAGAGAGTACCTCGAGGTAATATGTAGGAGAGGGTATGTACATGAAAGGCCATGAGCGTCAACCTGCTTCTGCTGTTACTTTGTTATACAGACCCCATCCTCTTCCAGGTTCTCATAATGTACTACTACTGACTACTGTACGTTTCTCATGCCACACCAGTCTCCCTGCTCTCTCATCCACCGTCCTCTGAATAATGGTGTGACAGCAGAAGAAGGTTAGCACTCATGGGGCCTTTCATCTACAATCTGTCTCCTATATACTACCTAACATTGGTGTAATTACCATAGGTGCAAGGAGTGCATCTGCTATATGGCCCAGAGCTGAGGGGGAACCATCTTCCTTGTCAAAGTTACATGTATTATATATATATTTCACCATTGGGTGATACATATGAGCTGTCATATTGCATTAGTTTTGTAACAAGTACTCAGTGAAGATTAGTATTTGCATGCAAAGCAAAAATATACAAATACAATTCCCACTAAATAACACTTTGGTTTGATGCACCTGGTGCAGAGGGACAGGCTCATGTATGAAAGTAAAGTCCCACATCACAGACCTGGAAATACACAGGGTGTTATAAGGCAGTGCATGTATTTGCAGGCCCAGATAGCCTCAGTGGTGGTACACCTCTGCCAATGTAACATTTACATACACAAATGTGACACCTGTAATAGGCACAGTCCTGATGTCCCCTCACTCTCATGATATTATGTAAGACATACTGTAAGTGAGATGGAGCCGAGCAGTATTCTAGGAGCAAAAACAGGTAAATGCGGTGGTTCTAGTGTCGGTTGGGTGTGGAAGTGATGCAATCTTTCCATCATGCACAATTATATTTTCTAGTTTATCTGCTGCTGTATACCCACATAGGTGCAGAGTCACTGTCTGAGGGCAGTCCCAGGGACTGTGGCCTGTTGAATCACTTTTGCACATAGAGAAGTGTCCAACTTCTTGCAGTTTGTAAATGACCCTTAATGAAAGCAATCTGATTGGATTATTGCACAGTTACACGTAACCCCTATACAGTATATGTGTGCACAATCTTTACCTCTTAGTGTGTGGCGGCTGTGAAGCCCTTGGGTGGAAGTCATACATGTAGTTATGGGTTGGATGGACATTGAGGGTCTAGTGTGGCTGTTTCTGATCCTCTGGTCTTTCGGCACCTTGCGACCCACTTCCACTAAAGTGCCAGCTCTCAGAATACACTGTATAGGACACATACATAAAGGAGGGTTATTATGATTTGCACATTTATGGCATAATTTAGTTTTTGTATCTTTGTTTAGGAAAAGAAAGCGAAAGACGAATAGGGATCCGGCTCCAAGCTCATCGCTGGACGCCGCTCCCGGTAAGAGAGGAGCCAGGAGAAGTCTTATTACACCTTCAGTAATATAACTGTAATTACACACAGTGCTGGTGTCCTGAGAGCTGCCTCCTAGTAATTATACAGTGGGTCATTAATAATAATAATGATCTTTATGGATTGGGGGTAGTTCTCCCGCACAGCTTTACATTGTAGTAAAATGATTGCTCTGTATTGTACCACAGTGCATGGTGCAGGTCTCAGCCACTATCTAGTTACTAGGAGCTGCCATGTCTGTGTGATATTCCAGCAATGATACAGTATCCCAAATGCTGCTATTGTTGGGGAGGGGGAACCGTGTCAGAACTGGTCACATAATACAATGTTATATAAATGATATATTCTTGGGGGCTGTAAACACAATATTGGCATATTATACTGGAATATCTGTAAGTGATGGTGATTACCGGTGATTATATCATACATGCCTACTCTCCTGGAATGTCCAGGAGGCTCCCAAAAATCGTGTTGCGCTCCCGGCCGCCTGGAAAATTGGTCAAGTCTCCCGGGTAGTCACATTCCCTCGGACCCCACATACCCCTGCAGCAGATGGGCAGATAAAGCGATTTGCGCTGAATCGCATCATGATGGCCTTGCCCCCTGCTTCACAATCCTGGTAATCTCGTCATTGTGTAGTGGGGACGGGGCCACAATGAGGCTATTCTATGATCATGCCCCCGCACTGCCCCCAATTCCGCACCATGAGCCCCATCACATCCCCTGTCCTGTTATATAACCTATGCTCCCTCCCTCTTATGCTCTGCCAGCTACAGTCCCACCAGCCCCTGTTATCTTAGCATTATGCTCTCCCTCTAGTCTATGAGCTCTAATTAGCGCCACCGTCTACCCTCTGTCTCACAGCTGCCGTCCTTCACCAACCTTGTATGTACTTGTGCTGTATTGTAGGTGTAAGTTGTATTTTGTATGATTTATATCTCTCTGGCACTACATTATTATTACTTATTTATGAACAGTTATATATATATCTATATTCCCTATCACTTGGAGACACATTACTGCAGGGTTAATTATTTTTAATTTTTTGGCAAAAGCAAATTAACCTGCCAGTGTGTTTTTGTTTTTTGTGTTTTTGGAGTGTGGGATGAAACCTGAGGAAACTCACCTAAACACGAGGAGAACATGCAAACTCTACACTTATAGTGGCTTGATCAGGAATCGAACTCAGGACATTATTGCATGACGACACTCATTTTAAACATGTATTGCTGGAGGTGACACACATAATAGCACATCTTACAGCTAACCTCTTATCTTACTTCCACAGAATGCATTTTCTGCGGCCGTGCAGAGAATGATGTGGCCAAATTTGGAGAGTTGCTAACTAATAGCAAAGAGAAGCTGACCGTCCACCACTACTGCCTGGTATATATGCAAATAATTGATTGATGAACATCAGTGTATATATATATATATATATATACACACACATACCCACAGGGTGGGATTGGCCCACAGGGGTATAGGGGAAATCCCCGGTGGGCCCCACTGTCTGAAAGCCCCACCCCCTCCTTTAGGTGTCATGCTCCAGACTGTGCAGTGAATTGTACATTGTTACTCTATTAGAGGGTCAGTTACCTTGTGAAGCAGGACCCCTGATAAACATCAGTTCATGATTCGCTTCTATAGAAACTACATCAAGATTTGCCTAATGGTCAGCCAAGCAAATGTGGCGGCTGTCCACACCCCCTCTATTGGATGACCACACCCCCTCTATTGGATGACCACACCCCCTCTATTGGATGACCACACCCCTCTGTTGGATGACCACACCCCCTCTGTCGGAGAGGCCCTTATCACTGCTTTTCCCTGGTGAGCCCTTTATGCCCCAGTACGACACAGTATATATATATTTCCTCCATTTTTAACTTTAGACATAGTGAATATTTTTTTGCGGAGTCTTCCCCTAAGGATATGTAGATATCTGCACAGTTAATGCTAAATGCAGGAAACAGTGTAACAATGTACTTCCAGTAATAACACGGGAACATACAGACACAAGTGTATCACATTGTTATTGGGAATGCAGTACAGTTGTTAGCTTAGTGATTATACCCATAAGTACATCTCCCCTCTCTCTCTGATCCAGCTGCTAACCACCGGTATGCCGCAAAGAGGCAGAGACAACCAAGGATTCTACGGCTTCCTCTTCCCGGACGTGCGGAAGGCAGCGAGACAGGCAGCAGAGATGGTGAGGGGGCTGATCATGGTGATACTTCCTCATGTTGTGTGACCGGCGCCCAGGAAACATTCTCTTTTTATGTCACAGGAAAACTGAATTACACATATTGTGCCGTCGCTGAGTACACACATTGTCTAGTGTGTACCCAGCATAAAGCTGGGTACACACTAGGTCGACAACCTATCTGACGATTGGTAAGTGTATACTTACCAATTCGTCTGCCCGATGTGCCGGGCTTGACAGCTCAAATGGGAGGGCATTTAAATCGCCCACCCAGTTGAGCTGTCAATCACCGCCAGGTCCCGCTGTATGTGTACGGGTGATAGGCGGATCACCCGTACATACAAGTAGATGGCCGATGTATCTTTCAGATATATCGGCAATCGGCTATGCTGCACAGCAGATCGGATATGGCTGTGAATGACGTCTCCTGTACACATGTACACACCCGGCGATGCACTATAGATATATC
This sequence comes from Taudactylus pleione, assembly GCA_031769625.1. Classification (NCBI taxonomy): domain Eukaryota; kingdom Metazoa; phylum Chordata; class Amphibia; order Anura; family Myobatrachidae; genus Taudactylus; species Taudactylus pleione. The sequence goes on along the minus strand of JAUIMM010000273.1, from coordinate 1,319,300 downwards.
ACCCATTTAAGCGAGCAGGTGATATATCTATCAGTGTGTACCCAGCTTTAGAGCTGCTGTTTCCTATCTCTTCTGGAGCAGCACAGAAGGTGGTTAGCAGAGGACCTGCCTATATGTGTTAATTACAGTGATGATTTTATTATTAGTACAGGGGTTATTTAGGGTTGGGTAAGGGATGCCAGCACTCAGGATCCTGGCGGTCAGAATCCTGATGCAGGCATCCCGACAGGGTTAGGATACCGACACCTGCAGGTAAGTATCCTAAGCCCTCCCCCTCCCCCTAAACCTATCCCTCCCTCCCCACAGCCTAAACCTGTCACTCCCTCCCCACAGCCTAAACCTGTCCCTCCCTCCCTGCAGCCTAAACCTGTCACTCCCTCCCGCAGTCTAAACCTTTCCCTCCCTCCCTGCAGCCTAAACCTGTCCCTCCCTCCCTGCAGCCTAAACCTGTCCGTCCCTCTCTACAGCCTAAACCTGTCCCTCTATCCCCGCAGCCTAAACCTGTCCCTCCCTCCCTGCAGCCTAAACCTGTCACTCCCTCCCCACAGTCTAAACCTTTCCCTCCCTCCCCACAGCCTAAACCTGTCCCTCCCTCCCTGCAGCCTAAACCTGTCCATCCCTCCCTGCAGCCTAAACCTGTCCCTCCCTCCCCGCAGCCTAAACATGTCCCTCCCTCCCTGCAGCCTAAACCTGTCCCTCCCTCCCCACAGCCTAAACCTGTCCGTCCCTCCCCACAGCCTAAACCTGTCCCTCCCCGCAGACTAAACCTCTCTCCCAGCCCCGCAGCTTAAACCTCTCTTCCCCCCCTGCTGCTTAACCTAGCCCTCCCCCTAGTGCCTAATCCTAACCCCTAGCACCCTCCCCCTATCCCGCAGTACTTCCCGTCGGGATGCCAGCGGTTGGGATGCTGGTGCCGGGATGCTAAATGGTGTCTGGATTCCAGCACTGGCATTCTGAGCGCCGACTTCCTGACAGCTGGGAAATAAACTACATCCCATTATATATAGTGGGGAACCTCCTTACACCCATTGTTCTTCTCTTACTCAGTATTGTCATTTGTCATTTATAATGTTTGCAGACCTGCACAGTGTGTAAGGAACCGGGAGCATCCATCCACTGCAGCAGGAAGGGCTGCACAGAGAACGTGCACTTCCCATGTGGCCAGGAGAAGGGCTTCATCTCCCAGTATGCCGAGCAGTTTCCGTGAGTAATCCATTTACTTCTAGGTATTAGCTACATCCCATTAGTTATAGCTAAAGTGCATTAAGTGCGAGAAATGCCATGTGCAATGTAAGTGATATCATACTGTATTATTGGGGAACGTGGACGTGGGGATGAAAACTAAATATATAGATGATAGAGACCTGGCATTGAGCGTCGGGGAAAGGGGTGGTAATAGAAATTTTCTTTTGGGTGGATTGTTTAGTCTTTAAATGTAGAAGAGGTCACACATGGGGTGACGGCAGGAGGTAGCTCTATGGGAGAACATGCGGTTACAGAGGCTCTATTGATGTTTCCTTTGAAGTCATTTGTACTCTTACATTGTTCCCCTATAGATCATTTTGCACAAAGCATCGGCCCTTTCAGAAGGCTGGGCCACAGGAAGACCCCAGTGCATGCACCATCTGCCTGGAAGATCTGACACCTTCTCCATCTTATGAGGTGATTAAATGCCCCTGCTGCAAACATACCTGGCTCCACAGGACCTGCGTGCAGGTAAGTTCTCACGTTACTACTTACTCCTCACCGGGACAGACTCTTATCGGAGCCAGTGTCTTGGCCAAAATAATCTTGATAAATTGCCCCAAAAGTGTGATGAGATAAGCAGAAGGTGAGCCAGGAGGAGCCCCATGGAGTGGAGGGATTGGAGAAGAATGGGGGGTGGTCACCAATATCAAATGCTGCCATGAGGTCATGGGATATAAGAATAATTAACTGGCCATGAGGAGGCCACCAGTGATTGTGGGGGGAATGAAGGGACCCAAAGCCTGATTGGAGAGGACTTAGGAGGGATTGGGAGGAGAGGAATGAGGTGCTGCTGTTGTACACCAATCACTCACAGGGGCTTAGGGGTAAGGGGGAGGACAGATGGTACAGTACATATATCGCTCTGCATTTTATGGGTGATCTAATGCAGAAGCTGATAACTGTGTCCGCTCTTTATACTGTATATGATGTTTTATGACACATGATGATGCTGCCTGACATTACGCTGGTAACTTATCCTCACTCAGTCAGCTCTTGTGCAGGACTTTTGCTTCATGGCTGTAAGTATGTAATATATATATATATATATATATATATATAATATATATATATATATATATCTCCAAATGACAGCCAGCACATGCTGTATATATCAGTCAGGCGTCTTTGCCTGGGGTGACGCCTCATTGGTGCTCAATGAACACCAAATCCATGTCCAAAGTAGTTGCACAAAAGCAGAGGTCACTCACCAGGACTTCTCTTCATAGTGGTAAAACACCTACTTTAATGGTTACAGCATTGGTGCAATAATCAAGAAGGTCGATGTTTCCACCACAAAAACGCGGTCTTTTTCAAGACACCACCAGTGCATAGGACAGGACACGTATATATATATATATATATATATATATATATATATATATATATTAGGGGTGAGCGGGTTCGGATTTCTGAAATCCGAACCCCCCCGAGCCCCCCCGACCTGAGGCAGATCCGAGTCAGGCTCGACTTTTCCCGCCTGACTCGGATTCTGAAATCGAGGCAAAACGTCATCATCCCGCCTTCCGAGTCTCGCGGGTTTTGGATACTATATAAGGTACCCGCGTCGGCGCCATTTTCTCACTCGGCTGTGGACAGTGAAGAGGGAGGGTGGGAGTTAGGGCTGGCTGGGGTGTGTAGTGTAGTGTAGTGTAGTGCAGAGTAGTGTTGTGCTGTGCTGTGCTGCGCTGTGCTGCTGTTGTTCATAGGGGCTGTGTCCACTACTTCAAAGTCCATAGGGGCTGGCTGTGTTGTGCTGTGCTGCTGTTGTTAATAGGGACTGTGTCCACTACTTCAAAGTCCATAGGGGCTGGCTGGACTGTGTTGTGCAGTCAGTTGTCCATAGGGGCTGTGTCCACTCCAAAGTCCTGTGCAGTGTCCCAGTCCTAAAGGGGTGCTGTAGTGTTGTCCAGGGGGCGCTCTGTCCGTCAGGGGTGCTCCCCCTAAGTGCTAAAAAAAAAAATATTTTTTCTGTGTTTGTGAATTGTGTGCGCAGTAGCCGCACGTGCATCAACAAAGTAGTGCCAAGCGTGTGCCTGTGTCATAAGTAAAGGGCCAGCTGGCTTGACCGTTAAAGGGTGCTGTAACCCCCAAAGTACACTCCAAACCAAATAAAAAAATATTTTCTGTGTTTGTGAATTGTGTGCGCAGTAGCCGCACGTGCATCAACAAAGTAGTGCCAAGCGTGCGCCTGTGTCATAAGTAAAGGGCCGGCTGGCTTGACCATTAAAGGGTGCTGTAAACCCCAAAAGAACACTCCAGTCCAAACCAAATAAAAAAAAATTTTCTGTGTTTGTGAATTGTGTGCGCAGTAGCCGCACGTGCATCAACAAAGTAGTGCCAAGCGTGCGCCTGTGTCATAAGTAAAGGGCCAGCTGGCTTGACCGTTAAAGGGTGCTGTAACCCCCAAAGTACACTCCAAACCAAATAACAAAATATTTTCTGTGTTTGTGAATTGTGTGCACAGTAGCCGCACGTGCATCAACAAAGTAGTGCCAAGCGTGCGCCTGTGTCATAAGTAAAGGGCCGGCTGGCTTGACCGTTAAAGGGTGCTGTAACCCCCAAAGTACACTCCAGTCCAAACCAAATAAAAAAATATTTTCTGTGTTTGTGAATTGTGTGCGCAGCAGCCGCACGTGCATCAACAAAGTAGTGCCAAGCGTGCACCTGTGTCATAAGTAAAGGGCCGGCTGGCTTGACAGTTAAAGGGTGCTGTAACCCCCAAAGTACACTCCAGTCCAAACCAAATAAAAAAATATTTTCTGTGTTTGTGAATTGTGTGCGCAGTAGCCGCACGTGCATCAACAAAGTAGTGCCAAGCGTGTGCCTGTGTCATAAGTAAAGGGCCGGCTGGCTTGACCGTTAAAGAGTGCTGTAACCCCCAAAGTACACTCTAAACCAAATAAAAAAATATTTTCTGTGTTTGTGAATTGTGTGCGCAGTAGCCGCACGTGCATCAACAAAGTAGTGCCAAGCGTGCGCCTGTGTCATAAGTAAAGGGCCGGCTGGCTTGACCGTTAAAGGGTGCTGTAACCCCCAAAGTACACTCCAAACCAAATAACAAAATATTTCCTGTGTTTGTGAATTGTGTGCGCAGTAGCCGCACGTGCATCAACAAAGTAGTGCCAAGCGTGTGCCTGTGTCATAAGTAAAGGGCCGGCTGGCTTGACCGTTAAAGGGTGCTGTAAACCCCAAAAGAACACTCCAGTCCAAACCAAATAAAAAAATATTTTCTGTGTTTGTGAATTGTGTGCGCAGTAGCCGCACATGCATCAACAAAGTAGTGCCAAGCGTGCGCCTGTGTCATAAGTAAAGGGCCGGCTGGCTTGACCGTTAAAGGGTGCTGTAACCCCCAAAGTACACTCCAAACCAAATAACAAAATATTTTCTGTGTTTGTGAATTGTGTGCGCAGTAGCCGCACGTGAATCAACAAAGTAGTGCCAAGCGTGCGCCTGTGTCATAAGTAAAGGGCCGGCTGGCTTGACCGTTAAAGGGTGCTGTAACCCCCAAAGTACACTCCAGTCCAAACCAAATAAAAAAATATTTTCTGTGTTTGTGAACTGTGTGCGCAGTAGCCGCACGTGCATCAACAAAGTAGTGCCAAGCGTGCGCCTGTGTCATAAGTAAAGGGCCGGCTGGCTTGACCGTTAAAGGGTGCTGTAACCCCCAAAGTACACTCCAAACCAAATAACAAAATATTTTCTGTGTTTGTGAATTGTGTGCGCAGTAGCCGCACGTGAATCAACAAAGTAGTGCCAAGCGTGCGCCTGTGTCATAAGTAAAGGGCCGGCTGGCTTGACCATTAAAGGGTGCTGTAACCCCCAAAGTACACTCCAGTCCAAACCAAATAAAAAAATATTTTCTGTGTTTGTGAATTGTGTGCACAGTAGCCGCACATGCATCAACAAAGTAGTGCCAAGCGTGCGCCTGTGTCATAAGTCAAGGGCCGGTTTGGACATCTGGTCCGGACTGAAGGACGTGCCAACAATTTCTGACAAGTCTACTGTCACTGCATATGATACTGTCCTCAAAGCAGCAGCGACAAGTGTGCGTCTGTCTGTTAAAGGGTGGTGTAACCCTCAAAGTGCGTTCTACAAACAATAAAAAAATTCTTCTTTTTTTTTCTGTCTTTGTGAAATGTGTGGGCTGTAGCCTCACCTGCATCCTTAAAGCAGCAGCGACAAGCGTGCGTCTGTCTGTTAAAGGATTACATCGGTGACAGCATCCAAGTAGGCATGTCAGACAGTCCGTACCTGTACTGGCAGGAAAAAGAAGCAATTTGGAGGTCCCTGTACAAACTGGCTCTATTTTACCTGAGTTGCCCCCCCTCCAGTGTGTACTCCGAAAGAGTGTTTAGTGCAGCCGGGAACCTTGTCAGCGAAAGGCGTAGGAGGTTGCTTCCACAAAATGTGGAGAAGATGATGTTCATAAATGAATTATCAACTCTGCCAGGAAGACCAGCCTCCAGAACGTACAGAGGGACCTGTGGTTGTGGATTCCAGCAGGGACAAATTAATACTCTGTGAGGATGAGGATGTACACAACACTGAAGAGTGTGAGGAATCGGTGGATGAGGAGGATGAGGACGACATCTTGCCTCCGTAGAGCCAGTTTGTGCAGGGACAGATTAATTGCCAGCTTGTTTTGTGGGGGCCCAAACGAACCAATCATTTCAGCCACAGTCATGTGGCAGACCCTGGCGCTGAAATGATTGGTTTGTTAAAGTGTGCATGTCCTGTTTATACAACATAAGGGTGGGTGGGAGGGCCCAAGGACAATTCCATCTTGCACCTCTTTTTTTTCTTTGAATTATGTACTGTTTGGGGCCTAGTTTTTCAAACTGCCATCCTGTATGCCACTGCAGTGTCACTCCTAGATGGACCACGTGTTTGTGCCGCCCACTCGTATCTCTTAGCATAGTCATCCAGCTACCTCGGTGCAACCTTTTGGATATAAAAACACTATTGTGAGGTGTGAGGTGTTCAGAATAGACTGGAAATTAGTGGAAATTAAGGTTATTGAGGTTAATAATAGCATAGGAGCAGAAAAACACACAAATTCTGTGATTTTAGCTGTTTTTATGCTTTTTAAAAAAAAAAAAATACAGATCCAAAACACAAAACCCAGAACCCAAAACACGGAAGGGTGGTTTTGGCAAAACCAATCCAGATCCAAAACACGAAGAAAGATCCAGATCCAAAACCAAAACACAAAACACGAAAAGTGGCCGGTGCACACCCCTAATATATCTATATATATATATATATTAATTAATTCGAACCTCTTACTGTACATTTATTACAGATGCAGGCACTAAGCGCAGGAAAGTATTACCTGAAGTGTCCCATATGCCAGAATATGGAGCGCTTCCAGAAGGAGATGGTACGGATGGGCATCTACATTCCTCACAGGTATATTATATAACTGTTTTATTTACCTTTAACATACTGTAGAATCCGGCACCACCCTCACCCTCATCCCTCACTGGGCGCATCGCTAAACGTACGGGCCGACCAGGAGCATAATAAGGCTGGAGGGGACCACGTGCAGATGTCTGTGAGCCACAACCCCCCTGACAATATGTCAGTCATCTGGCATTATACTTGGAAATGTGGTGCCAGCTACACTTATCTGGTGATAACGCCGGAAACTTGGTGCTAGCGTCACTTTGCTGAAGATAATAACAGAGTAATGTTGCGGGGTGGCAGCGGGATGGACTGTACATAGGTAACTGAGATGGCTGCAAGGAGTGCGCTGTGTGTCCCCTGCACCGATTATAGAGACGCCGCTGGTGCCGATACATGTGCAGAGCTTACACGGGGAAGTGACCGCTCACTTCTGGGGTTGTACGCTTTGTATTTCATACTAATGTAATGCTATAAGCAACATGTGCACAATACTAATGTAATGCTATAAGCAACATGTGCCCAATACTAATGTAATGCTATAAGCAACATGTGCCCAATACTAATGTAATGCTATAAGCAACATGTGCCCAATACTAATGTAATGCTATAAGCAACATGTGCCCAATACTAATGTAATGCTATAAGCAACATGTGCCCAATACTAACATAATGCTATAAGCAACATGTGCACAATACTAATGTAATGCTATAAGCAATATGTGCCCAATACTAACATAATGCTATAAGCAACATGTGCCCAATACTAATGTAATGCTATAAGCAACATGTGCCCAATACTAATGTAATGCTATAAGAAAAATGTGCCCAATACTAATGTAATGCTATAAGCAACATGTGCCCAATACTAATGTAATGCTATAAGCAATATGTGCCCAATACTAATGTAATGCTATAAGCAACATGTGCCCAATACTAATGTAATGCTATAAGCAACATGTGCCCAATACTAATGTAATGCTATAAGCAAAATGTGCCCAATACTAATGTAATGAAATTCATCAGTTCATTATTAAGCAAGTGGCCAAATGTAGTCTGTAGATGCCGCTATGGGTCTATGGGGGGGGATTCAGAGGTGGGCGCTGTACTGATTTGGTGACAAATGCCGATGGTTTCTGTTATGTACATGCGTCGGTGCCACATTGTGCATCTGCGGTGATGGCGTTGCCGCTCCAGTCGAGTTACGTTGTTACATTGTAGGTAACACTCGCAGTAACACCACAGTGTAGGTAACACTCGCAGTAACACCACAGTGTAGATAACACTCGCAGTAACACCACAGTGTAGGTAACACTCGCAGTAGCACCACAGTGTAAGTAACACTCGCAGTAACACCACAGTGTAGGTAACACTCGCAGTAGCACCGCAGTGTAGGTAACACTCGCAGTAACAGGGGAAGAAATATGGGAGACAATGGAGGCGCCTGCCGCCGGGCTCCAGCTCTGAAGGGGCACCTCCTCCATTGTCCACAACATATTCACCCCACTTAGGGCTGTAACTATGTACCCGGAGTGTACCGTCACAGCCGCCCTATACATGGCACCCCTTCCCGGCACCTCAGAAGCCACCATACATTAGTGGAGAGCTCCATGTCAGACCATTAGCTGCTACTTTCATCTGTCTATAGCCTGTCTGCATGCAAATTGCTACATTACAGTGTCAGCAGCTGTGATGGGGGGGTACCAAATTATAACTTGCCTCCAGGTATCTGGGATGAATTTCCGCCACTGCGCAGTAGGAAAATCACCGGGAAAATGGCTGCTGTGCCACTTTGCCGGTGACCTGCGCATGTGCAGTAGACTCTGGCTCAGACTAGTGCCAAGAGTCTATTGCTGCACTCAGGGCACTGCCGGCTACTGGGTGGAGAGGAGGAGGCACCGGACGGAGACTGCACACAGGCCCCTCCTACTTAATACGCCCCTGTTCGCTGGCCTAGGCAGCTTAGTTGTGCTGTACATTCTGAGCAATAGTGTTTTTCAGATGTACGATGGTCCATGCGATGTTCCTGATTTTGATGCAATACTGCGTTTTTGGATGCGTACAGTGGATCTGAGAAGCCAGCGGTTGGCATCTCATTTAAGAAAATGGCACCTGCAGCATTTATATAACTTATGAGTTCTGCTCTGACCAATGACACAACATTGATCCCTCTTGCGTCCCCCTGAGAATCAGGCCTCAGACTGCGGTCATTTTCCAACTGTTCTAACAGACTCCAGTGATGCTTAGCGAGATGCTAAACTCAGCCATCTTGTCCAATTTGCCAAACACTTACACTATAATTCCTCACAGTAACTACAGATGTGACCTCTCTATGGCAGCTGTTACACCCTGTGCCCCAGCTCACACACTCTCCTTTCAGTGTAGAAAGTGTTATAGCTTCTTCCTACAGCTATAACTGATAGCCAGCCAGGTGTGCAATCACAGTGTCAGCCGCTCCAACATCTATGTAATACGGCTGGGAGAGTTTTGGTTTCTATCTCTTTTATATAGGTCATGGCATTTGTCACGGTGCTGTACACCCAATGTCAGGCCCAGGTTCCCCGGCCAGATTTGTAGATGTGATGCCTGGTACACATGGGGACAGATTTACTTGTAAAGGATCAGGGACCTGGTACAGTGTCCAAATGTCATTTACTCTCTGCCATCTGTGCTGGTCAGTAGTGGTGCACGTAGGTGCCCATTGCTGCCTGGTTATATTGTCACATGTCTGGCAAGGTGTAGAAAGAACCATGTGAGACAGACAGAATAAAGATCTCAGTGTACGTCAGTGACATTATATCACATTAACCTTACAGAGATGCAGTGTGGGAGCGAGAGGACAACGCTTACAGAGAGCTACTGCAAGTGCACCAGAGGTGTGATGTGGAACCCTGCCTGTGTGACAGAGGAAGAACCCACAGTGAGAGTGGAGGGTAAATTGGATTCAATTAACATTTCTACATTACTGAACCTAACACCAATCTTATAGACGTAATCAGACATTTTACAACCCCCCAAAATAATCATCATTTGATGGCATTTGCTCTCTCTCTCCACCCCATGCTATATATATATATTTTGATTTGTACCTTTTATCCTCCACCCATGCCCGGGTTGTAGGCAGAATGAAGGAAGTCGGGCGACGTATCATCCATTGCGCTTAGTTAGCACTCTGGTGCCGATCAGGTGGAAACGGTTATGGTGACATGCCGGGGCAGCGACACTGCCTTTCGTGACTTATCTCGCTATATGTCCGGTGCCCTGTAGTACAGTATATAACGCCTTTGTATTTCAGGAGTGTTTCTTTATTAAATATTTATAAAACTCCCCTACATATTATACCGTGTTTACATCTTATAAGCTGCCACATTGTTTGATCATCCCTAATATACAATAAAACCTTTAGTACCTGAGGTTCTCCATTTCTCCCAGAAACACGACGCTCCCTTACTCAGGTTTATAGCTCCAGCTTTAGGGAAGAGATTTATCCTATGTATTTCCCCTTTCAGTGATTGGTGCATAATCCGCTGCCAGTGCTGCGGAGCATCCGGAACCCACCTCACCTGCTCTGCCCTGACATCGGCCGAGTGCACCTGGGCATGCGCTGACTGTACATCTATCCTGGAGAGACCTGAGGATGAGGAAGGTGAGTACTGTCCCAGGCTACTTACTGTAATATACATTATTATGTGTGGTTAGTATGGTGTCTAAGAGCATAAATTATGTTTCACTAAAGAGGTAGAATGAGAATTAATTGAAACTCTCATTAAGTAACAGTTATTTTATATTATGGCAAGTTACATTTATTAAACGTTTCTATATATAGCATGTATTACTTGGGCTGTCAGTATGTGATGTAATATGTACCACTTACTGTATGACCATAAGGAGGGTAGAGATGCAGAGGAGACAAATCTGGGGAAGGTGCCCCAGTTATTTAGAACCCTGCTAACCACAGTGATCACTTCCCACCATAACGTTTGGAGTAAGGAACATTTGTACACGTGGCAGATGTCTTCTACTGTTACATGCAGTGGGTGTGACTGACTTGTTTCCCCTGTGCTGCCCTACCAGTCATTTATATTACATAATATTGTGCCTGGGGCAAGTGGAATGAAGCAATCTGTCCTCATCGTGTCAGACACCCAGGGGTATATTTACTAAAGTGAGAGTTTTTAGAAGTTTAGATGTTGCCCATAGCAACCAATCAGATTCTACTTAACATGTAACTAGCACCTTCTAGAAGATAATAACTAGAATCTGATTGGTTGCTATGGGCAACATCTCCACTTTTAAAAACTCTTACTTTAGTAAATTTACCCCCAATGTCTGAGCTGGAAGTATCTATACAACTCTGTAGGTGGGAGCTTAGATTGGTCACATGGAAGTTAGTAGGATGTGGGAGAGTGACCGGCTCTCCCAGCTGTGCAGGGGACTCCCTAATATTGAGTTTCCAGGATGTTTCGGGTGACTTTGGAAAATATGTTTAATTGGTTCATGATCAAGTTGCTCTAAAATGGATCTAATAAGCTTTAGCCTCCTACAGTCACACCACTCACCGTGGGCACATATATGTGACTTTAAATGCACTCGCCTACTGCATGTTATCATAATATAAAACATGTATGTCAGGGCTGGACCTGCATCATTTTTACTGACAACCTCCATAAGTGTTGCTGAAATTCATATTTATGTGTGGCCCTTTTCTTGTTACAACAACCTTAGGCTACCGGGGCATTGTAGGATGCAGACAACGTCCACATAACCGTACAGTATCAGTAACAATGTTGTGTCTTATTCTGATTGCAGAGTCACCGGCAGAGTCAACAATGCCATCTACAAGTAGCGGATGTGAGCCACCTGCCATAACACCGGCAGAGTCACCAATGCCATCTACAAGCAGTGGATGTGAACCAGCTGCCATAATACCAGCAGATGAGACCTGTCCCCGCGTTAGAGGATACAAACTTGTAACAACAAGGAGATGCAGGAGATCTCCCTACCAGCTCCGGAACCCCCGGCAGTAACATCAGCAGGGGAGATAAGGTATAACACATCAACAATGTATAGGAGGACAGGGACAAAAGGTCTACACCAGATTGGTAACATGCAATAGGTCACTAGAGACAAAAGGTCAACAGGTACAATATGTCAATAGTGAAGAAGGTCGACAGGGTTTAAAAGGCCGCCAGGTTCAAACAGTTGACACACATGGTCAACATTTTTTTTTTTACTTTAACCCTTATGTGCGGTCACTAGGCGTTGGCCATACTATCGCACTGAGCCATCCTTCCAGTAGAAGTGTCATTATCATGTAGACTGATCTCCGCGCTCGCACACAGCATGCAGGTGCAGGTGGGGGGCCTGTGTTACCCAGCATGGGGTGGGTGTAAGTCCTGATACTAATGATGATGGCTATTGACAGAAATACAGTGGGCGGCCCTGTTTTCCACATGCAGACACACGGATGTTCAGCGTAAGCAGGCAGAGGCTTGCATTAGCAGAATTAGGCAGACCGCCATGGCCGGATGGCAGAATCAGGACCTATGTGCCTGGCCAGCCTGGGCTTTGTATTGTAACTCCCTCTTCAGTGTCTAGTGGCTCAAGTAGGTTCCATCAATTGCAACAGGTGTGTTTCCTTTTACTTCCCTGACAGAGAGGTGACGGTCACCCAGCCCCAGGTGCTATAATCACACATTTATAGTATTAAAAAACTGTATTATTAGACTGGAGCACTTCTAGTCCATATCACCAGGTGCTGGCTGGCAACTTTCAGCCTGGGGGGCAGATGCAAGCAAGTGTCCAGGCTTTTCTACCAGTGCATGCATCTGGAATAATGGTCTGTAAGTGTGGTTTGCCTAATGTGGGTGCGGTTTGCCTAATGTGGGTGCGGTTTGTCTAATGTGGGTCTGGTTTACCTAATGTGGGTCTGGTTTGCCTAATGTGGGAGCGGTTTGCCTAATGTGGGTGCGGTTTGCCTAATGTGGGTGCAGTTTAAAAAGTTATTGAAATCAGTGAAAAATTGTTATGACAACGGACTATAAATAAATACATCATATACCAGCCTCATTTTACTAAGCTGACACTATTCTAGTGACCGACACACAATACAGGGAACACTCTAGTGACCGATACACAATAGAGGGAACACTCTAGTGATAGATAAACAAAGCAGGAACTATTCTGATATAACGCAGGGACCATTCTAATACAAAGCAAGGACCATTATACTGCATATGTAAAAAATACTAATTTATTTTTCCTCCACTAGGGGGCACAGGGATGAGACACACATCAGGAGCCACAAGCCACAGCCAGTGCTCATTGGGGGAAGCAAGGTAAGCAGGTATGCTGGGAGCTGTGGGTTCGCAGCTTTCACCACCAGAGCAGGAGACCTCTAGCACCTCTATGGGTGCTGGCAGTGGGGGCTCCCGGTCTAACCACACTCACCACTAGACCACCAGGGATTTCTATATGGAACATATACACAAAAAGGGAGGCAGATCCACTGATGTATTGTTGCGCGGGGTGTAACTATACCCAAATGACTATAAATGTTAATAAATCAATTAATCATATATATATGTCAAGATTACAAATTGTTCCTGTCTATTATAGATGCTATGTAAACCAGCGGCATGAGTAAATATTGCATCCAATATAGTATTGACACACCAAATTTATTAGAGGGGGAAATTCAAATATATATCCCCTGTTAGTTGTAAGTAGGGACTCTTTATAATGGTGGTTTGTCAGCCTTAACACCGGGTTATCACTGTGTTATTATACTGATCTATTATCATATGGGTAGTAGCAATCTCATTGTAACACACTCATGTAATACACTGAGGTTCATTGTGTGGGGGAATATATAGGAGCAGAATATTAATTTATAACCACAATTCCCCAAATGATTATCTTTAATATGGATAGCATATCCTTGTTGGATTAGTGTGACAGCACGTTTATCATGCTACTAACTTAATTGTTGTAGTGGGCCAGTTGTTACCAGTTCCCAACAGTAGCAGCAGATTGCTACTATCAGTTATACTATATGCAAGTGAAAAGTGATTCAGGTTTTATAAGTATCACGCTGTGTGTCATACATCTGCTTAGGGTACACAACAGCTCCCAACATAGCAGTCTCAATTTATCAATTCTATTACTTAGAGACTGAATGACATACTAATCTGCAACAATATATCTTATGCATTTAGTATCAATTTGTTAGAATCTGACACAGTGCATACTGTCATTATCTTTAGTGTTACACTGTGTGAGGTCCAAATGTTCAGGGCACACAACACATTGTGGTATATTGATGTCAGCTTATTAGCTTTAATAACACAGCTGACCATATATTGCTCTGTAACAATGTGTCCTATTCTGCAGTATCAGCCTGTTGGCAATTATCGGCTATGCAGAATATTTTCCTGAGGTAGTTGGACCTAATACATGCCGCTACATAGCATCTTGGAGTCAAAAAGGTGTAGACATATTATCCCTTTCAACAAACAACAAACAACATGGAGCTGCCAGTGACGCCGACGCGCGCGTTTCACTGTAAGCAGCTTTTTCAAAGCTGAACCCGATTGTTCAGCTCGACCAGCTATTTATTCTAGTTTGAAACTCCAATCATGTTGGTATCCCATGTCACATGGTATCCCCATCCAATAGGGGATAGCCCTCATCAGTAGTCACATGTATTATCACATGATTCATGCAGTGAGTCATAGAAACTACTGCCGATCATGTGATCGGAATTACGGCCAATAGGAAAGGGGATGTGTTCATTCATCTGTGTTGTAAACACATTACTAAAATGAGCCGTCCGTCTAGTAACTGGTAGGTAAACAGTGATGTTCAATTTAAAACTTATTAGTGTCAATAGAAAAATGAGTCATAGACATATTACTGACAATCATATAAACATGTTGCTGAAACGAGCAGTCCATAAGGTAACTGGTAAGTGGACATTGATAATCAATTAAAACCTCTAAATATCAATAAAGAGGTGAGTCATAAACATTGCTGCCGATCGAAATACCAGCCAATAGGAAGGGGGGTATGTTCATTCATCTGTTTTATAAATAGATTGCTAAAACGAGTCATTCGTTTAATAATTAGTAAGTGGGCAATAATGTTCGGTTTAAAACCCATAAATATCATTAGGGATCTATATATTTATGACTGAAAAAGATCAAAATATAAACATAACATTAAAAATAGGAGAATTTATTTATTGGTGTGTTGCAAGTGATCAATGTGATACTTATATGATTCCCTTGATAAATATAAACAAGAAGAAGGGAAATATAAGTGAGATGTAAATAAAATTATCATATTATGGATGTGTTGATAAAAGTGCAAGCTTGAGTGAGGTAGTCATTAGTGAGTAAAAATAGTGAAAAATACTGACAACATGATAAAAACTAATTGTGAAAAGAAAAAAAAGGAGGGGAAATGTTAAACAAAAAAAAATTATATGTGATAAATTATATCCAAATAGACTCAATGGTGCTTGTTAAATGCATCATAATAAATCATTGCTGTACAATCAATGTTTACATACTATCTCATTGAATTGTGTTCATACCATATGATATTATGGGTAATAGTTCATAATGAGCCACTTCTAATGTTAGCAATGTCCCCAATCTCCTATAATATAGGGATGGTATCCATGATCTTTAAGAATTGAAGGGAGTCATTCACATAATATTATAGGTGGTAAAGCAAGAATAACCACTTCCTTCTTAATGGTAATGATGTCCCTAATTCACCATGTTGGAAAGATAATATATAAATGGTTTTAAAAAATGAAAGAAATGGGGCATAGCTGTTTGCTTCACTTAGCCCTCCCGGGTACAAGCTGTTCATTAGGAAGATCATTTTAGTTTCCCATTTCAACAACTCACGATCCAAGTCTCCTCCTCTATTAATAATCTGCTCCTATATATTCCCCCACACAATGAACCTCAGTGTATTACATGAGTGTGTTACAATGAGATTGCTACTACCCATTTGATAATAGATCAGTATAATAACACAGTGATAACCCGGTGTTAAGGATGACAAACCACCATTATAAAGAGTCCCTACTTACAACTAACAGGGGATTTATATATGAATTTCCCCCTCTAATAAATTTGGTGTGTCAATACTATTATATTGGATGCAATATTTACTCATGCCGCTGGTTTACATAGCATCTATAATAGACAGGAACAATTTGTAAACTTGACATATATATGATTAATTGATTTATTAACCTTTATAGTCATTTAGGTGTAGTTACACCCCGCGCAACAATACATCAGTGGATCTGCCTCCCTTTTTATGTATATGTGTTTTGTTTGATATCAATTTTAATCCTTATATTTCACTGTTTATTCCCTTTCTAAAAGGATAGATCTATTTTAGGTACTATTAACCAATAAAAGTTATATTTTATTTAATATTTAATTCGCCCACCACCAACTCCTTATCCATTTTCTAAATATATGCTCTTACTTAGTTGATTAGGGCTGCACCCCCATCATTTTATGAACTATTGAGTTAAGATTATATAGGGGTTCATAACCAATATTAGTAGTGTGCAGATACCTTCCCCTCTTCCTTTTCCCCTTTTTTTCTTCCCTGAGAGTTATGCCAGATGGGGGAGGCTGGAGCTTCCCTTTTTACCCCTCCCCCACCCCTAGGGGTGTGCTTTCCCTATGCAGCCAATAAGCCCCAAGCAGATCCTCCCTTCTCTCCTCCCCCTCCTTGACCCTGAGCAGCCATTTTATAACATTGCCTGCCCCAGCATTGGAGAGAGAACCTGGGCTCCTGCCTCCTCTGATAGGCTGCTCCCACGTATCTCATTGCTCCTTCCTGCTGGTTAGGCTGGATTGTTGAGCTTATTTAGCCCACATTTTTCTGCATTGAGAGGTCGGTGTGTCTGTGAGTAAGTGTACGTTACTTGTGTGTCTGTACCTGCTGTTACTGGTCACTGAGAAACACCCCTTGCAGGGGCTGCTTGTGTATGTGTGTATATATATACATGGGTCTCGAGAGGCCATCTTCTCCAGCAGCCTACACTATGCTCCTGCAGATAAGAATGGTCGTAGTCTACTTTACTCTACGAGGCCTAACTTACCTAAATGATACAATGGCTAAGTGACATCAGGAGGTATACTATCAGGCATACCAGCTATGTGTTTTATACATACACTGCATAGCTGACTTTCACACAATATTTTTGTGGACAGTTACCCTACCAGATATCTCTGGATAAGGTACTTATTTCCAGGTATCCCTGAGGGAGGTCCATACACTTATCCAGGGTATGTCTCGGGTACTCCAGTTTATGCAGATTGGATTCCTCCCCCTCTAAAGACACTAGTATTGGTGACTGGTCCCCTTTGCAGCACAAGAGCGTTCCCTCCCTTAAGGGGACAGCTTTGGGATGTCCCACAGTCTCCAATGTCCCCCATGGCATGAAAGAGAAAATAGGATTTTTGTTCTTACCTGTAAAATCCTTTTCTCTGAGTCCATGTGGGACATGGGGTCGCACGACCTTACTCCACTGGCTGGTTAGGGGTTGGTTCTGGCACCTATTTGGTCAAAGGGTTCTACCCCTGCTTGTAACTGGTTCTGTGTGTCTGGTTCTTTCCTCCTCTCCTCCTACTCTCCCTGTCCTTGGCCTTTTGTTAGTATTAACTGGATGCATGAGGCAGGGGGTGGGGTATAGGGGAGGAGGAGCCTCTGCCTGTGGTTTAAACTTAACTCTTTGGTGCCCAGGCTCCTCCAGCTCCACCTATACCCAGGGGCTCTAGTGTCCCCCATATGGATTCAGAGAAAAGGATTTTACAGGTAAGAACAAAAATCCAGTTTTAGTACCCACTATGATTTTATGTTGTGATCTACTACTGGAGATCTTATGGATTCCATTTGCAAGATTGATGGGTGGCTGCTATATAGAACCAGTAAGAGATCGGGGCGAGGTGAGCAGTGGGCCGTATGAGGTGACCCGTGTCCCTGTACTAATAGACTAATAATAGCTAATCACTAGAATTGTTAGGAGCATAGCTAGTGCCACTAAAAGATACTGACTTTACACTTATTCTAGTGGCCTTAAAGATTCTGCTCTCAGGGTCATTTCACGTGGAACATTTATCGCCATCCTTCTTCCTGGTTATTGTAGAACCCTCCCACACTACAGAGCCCAATGGACGGACAGTGTTGTAATTCCAGATGTTATCTGTCATCCTAAATAGGACACAAAATGTAACTCCAACATCATTTCTCTGTAACATCACCTCTGCGAGTGACCTGTTTTACTACAGCTCCGTTCTCCTGCTGATGGGTATTTGTGTTACAGAACATTTGCTGTTGGCTCCATGATATCAGTAAGATCTGTAGATACTTGCAAGCGGGTCTGAATCAGGCCCACTGTGCGGATATTAGGTGTGAAATGGATGCAATGTACAGCTCAGTGCAAGTTCACTTTATGTAAAAGGGCTTCTCTGTGTACATTTATTTTCCCAACCCAACCCACTTTTCAAAATAGCTATAATCGCCTAATAACCATAGTAATCACCTAATAACCATAGTAAGCACCTAATAACCAAAGCCCACAGCTGACCATTACCGGCTCTGCAGTGCTATATGTCTGTCTCCACTGTGTATACATGTCAGAGACACTTTAAGGCTTGTTTACAATGTGTGAGATTCCTTTGCTTTATCTATATGGCACAGTCATGGCGCTCTGACCACTTACACCATGACATAACACTGTTAGGTGGGCACTGTCCCCAGACCTCAGCCTTGTCGGATCATGTCTATGCGTCACAGGCTGGGTTTCAGCAAATCCGCTCTGCCGGCTGCCGGCTGTTGTGTGACATGGTCCTTGTGGTTATACTGGTGCATCATGCGGTACATGGGCAGTTACATGCTGGGTGCAGAAACCATTCTATAAAGATAAAACAGTGGAATTCTCAGAAGCCTGGCTACACATATACAGTAATAAGTGTCTCTATTGGGTGGAAGTGTTTAATGATGAACAGTGAGAAATCTGACTACTGTTATGTGTTGTCTGCAGACTCTGTGTATGTGGAGCCTCAGCTGAAACCCAATGAACACGGAAATGATACAACGGCGACAGAATCTGTGCCCGAGGAGGAGGATGGTGGTGAAGATCTTTATTATGGTGGCGCTAATGGTAATGGTGATGACAACAACAACACTCATGATGATGACGGCAACAACACTCATGATGATGATGACAACAATGCTCATGATGATGATGACAACAATGCTCATGATGATAATTAGAACAATGCTCATGATGATGATAACAATGCTCATGATGATAATGAAAACAATGCTCATGATTATGATGATGACAACAATGCTCATGATGATGATGACAACAATGCTCATGATGATGGCAACAATGTTCATAATGATGATGACAACAATGGTTATGATAACAACAATGCTCATGAGGATAATGACAACAATGCTCATGATGATGATGAAGATGATGACAACAATGCTCATGATGATGATGACAACAATGCTCATGATGATGATGAAGATGATGATGACAATGCTCATGATGATGATGACAACAATGCTCATTGTGATTATGACAACGTTGCTCATAATGATTATGACAACAATGCTCATGATAACAACAATGCTAATGATGACAATGACAACAATGCTCATGATGATGATGACAACAATGATCATGATAATGATGACAACAATGATCATGATGATAACAAAATGCTCATGATGATAACAACAATGCTCATGATGATGACAACAATGCTCATGATGATGATGACAACAATACTCATGATGATAATGACAACAATGCTCATGATGATGATGACAACAATGATCATGATGATAAAACAAATGCTAATGATGATAATGACAACAATGCTCATGATGATAATGACAACAATGCTCATGATGATGATGACAACAATGATCATGATGATAACAAAAATGCTAATGATGACAATGACAACAATGCTCATGATGATGATGATGACAATAATCATGATAATGATGACAACAATGCTCATGATGATAACAAAAATGCTCATGATGATAACTACAATGCTCATGATGATAACAAAAATGCTCATGATGATAATGATAACAATGCTCATGATGACAATAATGCTCATCACACACCTGATACACAATGATCACTAGACACAGGTCACACTGATACACACTGATCACAATACACAGGTCACACTGACATCACACACCTGATACACACTGATCACTATACACAGGTCACACTGATATCATACACCTGATACACACTGATCACTATACACAGGTCACACTGATATCATACACCTGATACACAGTGATCACTATACACAGGTCACACTGACATCACACACCTGATACACACTGATCACTATACACAGGTCACACTGACATCACACACCTGATACACACTGATCACTATACACAGGTCACACTGACATCACACACCTGATACACACTGATCACTATACACAGGTCACACTGATATCATACACCTGATAATGCTCATGATGATGACAACAATGCTCATGATGACAACAATGCTCATGATGGTGATGATGATGATCATGATGATAATGACAACAATGCTCATGATGATAATGACAACAATGCTCATGATGATGATGACAACAATGCTCATGATGATGACGACAATGCTCATGATGATGATGACAACAATGCTCATGATGATAATGAAAACAATGCTCATGATGATGATGACAACAATGCTCATGATGATGACGACAATGCTCATGATGATGATGACAACGCTCATAATGATGATGATAACAATGCTCATAATGATGATGACAACAATGCTCATGATGATAATGACAACAATGCTCATGATGATGATGACAACAATGCTCATGATGATAATGACAACAATGCTCATGATGATGATTACAACAATGCTCATGATGAAGATGATGGAATTCTCAGAAGCCTGGCTACACATTTATAGTAATAAAGTTTGTTTATTGGGTGGAAGTGTTTAATGATGACATCTGAATACTGTTGCGTGTTGCTGTGGGACATGCATTATATAAATCATTACCTTTTTGCTAATTATGAGACTAGTTTCAGTTCTGGTGTCAGAGTCTTGGTCACACTGCGTTGTGACCCCTGACCAGCACAAATGGGTATTGGGCCTGATTCAGAGTCAGCGGCATTTGGGGGTGGATTTGTTAATGAGTATACCAATAAAATAAAGGTTACACTAACTGTCCCTAGAGCGCACCAATAGTTCTCATCCTTCATTTCTCTTTTTTTTCCTTCTTGATGCTGTAATACCACCTAGAGCGTCTTTAGATGCCACCACTGGTTGGTCGCCCCATCCAAACTTGCACCAGCCCTGTGGCAGGTGAAGACTTTCCGTCTGAGGGCCTGATTCACTACGAATCGCAATTCTACTTATACGCAGCTGCTAATATCAGCGGTGGTATGCAAACAACTGCATTGGCATTGCGATCGCAGCATGACATAAGGACGCCAAAGAGGAGAGGATCAGTACCTAGAAGGTAACTGATGAGGCGCTGCTTTGAGGTGTAAAGATCCAATATTAAAGTGAGCTGCTGTATATATTGGAGGATGGTCAATCCTCACAAACTAATAGAAAGATAACAAGAAAGGAACAGCGCTCAGAATACAAACATGTACATGAAAAATGTATCACAATTTAATACCAAAAAATGATGATCAAATGCTCAAATGCTCAAATAAATACACATATAAATGTAAAGATATAACTATATCAGCACAATGAGAAGAAATATAAATAAAAGGATAAAAAGGTCACCCAACCCACATGGACAGGAATAATGTCCAGAATGTAGCAGTGATTTTAGGAGCAAATAACCGGATAAAATTCCTTGTTCATGGAAAAGCTAATGGAGCTTTATAAGAAAAATGTCCAGCATGAGTCTATAGTTACCAGTTCCAGTGTCCAAATGATATAATGGGGTCCTTTAGCAATGTTGGCGAAGCTTTTGCAATGTAAATAGTCCGCTATGGCACAGGTCCGGTCCACTGGTATTAAGGCAGCGGTCTGTGGCACCAATAGCAAGGTGTAGATACGCTCCTGCTCAGTGTCGGACTGGGGCATGAAGGGCCCACCGAGGGAATGCAGCGATAGGGGCCCATACTTAGGGGTGTGGCCAGCCTAAAAAGAGGCGTGGCTAACCAATAGAGAGTGCATGGACTAGGCCCCTTAAAAATGTACATATAGTAAATACTGCTGGTGCATGCATGATAATGTACCAGATTAATAGTAGCAATGCATTGTAGAAAATACACCATAGTACTGTGCAGTATAATGCAACATACTGTATGTATAATGCATAGTTCAAGTTCACAGTCTTGAACCTGATCCCTAAAGGAGGGGGTGGGCCCTCAGGCAGTGGGGCCCACCGGGGGATTCCCCTGTACCCCTGTGGGCCAGTCCAACCCTGACTGTATATTACTGTTCTCTACCCATACAGATGGTACATATGCCATTACAGAGATGGGTGCAGTGTGAGATACACCCAGCTCTGCAACCTGGCACATACTGTATATTACTGTTCTCTACCCATACAGCTGGTACATATGCTGTTACAAAGATGGACGCAGTGTGAGATACACCCAGCTCTACAACTTGGCATATACTCTATATTACTGTTCTCTACCCATACAGCTGGTACATATGCCGTTACAGAGATGGACGCAGTGTGAGATACACCCAGCTCTACAACTTGGCACATACTGTATATTACTGTTCTCTACCCATACAGCTGGTACATATGCCGTTACAGAGATGGACGCAGTGTGAGATACACCCAGCTCTACAACTTGGCACATACTGTATACATTACATAGCACTAAATTTTAATTTCTGATCCCGGCCCCTTTACAGCACCATGAAGAAAAGGTCAGCTGAGGCCTTGAAATGTTGGCTATGTATGTATAGGTTGGGTAAGGTATGCTGGTGCTCAGAATCCAGACACCAGCATCTGGCCAAGGTTATAATACTGATACCTGCCAGTAAGTATCCTAACCCTACCCCTAAACCTAGCCCTCCCTCCCTGCTGCCTAAACTTAACCTTCCCTCTTGCAGCCTAACTCTAACCTTCCACCCCGAGCAGCCTAACCCTAAACCCTCTCAGGACAGAGCCCTCCTCCCCCCATAGCACAGAATTCCTCTTTCCTCACCTCACTGACCCCCTCCCCTCTCAGCACCGACCCTTTCTCCCCTCACATCACTGACACCTCTCCCCTCAGCACAGACCCCCTCTTTCCTCACATCACTGACCCCTCTCCCCTCTCAGCACAGACCCCTACTCCTCTCACAACACAGGAATGCTCTTTCACTGACCCCTCTCTGCACAGACCCCCCCTCATAGCACAGTGCCCCATTCCCTCATAATAGAAAACCCCTCTTTCCTCACCTCACTGACCCCCTCTCAGCACAGACCCCCCACTTCCTCTCACAGCACAGACCCTCTCTCCTCTCACATCACCGACCCCTCTCAGCACAGACCCCCTCTTTCCTCACATTATTGATTCCCCCCTCTCAGGACAGACCCTCTCCCTACCTTCACAGCACAGACTCCCTCTTTCCCCACATCACTGATCCCCTCCCTTCACATCAATTACCCCTATCAGCACAGACCCCCTCTTTCCTCACATCCAAGGGCGGATTGGCCGTTATTTTCTGTGGGAAAATCCTGGTGGGCCGATTGGTTATGGAGTCTTTCTTCAGTTTATGCCCCGCCCCCCAATTCGCGTCACCCGGCTCATGCAGTATGTGTGTAACTGTAAACAACTAGAAGAGAGGCCAGCCTATTAAAGCCCACTCAGCATGCTGTCGGTGGCCACGTCACACACCATGGCACCATTGAGGTGTGAGGAATGGCTCATGTCCGCAGGTGACGGCAGCGTAAGGTAAGTTGTGGGGCCGGGGTCCGCTCAGGCAGTCTGTCAGCCTGATTGTCTCCTCTCCACTCTCCCCCTCCCCAGGCTGTGAAGTGTGAAGTTAAATTCCACAGCTTGGTAGGCTCTGAGTCTGAAGTTAACGTCACAGCCTGGGGAGGGGGCAAAGTGGAGAGGAGACAATCGGCTGGCTGCAGTCAGTGGCTGGTGGTAGCACCATGGCTGGGGAAGAGCAATGGGACTGGGACTAGGAGATGGCTGCTGGGACTGGGAGACCTAAAAGCACTGCATGCATGCTGTCAGGTGAGATGACAAGTCAGGGGTGGGCTGATCATGGGGAGATGGAGTCTGGAGAGAGCTCTAAATATTTCCTCTGCCTGTGGTGGGAATGATTAATGATAATCTGAGGAGGGATTATTCTGTACTTATTAAAGATGATCTGACTGTGGTGGGGGTGGGTCGGAGGGAGCTAATTTTTATTATGAGGAGATGATCTGTCTGAGGGGGAGGGGTTGTGATGAAGGGGGCTGTGAGGAGTGCTGCGAGGGGAGAGGGTTTTGCTCTGCTCTGGGAGGATGTTGTGATGTGGGGTTGACACTGGGGGGCACAGAGGAAAGGGTGCTGGGGCAAAAAGTAGATGTCCCTGGGGACAAAGAGGAGCTGGACAGAGGGATGTATTGGACACCTAGGCGGATGGTATTGGAGAGTGACAGGGGGATGCTGCTGGTGAGATACAGGGGAATGGCACTGGTGAGAACCTCTGTTGCATGTTGATGACATTGGCTTTATTCCTAGTCTAACAGGCGGTTTCCGGACCATGTGATCTCAGCATGAATAGTGACTACTGACTGAAGACACTGCCTGTCCAGGGAGGATAAATTTCTTCAGAGGTTCCTTGTTGCCGAGAAATCATATAGGTAAGAAAATACTTATTCACATGCTCGCTGTGCTTATTCACTGCAGAGAGGGACTGGGGTCATGTCTATCATCTCCTGGAGCAGTGGGCATGCCCCCAGCATGATGAAAACAGGAGGAGCAGCTTACGGGCATAGCATTTCACACATGGCCACACCCCTTGCTGCAAGGCCAGACCCATCATTTTTTCCAGGGCCACTTTAAATTCCCAATCCGCCCCTGCTCACAACACTGATCTCTCTCCCCTCAGCACAGACCCCTCATAGCACAGACCCAGTAACGCACACAGGGGGGATTTCTGAGTACCCAGAAACCCTCCCTGACAGACTGGAGTGCAGGCAACGTGTTCTTAAGCCCCAACCCCTCACTGCAATTTTGACACAATTCGCGGTTCAATATGAAGGAGGCGGAGCCAATATGACACAGTTTAATTATATTCGAGTCATTTGTCCCAGTCCCCTCCCGATTGTCCCGTGAATCACGGCAATTTGCTGCAAGGGGGCGGGGGCTTAAGAACATGGTGCCAGCCTGCTAGATTCCATCCCTATCAGATCTGCGGTAAGTTTTTTGTAATGTATGTGACGTGTGTGTGTGTTTGTGTGTATATCATATATGTATGCGTATACAAATATACATATATTTAAATATATATACAGAGTACATATATAATATATATCTATATATATATTTGTTGCACGGAGATGAACTGGCACTCTCGTATAGAATAAATACGTTGCCTGGGTGCCTTTCCAAAAAAACAGATATATAATACTTGGGTGATGCTGGATGGCACTCCGGGTCTTGTAATAGGTGAAAATAACTGCTACCACGCACAGTCAGTACAACGTTTCGGTTTATTACCTTTGTCAAGGACTAGATGAATACAAAATAAGCTTTTTCTCTGCATTGCTTTTCACGATCCTCTCCTATTGCCTCCCTCTACGGGTGTACTGTTTTTTACGCCATCCAGTTTTGCTCTCGTGCTGACCCCTAAATGGGGTCTCTGAGTAGAGCTTTTTGTGCTGGAACTTGCACATTCTGAATCACTCGCTGATGTGATGCCCCTGCTAGAATTGTCAGTCTCCAATTGATTACATCTGAATCTTGGTGGACCCTGTTTTCTAAAGCGATGCTGGTTGGAATTGTATACCCAACTGTATACCTTGTTTTCGGCGTAATCTTTATTAACAGTATTAAATTTCTCCTTTTTACACTTCAGTAGATCTTTTTTGTATGTATCCACCTGAGTCGATAATTTATTCAAGCAACCCCCTGCCACGTCCTCCGTTAAGGTCTTTAGGCTGGAAGTTTCAAAACGAGTGATTTGTTCCTTAGTCAGAGCTAGTTCTCTGGTAGACTCTTCTATGACTAATAATATAAGATCGGATGAAGCTTTATTGAGAATAGCCACCCACTTGCGTCAGAAGTCAAGATTGTAACATCCAATAGTTGGGGTGTTTTTGATACGGAAGCCACGAGGAATCTTCTTTTCCCGATAGTACTCAGAAAGTGTCACTCCGTGGTAATAAAAATCTAAATCCTGTTTTTTTAAACGTAGAAGTTGTGTATATAATTGGTCACTCGTTTTTTCTCCCCCTGCAAGCAGGAACTTGTCTTTAATTATTATACCTTCAGCATCGGTATCAGAAAAGTCAAATGTTCCCCTAAGGATAATTGAATATTTGCAAAACCTGCTAGTTCTGTTGGATCAGGTATCTAGGACATCCTGCCACACCGAAAATCAACTAAACTTCATAACTTAGCCACAGTCAGATACAAAATGATTGATCATGTTCGGGCACATCCAAGAGGAGGTGATAGAGAGAAAGCCCTTTTGCAGCTTGAGGCCACATGGATTTATCTTTTGAATATGGTGCACCCCTTTGGTCTGAATGAATATTTGTCTTTCAATTGTTATTTTATAACATAATGTACTTAGTGTTGTTTTTCAGCTCCATTTACCTGCTACTACTATTCTATACTTTATTACTTTGGATCGCTATCTCCAAGTCTTGGTGGGGATATTCTCTATTTCACTGTATCTATGTTTGTTTATAGTTTCTATGGCAACTCCAGCCGGGACGGACACATCACAACTAGGACGCACTGACATGACGTCAGTGTTAGGAGCCGATCCCAGAAATGGACTGCTTTGTCTCACTCTGCACCGGTGGTGTCTTCTCTATTTAAGGTAAGCTTATTTTGTATTCTAGTCCTTGACAAAGGTAATAAGCCGAAACGTTGGACTGACTGCGTATGGTAGCAGCTATTTCCACCTATTACAAGATCCGGAGTGCCATCCAGCATCACCCAAGTATTATATATATATATATACAGAATACACACATAGTCAGGTGCATAAATATTGGGACATTGACAGAATTTTCATATTTTGGCCTCTATTCACCACCACAATGAATTTGAAATGAAACAAACAAGATGTGCTTTAACTGCAGAGTTTCAGATTTAATTTGAGGGTAATTACATCCAAATCAGGTGTAGGAATTACAACGGTTTCTATATGTGCCTCCCACTTTTTAAGGGGCCAAAAGTAATGGGACTATCAACTCAAAAGCTATTTCATGGACAGGTGTGGGCTATTCCCTCGTTATTTCATTATCAATTAAGCAGGTAAAAAGTCTGGAGTTGATTCTAGGTGTGACATTTGCATTTGGAATCAGTTGCTGTCGACTCTCAATATGAGATCCAAAGAGATGTCACTATCAGTGAAGCAAGCCATCGTTAGGCTGGAAAATCAAAACAAACCCATCATAGAGATAGCTAGAACATTAGGTGTGGCCAAATCAACTGTTTGGAACATTCTTAAAAAGAAAGAATGCACCGGAGAGATCAGCAACACCAAAAGACCTGGAAGACCAATGAAAACAACTGTGGTGGATGACAGAAGAATTATTTCCCTAGTGAAGAAAAACCCCTTCACAACAGTTGGCCAAATCAAGAACACTCTCCAGGAGGTAGGTGTATATGTGTCAAAGTCAGCAATCAAGAGAAGACTTCACAGGAGTGAATATAGAGGGTTCACCACAAGATGTAAACCATTGGTGAGCCACAAAAACAGGAAGACCAGATTAGAGTTTGTCAAACAACATCTAAAAAAGCCATTACAGTTCTGGAACAACATCCTATGGACAGATGAGACAAAGATCAACTTGTACCAGAGTGATGGGAAGAGAAGAGTATGGAGAAGGAAAGGAACTGCTCATGATCCAAAACATACCACCTTATCAGTGAAGCATGGTGGTAGTAGTGTCATGGCGTGGGCATGTATGGCTGCCAATGGAACTGGTTCCCTTGTATTTATTGATGATGTGACTGCTGACAAAAGCAGCAGAATGAATTCTGAAGTGTTTTGGGCAATATTATATGCTTATATTCAGTCAAATGCTTCAGAACTCATTGGACGACACTTCACAGTGCAGATGGACAATGACCCGAAGCATACTGCAAAAGCAACCATAGAGTTTTTTAAAGCTAAAAAGTAGAATGTTATGCAATGGCTAAGTCAATCCCTTGATCTGAATCCGATTGAGCATGCATTTCACTTGATGAAGACAAAACTGAAGGGAAAATGCCCCAAGAACAAGCAGGAACTGAAGACCTTTGCAGTAGAGGCCTGGCAGAGCATCACCAGGGATGAAACCCAGCGTCTGGTGATGTCTATGCGTTCCAGACTTCAGGCTGTAATTGCCTGCAAAGGATTTGCAACAAAGTATTAAAAAGGGAAAGTTAGATTTAGGATTGTTTAGTTTGTCCCATTACTTTTGGCCCCTTAAAAAGTGAGAGGCACAATTACAAACCGTTGTAATTCCTACACCGTTCACCTGATTTGGATGTAATTACCCTCAAATTAAATCTGAAAGTCTACAGTTAAAGCACATCTTGTTTGTTTCTTTTCAAAGCCATTGTGGTGGTGAATAGAGGCCAAAATATGAAAATTCTGTCAATGTCCCAATATATATGCACCTGACTGTGTGTGCCTGTGTGTGTGTGTGTGTGTGTGTGTGTGTATATATATATATATATATAAACCCCCATGAAAATCCTGCATTTGCCCCTGCAGACCCCTCTCTTTCCTCACACTTCTGACCCCTCTCAGCACAGACCTCCCCACCCTTTACAGCACAAACCCACTTTCCTCACATCACTGACCCCTCTTCCCTCTCAGCACAGACCCCTCACAGCTAAGACTGCTCTCCCCTTACAGCATAGACCCCTCTCCCCTCCCCTTACCTCACCTCTCACAGCACATTTCTCCCCTCCACACTAGCTCCAGCAAACTTACCTACTGGCCGGGGTCTGGTGGACATATTTGTGCCGCGGACCTGTCCTGCATGGATCCTCAAGCTCCGCCTCCCAGTAAGTAGAATTGCGAAAGTTTTTGATGACGTCACATCACCCTCATGGAGCAGTGCTTCTGAATGGGGATAGGGTTGTTCTCAGCCGGCCGCATACTCTACCTAATGGTAGGGCCGGCCCTCTCCTCAAACTCCGTCCCCTCCTCCCCCCACCTGGTAGGGGCAGGGCTGTGGATGTGCTGCTGTTCTGTGTCCTGTTACTGGCCGTTGCCAGCAGTTCAAAATGCAGGTTCTCTCCAGGGTCGGTTTCCAGGGGCCCTTGGGACCTGCCGGGCCCTAGGTGTCCGCCTAGGTTGCCTAGCGGTAAATCCGGCCCTGCCTCTGCTATATGGCTGGTGCAAGTCTCTATGGTGCGTCTAAGGAAGCACCAATCGGTATTACTGCGTGCACGGAGGCATCTCAGTCCTGGCACATTCAGCCGCACTGATGTAGCAGGGAAAGAGTATGTTGCGGCTAGGGGTGTGCACCGGCCACTTTTCGTGTTTTGTGTTTTGGTTTTGGATCTGGATCTTTCTTGTTTTGGATCTGGATTGGTTTTGCCAAAACCACCCTTCCGTGTTCTGGGTTTTGTGTTTTAGATCTGTTTTTTTTTTTTTTAAAAAGCATAAAAACAGCTAAAATCACAGAATTTGTGGGTTTTTCTGCTCCTATGCTAGTCTATTCTGAACACCCCACAATAGTGTTTTTATGTCCAAAAGGTTGCACCGAGGTAGCTGGATGACTATGCTAAGCGACACGAGTGGGCAGCACAAACACGTGGCCCATTTAGGAGTGACACTGCAGTGGCAGACAGGATGGCAGTTTGAAAAACTAGGCCCCAAACAGTACATAATGCAAAGCAAAAAAAGAGGTGCAAGATGGAATTGTCCTTGGGCCCTCCCACCCACCCTTTTGTTGTATAAACAGTACATGCACACATTAACAAACCAATCATTTCAGCGCCAGGGTCTGCCACACGACTGAAATGATTGGTTTGTTTAGGCCCCCACAAAACAAGCTGGCAATTAATCTGTCCCTGCACAAACTGGCTCTACGGAGGCAAGATGTCATCCTCCTCATCCACCGATTCCTCACCCTCTTCAGTGTTGTGTACATCCTCTTCCTCACAGAGTATTAATTCATCCCCGCTGGAATCCACCACCACAGGTCCCTCTGTACGTTCTGGAGGCTGGTCTCCCTGGAAGAGTTGATTATTCATTTTTATGACCATCATCTTCTCCACATTTTGTGGAAGCAACCTCCTACGCCTTTCGCTGACAAGGTTCCCGGCTGCACTAAACACTCTTGGAGTACACACTGGAGGGGGGGGCAACTCAGGTAAAAGAGAGCCAGTTTGTACAGGGGCCTCCAAATTGCCTCTTTTTCCTGCCAGTACAGGTACGGACTGTCTGACATCCCTACTTGGATGCTGTCACCAATGTAATCCTCCACCATTCTGTCAGTGGTGACAGTATCATATGCAGTGACAGAAGACATGTCAGAAATTGTTGGCACGTCCTTCAGTCCGGACCAGATGTCCAAACCGGCCCTTGACTTATGACACAGGCGCGCGCATGGTGCTGCTCCTTTGTTGATGCACGTACAGTGCACACAATTCACAAACAGAGAAGAAAATGTTTTATTTTTATTGGAGTGCACTTTGGGGGTTACAGCACCCTTTAACGGTCAAGCCAGCTGGCCCTTTACTTATGACATGGGCGCACGCTTGGCGCTACTTTGTTGATGCACGTGCGGCTTCTGCGCACGCAATTCACAAACAGAAAAAAAATATTTTTTTTTTGGAGTGCACTTTGGGGGAGCACCCCTGATGCACAGATCACCCCCTGGACAACACTACAGCATCCATCTAGGACTACAGCCTTTAAGGGACACTGCACAACACAGTCCAGCCAGCCCCTATAGACTTTGGAGTGGACACAGCCGCTATGGACAACTGACTGCACAACACAGCCCAGCCAGCCCCTATGACAGCAGCACAACACAGCCCAGCCAGCCCCTATGAACAACAGCAGCACAACACAGCCCAGCCAGCCCCTATGGACAACAGCAGCACAACACAGCCCAGTCAGCCCCTATGGACAACAGCAGCACAACACAGCCCAGCCAGCCCTAGCTCCCACCCTCCCTCTTCACTGTCCACAGCCAGAGTGAGAAATGGCGCCAATGCGGGGACCTTTTATGTAATCCAAAACCTGCGAGATCCGGAAGGCGGGATGATGACGTTTTGCCTCGATTTCAGATCCGAGTCAGGCGGGAAAAGTTGAGCCTGACTCGGATACGACTCGGATCGGGGGGTTCGGATTTCAGAAATCCGAACCCGCTCATCCCTAGTTGCGGCATTTGCATGAAGTCCATAAAGTCGCAGAGTATGTAGCGCCATTTGCTTCTGCATCAACACTACTGAATCAGAGCCTCTGTCTGACTCCCAACGAGACGTCATTTTTATTTATTTACTTTTTCCATGGAAACGTTTTACATCATTGTGTCTACATATGGGCAGCTTTCACAGGGGGATAATATGTCTGACAGGTGGAGACTGAGGGTTAGGGTCACACTTATTATTGGGATCAGTGATCACATGACCAGAGAACTGCATTTGTATACACTGTAATCACAAGAAGCCGCAGCCTCAGGCAGCCAGCAGAGCAGGCACAGCCTCACAATGACCCACTTCCATGAGGCTGCTGGTCAGAGGATCATGTGATGAGCTCCTCCAATCAGAGCTCAGCACATACTCCACTGACCCCTCTGCAGAGTCTCATGGGAATTACCCAGTAAAGCAGTGTAGGATGGGCATCGGCGTGTCTTCCATCCATGGTTACCACTGATGTTGATGGTGGCACAAACCACTGTTGATAAGTAACTATTCTGTGAAATGCCATTGATGGTTTTACCATCGGTGATTATGAGCATGCTCAGAAGAGAGGCTGGTGCTGCAACTTCCTTTCAAGGGCCAGGGGGCGGGGCTTAGGTGTGACTGACAGCTGAGCATGTCAGGGAGGTGGGACCATCACATTCCAGGAATACAACACATAGGGCCATATTCAATTAGCGTCAAAAAGCACTTTTTGGCAAAAACGTTTTGACGGTGACATCATGTCGCCAGCAGAAACTTATCCCCGTATTCAATTGTGGTGACTTTTCGCCGGTGCGGAAACTCAATGCAATGAACTCAGCTAAAAAGTTTTGCCTATGAATAGCATTCGAAAAAAAGTGCAGAATTGATGTTTTGGGGTGCTAAGGGGGGGAAACCACCCTACACCCTTAGGACAGGTCCCAAAAGGTAAACTGCGTCAAAAACATCCTTAAACTTAAAAGAACTTAAAAAACTTAAAAGAACACCTCAAAAAATGACTTTGAAAAAGGCGGCGAAAAATTACAAAGTTGGGGTACAAATTTAAAAACTAGCGAAATAGACTTTGGCGAGATCTGCAAGTATGGGGGAGGTGTTTTTTGATTGCAGGTCCTTGCTAAAGGTGTGTTTTTCATGTTTTTTTAAATCCTCACTTTAGTGATTTTTAACCATGCTAGCACCCATTTTCATGTACCCCAAATTTGCTGGGACTAGTTATTTTCACCAAAAACCTGCTAAATGCTATTCTTCACGACTTGTGCAAAGATGCTAATTAGCAGCTAATGAGAGCATTTAAGTACCCCTAATAGCTTCAGCAGGGCAATTCAGGGGCATCTACCATGATCCCTAATGTTAGTGCATCTTTTGGGGGGTGTCAGGCTGATTTCCCCAAATCCGACAGTACTTTTTGCCTGTTTGCGTTTCGCCGGGTGCCGTTTTCGACGATTTCTGATTGAATATGGGGATAAGCGGGGACAAGCGCGATACTTTGTCGCATAGAAAACCAGCGATGTCAGCTAAAAGTCCGGAATGCGAAAAGTACGGGACTTTTCACGTCTAATTGAATATGCCCCTGTGGGTTATATTTAGTAAAGTACAGGTTTTCAGAAATGGAGATGTTGCCCATAGCAACCAATCAGATTCTAGCTTTTATCTTCTCGAAGGTGCTAGATAAATAAGTAGATTGGTTGCTATGGGTAACATCTCCACTTCTAAAAACCTGCACTTTAGTAAATATACCCCTGTGTGTAAGAGCCGGGGGCTGTGCATGGCTGCTGGCTGAGAGCTCAGCAGCCCTCTGTAAATGGCAGAAAAATAAAATATCATGCCTGCAGCTACCATCGATAGCAGGAAACCATTTGGCTCTCCAAAATCGATCGTAAAAGTATTTGACATCGGCCATAGACCGTCGATGGTTTAGAATTATAGATGGAGGTTGCCCTGCAGTTTTAATTTTGTAAAGTTATTTTGGTCCTGAGAGCGGCTGATATTTGTGGTGGTGGTCTTGGCAATGGTCCAGAAGGGGACGGAAATGTAGACATGCATATGACATTTTATGATGAGGTGAGAAGATTTGTTGAGCAGCCTATGAGATTGGATGCACTAAATAGGGTGGAAATAAATGTTCAATCTGCTTTTCTACATTGGATGGTGAGTGCCCATTTCTCTGATTTATTATGGACTCCCAGATACTGTATGATGGGGTTTCTCAGCGTGCACCCCCTGAAGTTAGATATAGTACGTGAGTGTAAGCTACTTTTGAAAAAAAAAATAATAATAATAAATGATCATTATTATTACCAAAGGTAGTTCTACCAGATAACTTTTAACTAATAAGCAACTCGCTTGTTACTTTGGTGCTGTTTGCCTTTAAAAAAAAAAGTCTACTGTATGTATTATGATGTCACAGTGTGTGATGTCATTAATGCTACTTAAACTCCCTCCCAGACAAAGGCCACTGATTTGCAATGGAGCAGATGCAGTGGATAGTATTATTGAGCCTTTGTGGTGAGTACTCTAACAACCTTTAGCAATCTAACCTTATTTTATGTGTATATATAGAATATTGTGGACTTTTATTAGAATGACATGTCTTTAGTACTGTATTACTCTGTTTAGATATTTTTTATTTTTATTGCATGTTTATTGGGAATTACTGGATTCCTCCACCTGAGACCTTGTGAGGCTTAAGGGAAGTCTAATATCTTTTATTTTATATCTGAGGGTTTAGCACCTAAAGCAGCGTTTCCCGATCTCATTCCTCAGGGAGCACTAACAGTGCAGGATTTCCATTTTCCCTAGTTGGCGCACAGCTGTATTCATTACTGGCTGACACATTTTTTATATATATATATATTAGAGTGTGTGTGTAAGAATATAGGTTATACTTATATTAAAATATATATAACTTTTATTTCTTCCCTTAAAATTAAGTTTCGACTCCCTGCTTTACTATTACATGTACTTCCGCCTGTGAATGACCCAGGTACGGGGTGTAACATGCTGTCTTTGTATTTACAGTCCTTGCGAATCTTCCTTGGCTAAATTGCCAAATTCCTGTAGAAGATGAAGCTGATAGTGTAAGTATTTTCTTTATTCACTTATAACAATTAATGGTTTTATAGTGTGTGGTTCAAAATATTAATAGAATTCATGTAACAGGCTACATAGAAACTATTTTAGCCATCAGTGTTCATGTACATTATTATTATTATTATTATTATTATTATTATTATTATTACTGTATCTCAGTGATTCCCAAACTTTCCTGAATAACAGCGCCCTACAGTATCAGCATTTTATCCAGAGCACCCCTAGGCCAAAAGTTTCTTAATGAGAAACTCAGCATAAATAATAATTAAATTAAGTAAATTGTGACCCCTCTGCCTGGTGCAAATCCAGTGGGGCAGCGTGATCAGTGTGATCGCTCCCCCCCACAGGCTGAGGAGTGAGCAATCTCCCACTGCAGCCCAGCACACAGCAGCGTGATCAGTGTAATCGCTCCCCCCACAGGCTGAGGAGTGAGCAATCTCCCACTGCAGCCCAGCACACAGCAGCGTGATCAGTGTGATCGCTACCCCCCACAGGCTGAGGAGTGAGCAATCACCCACTGCAGCCCAGCACACAGCAGAGTGATCAGTGTGAACGCTCCCCCCACAGGCTGAGGAGTGAGCAATCTCCCACTGCAGCCCAGCACACAGCAGAGTGATCAGTGTGATCGCTCCCCCCCACAGGCTGAGGAGTGAGCAATCTCCCACTGCAGCCCAGCACACAGCAGCATGATCAGTGTGATCGCTCCCCCCACAGGCTGAGGAGTGAGCAATCTCCCACTGCAGCCCAGCACACAGCAGAGTGATCAGTGTGATCGCTCCCCCCCACAGGCTGAGGAGTGAGCAATCTCCCACTGCAGCCCAATCTCCTCCAGCAAGCCCGGGCCTAGGTAATTAGTACCCGCCCCTCCCCTCTCTGCGCCCCTGTTGGTTGTTCTTCCATCCTGGATAGGCACAAGCCCCAAAGTTATTATTCTGATCCCCTTCATATCCGTTGTCACTAGTTACTGTACAGCAGGTACCAGGACTGTGGGGGAAGATGTGCCAGAGCAGACACACTGAAGTGATTGGATGGGTAAAATGTAAACCAGGGAACTGTATCATGAAGTACAATTGAGTAAAGCAGAGTTTCCCAAACTCAGCCATTGCAGTCCAGGTTTTAAGGATATCCATGCTTGAGCCAAGATGGTTAAATCAAATTGACAGCTGCTATTAAAGTCACCTGTGCTCAAGAAAACCTGGACTATAATGGTGGAATTTGGTTAACTGTGGAGTGTGTGCAGCAGAAGACGGTTATCAGCAGTACCCAGTGCAGCATACAGTATATATACTGGAGGATGAGTATGGGGAAGTGACCATAAGGGATACATTTACTAAGTAGCGGTTTTACAAGACCAATAACTTTTGTTGGTTCTCCCTGACATTTAGTGAAACACTGATTTTATTTTCATAAATAATCTATATATCTCCGATTTCTCCCAGAATTTTCTGTACCGCAGTGGGAGAACTATAGCGCTTACCTTTTCTTCTAACTTCATCAGAGACTTCAGGCACTAAAAAAACACCCATATAAGCGGCACAGACTGAGCCTCTCAGCTCCCTGACACAGAATGGGTGACGTTCCCAGTGCGAGCCTATGTTATACATGGCCAGCCAATCACACTGCCGGTCTATAAATGGACTGTCACGTGACACTTAGAGGGTGATTCAGCACTGGACGGAATTGCAAAGCTTGCTATTATATTAATGCAGCAGGAGGCGTCTTGCCTCCTGCATGCATTAATGATCCGAGCTGCATCCACTGATGCAGCATCAGATCATCTGTGTGATCCTGGTCCAGCTGAGTGACCATGGGGTCATGCAGGCCGGCCATCGCAGATGTCTAAAAGAGGCCAGGGCAGATGCCTCTTACCTCCCCCCACCCTAACGGTGGTGACACACCACCGATTAGGAAGGTGGAGACCGTCGCCACCCCAAAATGGAAGCAGACTATCGCATGTGTTGCTTTTGTGAAAGTAACGGTGCATGCGCAGCACTGATTACAGCTGCAGTAAGTTAGTGTAGAGAGGGAAAAGAATCTATTTCCCGAAAAGCTGTCATCGCAAAAATGATATCTTTTCGGAATAGATAGTTATGGAGAGAAGGAATGATGAATTCCTCCGGTAATCAGGTAGAACTCCATGCGAGCTCTAAACCTAATTACCTCCAGAGAATGTTTAGTAATTATGAATAGGCCCCTTTGTCTGTGCTGCTTAATGTGGGTTTTCTATATATATATTTTTAGTGAAGGCCCTCTGATCAAGGGCCTGATTCAGTACAAATCGCAACTGTGATTGCAATAACGATTACACACGTAGTCTCACTGAAATGGTATGCTAAATCACTGCGATTGCTATGCCGTCGCAGCACAACATAAGGACGCCCACCTTACCTTACACACATCCTTAATACTTCGCAAGACTGTGAAACCATTGGTAACATCGAGTACAATCGCAGCCTCACGCAAACTTGCACAAGCTCTGACCTTACTCAGAAACTGCTAATCTTCCGGTACTCAGTGAGTGCAGCGGCATTCCTCCCCGCGGTGTCACCCAGGGCGGGGAAGGACGCTGTGCACACGGTGCAGCCCCGCGTTGCTAAAAGGGGCATGGCCACACGGGTAGGGGCATGGCCTCGCAGGCCAAGGGCGTGGCCTCCTGGCCCAAACACCTGTGCCAATTACTTGGGACGGAGTAGGAGGTATCTATGTGCAGTGCTGCCCAGCTCCCTCAGTGTCAGGAGCTGAGTGCTGCACTTAATGCTACAGTACAGCATCCAGCTCCTGTCAGTGAGGGATAGTCTGCACCTCGGTGTCACCCTTGGCGGGTGACACCCAGGTGCTGACCACACCCCTTTGTGACGCCACTGAGTGAGCGCTCAGGCCGCGTATGGCATCGCAGTGGATACCCCCCTGTCAACACCCCTAATCGGTACTTCCTGTCAATCACGCTGTGATGGGTCTGAGTAATCACTGTGATCGCAGTCGCGATTGCAGTGGAGTGTTCGTGCAGTGTGATGCATGCACAGTACACAACAATTGTCCGATTGCGTGCGTAATTGCAGTTGCAATCCTTGCTGAATCAGGCCCCAAGTTATATTATGTATTCTTTTCACTCATTCTGCATATATAGATATATATTTTATTTTAAGACTGCATGGGATGGGAGGTGGTTGGTTATTTACTACAACGGGAAGTAGTCAGCATCCTGGTGTGCGGGATGCAGACAGTCAAAATACCGGCGCCAAAATCCTGACAGCGTTGGGATCTCGGCACCAGAATTCCAACCTGGCATCCCGAAGGTAAGTATCTGACGTTAAGAGAAAGGTTAGGCACTAAAGGGGAGGGTCAGGTTTAGGGTGCGATGAGGTGGAGGTTAGGGTTAGGCACCGGGGAGGTAGGGTTAGGGTGCGGGGAGGTGGAGGTTAGGGTTAGGCACCAGTGAGGGAGGCATAGGGTGCTGGGAGGTGGAGGTTAGGGTTAGGCATCGGGGAGGGAGGGGGAGTGGTAATGGTCAAACTTACCATTTGTCCTTATGGGTATCAAGATTCTGACTGTTGGGATGCTGCTGTTGGTATTCTGTCCAGCGGCATCCCGACCGCCAGGATCTCATACCCAACCCAAACAAAACTTATCTGGCACTCCACCTGTGCAAAGGGGAAGGGGTGGGGGGCGCAGGCAGAAGTTTTGCCTAGGGTGTAGAAGCCTTGCACCGGCCCTGCCCTTTCCCATTATATCTTATATAAATAGCAGTATTTATTCACTATACACAACATTTTACTGTTACTATGAATGTATCAGTGCAAGTGATGATTATTATGCAGATTTGCCTCGTGAGTCATGACATCATGACCAATTTGTAACTTTAAAGCTGTCTCATTGTTTAATACTTATGTTTTTTTATTTATGTAGCTTGACCCAATACCACCTGGAATTAAGGTTGTCAGCAACAGTGGAGAGGTCACCGACCTCAGGAGTGGAGAGGTCATCGCTCCCAGCGGCAGAATGAGAGAGGACCTCGTCCCCAGCCGCAGTAGGGTAGAGGCCATCTTCCCCAATAGTAAAATAGAGGAGACCAAACCCTCCGGCACCATCAAGGGAGAGGCCATAGCCCATGGCAGCAACATGGGAGAGGTCAGGGCTCCAGCCTTTAGCATGGGAGAGGCCACCACCCCCAGCAAAAGTTTGGTAGAAGCCTACACCCTCAGCAGCAGCTTGGGTGAGGCCAACATACCCAGCACCAACTTGGGAGAGGCCAGGACCCACACTACCAACTTGGGAGAGGCGAACTCCCCCAGCACAGTAGAGGCCTATACCCCCAGTACCAGCAAGGGGGAGGCCAATGCCCCCAGCATATGGGAGAGCAAACCCCGCAGCACCAGCACAGGGGAGGCTAGCACCAACATGGAAGACTCAAGAGAGGCTAGTACTCCCAACACCAATAGGGAAGACAGTGCCAGTGAAGAGGCAAGTGGAGTTGACTTCACCAGTGGAGTGACCACCATCGACAAAACAAGTAAGACCACAAGGGTAGATTTAGGTCAGATATTGGAGGGGTGAAACAGGAGATGTAGCTAAAACTGATAGACGGGAAGGTAAAAGAAAAAATTAATAAGGCAGATAATGTCCCCTGCTCCATAATTCCTCTCTTTTTCTTTTTCAGCAACCACACCTCTTCCTTCTGCCCTGTACATTTGGCTGGTGGTGCTATTTGTAGTCACCATCTTCAATTCCATTTTAATTTGTGGTATAGTGGCATTTTATTGCACCAAAAGAAAACATCTCAAAAGCCCTGACATTGAACAGGGGGGAAATAATGCCGTCATGCCCCCATAACCATCAGAGAGGCCTGGAACCCCAGCATCATCAGAACAACAAGGGCCTCCAGCAACATCAGGCCATGGCTCTCAACACCTTGGAAAAGCTAGGGCCCTCAGCACCATCAGAAAAATAAGGGCATCCAGCAACATAAGGCCGTGGCTAGGAGAGGCCAGCACCAACATGGGAGAGGCCAGCTCCCTCAGCACCAACATGGGAGAGGCCAGCTCCCTCAGCACCAACAAAGGAGAGGCCAGCTTCCTCAGCACCAACATGGGAGAGGCCAGCTCCCCCAGCACCAATATGGGAGAGGCCAGCTCCCCCAGCACCAACATGGGAGAGGCCAGCTCCCCCAGCACCAACATGGGAGAGACCAGCTCCCCCAGCACCAACATGGGAGAGGCCAGCTCCCCCAGCACCAATATGGGAGAGGCCAGCTCCCCCAGCACCAACATGGGAGAGACCAGCTCCCTCAGCACCAACATGGGAGAGGCCAGCTCCCTCAGCACCAACATCGGAGAGGCCAGCTCCCCCAGCACCAATATGGGAGAGGCCAGCTCCCCCAGCACCAACATGGGAGAGGCCAGCGCCCCCAGCACCAACATGGGAGAGGTCAGCACCCCCAGCACCAACATGGGAGAGGCCTGCTCCCCCAGCACCATGGGAGAGGCCAGCTCCCCCAGCACCATCATGGGAGAAGCCAGCTCCCCCACCACCAACATGGGAGATGTCAGCTACCCCAGCACCAACATGGGAGAAGCCAGCTCCCCCAGCACCAACATGGGAGGAGAGGCCAGCTCCCCCAGCACCAACATGGGAGAGGCCAGCACCAACATGGGAGAGGCCAGCTCCCCCAGCACCAACATGGGAGAGGCCAGCTCCCCCAGCACCAACATGGGAGAGGCCAGCTCCCCCAGCACCAACATGGGAGAGGCCAGCGCCCCCAGCACCAACATGGGAGAGGCCAGAGCCCCCAGCACCAACATGGGAGAGGCCAGCACCCCCAGCACCAACATGGGAGAGGCCAGCGCCCCAGCACCATGGGAGAGGCCAGCGCCCCCAGCAGCAACATGGGAGTGACCAGCGCCCCCAGCACCAACATGGGAGTGACCAGCTCCCCCAGCACCAGATGAGAGATTATACCCAGTAGATGACTGCAACAGCAGAGAGGCCAGCATAGGAAAACAACATCAACACTACAATTGCTGTAAGACTACTCTCTGATTTTTAGGGTTTGATTCATACAAACATCCTCCATCTTGCCTTCATATGTGGGTGGCGGCGCTGTGCTCAGTAGCTCTCAGTGATGTCATTTTAATCTATGGTTTAATTCCTTTCTGACAGAAACAACAACACACACCAGGTGACAGTCCTGATGTCACAAACCATGCTAGTGACCTCCGGCTGAGACCCCTGCATCTCCCCATGCGCTTTTGTCATTGCGCATTGCTGAGTCGCCGGTCATCCCTGTCAGTGGAATCCAGAGTGGGGCCTATGCCTGAAGGTGGTTTCCTGCATCCCCGCTGTTGCCTAGGTGTCCCAGCCACACTTCCTGCACTTCAGTGTGTCAGACCTCCGGATCATGGGTGCGGCCATCTTGGATCAAGTCAGGTGGTCCAGATCCATCCAGTCAGCAGCACTCTCCAGTTGCTCCAGCCAATCATCATCTGACCAGGGGTATAAAAGCCCTTCCCTGACTCTGTTTCATTGTACAATAGTGCTCTTTGCTACAGCAAGACCTATGTTCCTGAGCGCAACTGGTTTCCTTTCCAACTTTGCCTGCCTCAAGTTCCTGTATACTCTAGTCGGGAGTACTCCTGCTCACAGTCCAGCACACTCCATCCCGGAGTCCTATTCAAAGTGCTTCACCCAATCCAGCACACTCCATCCCGGAGTCCTATTCAAAGTGCTTCACCCAATCCAGCACACTCCATCCTGGAGTTTTTTTGCGAAAATACTGTGATAAGACTCCGAAGGGGATTCGCAGGGATGGAGCTTTATCGCAAGCTCTGTCCCTGCAAGGGATTTGTAGTAAATCCCTGTGATATTGCCTGAATTCACAATGCGAATTCAGTCGTTAATATCACACTACAATCAATATGCAAATTGTAGTAAATAGAGCCCTTAGTCCTCATTTTACTGTATGCAAAGGAATTACATTAAACCATCTAAATTCCAACTATCTCCTGGTCCAGGTGTCTCTGCATCTCAACCCAGTTCGGGTCCACCCCTTCCAATACCTCGAGCCGTGACAGCTGATATGGAACAAGTGGAAAACCATGCCTGTGCTGCAGGTCGGATTGTGCTCTGCTCTAGGATTACCCTCACACTTTTTACCTAAATAAAGCTGATTTAGTCCAGTAAAAAAAAATTGTATTGGTGTGTGCTTTATCGGTAGTGTCTGGGGTCTTGTGTTTGGTTTTCTTTTATACATGTTCTTCTAGAATATACAGATGATCAAGTAAAATCATGTTACTAAATATTAATATTTACTAAAGCCGGAGTATTACTGAGCTAAGAAATACATTTGACTGATATTTTTACTGAATAACCATCATCTGACATTAGAGGTAACGTGTGTAACATCCTGTTACTGAGAGGTAATATGTGTAATGTGCTCTGTGTAACATCCTGTTACTGAGAGGTAATGTGTGTGATGTGCTCTGTGTGACTTCCTGTTACTGAGAGGTAATGTATGTAACGTGCTCTGTGTAACATCCTGTCACTGAGAGGTAATGTGTGTGACATGCTCTGTGTGACTTCCTGTTACTGAGAGGTAATGTGTGTAACGTGCTGTGTCACATCCTGTTACTGAGAGGTAATGTGTGTGACGTGCTCTGTGTAACATCCTGTTACTGAGAGGTAATGTGTGTAACATGCTCTGTGTGACATCCTGTTACTGAGAGGTAATGTGTGTGACATGCTCTGTGTGACGTCCTGTTACTGAGAGGTAATGTGTGTGACATGCTCTGTGTGACATCCTGTTACTGAGAGGTAATGTATGTGACGTGCTCTGTGTGACATCCTGTTACTGAGAGTTAATGTGTGTAACGTGCTCTGTGTGACGTCCTGTTACTGAGAGGTAATGTGTGTGACATGCTCTGTGTGACGTCCTGTTACTGAGAGGTAATGTGTGTAACGTGCTCTGTGTGATGTCCTGTTACTGAGAGGTAATGTGTGTAACATGCTCTGTGTGACATCCTGTTACTGAGAGGTAATGTATGTGACGTGCTCTGTGTGACATCCTGTTACTGAGAGTTAATGTGTGTGACGTGCTCTGTGTGACATCCTTTTCCTGAGAGGTAATGTGTGTGACGTGCTCTGTGTGACATTCTGTTACTGAGAGTTAATGTGTGTAACGTGCTCTGTGTGACATCCTGTTACTGAGAGGTAATGTGTAACGTGCTCTGTGTGACATCCTGTTACTGAGAGGTAATGTGTGTAACGTGCTCTGTGTGACATCCTGTTACTGAGAGGTAATGTGTGTAACGTGCTCTGTGTGACATCCTGTTACTGAGAGGTAATGTATGTAACGTTTGTGACATCCTGTTACTGAGAGGTAATGTGTGTAACATGCTCTGTGTGACATCCTGTTACTGAGAGGTAATGTATGTGATGTGCTCTGTGTGACATCCTGTTACTGAGAGTTAATGTGTGTGACGTGCTCTGTGTGACATCCTGTTACTGAGAGGTAATGTGTGTGACGTGCTCTGTGTGACATTCTGTTACTGAGAGTTAATGTGTGTAACGTGCTCTGTGTGACATCCTGTTACTGAGAGGTAATATGTGTAACGTGCTCTGTGTGACATCCTGTTACTGAGAGGTAATGTGTGTAACGTGCTCTGTGTGACATCCTGTTACTGAGAGGTAATGTGTGTAACGTGCTCTGTGTGACATCCTGTTACTGAGAGGTAATGTATGTAACATTTGTGACATCCTGTTACTGAGAGGTAATGTGTGTAACATGCTCTGTGTGACATCCTGTTACTGAGAGGTAATGTGTGTAACGTGCTCTGTGTGACGTCCTGTTACTGAGAGGTAATGTGTGTAACATGCTCTGTGTCACATCCTGTTACTGAGAGGTAATGTATGTAACGTGTGTGACATCCTGTTACTGAGAGGTAATGTATGTAACATGCTCTGTGTCACATCCTGTTACTGAGAGGTAACGTACGTAACATGTTGTGTGTGATGTCCTGTTACTGAGAGGTTACGTTTGTAACGTGTGTGATGTACTGTTACTGAGAGGTAACGTATGTGTGATGTACAGTGCTGCACCACTAGCACCAGGTTCAGGTGTGTTCGGATTGTTTCGGTGGCTGATTTCCCCGTGTTCAGAGAGGCAAGCCTGAATTCCCCTTTTGCAGACGCAATGACCAGTCAGGAGGGAAGGTGCAATGCAATTTTATTATTTGTTAATAATTAACAACAAATGACAGGAGATATTTACCATATACAGATGGAATGAAAATAATTACACTATTCAATGACAAGGTATTTATTACCTCCCCGTCATCTACCGGTGACCCCAGCTGGCAAGCAATTTGAAACCAACAAGAACCACAATTCCTGCAGAACTTTACCAAAAAAATGAGAGACCTAAATGTGAAACCTGCTGGTCTAGCTTGAATCAATGGTGCTCCGGCAGTCTATAGCTTGAGAAATACAGTCTGTATTAATGCTCCCTTTTTGCTGAGAAAAATGTGGGAAAAACACATGCAGGTTAGGCTTATATCAGTAGTGCACCAGCTGTAATGGCTAACAGTTCATGCAGAGTAAATGGCCCAAGCACAATAAAGCACATGCAAGTTAGGCTGGTATTTGTAGTTCTTCAGCTGTAACGGCTAACAGTTCATGCAGAGTAAATGGCCCAAGCCCAATAAAGCACATGCAAGTTAGGCTGGTATTTGTAGTTCTCCAGCTGTAACGGCTAACAGTTCATGCAGAGTAAATGGCCCAAGCACAATAAAGCACATGCAAGTTAGGCTGGTACTTGTAGTTCTTCAGCTGTAACGGCTAACAGT
Source organism: Taudactylus pleione (assembly GCA_031769625.1). Classification (NCBI taxonomy): domain Eukaryota; kingdom Metazoa; phylum Chordata; class Amphibia; order Anura; family Myobatrachidae; genus Taudactylus; species Taudactylus pleione. Next base: position 1,275,105 of record JAUIMM010000273.1, on the reverse strand, counting down.
CTATGCAGAGTAAATGGCCCGAGCTCAACAAAGCACACGCAAGTTAGGCTGGTACTTGTAGTTCTCCAGCTGTAACGGCTAATAGTTCATGCAGAGTAAATGGCCCAAGCCCAATAAAGCACATGCAAGTTAGGCTGGTATTTGTAGTTCTCCAGCTGTAACGGCTAATAGTTCATGCAGAGTAAATGGCCCAAGCTCAATATTGCACACGCAGGTTAAGCCGGTACTTGTAGTTCTCCAGCTGTAATGGCTAACAGTCTATGCAGAGTTAATGGCCCAAGCTCAATAAAGCACCTGCAAGTTAGGCTGGTACTTGCAGTTCTCCGACTGTAACGGCTAACAGTCTATGCAGAGTAAATGGCCCGAGCTCAATAAAGCACATGCAAGTTAGGCTGGTACTTGTAGTTCTCCAGCTGGAACGGCTAACAGTTCACGCAGAGTAAATGGCCAAAGCACAATAATGCAACTTTTACTACCAGAATTGCCAGCCGGGGTTACACAGGGCTAAATAAACAAGTAATATACTTTACATCACGGGAATTGACAAAGCAACAGATTCACAGTAAGCATACATCTTTTGCTAATGAGATGATAGCACAAGTAATATAAATTACAGCAGCATGAATGGACTTTGAAATAAATACTGAGCCAAGCAGTGTATAAGAGACAATTTATATTAACCCCAATATCAGTAAAGATTCAAACATTTCATGCAAGCAAAATATTAATCAGCATTGACAATAATAACACAGCGAGCAGTGAACAGCTTTACAGAGTGCTATAACAGATAAAGGGCCACGGAGGACCACTATCAACCACTTTAGCTAACACATGAGTCAAACAGTAAACAGCCAAATACATATCACATGGCATTACATTTACTTTAAAGCTAGACATAAAATACTTTGTACATCACCCACAGTGGCATCGGACATGAGCCGACACCCATAAGGCACGTCCCCTCCTGGACATGAGCCAGAGGTTCACAGGAAAGAAAATGACCACCAATACAATACTTGGGGGAAAGAGGGGGTGACCTATCTTTTACTTCCTCCTATTTCATCACTACACACACACTTTACCTAATTTAAGACACTATGACCCCTTTCTACACCCAGTTGTGTGGGAGACTAACCCCCAGTCCCAGCTTTTACACAAAACCTAGTCTCCCAGCCTAATCATGTTTAGCCACAAGGTAAAGGATAATGCAATAGACCCAGGGGACCCAGATAGGATAGGTGAGGGGCAGGGCCTTAATGGAGGGAAGATAGGAGCTGTGGAGGGACAGAGTATAGGGAGGTCACCCCTGGCAGTGGCTATTCAGCCTCCTCCGATGTCCAGGGCAACTCTGGGATGCACAGCACCGCACCAGAGCTCCCAGCTACAGGCCTCCGGCAGGTATTTTACAAGGAGCAACAGGTACAAAATCCCTTTCCACAAGGGCTCTGTCCAGCAAACACACACAGCAACAGGAGGGGTCCTGAGGCACTCTTCCTCTGGGGCTGTCTTTTCTTCTGCGTGTGCGGGTGCCAGCAGGGTTTTCGTCACTAGCGGGACCTTTTCCTCAGCTGGGGCTTCATCTGCGACGATGGAGCGATGAGATCTCCTTCCCAGTTAGCTCCTCTTCTCTGCCAGCATACGCAGACTACCATATGCAGTGACTCCTGATAACAGACACTTAGGAAGGCAGTCCTTTATTAAGAGGGGGATTCTTCCAAAGCAGGGTGCTCTATGCAAATCCCCATCCTCCAGGGACTCACATCCAGCATCAGAACACCTCCCCTGGCAGATTGGATAGGTAGCCTTCCGGCTAATGTGAAGTCTGCTAATTGTAATCCAGGGCAACATTAAAGTTATAGCATCCTTATTTTTACAGCTCCAAGGGCACTCCACAGCAACTCATTACAGACAGCACCAGGTGCAGTATTTGTAATCCAGGGTAAATGAGAGGGGTTACTGCTACCCTATTTGAACAGATCCAGGGACACTCCACAGCAACTCATTACAGACAGCATACCAGGTGCAGTTTTTGTAATCTAGTTTAAAGGAGAGGGGTTTCTGTACCCCTACTTTATAAATCCAAGGGCACTCCACAGACAAATCCCCCCTGACTCCTTTTCCAGAAATTCCTCCCAGACTCTTTCTACAGAAATTCTCCCCAGACTCAGCACTGACAGCCCTGAGAAAGGTCTTATATAAACTCTCCCTCACTCTCCTCCCTGTCGATCCGGCATCTATGAGTGGACAGAGGGGACCCAGCAACAGGCCTACAGGGATCTCTGCCTGGACACCCAGGCTACCAATCAATGGGGCAGGATTTTCCCTCCTAAAATGGGTCGCTGACCAAGGGGCACTTTCTACCTCCCTGAGGGTCTCATAGTTACACAAAATCTCCTCCTAATCCATAGTGATGGTTATAATTAATTCTAGGAATATGACACAATATTCTCCTCTTTAATCTATTTTCTCTGTCTGATATTGCTATATCTGTGACCCCCTAGATTACTTTATTCATCTTCCATACAGTCTTTTTACTTTTTCCGTCCTTTACCATAAAACACCCAGACAGAGAGTTGCCATTGTTATGTTATGCATAACAACCAAAGCTCCATGAGAGCTAAACATGCAAGCTATTACCGGGCCAATGCCACCCAAATATCCCTTGACAAATCTATCCAATCCCCTGCATATCTTACCCATAATGTATCATTGCATATTAATTAAACCTTGAAATCATACTCAGTTATCTATACACCATATACATGATATAAAAAGTATTTTACTCCATAAATGAGAATTGCAAGATAACAGATGATTTACATATGAATAATACAAATGATAATATAGTATGCAGTACAGTACATAACCTCAGAAGTGATTTTCTAACTTTAATCCCAGTAATGAATTAACCCTATGCAGTTGCTAAATAAACTTCAATGCAGATTCGATTTAATCTTTCACTAGTATATAACCTTGTTCATGCAAATATATGTATATATGTTTATATGTATGTGTGTATGTAAGGAAACTATGCATGTGTTATATATATTTTGCTATCCTCTGTGTATGTGTGTATAAGAATGTGTTATAAGAAAGCACATGGCTGGAAGTATGTGAGAAGTGTACATGCGTGTGTGTAGGGGTGTTATAAGAAAGCACATGGCTGGAAGTATGTGAGAAGTGTACATGCATGTGTGTGTAGGGGTGTTATAAGAAAACACATGGCTGGAAGTAGCATGAGAAGTGTTATAAGAAATACTATAATTAAGGGTAAATTGTTGCCCCTGCACATCCGGCGAGACTACTAGTCTATAGATAAATTGTGGAGGGCAATCTATCAGAGAAAACAATTAAGTGTGTATGGATGTGATTATGTGAAAATACATGTGTGTGAGTATAGAGAGAGAGTGTGCTATGTGTTAGAGCCTCATGGCATGGTAGCCATGAGGTCATCCTTGTGTCTTTGTGTTGCTATGTATGTGGAGTGAAACCTCATGGCAAGGCCTGATAGCCTGTGAGCTGTAGCTGAGACAAAGAGAGAGAGGATTTAAGATTAATTGTCTTATCTAGTGTGAGTGTTAGCTCTTATAGATAGGCAGGAAAGGAAAGTTTAGGCAATAGAGTTACAGAGTACCATATATAGTCAGAGGTCCAGTGAGCCAGGTGTGTGTCTGTGTCTTGGATGGGAATGGCAGAGAGAGAGGAGCTGTTTTTGGCTGTTTCAATATATATACCTCTTCCCATCATGCATTGCACCAGCTCAAACCCCCACATATCCACATTGTCTGTAACAAGAGACTCTGCTAGGTGGTATATCCTGTTTTAGCTCCTATTACAACCATGTCTGTTCCTTTGTTTAAGCTTTGAGCTATTTAAAATCTAAGTCTTCTGGCCCTTGCATGATGGCACTGAGATAAGTTAATATTGGAGCTCTTTCACAGTCCCCCTGTTGTCGGAAATCCGACACTACAAATTGGGAATATACTTCACATTACTTCCCCCTACCTTCCCATTCACTTCTGTAGTTGTACATATTAAACAAAAACAACCATTTAGGAGTCAACATCATTACAATAAACAGATACAATCTTTCAATCAACATATTCTTAAAAATGTGTGTGTGTGTATATATATATATATATATCTATATATATATCTATATATATCTATATATATATCTCAAAGTCCTTCTAGTCAAAATTTCAAACAATTCTTTAAAATTTTAAAAGTTATGGGGAGATAAAAAAACCTCTGTGTATTCCTTGTTGTTCACAGCAGGAAAAACCCCCCCGAAGAGAAAAAAAAGTAATAAAAAAATAGTCCAGGAAATGATGTTGGTATCTTGGTGGTCCACTACCCCCCCTCACCCTTAATAGTTCCTCATTTGTCAACTGTTAGTCTTTAAAAGATCTTCCTTGTATAGTTTTACTGTGTCTTGTAGTTGTGCATTCAGTCTTTTTATCTTCCGGTAGACAATTATTAACCCAATGTACAAAATCAATACTAAAAAGATGAGAACTATTATGGGGTGTATAAGAAGGTTGAAGAATGATGTTGCCTTTGGACTGTATCCAAAGATACTTTCCCACCAAGATATTTTAGAGTCTTCTTCTAATGCATGTATAATATTTGTTATTTTGGTGGCATCATGGTCCAGTTTGATAGTCGCTTGGTTCTCATTCTTCTTTAGTTCCTTCAGGATGTCATCCTCTTTCCCAAAGTCGAGAAGCCAGTTCTTGAGTTCTGTACCAAAACCGAGTGGAATCTTTTGAAGCCTCACTGGGGTGTCTGGGCGAATGTCTAGTCGCTTCTCTGGGGTCACTGGCGTTCTTCCTCTCTCATCTGCTACATCGATACCTAGAATGGGATTAAGGGTACAATACACTCCTCGGAGAAGAGTTCCTCTTTGCGTGCAGTTAGTAGCATATACAGTATATGAGTCATTTTGTAGTTGATACCAGCACCAGTATCCTTGTCCCAGGTATTTTAAGTTAGATGATGGTTTTGGACTAGCATCCATTAAGCACGATCCTTCAGAGTCCCAGCACTGACGTCTGAGAACCCTTTCATGATCTCCTTGACACAATATGGCATCCTCTCATCTCCAACAACCATCTGTATCAAATAGATACGGATTCAATCCTTCATATGTTAAAATGTCAGATTGTAGACGTGGATGGAGAATTGTCTCTCCAGACATGAGAATGCCCAAATTCACTGCAGTGTACCCTTGCTTTTCCTTACCTGAAACAGGAGCTAGGGAAGAGGCAATACATGTCAGGTTCTGACAACCATGCCACTGAGTGAGCCACCAATTTGTGTGATTCAATGCAAATGAAGGGACAAATGGTTTTATCCGCTGTCTAAGGTTGAATGGATAGTGACCATTATGGAGGGAAGATATTATGTGTTTCAGATTATCTGAGAGTTCACTCTGAACCTGTGTACATGCCAGAGCTAAGTGTGTTCCATCTTGTTCTGCAATTAAACCCACTATCAAACCCCTAAACTTTTCTCGAAGGGCTAAAGATAGAGAAGTTGTGGCATTTATGTGAGAATGCTGTAAGTTTTGAAGGATGTGATCTACATCTAATTGGGTCTTTATTCCTTCTCCTGTATGTTGTGCCAGACTCCCAAGTTTACTCCTCAGAACTTCTAAGTCCATGGTATTTAGAGTCCCTAATCCTAATGCCCCTCCTCCCAAGAATGTGGCAATGATATCTCTTTTGTTCCTACTTTTCCTAAGTTTCAAGCCATCTCTTCTTGCTTCTTGTCCAGATTCTACCCAACCCTTTAGCATGTCTATTTGGTTTCTCACAAACCTTTCACATCTATGGTCCCAGTGATCTACTCTGAAATCCTCTACTGAAATCCTCCAGGTATACAATACAAACTTAACATCCGTTATTATTTTCCATGGAGAAGAGAGTTGGGGAGCAATTACATCTGCTAATTTATGGGCAGGGATTCTACAGGCATCTAAGTGTGGTTTCACTGGTTGTAGATTTTCTGTCTCATAAGGGATTCTGACTATAGTCACACATATCTGTCCTCTCCCTTCAAATAGGTACCACTGGTCACTATCCCCTGGTTGTAAGGAAAGGAATTTTATAGGTTTTATTTTGGAGAGGTAAACCCACTGTGAAAACGTCCAACACCCTTCATCTACTGCTTCACAGAATGGCCATTTGAAAGGTCCATCTATTTTGATATCAAAATTGATATCTCTACCACTGGGGTCCTTCCAATCAAAGGACACATATCTATTCCTGTACTCCTCAGTCATAGGGGTACCATCCATCCATACATCAATTATGGGGGTGTCTATACCATTGCAAACTATATCCCATCTCCATGGATTCACGTCAGACATTACCATTTGTTTGTCTAGTTCCCAATGAGCATAGGTGATAAAATAGTACCCAGTAACTTCTGTTGTACACCTATCTCTCATTATGGATATCATAAAAGATCGTATGGATGGTGATCCCTCTATCTGAGTGTATTTAGGGCTTTTGGCATCGGTTCTGATTTTCAAAATGACTGCTCTGTACAAACCTTCCATGTCTACTGATCCAACATGATCGTTCCATATTACTTGGCCTGTGCTGCTGCAGTTTAATTTCAGCATCATGACACTGGTTTGTAAGTAATCTGTGGGGATGTGTCCTTGGGCGTATTTGGATTCCCTTGTAATTAACAGTCTGGAATCTCTTAACATACAATATGCTTTCATAGTACCTATAATGGTTATGGGTCTATCGAAATATGTTCTAACACGTAACTTTTCCTGAACATAAGATCCTATAAAGGTGGCTTTAAGAATATACCAGCCATCATATTCTGCCCCTGTGGTGTCTTTAGGGTACAAGACACCATCTCTAGTACACACAACTTCAGTGACATTACTAATTGTTTTCCTATATGGATGTAAATGTGGGTCCTTTGAAACCCATCGGATGGATTTAACGGGCACTGAATCAGTGTCTCTAAAGTGGGTGTATTCTTTCAAGCATAATGTATGTAATTCATATTGAATAGCAGACACATTTTCTACTGGTGTATAGTGTTGAACTTTACCATCAGCAAAACCCTCTCTCCAAAATCCATATAAATACCATTGGTCTGATACAAAGGTGTAATTATGGTAGGGTGTCTGGATTTTACCTTCCTTACATTCTACTGTTAATAGACCTGACTGATTAATAGGTTCAGATGTCATATCATTTACTTGCTATGTTATATTTGACGCCCCCTTTTCGCTCTTGTTATTAGGAGGGGTAACGGATCCTACCAGTACCACACCTACCAGTAGTACCAGTATCCGTAAGTTTAGTTTTTTTAGAGGGCATTTTACCCTGCACCTCTTGGTTCCTAAAGCTGAATGAGATTTGTAATTGTGTCCTTTGGGAACTGGGGAAACAGCTTCTCTTTCTGGTTCCATGGTCTGCTAAGAGGGAAGGCATGAGTATAGTTCTTTTTAAGGCAGTTTAGGTATAACCCTATGTGGAATTTCAAAAAGACCAGTCTCCTGTTTTATGCTTCCTCTTACCCTACCTATTGATTGAGTACCCTGGCACCTTATTGGGCTGGAGAGGTCCTGGTGGTCTTTGCCTTGTCTATATGGACCCAGAGAACCTTGCATCTCCTTTGAGAGTCTCTCTTTGTAGTTACTAGCCTTTGGACCTTCAACATGGTATCACCCATTGTTTCAAGGACTTGATATGGTCCCTCCCAGTGTGCATCCCAAGGACCTGCTTTACGGAAAACTTTAACCATTACTAACTCACCTACAGAGGGCATAGGTGTCTCCCCCTGTAGATAGGGTTTATGCAGCCGCATAGCTGCATAAGGCAACAGTCCCTTGATATTATCTTGTACCTGTTGCAGGAACACATCTCTCGCGATAGCATCTTTCATTGGGTTTGACAATTGTGGCTCATTAGGGAAACAAAGTGGCATTTTGCGACCTGTCATGAGCTCAAACGGAGTGATCCCTGTGATGGATGCTTCCGTAGCCCTAATACCTATGAGTATTGCGGGTAAGGCTGTTACCCAAGAAGAGCCCTTCTGCAACAGTGACTTAGCTAACCGGGCCTTGATGGTCCGATTCATACGTTCCACGACCCCGGCTGATTGGGGATGATAAGGAACATGGAAGCGCTGCCTTATGTCCAGAAGTTCACAAAGGGCTTTCATGACCTTGCCAGTGAAATGGGTCCCTTGATCAGATTCTATGATCCTAGGGATACCCCAGCGTGACAAAATCTGTTCCCATAGAACCCGTGCTGTAGAGGACGCTGAGTCATTTGCTGTAGGAATGGCTTCTACCCACTTTGAGAACACGTCTACTACTACCAAGGCATAGCAACAATTTTGGCTGCCAGCTGGTAGTGGTCCTATGAAATCTATTTGTAAGGATGGTCAGGGCCCCTCTGCAGGAGGCACACGCTGTAACACTGGCTTAAGAGCTGGTGCCCGAGGGTTGATTTGGGCACACACCAAACACTGTTGGGTGACATTTTCTACTGTTTTGAACATTCCTGACCAGTATAATTTGCTCTTTAAGAGAGAAAAGTTTATCCCGGCCAGGGTGTCCAAGGAGCTGATGATTAAGCCTTGTCAGTTCCACTTGAAGATGTGAGGGTACTGCAGGGAGGGGTTCTAATCCTTCTCCTGGTGAGTGGCACAGTATACCCTGTCTTATAGACCAGGGATCTTGTGGTGAAATTCTGTGATTCATAAGAACAGCATCTTTTGCCTGTTCCTCTTCAAATGACACCAGTCCTTCTTCAAGGACTTTCCTACGTGCTGCCACCTGGATTGAGGGCAAAGTTTCAGCATCTGGATCCCGAAAGATCCCAGATACTGCTGCCATTTTTGACACTACATCCGCTGCATTGTTACCCATGATTAGGGGATCGCTCCCTTTTTGGTGTGCAGACACTTTGATGATTGCTGCATCATTGGGATGGGTCTTACCCCATTCCTTCACTGCCTCCAATTCAGCACGTTGGGCTGACAGGTGACCTGGGAGTCTAACCAGACTCTGAGTTCCTGTGGTCTCATCCAAGACCGCATATCCTGTCACATATGACCCATCAAGATGAAAACGTGACCCATCAACAAAGATGATTCTGTCATCAGGGTGCACTACCTGTCTAAAGAATGGTGTAGTAAAGGAATGTGTTACCTGACCACAATCATGTTCTGTTCCAGTTGTGTTTAACAACTGGGAAAGGACATACTTAGCCTTATGACAGATTTTGATATTCCTTCCACTGAGGTCCATTATCCACCTCCCAAACCTCTGTTGAGAGACTCCAGGTAGTGTGTCCCGAAGTAGGAGGGTTAATGGAGAGTGTGGTGTTTGCACATTGAGCTGCCTGAACCCTACAATATACTCAGTCACTTTGACAGCATAATGAATGGCTGCAAGTTGCTTTGCACTCTCATCAAAACCTTTTTCAACTGGTGAAAGGAGTCTTGAGAAATATCCAAGAGGTCTTATCATTGTTCCCACATCTTGAAGGAGGACCGCTGATATAGACTCTGAACCAGCATGTGCTTGGATGGCCAAATCGCCATCTGGATGTGGGGTAGCTAATACTGGGGCGGAGGACAAACTTCTTTTAAGTGTGGTGAAAGCTTGCTCCTGCAATGATGGTTTTTCACCTCTGAGTAATTCATAGAGGGGCTTTGCTTTGGTATTCCCTCATGAAGTTTGCAACACCCAGGAACTTATGTAAGTCCTGCAGAGTGCCTGGCTTGGGTAGTTTTATCATTGCTTCCACGCGGGCAGCCATGATACCCTTTGTTCCGTGGGCAATCTTAACACCTAGGAATGTAACCTCTGACCTAGCCAGGTTTGCCTTGTGAGGACTCAGCTTCAGTCCTGCACGTGACAGGAGGCCTAACAATTCCTGTAAGAGGGTTATGTGTTCCTCCATGGTCTCTGTATGAAGGAGTAGGTCATCGACATACTGTAACAGGCATTCTGGGTGTGAGAAAACACTCAGCACTGCTGCTAATGCCTGATGAAAATAAGTCGGGTCTATATCATGTTCCACATTGGTAATTGAAATTTCAGCTCCAGTGTCGAGCATGATTTTTAACCAAATGTTTTTTATTTTTGCCATGATATGGGGTCTCCCTGAAGGATCCAATATGAGGTTACATATTGGTGACAGATCCTTTGGGATCCCTGACCTTCAATCCATCTGCATCAGAATTCCTGTAGGGACGTCTGTTGTACAGACTGCTACTTCTTTTTGTTGTGCTGTCTTTACCTGTGGAGCAGAATTCTTTTCTGCTTGCACATTTAAAGTTGCCACACTTTTCTGTAAGTGTGGGATGGGCAAATGTTTTGTCTATACGGAATTACTATATCGATTTTTGAAGCCATTAGTATTTCCTGATTGGACAGGGAATTGTTTAGGACAATCTCTTCTTATGTGTCCCTTCTGTCTACACCTGTAGCAAATCAGATTCTCAGTCTCCGCTGGTGGAGCCGAAGACTGAAATACTGTTTGACCATGTTCACGATATGCATGGTGGCGTTCTTTCCTTATGCCTCCATGCATATCATGTTCCCTAACTTGGACAGATTTCTTAGAACTCAATAGTTCTTTTCTGAAGTCCTCAATTATTCTGGCTGCACCTGCAATTGTGGTTTCCCTTTCCGCCATTGTGCGCAGATTGACATTTGTGTATGTGAATTTTTCCACAAATGCGCGAATCATGCCTGGTGGAGTATGGGATCTATGGTCATTGATTATAGTCCTATACATGGCTTCAAACCTACCACATAGAGCTAATGGCTCATGTTGTATGGTGGGTTTAAAGTTGGCAAGGATGTTGGGAGTTACTTCCTTATGTCCTGTTGTTAAAATCATAAGTGCAGAAAGTCTTTCCTCTCTGTCATGGTAATAGCCATTTTTGGGGGCAGAGTCCCCAGTGATGTTATACCTTTGACTGAGGTGAATGGGTAACCACAATTTGAACAAATCCATGCGATCTTCTGGGGCTACACTAAGTTGTGTGCAATGTCCCTCAAAAATATCGCATGAGGTGAAGGGATCTAAATTACCATCATATTGTGGAAATTCTCTTTTGAGATCTAACAGGATTTTTGTTCTCTTTATATCATTTCCTTGAGGAGGTTGATTAAAAGAAAACAAATCCTTTTTCCTATTGTGGGCTTGAACAGAGCTAGAAGTGGCATCTAATACTTCCCATCCACTTCTATTCTCTTGTACCCCTGAACCAATAGTATTTTCCCCCGTTGTTAATGGGAATTCCAGTGTGCGTACCACTGGTAATGCAGGATAAATTATAGGGGTACTTAAACCCTGCTGATCATCCCTGATATCAAGTAGTGTTGCATGAGGTGCCATATCAGATGAATTTGATTGGTTCCTTGTTGCACCACTACTTTCCCTGTTATAAACACAAACCTGTTTTGTGGGTATTGATCCGGTGAGATCAATCCGAGGATTATTTGTAGACAAATTTTTGATTGCATTAGAAAGATCAGTTATTAAACCCTGCATATTCATCATCATTTGGGCTCTACTATCCAGATCTTGTTGCATCTGTGCCATATGGGCCTCAGTAGTAGCCATTTTCTCATCTGCAGTATTAAGTTCAGTGCATAACTGCGCAATTTCAATTTCTCTTTCTGTGCATTCTTTACAATTGTCTTTCTGATCTAGCATTTTTTCTTTCTTAGTCAACATGCTTCTAGCTAACATTTCTGCATGCTCTGGTGTCCAAATTATGTCTTCATAAACTTCTACTAGCTTAGCTAACATTTTTAATCTTTTAGATTTGTTATTAACATTCCATCTATCATTACAAAGTTTATCCTGACTATAAACCTGATCTAACAATTGTGACCACAGATTCTCAGCTGATGTGTAGCTAGTTGGTAAAACTGGATTAAACATGCTGTCTTTTGCTAGTTTCTTAATGGTAAGAAAATCCATATCTACCTGAGTTATGACCGGTGTATTACTATTTCTGTCTGTATAAATGGAAATGAAGTCCTCAATCCTGGTTCAGATTGGAGAATTTATCTTACAGACCTGAGATCATCCAGCGAAAGTTGCAAACTTACGCCTTACTAGAGATTCCCAGTGCGCGCTGTCTGCTCAAAATTCTTACTGCGTCGCTTACGCCGTACCCGCTAGACAACTTTCGAAGACGTGCTTCTGTAGGAAATACAGGTTAGAAATGTTTTTCTTTACAGGGTCAGTAGGAGGCTGCCCTGAAAAAAAAAAAAAAAAAAAATAACCAGAATAAAGTGTTCTACATGAGTTGGTCACAAGTAGATATTCAGTTAAGGAGAGAAGAGAAAAAAAAATTAGAAAATGTGTTATAACATTCCTTATAAAATATCTCAATCAATCAAACCTAGTGCTAACTAACTCTCGGTTCCCTAGTTCAGCTAGAGAAAGAAATGTTACAGCATTAACCATAGGCAGAATATTTCACTAAGATATTAAAGATGTTTTTGTGTAACCATTATAGCAAATATAAAAAAATTCTCTGTTTCTAATTGTGATTCTCCGTGGTCTTTGGAGATCACAATTTTAAACAGGCTTGTTCGGGCGCCAAACGTTAGAGTGAGTTTTTCCGGTGTCCGCGCCACCTCCACTCCTCTCTGAGGGTCTCATAGTTACACAAAATCTCCTCCTAATCCATAGTGATGGTTATAATTAATTCTAGGAATATGACACAATATTCTCCTCTTTAATCTATTTTCTCTGTCTGATATTGCTACATCTGTGACCCCCTAGATTACTTTATTCATCTTCCATACAGTCTTTTTACTTTTTCCGTCCTTTACCATAAAACACCCAGACAGAGAGTTGCCATTGTTATGTTATGCATAACAACCAAAGCTCCATGAGAGCTAAACATGCAAGCTATTACCGGGCCAATGCCACCCAAATATCCCTTGACAAATCTATCAAGTCCCCTGCATATCTTACCCATAATGTATCATTGCATATTAATTAAACCTTGAAATCATACTCAGTTATCTATACACCATATACATGATATAAAAAGTATTTTACTCCATAAATGAGAATTGCAAGATAACAGATGATTTACATATGAATAATACAAATGATAATATAGTATGCAGTACAGTACATAACCTCAGAAGTGATTTTCTAACTTTAATCCCAGTAATGAATTAACCCTATGCAGTTGCTAAATAAACTTCAATGCAGATTCGATTTAATCTTTCACTAGTATATAACCTTGTTCATGCAAATATATGTATATATGTTTATATGTATGTGTGTATGTAAGGAAACTGTATGCATGTGTTATATATATTTTGCTATCCTCTGTGTACGTGTGTATAAGAATGTGTTATAAGAAAGCACATGGCTGGAAGTATGTGAGAAGTGTACATGCGTGTGTGTAGGGGTGTTATAAGAAAGCACATGGCTGGAAGTATGTGAGAAGTGTACGTGTGTGTGTGTAGGGGTGTTATAAGAAAACACATGGCTGGAAGTAGCGTGAGAAGTGTTATAAGAAAGCACATGGCTGGAAGTATGTGAGAAGTGTACATGCGTGTGTGTAGGGGTGTTATAAGAAAGCACATGGCTGGAAGTATGTGAGAAGTGTACATGCGTGTGTGTGTAGGGGTGTTATAAGAAAACACATGGCTGGAAGTAGCGTGAGAAGTGTTATAAGAAAGCACATGGCTGGAAGTATGTGAGAAGTGTACATGCATGTGTGTGTAGGGGTGTTATAAGAAAACACATGGCTGGAAGTAGCGTGAGAAGTGTTATAAGAAATACTATAATTAAGGGTAAATTGTTGCCCCTGCACATCCGGCGAGACTACTAGTCTATAGATAAATTGTGGAGGGCAATCTATCAGAGAAAACAATTAAGTGTGTATGGATGTGATTATGTGAAAATACATGTGTGTGAGTATAGAGAGAGAGTGTGCTATGTGTTAGAGCCTCATGGCATGGTAGCCATGAGGTCATCCTTGTGTCTTTGTGTTGCTATGTATGTGGAGTGAAACCTCATGGCAAGGCCTGATAGCCTGTGAGCTGTAGCTGAGACAAAGAGAGAGAGGATTTAAGATTAATTGTCTTATCTAGTGTGAGTGTTAGCTCTTATAGATAGGCAGGAAAGGAAAGTTTAGGCAATAGAGTTACAGAGTACCATATATAGTCAGAGGTCCAGTGAGCCAGGTGTGTGTCTGTGTCTTGGATGGGAATGGCAGAGAGAGGAGCTGTTTTTGGCTGTTTCAATATATATACCTCTTCCCATCATGCATTGCACCAGCTCAAACCCCCACACATCCACATTGTCTGTAACAAGAGACTCTGCTAGGTGGTATATCCTGTTTTAGCTCCTATTACAACCATGTCTGTTCCTTTGTTTAAGCTTTGAGCTATTTAAAATCTAAGTCTTCTGGCCCTTGCATGATGGCACTGAGATAAGTTAATATTGGAGCTCTTTCACAGTGTACATACATAAAAAAAAAATATTGGGGGACCCCTTTTTGGGAACAAACTTGGGGGTAACACATATGTAATGTTTTGTGTGACGTCCTCTTACTGAGAGGTAATGTATGTAACATGCTCTGTGTGACATCCTGTTACTGAGAGGTAATGTGTGTGACATGCTCTGTGTGACATCCTGTTACTGAGAGGTAATGTGTGTAACATGCTCTGTGTGACATCCTGTTACTCAGAGGTATAGCAACATGATCCCTCTATATGGGTGTGGATTGATAGACAGTAACTGGAACTATAGTTAATAGAGAGACATCAAAAGGCACTTTAATATTTTTATTTTAAATATATTTTTGCAGCATTTAGATCCAATATTTCATACATTTTTCTTTTCTTGTTGGTGTCCTATAACTTGTGTTATGTTTGCATGTGTAACAACCTATAATATGATCCCTCTTTTCTTCCCCCTATACCTTTTATGTTCCCCTGTAGTTGTGGATCCACCTCTGCTGCTCCTTGTCTTAGTGCATGTTCTGCAGTTAGGGTCAGGGCCAGGGGCATTTCTAGAGAGTAGGGGGCCCATATGCAGTCTCCAACATGGGCCCTCTCCTCTCGGCGGCCGGCAGCGCACTGAGCTGTGCGTGGCCAGTGCCGGAGTTATAGACTCTGGGCACTAGAGTGTGCCCAGAGTCTATAGTGTATGCACAGATCACTGGGAAAATGGCCGTGGCGGCTATTTTCCCTGTACTGCGCATGTGCAAATGATGGGACAATGGCCACCGTGGCCATTTTCCAGTCGTTTTACAGCGCCGGACCCCTGCGCCGACGTGGGACTCCGGAGAGGTAAGTAACATTATGGGTGCAGGGTGTGCGTTCCCCGCACACCCTGCACCCATTATAGATACGCCCCTGGTCACGGCACTAATGGACAGTGGTGTTACCAGCTAAGTGCTGCAAACATTTAGGGGCTTATTTATGAAAAATGTGACTACAACAATGATTTATCACTACTCAAGCTCGATAGACGTAGTTTAAGCAAAAAGTAGAAGAGAGAACAGTAAGGGAAGAAAAATAAACAGTCACAAATCTAAAAGGATGAGAACTAGGGACACTGTGATAGTCACAATAGTATGTGTTATGAATTCAACAAGTGCTTCTTCTGGGAAATGTTATATTACTGCTCAATCTTCCCAAAACCATAGCGAGTACATAGCACTGTAGCATGTGTTATAGGAAATGTGGAAGATTTTGTTCCAGTCTTGATGTTATATTACCCACAAAACATGCCATTTGTATTACACCTGTTGTATAATGAAAAGGGAATTCTGTCAACATGTCTACAAATGTCCTGCTATAACATTGTACTTACTGCACCTTAATTTGGCGTAGTTGGCAGGATGAGATTAGTAGATTGAGTTGACACAATAGGCACTATGGCTGTGATCTAATTGGTGTAGCACTGGGCAACATAAACACATTTCATGTATCTGCCAAGTCAGATTATATCACAAAAGCCCATCATGTTTACCAGGCAATACATGCCGTTGGGAAGGGGGTACCAGGAAAGCTGTCCTATTACCCATAGTGGAAAGAAAGATCATCTTTGGATGATACACTATGGTATGCTATGTACCAGGAGTTAGCAGGAGGTGGGAACCTTCCAACAGTTTGCTACAGCTTTGCAGGCGTTATGTAGCAACCATAATCCCCCCCCAAGAACTGACTTTCCTGGCCGATATGGAAAAGTTGATGCAGACCCAATTTGTAATGGGCCTCAGGACTGCATCATTGTGTAACAGCTGACCCCTCCATTTTCTTCTAAGTTATTAAGATGGAGGCCATATAGCCTGTGAGATGAAGGCACGGGTGCAATTCCTGTGAGTAAGCCCATTTTTAAAAATTGGCAATAATTGAAATGGCAAACCCAACCAACCAACATCATGCCCATGCCTAGGGATGGCCATGACCATTAATTAGTTAACATCCATCAATGGTTACTGATGGTTTTACCATTGATGACAGAGATCTAATGGTTTTCCGTCATCAATGGCAGACTAGGACCAGTGACGTGCGGTGAGGTAAATGGCTGGGGAGGCACTGGCTAATATCACAGTCAGAGTTACAGATACATATATGAACCCGAGGGTACATGTGGGCATTATACAAATGTGCAGCAGTATATAGCGCTGGAAATTTGCTGTGTTTTGATCAGGGATGGGTGGTAAAGGTAGACAGGGGGCAGTGTCTCACCTATTATGCACTTTTTCTTCCAGAGTTTTGATGATAAAAATGATTAGAATAATACAAAGGAGATATTTATAATATTTTCTTTCATATTGTCTTATAATTTTTACAGTGAAAACTTTGGAGTATACAGAAGTATGACAGGAAAGGCTCTGCCTCACCTGCCCACACATCACTGAGTAGGACCCAATAGTTGATTTTAGTTTTCCGATGGCATGGAGATTAGCCCCGCCTCCTATTCTGCTTGGCCCATGGTTCCCCCCCAGCAGCGGTGGCCATTGATGGGTGCAAACTATTTATGGTTAACCGTAGATGGTTTTGTGCCATCGACAGCAATCACCGATGGCACCATCCATGGTGACCATTGATGAGCAGCCCGCGATGGCCATAACTACCCATGTCTGCATCTTGTAGGTTAGTCCATAAGGCCCAAAAGCTGAAAAATGGCAGAATAGAGTTGCTCAACTGTGTTTGTTCTTAGATTAAAAGGCAATTAGTGATGGATGGTTAAATTATACAAGTATTGTTGTGATAACTGTCCATGAAGTAATTCACACCAACGCACATGATGCGCTTACAAATTACCTCATCGGCTTCGGGGGTGGCTAATTACTGGCTAAATTAATTGTTTTCCTGGAAGTTTCTCAATCTGAACAATAAAAGAAGGTTAAATCAGGCTGAGTGAAATTAAACCCTGAGGTTGGGACTTAGGATATGAGCATGGTAAAGCTGATTGGTAAGAGTTTATTGGTTAGCATGGTGTATGGTGTGTATCCAACTGTGTGTGACTCTAACTGCAAATATTCACTGACTGAATGGTCATATACATTGTGGCTCATGCAGGGTTGGACACATTTCCTCCTTGAACACATGTAGGAAAAGACACATGCAAGAAGAAGTGCCCTGACATGTATCTGTTTAGTTACACGCATGTCAGGATGTTTCCAGCTGTATAACACTGGTATTTGTGCTAAGTGTATGCCGGGAGTAACAAGTGTAATTGAGATCAACCGGCAACAGCATAGAGAAAGCACAGTTCCCTCTAAGAATGTAAGCTCTTGCGAGCAGGGCACTCCCTCCTAACGTTTCTACCATCACTAACTCATACAGCTGATTGGGTCACTAGTATTTATGATATGTTGACTTTATGTCCACATTGGTTAAATGTCAGTAATATTCCCACATTTGCAGCTATGTGGTTGTGTTATTTCTATCTCTGATGACTATGTGCCAGTTGTCACTGTTACTCGTCTTACCCTGCTTTGTGTTATTACTATCTCTGATGACTATGTGCCAGCTGTCACTGTTACTCGTCTTACCCTGCTTTGTGTTTTTGCTCTCAGACTACTGTAGGTGATAATGAAAAGCTAGAACCCTAAGCTGTGCCAGGTGCAAGGTTAGCAATGGTAATATATTGCCTGCAGTGCTCCAACATACTATAACAGTAGATTGTAAAGGGGGAAACAACAAATGTATTCCCTGTACTTTATATTTGTATGTAATTACATTAGATGTGGAACTTGCAACTGTCAAATTCATTAATAGCAGTGTCTGGACAGTTATCTCTTATGTCTATGACAATGCATTACATTGTTATATTGTGCACAAATAGGGACATACGGGTCTATTTACTAAGCCTTCAGTGGAGATAAAGAAGACAGAGAAAGTACTAGCCAATCAGCTTCTAGCTGTAATTTTTCAAACACAGCCTGTGACATGGCAGTTAGGAGCTGATTGGCCGGTACTTTATCTCTACACTTTATCTCCATCCAAGGCTTAGTAAATAGACCCCATAATTAGAGTTTTCTTAATGCTCCCTGTGTCATGTCCGCTAGCATAGGAATCACCTACAGGACACTGAGCACCCGCTCTGCCCAACCTAACCATGCGCACACCTCCATTCCCTGCGTTGGTTTATTGTAACGGGTCAAATACATTTTCAATGATGTTTCGCATTCAGAGTTGATATATTTACTGGTGATATTTTTATTTTATTATACTGTGTACATGTCTGTCAACAGAGTCTATAATTATTTTACAACACATAGGCCCTCATTCAGAGCCGTACGCTCTGAGCAGAGCGCATGCTCTGAATGAGGGCCGGCCTCCATGAAAATGGAGCGTCCTCCTGGACGCTCGTATAGCTGTGGGTCACCACCCACAGGCTATACGAGCGTGCATTTTGATGGCTGCGATGGTCGTGACCATCGCGACCATCGAAACTGCGAGCCGGAGCCTGTGGTTGAGGTTTTCAACCGCAAGCTCCGGAGTGATTTTGGCTCTATCAGAGCCAAAATCACTCCCACTGACATCACTAGTGATGTCAGTGGGCCGGCTTCTGACGGGAGGCGTTCCCGTGGGAACGCCCCCGTCAGGGAGGCACGCCCCCGGCACGCCTACCAAAGGGGGCGTGCTGTCAATCGACATCGACAGCACGCCCCCTTTGATCAGACACAACGAGCGAAGGACTTTCCTTCGCTCGTCGCGTCTGGCGCATGCGCACGACGGAGCTCCCTCCATCGTGCGCATGCTCAGTCCAGAACATCGACCCACTTGCGAGCTGACAGCCGCTCGCGAGTGGGTCTGAATCAGGCCCATAGTTTACTAAAATTCGCTCTGGTAGGTATGGAGTTTTATGGTTGAGGCAGATTTGTGCCAAAGGCCATCACAAAACCACAGATCTCAGCTGCTTCCCAACATTATTGCAACCTCTGGCACAAACCTAAATAAAGACAAAGGCCCTCATTCAGAGCCGTTCGTTAACAGCAGTACGCTCGTTGTGTTCCGATGTTGACTAACCGCGCATGCGTCGGTGTTACACTGCGCATGTGCGTACGGCAGATTGCGAGTTTTTTTTGTCTCGTTCGTCAAATAGCGTACAGGAAGTGACATGTCAAATGTGATTGACAGAACAGGGCGGTTTTGGGTGTTGACGGGGGTGGAGATGGAAAAACGCAGGCGTAGCGAGGCGTTTTTGGGGCGTACATACATTATCAGATGCGAACGTCAAATGTGTTCGTACCAACTCATACGTCACTGGATGATCCTCTTTCCCTTCAAAATGCTCGCACAGCTTAGGGTCTGGATTACTCGACCACATTGGCGATGGCCTTCTCCTCTGTCCCGGCACTCCACGATGTAGCATCGATTAATCACGGCTTGTCAGAAAATCAATTAGTGTTGGATTGAAAACCGGCTTGGTATGTGTTTTGAAATCAGTTTTTTGGGTTAAAACAAAACCGTACGCAGGTGGAAATCATAGCTGCTAATGTCAGGATTACACAATCAATTTGCGTACATTTGTGGGGGTTTATTTTGGACTCAATTTTTGGTTTTTGGCCTATTGTAACAATAATGTCACGGAGTCACGGAGTACCAAAACGCGTTGGCAGGAGGGAGTTAGAACCACTGCAGCACCAGGATTGTGGAGAATCAATGGACCTGTGGATTTGAGGGACCCGGACTACCTCTCCGCAATTTTTTACACCTATGCCCATGACCTGCATAATTCTGGTAAAGCAGCCACCTTATATTATAAACACCGGGATTGGACTTATATGTATTATATATGTCTTGCATCTGTGATTTCTTGGTGACATAGTTATTTACATCAGAGTTACCAAGTTGAAGTTTTTATGTGTCATATGTATTGTGTTTTATACTTATATGTTCCATGTCAATAAATAGTGTACACCCTATGATTGTTTTCAATGTACCAGACATAGTTACATAAGTAATTCTACCATCTTTATCATCATCTATCATGAACTTTTTTGGTTAAAGAGGTAGCACTTGTGTCAGTTTTTCAATCAATTTTTTAGTTAATTTTTACAATAATGTCAGAATACAAAGTCGTACACTTTTGGTAAATTTATTGCTATAAAAAAACAATTTCATGCACATATTTTACACAAACATTTCTTGCAGTGTTCATTCCAAAATATTTAATAATTGTGCAAACATAAAATTTGGGGTAAACGTAAAGCAAAAAATTAAAAACAATTCACAAGAAAGGAGAGGGAAGTTTTGGCCAGAAAGGAATATGAGGCAAGCACAGAAGGAGTGTGGGAAAAGTAGCCAATACTGTCAACGTTTTTTCTCCCGTTTGGCTGGGGGAGGGAGGGCACCAGACCGGGTCCGGGATGTCATCAGGCTGGCCTGTCCAGAGGCAGATGTTGTGGCCTCTGGACTAGGCACAGGGCTAGGCACATTTGGAGGATTGGCTGATGTTGTGCCAGAGGTGGAGGATCCTGATGTTCCGGCAGGAAGGGAGGTCGGCTCCACCATGTGCTGGCGAACGAGCTGCTCCAGGGCATTGGCGATGCGGATGTTGGCCCTGGTATTTTCCGCCAGGGCCTGACCAATGGTCACGTTGGCCGCAGCATTTTGCTCCAGGGCCTCAGCCACCCGTACCAGACTGGCGTCCATCCTCTGCAGAATCTCCGTATGGAAATCCGATTTAAAATTGAGTTCTGTGAGGAGGGACACTGCCTGCGAGGGGGATTGCCCGGGTCTGGCTTCTGCAGGGTCCTCAGCCGGATGTACTGGTTCCTCCCCTGCAGAGCCAGCAGAAATTCTGCGGCCAAGGCTCCCCTCTGGAGCAAACTCATCCGCCTGTGTCTCTGTTGGAAAAATGAGAAAAGACTCACATTAGAATCTACATATTGGCACAATAACATTTCAGAGTTGGTTACATCACAATATTTACCTTGGACAACATGAGGAGCCGCAAAGTCTGGCATGTCCGTATCCATGTTGGACACGCCAAACACCTCCACAGCCTGCACACACCCCTATACCAGGTCTTCTAAATCAGTCAACTCCTCCCCCTTGCATGCCTAGCCCTGTCCGCCATTTTTTGTTTCAGGCGATATTTGAAGTCTTGCCATCTGTGGGTGAAAAAGGAACCATTATTCTTTTTTTTGGTTTTGATTTTAGGGGGGTCAAGTTTTTACTTACCGCCGTTTGACATCCCGGGCTAGACGGACATAATCACCCACCCTATTGACAGCAACGGCTACCTCCTCCCACATTCTCCACTTCTGGCTTGCACTCATATTCCTGTCTGCCTGTGGCAGGATGTCCACACACTTCTGAATCAAAACCTCCATCTCCTTTCTTGTGAATTGTGGCTGCCTTTTCTTTTTGCCAGCTTTGGCCGGAATACTGGGCCCGGCAGCCTCTTCCATGTCATCCTCCTCACCTATTTGTTTAAATTTTGAGATTTGTCAACTTCACAACTTGCACTATATGATGTTTCTAATTAATCATTGATTCAAAATGCCTGAAATACTTTAACGCCAGACTGTTGTCCATTGTTTCCCTGGTCTGTAGCCATGTCTGAGCTCTAAACAGAAAAGAAATACACCAGAATGTTTGGTTTGGCTCGTGACGTATTTATACATGCGTCCTTATTTTTCGGCCGCATCATTGATTGTGCGTTCCTATGATCCCTCCTTAATTTGTGCGGGAAACTAAACACTATTTATGGCTTGGGGTGTCTCGAGTCGAGGTGGCGTTTTTGGATTGTTGGAGGTTACGTTGGTCGGAGTTGATTGTTGGCGGGTTTTGGAGTTTGCGTTGGTGGAAGTATTTTTTTGTTGATATATGTGCTTTTTTTTTACGTTCGCATTTTTTCTGTTGGATTTTTTTTTGGCGTTTCTTGTTTTGGTACGTTTTAGGAAGTCTAACTTTGGTTCAATTTGTGTCTCCTTCTGTTTCTGAATTTTCTAACGTTTTTTTGGCGTCATTTCATCTCTCTTAGGTTTTTTTTTGGCTCTGCCCCAAAGACCTTTTGATCCGGAATCTTATATATTATCTCTTGGTAAGTTAATTTTTTTATTTTATTTTTTTAGCTGCGTATTTTTAAACTTGTATTTGCAAATTAATTAGCGCATTTTTATCAGTTTCTATTGTGACTTGTATTTGCGAATTAATTAGCGCATTTTTATCAGTTTCTATTGTGACTTGTATTTGCGAATTAATTAGCGCATTTTTATCAGTTTCTATTGTGACTTGTATTTGCGAATTAATTCGCGCATTTTTATCAGTTTCTATTGTGACTTGTATTTGAGAACTAATTAGCGCATTTTTAAATGCTTATTCATCCCGTTAAATTGTTTGTGTTTTCCCTTTAGCATTTGTTGCTTACATTTGGCCCCAATTTGACGTAGTGTGCGCAATGTCGTTTTGCTCTTTGGGCAAATGTGTGTTTCTCCCCTTTTATGTTGTGTCTTGCAGAAAATTTTAAAACAGAAATGCCCAGCATAAAATGATGTTTTTTTATTTTGTGATTATTTCCAGTTTGCACGTATCATGACAATACCCCGGCATGTAAGCATCAATGGATGGTATCATCAAGCTAAGTTTTAATTTTATTTTGGGGGGGTTAAAAAGCCTTACATTCAAATCTTGCCATTTCAGGTTGATCTGGGTCGGATTGTTCTGGCCATGCTCCCGGAAGCCAACCAACCTCAATCTCGTCCCAGGCGTAGGCATCGTAGGCGTGCAAGGCCCCAGATATTTCAAACACGTGTCACCCTTTTTGGAATGCCCGATGATGAGGTTTTAAGATGCTACCGTCTTCCTCCCAAAATCATCGTAGACACTCTCTCATTAATAGAGAGTGATCTTGAGCGGCAAATTGACAGTCCTACAGCAATACCACCACTTACGCAATTTATGGTGGTGTTACATTTCTGTGCCTCAGGATCATTTCAAACAATGGTGGGAATAGTGGCAGGCATCTCATAATCCTCCTTTTCCCGGATCCTGAGGGCAGTGATGGAGGCACTTTTCAAGCACCTCCATCATTTTATTCAAATGCCTTTGGATATGAGTGCCCTTAGTGTGGCCAAGGCCAATTTTTACCAAATAGCTGGCTTCCCACACATCATAGGGGTTGTGGATGGTACTCACATACCACTTCAGCCTCCAGCACGGCTGGAGGCCATATTTCGAAACCGTAAACACTATCACTCCCTGAATGTAATGGTGGTATGTGATGCCTCCCTCCAGATCCTGTCCCTGAATGCAAAATTACCAGGAAGTGCACATGACTCCTTCGTCATCCGGCAATCAGGGATATGGCACAAATTAAACAACCTACAAGCTGGTGATGCGTGGCTTCTGGGTAAGTGTAGACCTTTAGTACATAACAATGTTAAGCTTCATACAGAGTGATCCTGATGTTGTCTATTCTTTTTCACAGGAGACAGTGGCTACCCTTGCACGCCCTGGCTGCTCACTCCTTATTTGGCTTCCACACCAGGGCCACAAAGTGAGTTTAATGCCGCACTTACAGCCACCAGGCAAGTGGTGGAGCACTGTATTGGCCTTTTAAAAGGCCGATTCAGATGCCTCCACCGCTCTGGTGGCGAGCTCATGTATTTGCCGGATATGGTTTCGAAAATTGTGGTCCTGTGTGGGATATTTCACAACATCGCCATAAGGAGTGGTGTTCCAATGCAGCTAGAGGATGCCTAACCTGAGGATGGCCCCCCCGAGGTTGGTCGGAGGTCAGTATGTGGGGGGGCCATACGCGATGATGTGGTGGCCAGATATTTTAGGTAATTATTGTCAAAACAACAGTGTTTATACCCAATGTGGTACGGTTTGTTTGAGAACATCTAATTAATTGTTTTTTTTTTCTCCATCTTCTGTTTTTTAACATAATCTTTGGCACTCCAACGATGACTACTTCCTGCTACCCTTAAAAAACCTTTATGTGGAAATTTTGGGAATATATTATGGAACCCATATTGCAACGCCATATTTGTGGAATCATGCTGGCATGGTCCTTCGTCAACCAGTTCTTGATTTGTTGTGTGTTTTTTTTCAGTTTTTGGTATGTGTTGTATTTATGATTATCACTGTGTGTTTTGTTTGTGAGTGACCACTTTGATTTTGGAGTTATGTTGTGAATAAATGTCTTGAGAGTGTAATTTTGTACCTTTTTTGGAACGTTACAAGCAAGTGTAACCAGGATCACACACGTTACATTTGCCTAAGGGGTAATCCAGTAATGACGCAAGTTGAGCTAAAATGTAATATGTTTTCTGGGTCCAAACCAACACCCAAAGGAATCCTGTACAATCAGTTGGCTTCGTAATATCGGCCTAAGCAGCTTGCACCCCAAATAGGAATCTGTAAAATGTTGTAATATCTAATTTTGACTACACCAAAAAAGGGAAAAGAAATTGTTACTGTTAGGTGTTTCTTGTGCCTGTTTTCCTTAAAAAAAACAACACACAATCTTAGTGACAAAAATCGCAAATCCTTGCTGGAAGAGTCTACTTATGTCAGTGTAAACAATCTCTGATTTTGAAAAAACGAAGGAGACAGAACGTTAAGTTGAAAATAATAATTTATTTACATTTATCAAAAAAAAAAAAAAAACTAGTCCCTAAGGAGGACCGACATATGGTCAAGGACCACCAGCAGACCAATTATATTTTCCCGCATACGGGCCACACAGCCGGCTAATTCAGTCCTACGCCTCTGTTCCTCTGTGGGTTAAAAAAGTGTGGGGATTAATACATCAATAATGAAACCACATTAAAAAACAAGCCAAAACAAACAAACCAAAAATGAAAATATTTTGAAAAAAATAATAATTACACCATTAAAACCCAGCCCCCCAAAATGGTGTAGCCCAAAAATACAAGTCCAAAAAACAGATTCCGACAGGTGTGATATGTGTTTGGTGAAATCAACAGTAACAGGTAAAGGCAACCCGAAAAAACCCCAAAAGTCAACCAAAAAACACACAAAAAGGGAACGACACATGATTACATACAAACAGTTTGTGGCGAAAAAAAAACAAAATCAAAAACATACCGTTTGAAAAAACGGCAGCTCCAGATGGCACTCCCTCGTCCTCCTCGGAGGTGCCTCCATTCCCCAACAATCTGGGCGGGGTTATTTCGGAATCCGGGGAGGGGGTAGTTCGAAGAGGGGTGGTTGGAGGAGAGGGGGAATTGGGATGGAGGGGAAGGAGGCCAGAAATATCCTCCGCAGGCTCTTGGCAGGCTGGGGAGGAGTGGGAAATAGGGGAATTTGGGGTTGTGGAGGGTTGGCTGGGGGTTGGGGAGAGTGGGCGTGAGCGCCGTCTTGGATGACGATGACGCCGTAGTCTTCACTGTGCCCCTAAAAGATGTGAAACAAATTGTGGTTAGTTTCAACCAAAATCCGAGAAAAACACTATTTTATGACACAAAAAAACCAAAAACATGGCCATGCAGATATGAGTCCAATGAATAAATATGACATACATGAAAACATGGCCTTGATGATATGAGTCCAATGAATAAATATGACATACATGAAAACATGGCCATGCAGATATGAGTCCAATGAATAAATATGACATACATGAAAACATGGCCATGCAGATATGAGTCCAATGAATAAATAGGACATACATGAAAACATGGCCATGCAGATATGAGTCCAATTAATAAATATGACATACATGAAAACATGGCCATGCAGATATGAGTACAATGAATAAATATGACATACATGAAAACATGCACATGCAGTTAGGGCCACAAAGATAAACATGAAAACCACAGTCCCTAAAACTTACTTTCAGCGATCTGCATGCAAAAGCATGCCAGCAAGCGGGGCGTCCGCCGTTGCAGGTCCGACCACCTGCACTCCAGCTGCCCGATCTGGCGGCGTGAGCCGAAGGAGCGAAGGCGGCCCCGTACCTCCGCATATGCGGAACGCTTTTCGCGATTGGTGATGGGTGGAGGCTGGCTGATGATCCGCCTATCCATCACCTCCGTAAGCACCAGCAGCTCGCGCCTGGTGAATGCCGAGGCTCTCATGATGGCAATGGTGTATTTGTTAAAAATCATTTTTAATAAAGAGCCAAAAATAATTTTGATTGGCTAATGTATTTGGGTAATTAACAGGACCAATTCTATTGGTTAGTGAATGAGTCATGTGTTCGACAGGGCCAGAAATCTCTTGAGACTTATGATAGGCTTGATGCAGTGAAATGCGTAAGCAAATTTAAATAAAGAAATGAACCCCGGGAAATATGCGGGGATAAAAACAAATAGAACAATTGTTTAATTGGGGCTAACATGTATTTTGACAAATAAAAGCGAATGTTTAAGCCATACGTATTCTGAGGGTAAACACAAACACGGACAAGATTAAAGTTTATTGCATTGTGTTAAAAAAAAAAAAAAAAAACAATTAAGCTAATTGATATATTGATTGCCATGATACGATTGAGGGAGGTAGGCAGAATAAACGAGCAGTTAATCGAAATCTGACAGTCCCACTTCCGGGTTGTACTTGTGCGTGCGTTCCCTTCAAGCCAATTCGGGGATGTACGCTCGCTATTTGGCACGCTCGTTAGTTAGAGGAGGGGTCGTTGGAGTTTGGGGAGGATGTTTGGCTGCGTTCGAAAATACGAGCGAGTGCTTGAATTTACATATTTTTTTATGTACGCCGAACGTACGAACGGCCACTTGCGTTCCGGGTCTGAATGAGGGCCAAAGTCATATTAATTACAGATGGGCAAATGCTACCACAATTTCCGACCATGGTGATTCTGCTTCTTCTCCAACCATTTGTGCTTCTATGAGGACCGTCTTGTCCAGAGTCAATGGCTCTTGGCCAGTGTCGGATTAGGGCATGAAGCAGAGCCATAACTAGACCTTTTGGTGCCCTGTGCAAGAGAGAGCATTGGCGAAGGGCCCACCGGGGAATGCAGTAGCAGAGGCTCGTGTTTAAGGATTGTGGTCAATCTCAATTGGGTCAATCTCAATAAGGGGCCTGTTGGGATGAATACATTTTATCGGCAAAAGGGCGAATGTTGATGTAGTTCCATAGAGACCAACCAAACCAACAAGTTGTTCCATGGTCCTGCTCTAGCAGATAACTGATCTCTAGTAAACTAACAATGTATAATTGAAGTGCACAGTCTGGAACATGACCCCAAGAGGATGTGGTGGGTCCTACCAGGGATTTCCCCTGTAATCCTGTGGTCCTGTCCGACCCTGCTCTTGGCCACAGGGCAAGGCATCAGGCAATTCAAAACAATAATCTACTATGCAACACTGGCTCTTGGGCTGCTGTGACCGTGTGTATCACTAGCCGGTCTATCCTTTCTTCTATAGCAGTAAAACACCCACCTTACACCTACTACAACTGCGAATATGACAAAAACGATTACTGATACTATTAATGATAACCAGTGGTTTCTTGGTTGCATCAGCATGACGGTAGCTGGTGCCTGTAATGGGCAATGCCAAGTAGCGTCCCTGTAATTAGTGAGCAGTAGTACAGCTTGGAGGGTACAGCATGTGGATGTGAACTCAATGCAATCATATTCTCCATCAGGTCCATGCGAGGTTGACCCTAACCCATTGAGAATATGGACTAATCTTATACCATCAGCGTCTGACAGCAGGAGGAGGGCACTCCAGGGGTGATCCTGGCACAGCCCAGGCAGGAGAGACTCAGGGCAAGAGCCAGAATAAGAGGGAAGAGCGCAGACAGGAGGAGACTTGGGAGTCACCTGGTAGCAAAACGTATAGAAAGACGGTAAAGGGGTCACTATCATGCACAGAGGTGCAGGCGGTCATCATTTTCTATTTATAATTGCTCTCATCATATATTCATATTATACAGGTATTATAAGTATAACAAACCTAAACATATAAATACTAAACTACATGATACTTATATAAATGTTGTCTATATCCTAAAATAGATGGACTACAAGAATGTGAATGGGTGAAATAAGTTGACACTAGAATAGTTTGGTCTAATATCGCCATCTTTGGGTCAAAATCGGTACTGCAGCAGCTATGTTTTTCTCTTTCTAGATAGAATTTGCTCACACAGAGCCTGGTGTGTTTTGTCGTCAACCAATATATTGAGTCTTTACAAAGACACTAATGTCACCATGGTCAAAATGTCAACATTTACTATGTCGATCTGAACAAAATGTTGATGTGTTCAAAATGTGGACAGTCAAAATGTTGACTGGGACATAATGTGGACGCCCAATATCGGATCCAAGCCATCCATTTCGTAAATTTTTTGATAAGCTCCCGTCTTTAAAGCGGTTCAGAGTACTTCGGGAACGTACGAGTCGCTTTAGGGTTAGTTTTCTTCCAACTGCTGTGCACATGCTGAATGCTATGAATGTATCTCTTTAGTAAATTTAACTTTATTATTTTCATGTAACTGTCTGTGATCACCTTTACCATGGATTGCTATTCACTGTTTTTTAGCGTGTTTCTGTGCAATGTCATTTCGTCTGCCAAACTTGTTTTGCTGATGACAACAATAAATACAATACAATACAATTTTAAGACTAATGCTAACCCTAGATTGTAAGCTCCTAGGAGCAGGGTCCTCCTCCCCGCTGTCTCACAGCCTTCTTCTCTAGCACTTCTATGACAGCCTTCACCTTCCCAGCTGTATTGTGTATGGAGAATTGTGTTGCTTATTGTTACTTGTGCTGCATTTATAAGTTGGTTATTGTATTGTAGTGTAATGTTCTGTGTACCCTTTACTGTATATATGGTGCTGCAGACCTCTTGTGGCGCCCTATAAATAAAATGTAATAATAACCCTAACATTTCTAGTGTCGACATTTCGGCTGTGTCTATACTTCATATGTTGACATTTAACCGTTGACATTTACTGTGTCGACATTTTGGCAACATTTTGCAGGTATCAACATTTTAACCATGTGTAACAAGGCTGGAAGAAACACATCCAGTAGCGGTAAAACAGTGAACCGTTTAATCACTGCAGCTCAGCAGACACTTCACAGCCAACATCAAGTCAGGTTTGCCACTCTGGCTTACAGACAGCATCAGGGGTTAAAGTGGGCAGGAACGGGGTGGAACTGAGTTCTGTCACCTCTAATGGTAGGTGGAACTAGTTCCACCTCCACCAAGTCCTTGCACAGAAGTACCACAGACAGAGAGCCACTCACTGTCTGCCTTGGGAGGCTCAATTTCATCAGAAACCAGCATTTAGGTAAGGAAAGTATCAAGTGAAGGCAATACATAGGGGTTGCAAAAAAACATTGGGCATCCAAGTGACAGACTAGTTTGCGGGGATCCCATAAAAACCCAGAGACATGGCAGAAAAATAACACTGTTGATATAGAATTTTTTTCTCTTTTTAAGTGATCTAACATTGTAGTCTCTGTCTGCTTTCCTGCATGATCTAAAGATCGTCAAATCTTTAGATCGTGCACGATAGATCTTGTGACACATTGTGCAGCTTTGTTGCACATCATGTCCTGGAGTGTCGAGACTCACAAGTGGCTGTGTGTACCAAAAAAAAATTAAAATTAAAAAAAAAAACTTTCAAGAAAGTAAAAAAAAAATATATATTTTTTGGTGCTGTACCCCACTGTGTATACAAGCACCGTGACTCAATTGAGCAATAACCATCTGTGTATACAAGCACTGTGACTCCTTGGGCAATAGCCCTCTGTGTATAAGCACTGTGACTCCTTGGGCAATAACCATCTGTCTGTATAAGCACTGTGACTCCTTGGGCAATAACCATCTGTGTGTATAAGCAGTAGCACCAAGACTCCTTGGGCAATAACCATCTGTGTGTATAAGCACTGTGACTCCTTGGGCCATAGCCCTCTGCGTATACAAGCACCGTGACTACTTGGGCTGTAGCCCTCTGCGTATACAAGCACAGTGAATTCTTGGGCCGTAGCCCTCTGTGTATACAAGCACCGTGACTCCTTGGGCCTTAGCCCTCTGTGTGTCCATAACACACAAGTACTGTGACTCAGTAGTTAGTGGCAATGTTTCATTGATGTGCTTTAAACTACGGTGTCTGTCGCTTAGTAACCAGCCAGCTCACTGCAGCCTTTGGCCAATAATGGTGAAAACAATATTGTGAGCTGTGAGGTGGTCTAAATTGAATGTAAATGACTGGAAATTAAAGTTATTGGGGTTAATAATACTATAGGAACAAAAAAAAAGCCCAAATTATGTGATTTTAGCTTTTTTTTGTAAATTTTTGTAAAAAATCCAAAGCTAGTCATGGCAGGTTTGGCAAATCCAAAGCCAGATGATGAATCAGAACCAAATTCAGCAAAAATGGTCCGGTGCACATCCCTAATTGTCTCAGAGGAACCCTGTCACTCATACTATACCAATTGTTTCTGTAGAGCAGGGGTGAAGAACCTTTTTTGTGCGAGGGCCATTTTGATATATATAACATCATTCGTGGGACCAGTGCAGGCCACGCCCCCTCCGTGTGATGCCACAATCGCCAGTGATTACAGCAATGTCTGGAGCATTCTGAGGATGCTTCGGGGAGCTATAAGGGCAGCGGTGTGATGGTCTGTAGCATCCTAAGGATGCTCTAGGCGGCACTGCTGCATAGATTCTTGCTCTAGGGTGCCTTTATAAGGACCCTGCTATCCAGATGAGGCTAGCAAAAAAAAAAACCGAAGAGGGCCAGACCAAATTATTCTGGGGGCCTTATCCAGCCCCTGGGCCTGAGGTTCCCCATCCCTGCTATAGAGGAATCCTGTTGCTCATACCAATTGTCTCTGGAGAGGAATCCTGTTGCTCATACCAATTGTCTCTGTAGAGGAACCCTGATGCTTATTACCAATTGTCTCTGTAGAGGAACCCTATGACTCATACCAATGGTCTCTGTAGAGGAACCCTGTGACTCATACTGTACCTATTGTCTCTGTAGAGCAGTGGTGTCAAACTCGGGCCCTTCAGCTTTTGTGGGACGACATATCCCAGCATACCAATTGTCTCTGTAGAGCAGGGATGGGGAACCTCAGGCTCGGGGGCCATATAAGGCCCACGGAGTCATTTGGTCTGGCCCTCTGACCTTTTTTTCTGCTAGCCTCATCTGGCTAGCAGGTACCTAAAATGGCACCCTGCAGCCAGAATCTATGCAGCAGTGCCATCTGGAGCGTCCTTCAGTTGCTTCAGACGGTCACACCGCTGCCCTTACAGCTCTCCAGAGCATCCTCTGGATGCTCCAGGCATTGTTATAATCTCTGGCAATCGTGGTATGGCACGGAGGGGGTGTGGCCTGCACCGGGCCCACGAATAATGTTATATATATATCAAAATGGCCTTCTGCAGAAAAAAGGTTACCCACCATTGTTGTAGAGGAACCCTGTTGTTTATACCAATTTTCGTTGTCGAGCATTGATTTTCAACCTTATTCAACTCGT
This sequence comes from Taudactylus pleione, assembly GCA_031769625.1. Classification (NCBI taxonomy): domain Eukaryota; kingdom Metazoa; phylum Chordata; class Amphibia; order Anura; family Myobatrachidae; genus Taudactylus; species Taudactylus pleione. The sequence continues at coordinate 1,243,156 of JAUIMM010000273.1, read as the reverse complement.
GGCACACTACACAAGATTTTAAAATTGCCAAGGCCACACCATCCAGCAATCCAGCGTGCACGACCAATGAAAAAAACATACATTTTGGCTCCCACATTAAAAAATACATACACATTGGCCTCCACAGGAATAAAACACACTACCAGGGGCAGATTGGCCATTACCTTAAGTGGGAAGATTCCCGATGGGCCGCTTGGTCTGTGGGGCCGCTTGTCACCTGTGGCCCTGCCCCCTTATTTGCATCATTTTCACATGCACCTAGCTGCCTGTCAGTTCTGTCTGACCACGCCTTAGCCTCTCTCACGAGGAGAGAGGCCAGCGGCAGCCTATTTAAGCCTCGCCCATCATGCCGTCAGCATCACATGCCGCGGAGGAGTCAAGAAGACAGGAAGTGGTTCATCCCACGGGTGACAACGGCAATTGGCATGACTGCGAGGGAGGTAAGTTGCGGCGGGGGTCGGGAGCCGCCCTGGCAGTTTGTTAGCCCGATCATCTCCTCTCTACTCTTCCCTCCCCAGGCTGTGAAGTGTCAAGTTTAATTTCACAGCCTGGGGAGAGGGCAGAGCGGAGAGGAGATAGTGTGGCTAGCCGCAGCAGTGCAGTGCAGAGCAATGGTGCTGCTGGGAGATGGAGTCTGCCAGTCTGGAGAGACTCAGGATGTCTAGGGTGGGGGCCCTGCTAAGGGGAGATCATCTGTCTGTCTAAGAGGGGGGAGGCGGGAGGAGAGATGATCTGTCTGAGGGGGGGAGGGTAGAACTGCAGGGGAGAGCTGCAGAACTAGTAGGAGATGGTCTTTCTGTGGGGGAGAGGGGGTCTTCTGTACTTAGGGGGAGATGATCTGTTTAGTGCCAAGGGATGGTTTTTCTGTGGGGGAGGGGGCCATACTTGCCGACAATCTGCTCCAGCCTTCCGGGTGGGAGCTAATTGTCGGCTAACAGCGGGGGGCTATTCTGTGCTAGGGCAGGATGATGGGACCTGGGCGATGCAGGAGGATGGCACGGATGGGAGACACAGACAGATGGTGCCAGAGAGAATTGTGGGTGGCACTGGAGATGCGCAGGGGGATAGCGCTGAAGAAACACATGAAAGGGGAGAGGCTGGAAGCATACCATGGTGATGTTGCTGGAGACCAGGGTCGGATTATAGGCGGGGCATTAGGGGTGGTCGTCCTGGGGGCCCCCACACTGTTCCCAGACATGCCACTGCTACAAACATGGAGAACAGCATTAAGCTGTCTCCGCTCTGGTACTCTTCGGTGGCTTAGATGTCCAAGGCCATCGAGGAGTTCCACTAGTCAGAGGCACTGAAAATCTTCTCTCTATGCTAAAGCCTCGGCAGCTCGGCTCTGACAGTAAAAGTCTCGTGAGATGATGATGTCAAGTATCGCGAGAGTTTGACTGTCAGAAGCCGAGGCTGCAGCATAGTAAAGGTTCTCAGTGGCTCTTTCGTCCTCAGCCTTCCCCCCGCGATGCAGTTATACAGAGCCGACAGGCAGGTAGCCCACATACATAAACATTATATATATATATATATATATATATACAAATACACACACACATACATACATACACACACACATGAGTGTGTTTATTACTTTTGCTCTCAAATGTGACATTGCTGGAATATCAGGTACACACATATGTATGCATGCATGTGTATATATATATATATATATATATATATATATATGTAATGTACTGGTGGGTTGTACAGTGCTGCACCACTAGCCCCAGGTTTAGGTGTGTTTGGAATGCTTCGGTGGCCGATTTCTCTGTAGCTAAGTTAGGACACACGTGACAGAGAGGCAAGCTTAAAAATGTCCCCTTATTGCAGACACAGTAACCAGACCGAAAGGAAGGTACAACGCAATTTTATTGCTGCCAATCAAAGAACAACAAATGACACAGGAAATGTTTACCATTCACAGATTAAATTAAATAAATTACACTTTTCAATATAAGATCTTTGTTTATTACCTCCCTGTCCTCTACCGGTGACCCCAGCTGGCAAGCAAGTGTAAACAAGAACCACAATTTCTGCAGAACTTTACTTTCACTCAAAGCAAAAGAGAGAACAGAACAAGAAACCTGCAGGTCGAGCTTGTATCAGTAGTGCACCAGCAGGCTATAGCTTTGGTATACAGTCTGTGTTAATGGCAGTAGTTCACCGGCAACTTGCAATAATTTAACACAGTCTTCGAGCCTTGAGAAAAAAGGGACAACACTGAGGCTATGCTGATAGCAGTAGTTCACCGGCAACTTGCAATAATTTAACACAGTCTTTGAGCCTTGAGAAAAATAGGGATAACAGTCTTCCTAAATGCCTATGCCACAAATTATTACCACCAGAATTGCCAGCCGGGGTTACACAGCGCTAAATAAGCAATTAATGTACATTACACTACAGAAATTGACAAGGTAAAAGATTCACAGTAAACATACACCTTCTGCTAATGAGATGACAGCAAAAGTAATATACATTACATCAGCAGGAATGGACTTTGAAATGGATACCAGCAACAAGCAGTGCATAAAAGACAATTTACATTAACACCAATACCAGCAACTATTCAAACATTTCATGGCAAGCAAAATGAAAATTAGCATTGACAATAATAACACAGTGAGCAGTAAACAGCTTTACAGAGTGTTATAACAGACAAAGGGCCACTGTCAACCAATTAATTAACACCAATGGCCAACCATAAACAGAGAAAAATACATTTCCATGGCATGACATTTGGTTTCAGGATAAACATAGAAAGTATTGTACATCACTCACAGTGGCATTGGACATGAGCCGACACCCATAAATCACGATCCCTCCCGGACATGAGCCGGAGGTTCACAGGAGAGAAAATAACCACCAATTGTGGGATAAAAGGGATAACCTATTCCTTACTTCCCCCCTATTTTTACATTACACACACACTTTGAAGCACAGTGAAGTGGAGATGGGACAATAATGTGCTAAAAACAAAGAAAACCCCCAGGTGGGCCTGAGAGTAAATACTGGGCACAACTGCAGCTCTTAGGAAGGGAGAAAGGACCCACTAAAAGGGCTGGGGACACACTAGAAGGCACTATGTGGAGGAGGCAAGGGGTAGTCACAGTCTCACCACAGGCAGGGGCTCTTCTGCCCAAATCAGACTCCTGGATTCTGGAACAGGCACAGCCCGGGATGCAGAGCACCACACCAGAGCTACCAGCTGTAGACGTACGGCAAGTATTTTACAAGGGGCAACAGGTGCAAGATCCCTTTCCACAGGGGCTCTGTCCAGCAGACAAACAAAAACAGCAGCAGGAGGGGTCCTGAAGCACTCTTCCTCTGGGGCTGTCTTATTTCCTGCCCGTGCGGGTGCCAGCAGGGTTTTCGTCACTGGTGGGATCTTTTCCTCAGCTGGGGCTTTATCCATGGCGATGGAGTAATGAGACCTCCTTCCCAGGCAGCTCCTCTTCTCTCCCAGCATGCGCAGATTTTCACATGCGGTGCCTCCGGTAACAGGCACTTAGGAAGGCAGTACCATATTCAGGGCATACTTACCTACCCTCCCGATTTGGTCGGGAGCCTCCCAAAAATCGTGTGCCGTTCCCGACCTCCCGGGAAGGCTGGCAAGTCTCCAACCCCTGGCAGCGAAGGGGGGCGGTGACGCGATTCGTGTCATTTTGGCACCGCCTCCTGCATCACACTGCCTGTAATATCGGCAGTGTGTAGCGGGGGCGGGGCCAAAATTACACTCTCGCGTGGCTCCGCCCACAAAATGTGTCATCTGGCCGGCCCCCGCCCCCGTTTGCTGGCCACACACCCCCAGTAATGCCAATCCGGCTGCTCCCTCCCGGAAGGGGCAGCCAGATAGTCGGCAAGTATGATTCAGGGGGCTTCTTCCAAAGCAGAGTGCTCTATGCAAATCTCCAGGCAGGCTTCCTCTAGGTTAATGTGAAGTCTTGTAATTGTAATCCAGGGCAAACAGAAAGGGGTACCGCACCCCTATTTTTACAGATCCAAGGACACTCTACAGTAACTCTTTACAGACAGCACAGCAGGAGCAGGGTTTGTAATCCAGGGCAACATAGAGGGATACTCTCCACTATTGTATTTCTATACTCTAGGCACTCCACAGACAAATCCTCCCCGATTCAGCACTGACAGCCCTGGGGATGGTATTTTATAAACTCTTCCATACTCTCCTCCCTATGAGTGGACAGGAGACCCCCAGCAACAGGCCGCCTACAGAGATCTCTGCCTCGACACCCAGGCTACCAATTAATGGGGCACGATTTTCCCTCCTAAATGGGTCGCTGACCAAGGGGCACTTTCTACCTCCCTGTTTGCACATGCTCAGTATGGTCCGAGGGAGCAGGGTCATCAAGGGCCTGATTCGGTGCCGCTCGTAAGCGGCCGCTCGTTCGTTCCGAGCGATGTTTGCACAACTGCGCATGCGTACGGATCGTAATACGCATGCGCGAACCAGTCAGTGCGGCTGAAAATCGTTTGTTCGCTAAATAGCGAATGCCTGCTATTTTGAGTGACATGAGGAGGCGTATGTGGGTGGTAACAGGGGAAGGTGCTTGAAAACGGGGAGTGGAGATCAGAACGCAGGCGTGCTTAAAGGTTAAAACGGGCGTTTTATGGGTGTGCATAATTAATACAGCAGCGTCATTGACCACGTCACTGAGTTATTTTATAGTCAGAACTGCTCGCAAGATTGTGGTAGGAAAAACCAACCACAAGAATAGCGAGCAGTTCATACGCTGGTCGATGTACTTGATTAATCTAATAAATAGCGGACATGACGTAGGATGCGAGCGGCCAGGGGGCGTAGTTTTCCAAAAAACGACCGCAAGTTTTGTTCGCTCGTTCAGACTTAGAGGCGTGAACAGACCGCAAAGAGCGAACGGTTCATTTGAATAGCCACCCCTTTTTTCTGAACGAGCGAGCGCAAATAGCGTCCGGCTCTGAATCAGGCCCCAAGTTCACTGTAGTATCCTATGGGGCCAATGGTGTTGTATGATCTTATTTAAAAAAAACTGACAGGGGCTACAGAACTCCTGAATGTCTCCCTACTTAGTTAAAGGGGTAACCCTATAACTATGGGGGTATCATATATATATATATATATAACATTATATATGCTATGTCTTTATATACACATACAAACTCACCTATATATACTTAGAGCTTTTCGATATATATGTGTATGTATGATATATAGATATATAGATAGATAGATAGATAGATAGATAGATAGATAGATAGACACCATTTGGGGTTTGGACTATATAAATATATATTTAGTTGTTTCATAGGGGCCCCCACAAGCTTGTTGCCCTGGGGCCCCCATACACCTTAATCCGGCCCTGCTGGAGACACACATATAGGACAGAAGGAACACTGATACTATTAGAGGAATAACTGGGGACACTTCAGTAAGATAACAATTCTAATGAAATCATATTCTAATGCAAATAGCACCAAATTAGCAAATATATATTTTATTAATAATAAATTGTTCAATATAGGAAACTCCCATTGTGTCCTGCCCCAAAACATGTTTCTATGTATTATCTGGTTAAACGTCTGTTGCATGATGATGACATTGGCTTTATTGCTACACAAATAGGCGGCTTCCGGACCATGTGATCTCAGCATGAATAGGTTCCCTGCTGCAGAGAAATCATATAGGGAAGAAAATACTCATTCACCTGCTCGCTGTGCTTATTCACTGGATAGAGGGATTGGGGGCATGGCTATCATCTCCTGGAGCTGTGCTTATTCACTAAAGAGAGGGATTGGGGGTGTGGCTATCATCTCCTGGAGCTGTGGGCATGCCCCCAGCATTAAATAATGGGGGGAGTGGCTTGTGGGCATGGCATTTCTCATTAAGCCACACCCCTTGTAATTAGGCCCCACCTACTATTCTAGGAGTGTGCACATAGGGCCTCTTCCACATTTTTTTCCCAGGGCCAATTAAATTCCCAATCTGCCCCTCTAGATACACCCAGCTATGCAACTTGGCACATACTGTATATTACTGTTCTCTACCCATACAGCTGGTACATATGCCATTACAGAGATGGACGCAGTGTGAGATACACCCAGCTCTGCAACCTGGCACATACTGTATATTACTGTTCTCTACCCATACAGCTGGTACATATGCCATTACAGAGATGGATGCAGTGTGCGATACACCCAGCTCTACAACCAGGCACATACTGTATATTACTGTTCTCTATCCATACAGCTGGTACATACATAGGTCCCTCCACAAGCACTGATCACTACTGTGTGAGAGCCACCTTAAATAGCACATAGTATACTGCTGAGCCCTTCCCCTAACTTATGGTAAAGTTTTGACGCCCAATACGATTTACATACCAGATTGATAAAACATCAATTAACTTTTTGGATGTGACTATCTACCGAGATGATCAAAGGTTGGCGTCGAAACTTTACTGTAAGGAAACAGATCGCAATACTCTATTACATGCAAGGAGTCATCACCCAGTAATTTGAAAGAGAGTCTGCCCATATCGCAATTTATGCGTGTTTTGAGGAACAACATTTCATCCTTGACTGCAGAGAATCAAATTGTTGAAATAAGCCAACGATTTTATGATAGGGGATATACAAACTCCACAATACAGAGATGTCTTTTAAAAGCAAGACAGGCACTCACAGATATTGGACAGACCTAAACAGGATTTGGATCCAAGGATAATGATTGCTACATCCACTTTTGATGTGACTTCATATGCTGCGAAAAAAGCATACAATAAATTTTGTCCTATAATAACGTCAGTTCCAATCTTTAAAGATATCAGGGCCTGATTCAGAGCCGGACGCTATTTGCGGACGCTCGTTCAGAAAAAGGGGTTGGCTATTTAAATTTAGCGCTCGCTCTTTGCGGTCTGTTGACGCCTCTATGTCTGAGCGAGCGTCCGAAACATGCGCTCGCTATTTTGTAAAGATGCCCCTTGGCCGCTCGCATCATACGTCATCTCCGCTATCTATTTGATTAATCGAGTACATCAAAAGGCGTATGAACTGCTCGCTATTCTTGTGGTAGCATTTTCCTACCGCAATCATGCGAGCAGTTCAGGCTAAAAGACAACCAAGTGACGTAGTCGATGACGCTGTTTTGTTAATTATGCACACCCTTAAAACGCCCGTTTTGACCGTTTGGAACGCCTGCGTTTGGATCTCCACTCCCTGTTTTCAAGCACCTTCCCCTGTTACTACCCATAAACGCCTCATTCTGTCACTCAAATTAGCAGGCACTCGCTATTTTGCGAGCACACAATTTCCGACCGCACTGACTGGTTGGCGCATGCGCATTACAACCCATACGCATGCGCAGATGTGCGAACATCGCTCGGAGCGAACGAGCGCCCGCTTACGAGCGGCTCTGAATCAGGCCCTCAGTTCACAACCCCCGATGTGTTCATACCGTCGGGGTGCTAATCTAAAACAACTTTTGATGAGGCCTACAGGACAAACAAAGTCTACATCAAGTTCATGGCTGCCATCTCGCAAAACAGGATGTTACAGATGTGCGGATTGCACAACGTGTCGTTCGATGCTGGTGGGAACACATTTTTCACATCCCCACAGTGGTAAAAAAATTTAAATTCAGCATAAATTGCATTGCACTTCTGACCATGTGATTTATTTGGTCATTTGTCCTTGTCGTCTCTATTACGTGGGGATGACTACCCGTAATTTTAGAGAACGCATGGCGAACCATCGGTCCTCCATTCGAAGTGCACTACTTAGTAATGATTCAGACAAGCCGGTAGCCAGACATTTTACCAAGGAGAAACACTCGGTATCAAGTCTGAGATGTATGTTCATTGACCATGTTCCAATTCTTCCTAGAGGAGGTGATCGTACAAAAATATTGCGCCAACGTGAAGCTCGGTGGATTTTCCAATTGGATACAGTAGCCCCAAGGGGCATGAACGAGTCTAATCCATTTAATATATTTCTGCGGTGAAATATGCTTTTTGTGGGCATGACCAATTTGGCCTTTTTCAACATTGGATTAATATTTGGATACAATGCTGTGGCATAGTACACATGGATTCCTTTTTCATATCCATTTTTAATTTTTATTTTTTTGTGTCAATTTTAAATTCATTTAGGCATTATATATAAGATAAATTTTAGTCCATCATTTATGGCTACAATTTAGTTGACATTATTAATATGGATATTTTTTGCAATTATTTATTAACATCATGAGGTATATTGTACTTTCTAGTGATTTATATGATTGCACTGCTGTACTTTCTCCTGCCAGACCATGTTGATTTATCCTATGAGGCTCTGTGTCTATAACACTTCAGGATTCACATATTAGGTGTTAAGCACAAATGTATGTTTTATGCATGCCTTTCTGTGTTATACATATGTTATGCTGATAGTGGTCATATTGTCTGTTTACAACAGACGCTGCAGCATCTCCATGGTTTCCAGGCTCCTCCCAGCATGTTGATATCAGATTGGGTGTGTCTGTTCACATGACATGCATATTGTGTCATACAGCCGGGCGCCATCTTGTAGGTGGCACATCTAGCTGTGATGCACTGTTCTACACAGTGTATAAATTTATATTGCTTCGGTGTGCATTTGAACACTAGTATGGTGTTCCCACAGCTGGTGATTAGTACTACATGAAGTATGTTTGCACTATAAACACAGGTGACGTGTGTATTGAAATTTATGCAGCCGGACGCCATCTTGGAGGTGGCACAAGCAGTTTGCATTACATCGTTTTGTATGAGAAATATACCAGCTTCTAATATGCAACTTTGAGATGTGTTTAAATTCTATTGTGAGCTCCTCAACATTATGCTTTAGTACATTAATATTCCTCTTATAGACTAATTTGAGGATTAGTTCCAGTTTTTTTAATGAATGAGTTGTTAGGGGGAAGGTTCAGCATACCTCCCAACTGTCCCGCATACAGCGGGACAGTCCCATTTTTATGGGACTGTCCCGCTGTCCCACCCGCGGGCTGCGGTGTCCCGCGGTGGGGGGGCAGTTGGGGAAAGCATACACTGCTGCTCTGCATAGCAGAGCAGCATGTATGCAGAGCTAGAATAGATGCTGTACGCATGCGCACACCATCTATTAAAGGTGCCCACACATATAGCCAAATTTTACACGATCTGGCCGATTTCGACGAATCGTGATCACAGATCGTGAAAAATATGGCCAAAGCATGAGAAAATCGTCAGTCCCCACTCACGATGCGATGCGCGTCCCCGCTGGTCGCACATCGCATCGTCAGATCTGCTGCACCCCCTGCACCCTCCATTTGCCGGGCGCCCGCTGAGTGTGTTACCAGCGGGCGCCCGGCTCCTATTCATACCCCCGGCGGCAGCCGGACGACGGAGGTCCCTCCATCTTCCGGATCCCGCAGTGCACTATGGGAGTGACATCATGATGTCACTCCCATAGTGCCGAGGAACGGACGCGGGGATGGACGGCAGCAGCACTGGAGCGGGGATAAAGGTAAGTGTTTGTTTGTTTTTTGTGTGTGCGCGCGTGGGGTGGTGCTCACTACTGGGGGCAACTACAGTGGGCTCACTACTGGGGGCAACTACTGGGGGCTCACTACTGGGGGCAACTACAGGGGCCTCACTACTGGGGGCAAATACAGGGGCCTCACTACTGGGGGCAACCACAAGGGCCTCACTACTGGGGGCAACTAGGGGGCTCACTACTGGGGGCAACTACAGGGTGCTCACTACTGGGGGCTCACTACTGGGGGCAACTAGGGGGCTCACTACTGGGGGCAACTACAGGGGCTCACTACTGGGGGCAACTACTGGGGGCAACTGCAGGGGGCTCACTACTGGGGGCAACTACAGGGGTTCACTACTGGAGGCACTGCATAGGGGGACCACTACTGGGGGCATTGTATAAAAGGAACTGCATAGGGGGGGCGGTAGCAGCTGGGGCTGGCGTAGGTGCTGGGGGTGGTACCTTTTAATTTGGGGGGAGGGCACCAACATTTATCTTGCCTTCGGGCACCTGGGATGAAGTAATGCCACTGATACTATGTGCTATTTAAGGTGGCTCTCACACACTAGCGATCAGTGCTTGTGGAGAGACCTATGTATGTGTCCTGAAGACGGTCCCAATGTGGACTGAAATGTCAACCTGTCCTATGTTTTAAAAGCTAAGTAATAAAGATGTGATTTTATTTTTATATCTGCTGAGTGCCCTCTTTCTCTGTTTTTGTATATTGAGGATTTTTTTGGATCCTTGAGGAGCACCAAAATGTTGACTTTGTTTGGTTTGGAGTGTGGACATTGTTACATTTTATATATATATTTATATAGGAAAATATTTGATGCAGCACTCCACGGACTTCACAACACTAGTAAAATTCATGCAACATTTCAGATTTATTACAATCTTTTGTCAAGCCAACTTACTACAAGAAAAACTCACCTTAAATACTTCAGTCACCCTCAAGTGCGACTGCAAACGGGTGGGCATCCCTCCCCTCTCATCCCTCCCCTCCGGCATCATGCAGCATGACGTCGCACGTCGGGTCAGGTGACCGCACGCTGCAATACATGTAAGTGAAAAAAACCATCACCTTGGTAACCAAAAAGTAAATAAACAAACAACATCGTAAGCAAGATTAATAAACAGGATCTCAAAGGCATCACATCATAAATGGTATGGTTAATCATATAAATATAGGTACGTATATCCATTAACTAGTTTGTGACTATAGGAACGTATAAAAAGTAGATTTATAATACAATATTGTGCCATGCATCAAGATACATTAGTAGTCCCTACAGATGCAAGAGTAAACATCCCACACAGCCTATGGGAGATGAGACAGCATAATCTTAAAAGTTTATAAGGACGTCACACGGAAATCTGTCAGCCACCATAAAGAACTATAAAAAAATCGCAATAGCAATGGGTAGCAACAACAATAATACTAAGTAAATCAGTAATATGCAAAATGCCACAAAAATACAGATATACAGCACATATATTGCAATAAAGCATAGTGCAGATTAACTATGAGTAATCTCAATAAATGTAGAATTACAAACTACCAGAAATTTATAAGAAACAAGCCAGATTTAATTGTTCATTTAAGCCCCCTGGAGCTATGATATTGAGCCGATGGATCCAAGAGGATTCCAAACGCACTAGGCTTTTAGCTCTATCCCCACCTCTGAAAGATTGTGGTACGTGGTCTATAAGTTTGTATTTAAGAGTAGCCAGACTGTGTCTTGCAGCTACGATATGTCTGGCGACCGGTTATTCACTAATTCTTCCTTCCAGGGCGCGTCTAATTGAGGACCTGTTTTGGGCTGCTCTTTCCTTGAAGGGGCAAGTCGTCTTGCCCACATAGGCAAGTCCACATGGGCATTTTATCATATAGATGACGTACCTACTAGAGCAGGTAAGTACATACTTGATAGGAATTTTTGTACCCAAATGGGGATGAGTAAAGAAAGGTCCTGCCTCTAAGTAGCGACACGTCATGCACCCAATACAAAGATTGTCAGTAACATCATTTTTGACTAAATAATCCCTGACATTTTTTCCCTTTTAAGACAAGGTAATAGACGGGAGTTCTTTAGGGAGGGAATATTTTTATCATACTGAATAAGCGGGCACATTTGTTTTGAAGTATTCTTCACAATCTTGCTGACATTAGAATAGTCAGTGATCAATGGAAAGATATCTTGTCTAACTTTATCCTTCTTTTTCAGACTCTCCTCTCGCGTAATGTTTAGGGCCCTAGATTTTGCTAGTTCTGATTCCTTATAATGATAACCTCTAGACAGGAATTTGTTAAACATAAGGTCCATCTGCAACTTGGCATCATCTTCGTTACTGGCTATGCATCTAATGCGAAGAAACTGTGACAAGGGAAGACCCTGTTTCATAGCTGGGGGGTGATAGCTGCTGGCATGTAACAGAGTATTTCTGTCAGAAACTTTTGTGAAGAGGCTGGTGTTTAAACCTGATTCATCTCTACGGATGTTCACAGCAGGGCCGCCATCAGGGGGGGACTGCCGGGACTGGAGTACTGGGCCTGGACACTCAGGGGGCCCGCCTGATAGAGACAGTGAAGTGGATAGAGGAACTGAGACTTGTCTGTAAAAGGTAAGTGTGGAGCTGGCTACCTGGGGCTGGGCTGGGACTAACTGGCTGGTTATCTGGGGCTGGGCTGACACTGGCTTCCTGGGGCAGACACTTGCTGTGGGACTGATTGCTTGGGGCTGACATTTGCTGTGGGACTGACTGCCTGGGGCTGGATCTAACTGTCTGGGGCAGAAGGTGACTGCCTGGGGCTGTGGCTCACTGTCTGGGGTTGAAGCTGACTGCCTGGGGCTGGGGCTCACTGTCTGGGGCTAGGGCTCATTGTCTTGGGCTGGGACTTTCTGTGTTGGACAGCAGGGCTGGGCTGGAGAGACTGAAGGGGGCCAGAGGTGTCAAAATGTATAAGTAAGCCAATTATTGACCAATTATCAAGGACATATGCAGTATAATTATTAATACCCTATTTAAAATACTAATACCACATATAATTGTGGCTTTTTTTAAAGGGGGGGGCAGGGGGCCCTGCTTATTTTGTCAGTTCCAGGCCCCACCATTTCTGATGGCAGCCCTGGTTCACAGATAGATAATTAATTGAAGCATAGTCACAGTTAAAGGTGAATTTGATTGTATCATCCATCTGATTGATGGCATGCATAACTGTCTGAAATTGGTTCTTATCACCCACCCACAGGACAAAAATGTTGTCAATGTAGAGGGAGTAGAACAACAACTTCTCAGAAAACATCTTATTCAATAGGAACACCCTCCGTTCAACCTGGAACACATAGGCATTTGCAAAAGCAGGGGCCCCTTAGAACCCATCGTGCACCCCTGCAATTGCAAATAGAAGGCACCATCAAAATAGAAAAAATTACATGTCAACGTTTTTTCCAATAAACACAGAAAAAATTACAAATCAGGGCCCTTAATATCACTGTTGTTAAACAATAGATAATGAACTGCATCCAAACTATTGATACCGTTTGAACAGCATCAATATTAGAGAGATTTGATTGCACAGACCAGATTGCCCATACCTCCCATTTCAATATAAAATAACTTTGTCACACAGAAGCAGTTTGCGGTTACAACACACACAAAGGTACTATAGTGTAAAAAGGGTATAATCAGCCTTAATCTATACAATGCAGCTATATACAGGATAAAGACAAAGATACAATTACCAACACTTCGCTATGCGGTCTGGATCCTAGACTAATCAGCTGTCCATCAGGATTGCTGTGTGTTTCTTTAGGGTCAGGCAGGGAGGAAGGTAGCAAAGGAAAGGGCTGGGATCCAGACATCATGGCAATTTATAGGTGTACAATTACCTTTAAACATAAGCTGAATACTCAGAGGGGTTTCCTATTGGCCCTTTATTACTGAGTCACAATGGTTGTTGCTATTCATTTGTTAGTAAATGGTTGACGTCACTGGAGGTTGAACTTGTTAAAAAAATCCCTTTGTACTAACATTTGGCATGCAAATCTACAGGGGAGGTGTACAGTGATTTATACAGTATAGAGTATAATTCTTGGCAGGTCTTCATAACTCGATAGTGATCCCTTCCATATTCATTCTGTTGGTTTCATATTCCTGTTGAGACAGAGGGAAATCGGTATATACTACTCATGACCCATTTATCTTATTCCTAATCCCAGATATCATATAACTGCTATTTAACATGTAACATTCACTGTATACCTTTAAAACACATAGCATTGTGCGTATCTCAGTCAGTTTAGGGTTAAATGGGATATAAGTTTATTGTAAGGAAAGGCTGCTGTCCGTTGGGGTAAGGTTTCCGACAATAATACTTAAAAGCTGGCTGTGCGATTGAAATGCAAAACAGTACTTAAACAGTATTGCTGTACTAACTTTATGTGTTTATGTAATGTAAAAATGGTGCTTAACTGTTGTGAGCACAGAAGCATGGCTCGCCATTCACAATATGACGAGTTGCGGGGGCATGGGATGCGTGTGCATGTATAGCGAGCATGTGCAATTGTGCGTGCGCAAGTGCGTGCGCAAATGCGGCGGGAGCCTGTGTTCACATAAGATGGCCGTGGACGATCAAATCGTCCAATGGATGTCGTGTTGCGATTCGTGCGCAATTAAGCGATCAGAACCAATTTATACGGTTTCGACAGTCCACCCTTTGATAGCAATTATACACTATCACCATACGCAAGCAACAATTAATAATTGGTTATCTGATTAGCCATACTATAAGACATTAGTTAATGTTATGTTATGGGATGGCATGAGTTGTTAATTTATCCATCAATGAAGCACTCTTGGGGGAAGGGACAAAAAACTAGCCTTATGTGCACACCACAGGCCAGACTGAAGAGGTCGTGACCATATGTTAGATGTGGGAATGCACCTAACCCATAAGGATAATTTTGAATTGTTTAGAGACTTCATTTTAAGATGTTTTGAAATACCATTAATAACACTTTTATGCACTGCTAAACAAATCCAAATCACATCATTACAAGGTACGTGTTCTTATGGGACTTCTACTATCATTCGGATCTTATTTCATGTGGACACTGTATTATAAAGTATTGTTCAATGTTCTTAACGATATGACTCCGTGTGGTCATTTGAATCATTGAATAATGCGCCCCTGGGGACATAAAGTAGCCCCTCGTACGCATACCACGTGGACTCTAAGTCGAGGACCAATGGGGAGCTAGTGTGGGAAAGCACCACTCCATGGAGAGGACAACCTTGGAAGAAAGGGGAGATGGAGACTACATTTAAACTAGGGTGTTCTAAAGAAACATTGACAATACTTTATTATACATGGCAATATGCAAGCAAACATTAGATCGTACTCTCTAATTCAGGGTTATAATGTAGGGTATTAGTTACATTAGTATTCACAGCATCATGGGTAACTACCATCATTATTTCATTTTCCTGGTTTCCATTGGAACAACCTTTTGCACACTTCATAGCCACTGGAACACATCTGATACATATGCCAATTATTAGGATGACCACCAACACTAGGATCAGGAGTTTCCCTATACTCGCAATCAGTCCTTGGACCCACTCCTAGACCCGAGAACCATTTCATAGGGTTCAACCAGGAGAACCACTCTTCGACCTGTTCCTCCACTTCAGCGATTGAAGCATTATGGTTCTTCCGAAATTCCCATTTCAACTGCAGAATTTCATCCATTTTCCGGTCTATCACCTCCTTGGGGTCACTAGTGCTATTGGTGATATAAGTACAACATTTAACACCAAACTGGGTGGCTAGGGTTACGTAATACCCTCCAGTGACAGCAGTTAAATAATTCAGCACTAAACGATGTTGGACCAGCTCTTTCTTGTACACTTGCAACTCCTTACCAGTGTACCTAAAGGTGTCATCATATAGCTCGGTGATATTATCTATTAATTTTGCGAGATCTTGAATATACCTAAAATTTAGAGATCCCCGAGCAATCCTGGTGGGATCAAGTGCAACTAAAATCTGGAAGCCAGTCGTCTCACTTATCATTTGAGTGGCTTTATGCACATCACCAGGAATCATGTTTCTCTTATTTCTGTGTTCATAATGCGTATGAAGGTATGGAGAAGGTATGTTCCTATGGACATCAATCATTTCATTATGTGCAAGAGTCATGACTTCAGGGAGTACCTTTCCCAAATAGCATAGTCCACTGGAACTTGGAGAGAGCCATTTATACGCTTTTCTACCACAAATATAATATACATCATCTGGGAGGATGAATAGGATGGAATGTTTCATGATACCGGTACACATCTTTTCTATGAATGATCCCATCCCTATCTCCTCCATTTGGCTAATACAAGTATCAGGTTGTATGATCTTCGCACAGTACCCGGGTGGTACTCTTCCAACCATCACTTTAACATTACTCCGCGTATACCTGTACCTATAGAATTTCCCACTTGTAACAATGTTGTATAAAAGTGCTGAGTCTATAGATACATTATCGGCTCTCAGTGAGAAGGTCATTGTCTGATTAATTCCTGTGACTTCCCAATTCCCAGGTTTGTTGGGATTGGTGAAGTTGAAACATAACAGGGATTTATCTACTTGATATTGGTGGAGCTTCAAATTAGGGGAATCGGATATGTTAAATTTTCTGTCCACCGGTTTGCCTCCCTGTAAGTCAATGACTTCAGAGACCTTTAAGGGGAATGGGACTAACCCTACATTATGCTGTCCTTGAGGAACCTGGGAGCATACCCAACATTCGGTTTGGTTCAAAACCTTGCCTACTAGGGAATGGTAGTCCTCTAACGGATGCTCGCCCAAGTATAAATTACTCTGGGTCTGACATCGTAGGATGCATTTATCATTGACTACAGGCCCACAATTTGCGCATATACAATACTCTTCAGACAATAAACCTTCACACTGCCTCCGAGATTCCAAGAGAGCAGATCTTTTAACCATTACAGTGCTAATATTGGTCAGGTACTGGCCTTGTTTTTGCAGCTCTTTCTCTCCCAGCTCCTCTCCACTGACACCACTACCGATCTCTCTCTCCATCCTCCGACCACCAGCACAGAACCAGGACATCCCGAGACAGAACAGTATGATATGAACTCTGGGAGGATACACAAAAGCAGTTACAACCTGAAACCCCATCACCATACCAGGTCTTACCAGCCTTGTTCAATGCTACTGATACAATTAGTAGCTTTCACGGAACAGGCTTGCAATTGACAGGTCCAGGTTCTCTGTCTCTCCCCTGGTCTGGTTCTCCTCAGGATTTTTGACCTTCTGACAATGGCTGGAATGGACCCAGGTGTCTCTCTCAGCTACTTTCACGGATGTTGTACTTGTCAGTAGCACTTGGTATGGTCCTTCCCAACGGTCAGTCAAACAACCTGAACGTAAAAAGTTTCAGATCATAACATACTCTCCAGGTTCAACATCATGACAGTTCATTTCAGGCATATCAGGTGATAACAGTTTTAGTTTCTGCTGCTGCTGTTGGAGCTGCTTACTCATCCCTATAAGGTACCTCACAGTAACCTCGTTGTTACTTTTCAATTCTTCCTGAGGACTTATAATTAAATGAGGTTGCCTCCCGAACAGTATTTCGAATGGGGAAAGATTAAGAGGGGATCTAGGGGTGGTCCTGATACTATGGAGCACAAGAGGCAGAGCTTCTGGCCATCCCAAACCAGTTTCAGCCATGATTTTACTCAGCTTGTTTTTAATAGTACCATTTACCCTCTCCACCTTGGCACTGGCCTGCGGTCTATATGGGGTGTAAAGCTTACTATTAATACCCATCAACTTACACATACATTGAAAAACATCTCCGGTAAAATGGGTACCCCTATCACTTTCAATTACTCTAGGGATACCATACCTACATACAAACTCCTGAACTATTTTCTTTGCCGTGAATGCAGCAGTGTTGGTAGCAGCTGGGTATGCCTCTACCCAATTAGAGAATATGTCTATGCAAACCAAAACATACTTCAAGTTCCTGCAGGGTGGTAACTGGATGAAGTCAATTTGTATGACCTGGAAAGGGCCGTCTGCTGGAGGGATGTGAGATGGTTCGGTGGGTACAGTTTTTCCTATATTCTTCCTTAAGCAGGTCAAACAGGACATTGCCCTCTTCTCTGCTTGGGAAGAAAAGCCAGGTGCATACCAGTATGCCTTCACTAACTTACACATACCCTGCTTACCCAGATGGGTCAGACCATGTGCTGCTTCTGCTAAGCTTGGGTAGTATGCCTTAGGAGCTACTGGCTTCCCTTGTCCATTTCTCCAGAGCCCAGAGGACTCTTGCTCACATCCCTTGGATCTCCAGCTTGCCTTTTCCTGATGGGTACACAGACCTTGCATTTCAACCAACTTCTGCATGTCAACTGTTTCAAATACCAACACTTTATCCATTTGAATAAGTTTTAAACCTGCTGCCCATTTGGCAGCTTCATCAGCCCTGTTGTTACCCAATGATACTGGATCATCTTCGCAGGTGTGGGCTTTACACTTAATGACAGCTACTGTCTTGGGTAGCTGTATTGCCGTCAACAGTCGTTTTATGTGATGTGCATGTGCGATTGGTGTGCCTGCTGCCGTTAGAAAATTTCTTAGACGCCATAGGGCCCCAAAATCGTGCACCACCCCAAAAGCGTATCTGGAGTCTGTGTAAATATTGGCCGTTTTTCCTTCGGCCAACTCACACGCTCTCCTTAGTGCCACGAATTCCGCCACCTGCGCTGAATGGGGTGGACCGAGTGGTTCGGCCACTATAACGTCCTTGTCATCAACCACAGCATAACCTGTACATAACTCACCTGTATCAGTCTGTCTATGGCAACTCCCATCCGTGTAAAACGTTAAGTCTGCATTTTCTAACGGTGTGTAATGAATGTCAGGCCTAGCTGTAAAATTTTGATTTAAATACTCCATACAGTCATGCCTATTAATTCCTGTACCAAACTCACCTTCTACCACTGGTAACGATTCACCTTTACCTTCCACCCTTTGTGCATCATGAGGCACACTTGGTAAATATGTAGCAGGGTTTAAAGTATTACACCTCTTTATAGTAATGTTGGTCGGTGCAATTAACGCTAGTTCCCATTTAGTGAACCTAGCGGAGGAAATGTGTCTGGTCTGGGCCGAATTTAACAGGGCAGAAACAGCATGTGGTGTATGTACAGTCATGTCATGGCCTAACACTACATCCTCACTCTTTTCCACTAAGAGTGCGGTTGCAGCTACGCTCCTTAAACACGTTGGGAGTGCTCTTGCCACAGCGTCCAACTGGGCACTGTAGTATGCTACTGGTCTATTGGCATCACCATGTTTTTGTGTGAGAACTCCTGCCGCACAACCAGCAGCCTCCGTACAAAATAAATCAAAGGGTTTCCCATAGTCTGGAATCCCCAATGCAGGTGCTCTTATCAGACTGTCCTTAAGATTAAGGAAGGCTTGCTCTGACTCTTCAGAGTGCAAGACACGGTCTGGTTTTGTGGAAGATACTAACTCCTGCAGTGGTAAAGCCAGAATGGAAAAACCGGGTATCCATGACCTGCAATACCCACACATGCCCAAGAAGGTACGGATCTGGTGCTGGTTCTGCGGTAGTGTCATGGTCTGTATGGCGTGGATTCTGTCCGCTGTCAGATGTCAGAGGCCTTGGGTAAGACAGTGTCCCAAGTATTTAACCCTGGTCTGGCACGGCTGTAACTTGTCCTTAGCAACCTTATGCCCTGTGTGCGAGAGGTGAAGCAACAAAAGTTTAGTATCATTTAAACATGACATAAACGAATCAGAGCATAACAACAAATCGTCTACATATTGGATTAGTACCGATCCATTGGCAGGTTGAAAAGACTGTAAACAATTATGTAAGGCCTGGGAGAAGATACTGGGGCTGTCAATGAAGCCCTGGGGTAGTCGTGTCCATGTGTACTGTACGCCTTTGTATGTGAAGGCAAATAGGTATTGGCAATCAGGATGAAGGGGGACGGAGAAGAAAGCGGAGCATAAATCTATTACCGTGAAATGGGTTGTGGTTGATGGGATTTGCATAAGGATGACAGCTGGGTTAGGCACTACGGGAAATTGACTTTCTACCACCTTATTAACCCCTCTAAGGTCCTATACCAGCCTGTACCCCCTCCCACCACTCTTTTTCACAGGGAAGATGGGACTGTTGGCTACACTGGCTGTACGGACTAAAATTCCCTGTTGTAGTAAACGCTCAATTATGGGGTGAACCCCTAACTCCACGTCTGGCTTTAATGGGTATTGGGGAATTTTAGGAGCGTGTCTACCGTTTTTCAGGTTTACCATGATGGGAGCTACATTTGCCATTAACCCAGTGTCCTGTCCATCCTTAGTCCAAAGGAAACTAGGTATTTGTTCTAACATTTCATCTACCTGAGCTGAACCCTTGTCTGATGTTATGGTGTGCAGCATTAACCTTTGGGGAGTGTCTAGCACATCCCTCACCTCGTGTGCAAACCTTCCTGGGACATCCATAAATATCCCGTCAGGGGTACAATAGATAATACATCCCATTTTGCACAATAAATCTCTTCCCAGGAGATTAGTAGGGGCTGTTGCTGCCAGGAGGAAAGAATGCCTGGCATGCAAAGGCCCAATGGTAACCTCCGTGGGTTTGGTTAAAGGGTAATGCTGTACACTACCTGTTACACCCATTGCTGGTACTGTCTGGTTTGTTATCTGTAGATTTTCAAGAGATTTTAAAACAGACCTGGTCGCCCCTGTGTCTACTAGGAAGGAACATTCAGTGCCAGCTACATTAACCTTTATTACCGGCTCTTCCCTAGTACCTCCTGTTATCCTGACTGCCTGCAGACTACAGGTATGACCTAACCCCTATAGTTGGCTATCTTCCCCCAGCAAGGCATTTGCAGCAACTATGTGGGCAGGATTTATCTGGCAGTTCTTATGGTTACGAGATGCATCAATACGTTGCTGCATGTGGGGTTCCTGAATTATGACTCTACAGTCCTTCCTAAAGTGTCCTACTTGGTTACAGTTAAAACATTTCTTAGCTGATCTGTTGGGGAAATTTTGTTGAAGTCCGGGAGGAGGGGATTTTGAGTGTGGGTATGATGGTTTTGAGTGTGTGTGAAGAGTGTGTTGTGGTCTGATGTGGTATGTGTGAGGGAATTGTATGGGTTGGGCCTGCGCAGGATGGTAGGTGTTTAAGACTTGTAACTGTGCAGGTGGATATGTGTCTGTTGGCTGTAAGTGCATATCTTCTAGAGCTCGAATGCTAACAGCCATCAATTTCTCGCTCTGAGCTTCACGTTTCCTGGTGATATTCTTGTCATGGTCTATTGCAGTTTCCCTGAGCGCGTCAACTGTTATCCCTCTCCAACCAGGGTGTGAGGTCTGAACTCTGTCTTTCAAACTGTCTTTTAGACCGTCCATTAGAACAGTGATGACCATTCCCCGGTAGTGCATGCTATCCTTAATGTTTTCAATCCCAGTGTACTGAGTGATCGTCTGTAGCCCACGATTAAAGTAATCTTCTGCAGGATCACTTTCTGCATCATAGACATTTTCCAAATATTCACTCAGGACCGGGTACAACTTACTTGGTTCAGTTACAACATTTTTATAGTTTTTGTTATGTGGTAATGTATCATCACCGCCCACCACATAAGGTGGCGGGGGTGCGCAAGCGCGATTCGCAATACCTTTGGCAACGCTACCGTGCCACAAGTTCGCATTTCCCTGTGATGCATACGCTACGCTGTGTAGCGTTGCGTGCGCATCACCCCTAGGCATGCACGTGGCTCCACGCGGTGCCCCATGCACGCCATTAACCCATGTGCGACTCTCATTCAGCCAGAGTTTCAAAGAATCATCATACTCCACTCTTTTCTTTAGGGATTTCACTCTACATATGTGATCCCTAAGGTTATTTAAAATCTCCATATTAAAGCTTCCAATCTTTGGGAAAGGTTTCTCACTCTTACCCGTCGTCTTAGCCCACACAGTACAGTGCGTCATTGCGTACGCACCATATTTAGTGTACATTATATGAAGAGCCGACCCGGTCGGACCTTGCATACACAGCGCATCGTCTACCATCCCTGTTGACTGTTTTGCGCCCATTTTGCAAAAAAAAAAAACAACAATGATGAGACCGGTGGAAGAATTAACCGATAGGCTGCCTCCACACACCTATTCTACAGTTAGCTAATATCTAAGAATAGGGAACACAGCAATACCTACTAAGGCAAGCACAGTACCACCTATAATAGGGAACACAGGAGTTATCTAGCTATAGATAAAACCACAGTAACCACCTATTGTCCTTTTGTCCCCGCAACCAGCCTCAGTCAGAGATGCCACACTCGTATGGTCCGGTCGCAACACTCAAAGGCCCTAACTGACCGATGAATATTACAACTACACTGGAAGCTATATTTTATCGTTAACTCTCTTTAACGATAAGAAACCAGGAGGATTCCCTCTGCCAGTATACCTGTTATGTATACCCTATATTTATTACCTAAAATAGGGACCACGAAGGCACAACCTATTTAACAATCTCAATCATACACCTTACACACTTCTATATTGTGGCCAAATAACAAAAATAAAAAAAATACCTTTCTTTTGATTAATAGCCTTTTGGAGATTACAGCCCTATCAATATGACGTATTTCAGTCTTGATGATTTATTTGAATTCTAACAGAAATGCTAGTCACATGCTTCACTTGCTATTGTGCGTTCGGTTACAAACAATTAGATGTAATCACTACACATGGCAGGAAGTGGCCGTACATCCGGTCGCACGCACTATGCTGCGACTATTTGCACGTGGTGTACACTAAAACCTTTGTGGCGTTATTGTGTGATCGGTTGCGCATGCAATACGCGGCCGTTCTACAACAACGTGGGCAAGCACAAATTTCTCTCCACTATCCCAGATTCTAATCAGCCCTCTCTGAATTCGCAAACTGTGAGTCTCCGTCTCTGAACAAAAATAAGAACGCAGGAAAAAAATCTGCGGGCGCCTTTCCAGTCTTTTGTTCCAAGACGAGGGGAGCAGTTCAAAAACACAGTGATGGGTGATATCCAACTCGGTGAGCCCCCATTTATTGATACCGTTTGAACAGCATCGATATTAGAGAGATTTGATTGTACAGACCAGATTGCCCATACCTCCCATTTCAATATAAAATAACTTTGTCACACAGAAACAGTTTGCGGTTACAACACACACAAAGGTACTATATTGTAAAAAGGGTATAATTAGCCTTAATCTATACAATGCAGCTATATACAGGATAAAGACAAAGATACAATTACCAACACTTCGCTATGCGGTCTGGATCCTAGACTAATCAGCTGTCCATCAGGATTGCTGTGTGTTTCTTTAGGGTCAGGCAGGGAGGAAGGTAGCAAAGGAAAGGGAAGGGATCCAGACATCATGGCAATTTATAGGTGTACAATTACCTTTGAACATAAGCTGAATACTCAGAGGGGTTTCCTATTGGCCCTTTATTACTGAGTCACAATGGTTGTTGCTATTCATTTGTTAGTAAATGATTGACATCACTGGAGGTTGAACTTGTTAAAAAAATCCCTTTGTACTAACATTTGGCATGCAAATCTACAGGGGAGGTGTACAGTGATTTATACAGTATAGAGTATAATTCTTGGCAGGTCTTCATAACTCGATAGTGATCCCTTCCATATTCATTCTGTTGGTTTCATATTCCTGTTGAGACAGAGGGAAATCGGTATATACTACTCATGACCCATTTATCTTATTCCTAATCCCAGATATCATATAACTGCTATTTAACATGTAACATTCACTGTATACCTTTAAAACACATAGCATTGTGCGTATCTCAGTCAGTTTAGGGTTAAATGGGATATAAGTTTATTGTAAGGAAAGGCTGCTGTCCGTCGGGGGTAAGGTTTCCGACAATAATACTTAAAAGCTGGCTATGCGATTGAAACGCAAAAACAGTATTTAAACAGTATTGCTGTACTAACTTTATGTGTTTATGTAATGTAAAAATGGCGCTTAACTGTTGTGAGCACAGAAGCATGGCTCGCCATTCACAATATGACGAGTTGCGGGGGCATGGGATGCGTGTGCATGTATAGCGAGCATGTGCAATTGGACATGCGCAAGTGCGTGCGCAAATGCGGCGGGAGCCTGTGTTCGCATAAGATGGCTGTGGACGATCAAATCGTCCAATGGATGTCGTGTTGCGATTCGTGTGCAATTAAGCGATCGCAACCAATTTATACGGTTTTGACAAAACCCTGTCTGTGCGGTATGTTAGTATAGAGATTTATTACGTCTATACTACACAGCAGGTAAGTTTCCGGCAGATTATTTAAGTCCCTGTAACTTAAGTAAAAAATCCGTGGTGTCTTTCAGAAACGTCTCCTGTGACTGTATAATGGGCTGTAGAAAAAAATCGAGATATTTTTAAATTATGGAGTAAATAGAGTTTCTGGCAGAGATTATGGGACGCCCTAGGGGATTACCTAAATCCTTGTGTATTTTAGGCAGGGAATAAAGCATTGGTACCAAGGGGTATTCAATTGATAATGCTTTTCATCATGACACGATCTATAGTTGATTCCTCAAACGCCTTCAATAAGATGTCATCAATCTCAGCCTTATATTGGGATGTCGGATCACCAGGTAATCTCATGTAGATAGAAGTATCACTCAATTGATTATACAGTTCTAGCTTGTATCCTGCAGGATGATGGCTCCTCCCTTATCCGCTTCACGGATGACTATGGTATCACAGTTACTTAAGTCTTTACGTGCAGCATTCTCTTCCTTAGTGAGGTTATAGTAAGGTCGTTTGACATTTTTTTATAGCATCCAGCACTAGATTGTCCAGAATTCTGGTGTAATTTTTTATTGAAATGTTGGGAGAAGGTGGACCAAAGGTTGATGGAGTTCTAAACGGATGATTAATCGAAGTGTTGGTATTGACTGTAGGGTTAGTGTCAAAATGTTCTTTAAGTCTCCAATTCCTATTGTGTTTCCACAGATCTTTTTTCCAATTAAAGTTGTCAAAGTTATGATATGGCACAAATGATAGTCCCCTATTGAGCACTTTCTCTTCAATGTCCGTTAGAGTATAAGATGAAAGATTAACCACTAGGTTCTGCGTTTGTATATTCGCTCGCCTCTGCCTCTGGCCGCCTCGCCTTGTCTGCGTTCTAATCCTCCCACGCCGTGTGCACTGGTAACTACCCCTAAAGAGGTTTTTTGTGTGGACGGACCAGGGAGTGCAATCACTATAACTCACTGTTTGGCTATTATTGGTAGAGGAATTGTCGGATGAAGCAAACGTCATAGTTTTTCCTATATCTAAACGCTCTAGGTTTTATTTAATGGTTGTCTGCCGGTAGCCCAGGCATACACCATCTGCTCTTGGTAGTCTCTATTCATGGTCATTAGTTTGTTTTTCTTAAAGGAGATTAGCTCCTTACGGTAATTTTCAACACTCGTATTTTATTTATCCAGCCAATTTGTAGAAGTGTCTTTAGACAAGATGGTTTTAGACATCAGAGATTTTCTTTAGACTTCAGAGATTTGTTGAGCACTGCCACCCAACGGCGGCAGAACTCAACATTGCCCCGACCTTTTATGGGGCCATTCTTGACCCAGAACCCCCTTGGGAATTTCCAGTCCCTATGATAATCTGAAAGGGTAATGGCATGTAGGTAGAATTCCAATTCTCTCCTTTTTAGTTTCAATAACGAGTGGTAGGCATCCTCTGGTGTATCAACACCTGCTGCTTGCTTAAAGGTGTCCTTAATCAACAATAAATCGGCGTCTGAGTCAGAGAAACACAAGATCTCTCCCTGTGGTAATACAATGGGGAAAAAAAAACACATCGTGGTTTGTGTTGTTTTGAGACATAATAAACCAACAAAGTAGCTGGCAATTATCCATTTAGTAAAGGAGCAGATATGTCCTGACACTACTATAATGTATCAGGAATAGCCTAGAGAGATGGATAATAGGAAGAAGTGCTGTTCTCTTACATAGAGCAACGTGATCAGACAGACATACTTGCTTACTTCAAAGTAACTCAAAACACAATTGTTCATAAAAAGTGGCTGTAATAAGTCCCAACAGATATCATGGGGCTCTGGGCCTGATTCAGAGCCGGACGCTCTAAACGAGCGCCCGCTCTGAATCAGGGCATTTTTTTTTTTGGAGCGTCCTCCTGGATGCTCGCATAGCTGTGTTACCACCCACAGCTTATGCGAGCATCCATGATGATGGTCGCAATGGTCAAGACCATCGCGACCATCGGGTTTGCGACGAGACCCTGCGGTAGGGTCTCAGTGACCGCAAGCCCTGGAGTGATTTTGGCTCTATCAGAGCCAAAATCACTCCCACTGACATCACTAGTGATGTCAGTGGGACCGGACCCAGACGGTAGGCATTCCCATGGGAACGCCTCCGTCTGGCAGCCACGCCCCCGGCACGCCCACCAAAGGGGGCGTGCTGTCACACAACATCGATAGCACGCCCCCTTTGGTGCGAGACCTGGAGCGACAGCTTGGCTGTCGCTATCTGGGTCTCACGCATGCGCACGACGGAGCTTCCTCCATCGTGCGCATGTGCACTAGGGCACCATCGACCCGCTTGCGAGCGCTCCGCTCGCGAGCGGGTCTGAATCAGGCCCTCTGTGTGGTCAAACGGCCTAGCACAATCCAATAGATAGTAAATCTTCCAGAAGAGTTTATACTGAAGTCATAACAATAGTTCAGTATCCAAATGGAGCCTCAGCAGTGACGTAACTAGGGCATAGTGAGCGGGGTACGTGCCCTAGGCGCCGTGGGAGGCCCAGCAGTGGGGGGCGCCACCGGCCAGGACATCGCACCCGCATCGTCCCCGCCACCATTGCACCAGGTCCCGGATGACTTTACTACTGTGAAGAGCAGGCAAGTGTGCCACTGCCTGCTGTTGCTGCTGGGGACTGTAGGGGGAGCTGCAGCAGAAGTGCGCAGCCCCTCCCAGGCAGTGTTGCCATTCAGAGCTGATGCTGGAGACCAGGATGAATCTCCTTCCCCAGCGCTGTCTCTGCTCCGGACCAGCCACTGCAGCCAGCAGCCAGGTAAGTAAGTATTAATATTTTTTTGCTAGTGGGGGGAGGGGTAACTTTCAATTGATGTCAGCCTTGTTTTTACTTGGCTGGCTGCATCTGTGTGAAAGGTGTGTGTGTGTGTGTCACTGTGTGTGTGTATCTGTGTCAGTGTGTCAGCATGTGTGTGTGTGTCACTGTGTCAGTGTGTGTGTATCTGTGTTAGTGTGTCAGTGTGTGTGTGTGTGTGTGTGTCACTATGTGTGTCACTGTGTGTGTGTCACTGTGTCAGTGTGTATGTGTGTCAGTATGTGTGTGTGTGTCACTGTATGTGTGTCAGTAGGTGTGTGTGTGTCACTGTGTGTGTATCTGTATCAGTGTGTGTGTATCTGTCAGTGTATGTATGTCAGTGTGTATGTCAGTGTCAGTGTGTATGTGTATCTGTGTCAGTGTGTGTCTGTCAGTATGTGTGTGTATCTGTGATGATGTGCTGAGAGACGACACGGAGGCGATGGTGTGGCTGAGAGATGACAGAGGGAGGAGGTGATGGTGTGGGTGTGAGACGATGCAGGGGGGAGATGGTGTGCTGAGAGATGACGCAGGGGGTAGGAGGTGGTGTTGCTGAGAGACGACGCAGGGGGAGGTGATGGCGTGCTGAGAGATGACGCAGGGGGGAGGCGATGGTGTGCTAAGAGACGACGCAGGGAGGGAGGTGTGGGTGTGGCTGAGAGACGACACACGGGGGAGATTGTGTGGCTGGGAGACGCAGGGGGAAGGAAGTTACACAGGGGGAAGGAGTCTCGTTGAACCGCTGTTGTATGATGATGACCTTGTTAATATTCTTACACAAACAGGCATCTTCCAGACGATGTGACCTACAGTACATGAATATTGAATACCGACTGAAGATGCTGTCATCCCAGGGAGGATACATCTCTTCAGGAGGTACCACATTGTGAGAAACCACCGCATAGGTAAGGTGCATATGGAATGGAAAGGAATGTTCCCAGAGTGACTAGAAATGGGTGGTGTGTCATTTCGGCGCACCACATTCGGTATGTGACCATGCCCCTTCGGCATGTGACCACGCCCATTTATTTGCCGCACGCCTACGGCGCGCACACTCTTTTTGGTTTGTTTGTATGTGTGTGTGTGTGTGTGTGTGTGTGTGTGGGGGCACCATTCTTAAACTTGCCCTGGGCTCCAAACACCATAGTTACGCCACTGAGCCTCAGAGAACAAGTTTAAATAAAATGGCAAACTTTATAAAAAACGATCAGTGTTGATAATTACAAACAGTAAGACAACACATCCATGCATTGACCATCAGGGGTAATTACTATTGGGTGCCTTGTCACATACTCTCACCGGAACATGGATAAGTACACATAGCAGTTTGACTGGCACTCCATTACTTGGGTACATCAGCCAGGGTGCAAGCTCCGTTTATGGCAGGCAGAGGCAAGTCATAATCACAAAAGGAAAATATTGGATGCCAGGGCTGCCATCAGAAATTGTGGGGCCCGGGACTGCCAAAATAGGCAGGGCCCCCCCACAACCCCCGCTACCTTATTCATATACAATAAAAAAAAAATTGTCAAAGACAGAGCATTATATTACAGAGGCTAGAGAACATCTGCAGCATATTAAAAATAACTAAAAAAAATGTGAGGGACCCCAACACCGGTCCAGCAAAAGAACGCTCGCTTTCTGATGCACTCTTTTATATGAATTATGAAAAAAATAAAACATAACCTTTATTCTAATCAATAAAATAAATGTCACCCTCAAAATGTGATACAGTACATTATACAGTATATACATATAACAATATTCCGCATAAAATCATGGCTAATATCCCTTAAATAATACTCACGGCTCCCACGACAAATATTGTACCCCACGTTGTATAGTTCAAGTTACCAGTAGCCCAAGTTTGGTGTGTTATTCGTGTGGGTACTAATATATCTAAAATCCACATACTAAAATTCCTATTATTATTGTCAGGAGACCTGGAATATTTGTAATCCCTCCTATCGTGGTTTGTGTCTATTCGGTAAATTCCTGGGAGATTCTAGCATATAGGGCTCGATTCAATTCAACGCAAATTGAATAGCGCTGGGAATGAGCTCCCGGAGCTATCCAATTCAGCGTGTTGCTATGCCCGACTAATGATTTCTTGCAGAAATCCGACAAAAGTCCAGGTGCTGTGCTGTTTTCTGCCCTTAGCACAGCGGAAACAGCATCGCGCCGGGAAGTTTAGACGGAGAATGCCCCGTTCTCACAACTAAACACCCTGTTTAAGGCGCGAGGGGCGGGAGAACGGGCATTCCCCGACCTAACAGTGCGCAGAGTTGAATAGCCCCGGGAGCTCTTTTCCGGCGCTATTCAATTCGTGTTGAATTGAATCGAGCCCATAGTGTGTCTCCTTTTTTATGTATGTGGGAGAAGTGCAGCTGAACTACTCTTCACACTCCTCATATCTAGTTCATATTCAACAGTACATATAATATAGGGGCCCATTTATTAAGGATCGCATTTTGCAATGCGATCAGGGCATGCAGTACCGCCCATGATCGCATTGCAAAATGCGATCATACCGGCCGAATGTATCACCCAGCACATGCACGGAAACGGGCTCCGAAAAGAGCCCGTCCCTGCGATGTGGCCGGAGCGCATTCCGGGCTGCTGCGCATGCGCAGTCCCCTGGACTGCACATGAGCGGCGCCCATTGCCGGCGGAGGGATCTGGGAGATCCTTCTGCCGGCTGATATGCGGTAAGTGCCCATAGGACACAGCGGCTAACGCTATCTGCAGATGGCGTCAGCTACTGGGGTCAATATCGGGAATGCGAAGCATTCCCGATATTGATACATTTGGCAGCATCGCATCCCCCATAGAAACCTATGGGGGAGGCGGCAATGGAGGAATCGCAGCAGGTATCGGAGATACCTGCTGCGGTCCCTCCTTCATACATTCGGGGGATACTAAGTATTTGAGGTAAACCCCCGAAAACAGGTGTTTTCGGGGAATTTACCTCAAATGATCTTTGATAAATGGGCCCCATAATCCTTAATGACCAACTGGTAAGGAAAATATAACATGTAAGAAAAACATACATAAACTTTCTCCAGATATCCTATCTTATATACAGTATATATAAGATGTACAGTATATGCAGGTTTTAGCAATATAACAAAGCAGTTATTCTTAATAGGTTTTTCAGTATAATATATATATTTCATTAAAAATAGCCTGGCAGCATGGGGAGAATTTAATGGAGCACCAGGAGCAGGTACAGCCTAAAATCAATACTGAAACAATAGCCTGGGTCTGGGAGAAAAGACCAGCAGTAAGTGAGTCAGTGACACCCTTAACTTACCTTGCTTGCTTAGCTTCTTTCTTTTTCTGTCTGTCTGCTCCAGGCCACTCCGCACATCACCCGCCCGCCGCCGGCTCCTCTCTCATTCAGCAGCGCGGCGTGATGTCATTATGTCACGCCGCGTCGGCTTCTGTGGGCTTTACTGAGGAAACGACGTCGCCGGCCAATGCAGGAGTAATTAAGCTAGGAGGCGGAGCAGGAGGGCGGCTATGTAAAATGTGACTCACGAGTCACTTACTCTACTGTGTGCGGCGGTGGCGGCGGGGCCCAGCCCGGGGGATAGTAGTGGGCACGGGCAGCCACAGCGCGCCTGTGGTAGCGGGGCCCCCGCAGGTCAGTCACTGGCCTGTCAGTTGTAGCTGTATTTCGCCGCAAGCCAGGGGGGTGGTAGCGGGCGGGCCCCATGAGGGTCCGGGCCCGGGACTACAGTACTGACAGTCCCCCCCTGATGGCGGCCCTGTTGGATGCAGCACTCCACGGACTTCACAACACTAATAAAATTCATGCAATCTTTCAGATTTATTACAATCTTTCATCAAGCCAACTTTGTTTATTTACTTTTTGGTTACCAAGGTGATGTTTTTTTTCACTTACATGTATTGCAGCGTGTGGTCACCTGACCCGACGTGTGACGTCATGCCGCACAACGCCGGAGGGGAGGGATGCCTGCCCGTTTGCAGCCGCACTTGAGGGTGATTAAAGTATTTAAGGTGAGTTTTTCTTGTAGTAAGTTGGCTGACGAAAGATTGTAATAAATCTGAAATGTTGCATGAATTTTATTAGCCGGCTCCTGCAGTGGGTAATGGGAGAGACGTCATGACATCTCTCCCATAATGGAGAGCGCGCCAGCCCGGGAGGGCTGACGTGCGGACGTCATGGCGGGAGGACTACTACTGGGGGCAGTAATCGGGGGGTCTACTACTGGGGGCAGTAATCGGGGGGACTACTACTGGGGGCAGTAATCAGGGGGACTACTACTGGGGGCAGTATTCGGGGGGACTACTATTGGGGGCAGTAATTGGGGGCACCACTGGGGGGAACCTCTACTGGGGGCACTAATTGGGGGACTACTACTGGGGCACTATATAAAGTGCACTGCATAGAGGGGGACTACTACTGGGGGCACTATATAAAGGGCACTGCATAGGGGGAGACTACTACTGGGGGCACTATATAAAGGGCACTGCATAGGAGGGGACTACTACTGGGGGCACTATATAAAGGGCACTGCATAGGGAGGGAATACTACTGGGGGCACTATATAAAGGGCACTGCATAGGGGGGACTACTACTGAGGGCACTATATAAAGGGCACTGCATAGGGGGGACTACTACTGGGGGCACTATATAAAGGGCACTGCATAGGGGGACCACAACTGGGGGCACTGCATGGGGGGTACTGCTACTGGAGGCACTATATAAGGGGCTTACTACTGGAGGCACAAGGGACTGTGCAGTACTGGGGGCATTAAATAGGGAGGACCACTACAAGGAGCACTGGATAGTGGGGACCACTACTGGGAGGCTGCATAAAGGGGAATACTACTGGGGGCACTGTATAAGGGGCACAACTGGGAGCCTGCATAAGGGAGACCACTGCTGGGGGCACTGTATAAGGGGAACTAATGGGGAGCTGCACAAGGGAAACCACTACTGGGGGTACTGTACAAGGGGCACTACTGGGGGCCTGCATAAGAGCAGCCACCACTACTGGGGACATTGAATACTGAGGGTACTGTATAAGGGGCACTCCTGTGGGCCTGCATAAGAGGGACCACTACTGGGGGCACTGCATAGGGCGGACTGTATAAGGAGCACTACAGGGGTTAATGTGCATATGGAAAGGAATGTTAAGAGTGACGAGAAAGGGGTATATTTGTCCTGTTGACACGCCCCATTGTTAAGTGACCCTGCCCCTTCTGACCATGCCCATTTTTTTGCCGCGCACATACCTCCATTTTAAAATTTGCCCTGGGCTCCAAATACCCTAGTGATGCCACTTTCACATCGCCCTCATGGAGCAGTGCTACTGAATGGGGATAGGGGTGTTCTCAGCCGGCCGCATACCCATGGTAGGGCCGGCCCTCTCCTGAAACTCTGTCCCCTCCTCCCTCCCTGGCAGGGGCAGGGCTGTGGAAGTGCTGCTGCTTTGTGTCCCCTCGCCGGCCGGAGCCAGCAGTTCAAAATGCAGGTTCTCTCCAGGGTCGGTTTCCGGGGGGCCTGGCCACAGGCCC
Organism: Taudactylus pleione; assembly: GCA_031769625.1. Classification (NCBI taxonomy): domain Eukaryota; kingdom Metazoa; phylum Chordata; class Amphibia; order Anura; family Myobatrachidae; genus Taudactylus; species Taudactylus pleione. The sequence goes on along the minus strand of JAUIMM010000273.1, from coordinate 1,210,851 downwards.
CTTGGGTCCTGCCGGGCCCTAGGTGTCTGCCTAGGTTTCCTAGCATTAAATCTGGCCCTGCTTCTGCCATATGGCTGGTGCAAGTCTCTATGGTGCGTCTAAGGTTGCACCAATTGGTATTATTGCGTGCACGGAGGCTGGAAGTGGGCATCTCAGTCTTGGCACATTCAGCTGCACGGATGTAGCAGGGAAAGCGTTTGTTGTGGCATTTGCATAAAATCGCAGAGTATGTAGCGCCATTTGCTGCTGCGTGTGCTTCTGCATCAACACTACTGAATCAGAGCCTCTGTCTGACTCCCAACCAGACGTCATTTTTATTTATTTACTTTTTCCATGGAAAACAAATGAGAAGGTTTTAGTTACACAAATACTTTTTACATCATTGTGTCTACATATGGGCAGCTTTCACAGGGGGATAATATGTCTGACAGGTGGAGACAGAGGGTTAGGGTCACACTTATTATTGGGATCAGTGGTCACATGAACAGAGAACTACATTTGTATACACTGTAATCAAAAGAAGCCGCAGCCTCAGGCAGCCAGCATAGCAGTAAGGATACTGCCTTTGAACCTCTATATACCCCTGCCTATACCTTCTAATATCCTTCCTATAAACCTCTAAGGATGACGCTAATTTGCGTACGCAGTCATACAGTAAATAAAGACTCCAGACCTAGAACCTGTGGTTCTAAAGCACAAAGTATTATTCAAGTAAAAGTACAGCAGTTACACGCTATGATCCTCATATAATCTTAGCGCAAAGAGATTATACAGACCCAAGTACAATTATACATACGCAGCGCTCTACACAGGCTAGTTGTCACGTGGCCATTTGCTCTGTTTAGCTAATGCAATCCAATTTTGACATACTGTACAGCCATTTCTGAAATATATCCTTTAGGGGAATTATAATAATATACACTTTATCTAGAGCACCCAAACTATATAAAGTCATGAAATGTGCTTTTGATGAATCGCCGTAACTTATGGCGATGGTCACAGATGCAATCGCATGATGCTAATAGTAATATCACCACATGTACTAAAGTTTGAGTTTATCTAAAAATGGCGCTTAGGCGGCCATTCGCAAAATGGCGTCTTGCGATCTAATTTCCAAGATGGCGTCTTGCGGCCATTCGCAAGATGGTGTTGCTGCGATTCAATTTTAAACTGATCTTCACTCAGCCAATAATCCAGCTTCAACAGTCCACCCTTTGATAGCGAACAACATGCTATCACAATCTGATTTTAAAATATAATTTAGGCTTACATTTATATACTATTTAGTGTTATTATGGGATGGCACAAGGTGGTTCTTAATCCATCAATAATGTGTCTCTGAGTGGGGACATAAAACTACTATTATACGCACACCGCAGATCTTGGAAGATCACGTGAAAGGTGTGGGGATACACCAGTCCTATAAAGGCAGTCTTGAAGGGGAATTGAGACTTTACATTATCTGAGGTGTTTTTAAAAATAACATTTCAATAATACATTCTATGCATGTCTAAATATAATACATTAAATGATGGTATTTCCTAGTTCAGGGTTGTAATTCAGTTCTGTATTTACCTCGGTATTCATACTGACCACCATCATAATTTCGTTCTTTCGTTTTACTCTATTTTTACATTTTCCACACTTCAACACAATAGTAACACACTGGACACATATGCCAATTATTATGATGACAATCAGTATAAGGATTAAGAATTTGCCTATGCTGGCGATCACTTCCTGGACCTATTCCCCTAGACCTGAGAAACATTTCACTGGGTTCAGCCATGAAACCCATCCTTCTATCTTCTCCCCTACTTCAGCCACTGAAGCATTATGGTTCTTACGAAATTCCCATTTTAGCTGCAGAATTTCATCGATCTTCCGGTCTATCACCTCCTTATGGTCCCTGGTATCATTGGTGACATAGGTACAACATTTAATCCAAATTGGGTGGCCAACGTTATGCAATACCCTCCAGTAACAGCAGTTAAATAATTTAACACTAGCCTGTGTTGCACCAGTTCTTTTTTGTATGCTTGCAATTCTCTCCCTGTATACCTGAATGTGTCATCGTACATCTCGGTGATATTATCTATCAACTTAGCAAGTTCCTGAATACATCTAAAGTTTAATGTACCCCGAGCGATCCAGGTGGGATCCAATGTGACTAAAACTTGAAAGCCAGTTGTCTCACTAATTAACTGAGTGGCTTTGTGCACGTCATCAGGTATCATATTTCATTTGCCTCTGTGTTCATATTGTGTGTGAACTGTGAAGATATGGTGACGGTGGGTTTTTATGTATACCAAACATTTCAACATGTGTGAGGGTCATAACTTCTGGGACTACTCTTCCCAGGTAACACAAACCTTCGGAACTCGGGGAGAGCCACTTATACGCTTTTCTTCCACATATAAAATATACATTATCAGGGAGAACATAAGGAATGGTATGCATCATTATCATTAAGCACATTTCCCTTGCAAACAAACCTATTTCTGGGTCTTCCATCTGGTATATGCAAGTTTCTGGCTGTATTATTTTAGCACAATAACCATCTGGCACCTTACCAATAGTTTCTTTGGTGGAACTCAATGTATACCGATACCTAAAATGTTTCCCACTAGATTTAATTGAGCGTAACAGATCATGGTTTATGGACTCATTATCAGCTCTTTGTGAGGAGGTCATCGTCTGATTATTCCCCGTTACATCCCAACTCCCGGGTTTATTGGAGTTGGTTATGTTTAAACACAAAAGTGATCTATCTACTTGGATTGATATAGTTTGAAATGAGGTGGTTTGGATGAGAGAAATTTTCCATCCATTGTTTTCCCTTTTTGTAATTCTAAAATTTCCTTGATATTCAGCGGAAATGGCACCAACCCTACATTATGCTGTCCCTGTGGCACATGTGAACACACCCAGCAATCAGATTGATTTAACACTTTGCCTACCATGCTATGATAATCCTCTAAAGGATACCCACCCCAGTATGGGTTATATTTAGGTTGGCACCGTTGGATACAGTTCTCATCAACTAGGGACCCACAAAGCTCACAAATACAGGAATCTTCAGACGATAAACCTCCACACCGTCCCCGAGTATCCGGAATGACAGCTCTCTTAACAATAACAGTACTAAGATTGGTCAGACACTCCCCTGATTGGCATTGCACTCCTGACTCCACTCCATCAGCACTGCCATCAGCTCCCATTTCCTCATTCGGTCTCCCATCACAGAAACTGGATATTCCCGAACTGACCAGGATGGTAAACACTCTAAAAGAGAATATGAAAATGAACACAGCAGGCCCGTCCATTGTCACAACAAGACCTGCAAATTTCTCTTAGTTCAGGTATCTCACTATGACCTTTTCAATCCTCCCGGAACAAGCTCGCGAGCGACAGGTCCACGCTATCAGCCTTGTCTCCGACTTGTTTCTCCACCGGTTGATTGACCTTTTTGCAGTGAGTGGAATGGACCAAGGTATCTCTCTCAGCCACCTTCAAAGATGTAGTACTTGTCAGCAGCACCTGGTATGGACCTTCCCACCGATCAGTCAAAGAACTGAACGCAAGAAATTTCTGATCATAACATATTCTCCTGGTTCAACATCATGACAGTTAGTTTCAGGCATATCATGGGACAACAATTTCAGTTTCTGCTGCTGTTGCTTTAACTGCTTACTCATTGGTACAAGATACTTTACAGTTACCTCGTTGTTACCCTCCAAGTCTTCCTGTGGACTTATAATCAAATGAGGTTGTCTACTGAACAGTATTTCAAATGGGGACAGATTTAGAGGGGGTCTAGGAGTGGTCCTTATGCTATGTAGGACCAAAGGTAACGCTTCTGGCCATCCTAGTCCAGTCTCTGCCATGATTTTACTTAACTTATTTTTAATAGTCCCGTTCATCCTCTCTACCTTGGCACTGGCTTGCGGTCGGTAGGGGGTGTGAAGTCGGCTATTAATACCCATCAGCTTACACATATTTTGAAAAACATCACCTGTGAAATGAGTATCCCTGTCACTCTCAATGATTTTAGGGATACTGTACCTGCATACAAATTCCTGAACTATTTTCTTGGCAGTAAATACAGCAGTATTAGTGGCCGCTGGGTAGGCCTCAACCCAATTAGAAAATACATCAGTGCACACTAATACATACTTAAGATTCCTGCAGGGTGGTAATTGGATGAAATCAATTTGTATCACCTGGAAAGGTCCATCAGTCGGTGGAATGTGGGACGGTTCGGTAGGGATTGCTTTCCCTATGTTCTTCCTCAAGCAGGTCAGACAGGACATTGCTATCTTTTCTGCTTGTGAAGAAAAACCTGGTGCGCACCAGTATGCTCTCACCAACTTGCACATACCTTGTTTTCCCAGATGAGTCAGACCGTGTGCTGCCTCAGCCAGGCTGGGGTAATATGCCTTGGGGGCTACTGGTTTACCTTGTCCGTCCCTCCAGAGCCCAGAGTACTCTTGCCCACATCCCTTGGACTTCCAAATGGACTTTTCCTGAATTGAACACAAATTTTGCATCTCAATTAATTTCAGCATATCAATTGTTTGGGAAGACATAATTCCTTCAGTGGGACAAAACATTTTTAACCCTGCTGCCCATTTTGCAGCTTCATCGGCTCTGTTGTTGCCCAGTGACACCGGATCATCCTCACATGTATGGGCTTTACATTTAATTACTGCCACCACTTTGGGCAGTTGGATTGCTTCTAAAAGATGTTTTATGTGTCGGGAATGTGCAACTGGTGTGCCTGCTGCTGTCAGACGCCATAGAGCCCCAAAATCATGCACCATCCCGAACGCGTACCTCGAGTCAGTGTAAATGTTAGCAGATTTGCCTGCTGCCAGTTCACACGCTCTAGTTAGTGCTACTAACTCTGCCACCTGGGCTGAGTGAGGAGGACCAAGAGGTTTAGCTTCTATGATGTCTGTGTCATTTACAACAGCATAACCTGTACATAATTCACCTGTGTCTGTTTGTCTATGACAACTCCCACCCGTATAAAAAGTCACATCCACATTCTCTAAAGGTGTGTCGGGTATGTCAGGTCTAGCAGTAAAGGTCCGATTCAGATATTCCATACAATCGTGCGTATCATTATGTCCACTGAACTCACCTCCCGCCTGCAACTCGCCTCCTTCCATCCTTTGTACATCATGTTGTACATATGGTAAATACGTTGCTGGATTCAGCGTGCTGCAACGTTTAACAGTGATGTTTGCCGGTGCGATTAGAGCTAGTTGCCATTTGGTAAACCTAGCCGAAGAGATGTGTCTGGTTTGAGCTGAGTTCAACAGAGCAGATACAGCATGGGGAATCTAGACAATCATATCATGACAAAATACTACGTCCTCACTTTTACTCACCACTAAAGCGGTAGCTGCTACACTTCTCAAACAAGTTGGGAGTGATCTTGCCACAGTGTCCAATTGGGCACTGTAGTATGCTACGGGCCTACAGGCATCACCATGTTTTTGTGTAAGGACACCTGCAGTACAACCATCGGCTTCCGTACAATACAAATCAAAAGGTTTTTCATAATCAGGTATTCCCAATGCAGAAACTTTTGTCAAACTATCCTTAAGATTAAGTAAAATCTGCTCTGTTTCCTCTGTGTGTATGATACGATCGGGCTTTGAGGAAAAGACTAATTCTTGTAAAGGCAAGGCCAAAATAGAAAAACCTGGGATCCAAAAAAAAAACAATTCACAAGAAAGGAGAGGGAAGTTTTGGCCAGAAAGGAATATGGGGCAAGCACAGAAGGAGTGTGGGCAAAGTAGCCAGTGCTGTCATAGTTTCTTTCCCCGTTTGGCTGGGGTAGGGTGGGCGCCAGACTGGCTCCGGGATGTCCTCTGGCTGGCCTGTCCAGAGGCAGATGTTGTGGCCTCTGGACTAGGCACAGGGCTAGGCACATTTGGAGGAATGGCTGTTGTTGTGCCAGAGGTGGAGGATCCTGATGTTCCGGCAGGAAGGGAGGTCGGCTCCACCATGTGCTGGCGAACGAGCTGCTCCAGGGCTTTGGCGATTCTGATGTTGGCCCTGGTATTTTCAGCCAGGGCCTGACCAATGGTCACGTTGGCCGCCGCATTTTGCTCCAGGGCCTCAGCCACCCGTAGCAGACTGGCGTCCATCCTCTGCAGAATCTCCCTATGGGAATCCGATTTAAAATTGAGTTCTGTGAGGAGTGCCACTGCCTGCGAGGGGGATTGCCCAGGACTGGCTTCTGCAGGGTCCTCCGCCGGATGTACTGGTTCCTCCCCTGCAGAGCCAGCAGAAATTCTGCGGCCAAGGCTCCCCTCTGGAGCAGACTCATCCGCCTGTGTCTCTGTGAGAAAAAAGAGAAAAGAGGAACATTACAATCTACATATTGTCACATTAACATTTCAGAGTTGGTTACATCACAACATTTACCTGGGACAACATGAGGAGCCGCAAAGTCTGGCATGTCCGTATCCATGTTGGGCACGCCAAACACCTCCACATCCTGCACACACCCCTGTGCCAGCTCTTCCAAATCATTAAACTCCAATGACACAGGGGTGGGACCCCCACCTGTCCCCCTTGCATGCCTAGCCCTGTCAGCCATTTTTTGTTTCAGGCGATATTTGAAGTCTTGCCATCTGTGGGTGAAAAAGTAGCCATTATTCCTGCATTATTTCACCCTGTTTTTTTTGGGTGGTCAAGTTTTTACTTACCGCTGTTTGACATCCCGGGCTAGACGGACATAATCACCCACCCTATTGACAGCACTGGCAATCTCCTCCCACATTCTCCACTTCTGGCTTGCACCCTTATTCCTGTCTGCCTGTGGCAGGATGTCCACACACTTCTGAACCAAAACCTCCATCTCCTTTCTTGTGAATTGTGGCTGCCTTTTCTTTTTCCCTGCTTTGCCCGGAATACTGGGCCCAGCAGCCTCTTCCATGTCATCCTCCACACCTATTTTCAATAAAATTGTGAAATTTTAGCTTGCAAACTTTCACTATATTCTGTCTCAAAATAATCCTTGTTTGGAAATGCCAGAAAAACTTACCGGCCGCCTCTTGGCCATTGTTTGGCTGGTCTGTAGCCATTTCTCATACCAAAACAAGAAATACACCAGACCGTTTTTTTTTGGTCGTGACGTATTTATACATGCGTCCTTATTATTCGTCCGCATCATTGATTGTGCGTTCCTATGATCCCTCCTTAATTTGAGCGGGAAAATAAACACTATTTATGGCTTTGGCCGTCTCGAGTCTAGGTGGCGGGTGTTGGTTGTTGGAGGTTACGTTGGTCGGAGTGGATTGTTGGCGGGAATTGTATTTGGCGGTGTTTGGTGATTTTTTCAGTGCGTTTTTTTTTAGTTTATCTTTCCGTTCGCTTTTTTTGGTGTGGTTCTTTTAGTTGTGGTGTATTTTTTTGGTAAGTTTTTTGCCGTCTTCCTTTTGTTCAATTTGGCTATCCTTCTTTTATTTAGTTTTTGCTCGCTAAATTTTTAAAAATTCTCCTTTTGTAGGTTTCTTTTGGCTCTGCCCCAATGACCTTTTTGTCCGGTGACTTATATATCCTGTATTGGTAAGTTTGGATTTTCACTTGTTTGTTAAATGTTCATGTCATTTTTTACGCAACTTTTGTGCACCTTACTGTTTTTACCGTTGATTTTGTGTTTCCTAAATGTCTGAACTAATTAGCTCATTTTTGTCTGCTTATTTTCTGTAGTTAAATTGCAAACTAATTAGCGCATTTTTGTCTGCTTATTTTCTGTAGTTAAATTGCGAACTAATTAGCGCATTTTTGTCTGCTTATTTTCTGTAGTTAAATTGCGAACTAATTAGCGCATTTTTGTATGCTTATTTTCTATAGTTAAATTGCGAACTAATTAGCGCATTTTTGTCTGCTTATTTTCTGTAGTTTAATTGCGAACTAATTAGCGCATTTTTGTCTGCTTATTTTCTGTAGTTAAATTGCAAACTAATTAGTGCATTTTTGTCTGTTTATTTTCTGTAGTTAAATTGCAACCTAATTAGCGCATTTTTGTCTGCTTATTTTCTGTAGTTAAATTGCGAACTAATTAGCGCATTTTTGTCTGCTTATTTTCTGTAGTTTAATTGCGAACTAATTAGCGCATTTTTGTCTGCTTATTTTCTGTAGTTTAATTGGGTGATATTTACCGTTCCCAATCTTGGTTGTTGTTTGGGCCCCAAATTGTGGAAGTCTGCGCACTGTCGGTTTGCTCTTTGGAGAAATGTGTGTTTATCCCCTTTTATGTTTTCTCTTTTACCAAATTAAGAAGCCTAAATGGCCACCAAACATTTTTTCCTTGTTTTTTTTTATTTTTTTTAGGCTTTGTAAATCATGACAATACCCCGGCATGTAAGCATCATTGGATTGTATCGTAAAGATAAGTATTTTTCGTTATTTTTTGGGGCAAACAAACCATAAATTCAATTCTTGCAATTTCAGGTTGATCTTGGTCGGATTGTTGTGGCCATGCTCCCGGAAGCCGACCAACCTCAATCTCGTCCCAGGCGTAGGCATCGTAGGCGTGCAAGGCCCCAGATATATAGAACACGTGTCACCCTTTTTGGAATGCCCGATGATGAGATGTTAAGACGCTACCGTCTTCCGCCCCAAATCATCATAGACACTCTCTCATTAATAGAGAGTGATCTGGAGCGGCAAATTGACAGTCTTACAGCAATACCACCACTTACGCAATTTATGGCGGTGTTACATTTCTGTGCCTCAGGATCCTATCAAACCACGGTGGGAATAGTTGCGGGAATATCCCAATCCTCCTTTTCCAGGATCCTGAGGGCAGTGATGGAGGCCCTTTTCAAGCACCTCCATCATTTTATTAAAATGCCTTTGGATATGGGTGCCCTTAGTGTGGCCAAGGCCAATTTTTACCAAATAGCTGGCTTCCCACACATCATAGGGGTTGTGGATGGTACTCACATACCACTTCAGCCTCCAGCACGGCTGGAGGCCATTTTTAGGTACTGCAAACACTATCACTCACTGAATGTAATGGTGGTATGTGATGCCTCCCTCCAGATCCTGTCCCTGAATGCAAAATTACCCGGGAGTGCACATGACTCATTCGTCATCCGGCAATCAGGGATATGGCAAAAATTAGACAACCTACAAGATGGTGATGCGTGGCTTCTGGGTAAGTGGAGACCTATAGTACATACCAATGCTAAGCTTTATACACAGTGTTCCTGATGTTGTCACTTCTTTTTCACAGGAGACAGTGGCTACCCTTGCACGCCCTGGCTGCTCACTCCTTATTTGGCTCCCACACCAGGGCCACAAAGTAATTTTAATTCTGCACTTACAGCCACCAGGCAAGTGGTGGAGCGTTGTATTGGCCTTTTAAAAGGCCGATTCAGATGCCTCCACCGCTCTGGTGGCGAACTCATGTATTTGCCGGATATGGTTTCGAAAATTGTGGTCCTGTGTGGGATATTTCACAACATCACCATAAGGAGTGGTGTCCCAATGCAGCCAGAGGATGCCTTGCCTGAGGATGGCCCCCCCGAGGTTGGTCGGAGGTCAGTATGTGGGGGGGCCATACGCGATGATGTGGTGGCCAGATATTTTAGGTAATTATTGGCACAAAAGAAGTTCTTTGACACAATGTAGTAAGGATTTTTTTGAGACCATCAAATTAATTGGTTTTTTATTTCCCATCTTGTGTTTTATTTCATAATCTTTTGGACTGAAACGATGACTACTTCCTGCTACCAAAAAATGACTTCATGGGGACACATTGGATATATATTCTGGCCCCAGTTTTGAAACGCAACATTTGTTGAATCATGTTGGCATGCTCATTCGTCAACCAGTTCTTGATTTTTCTTTAAATTTTTCTTATGGTGTTTGCTTGTTTTTACATTTTGTTATCACTGTGTATATTGTTTGTTAACCAACACTTGTTTTTGTTTTTTATGTGGTGAATAAATTTTTTGTTTTTGTAATCCCAAAAATTTTATTGTACATTACAAGCAAGTGTAAGCAGGTTCACCCACGTTAAATTTGCTTAAGGGTTAATCCTGTAATGTGGCAATTTGCACATTATTTAACTATGCTTTGTGGGTCCAAACCAACACCAAAAGGTATTATGTAGAATCAGTATGCTTTGGAATCTTGGCCTAAGCAGGTTTCCCACAAAATTGTAACATGTAAATTTTTTAAAGTAAAAAAAAAAAAAGTCAACTCGCAAAACCTATTGTTAGTGTTAGCTGTTTCATGTGCCTGCTTTAAAAAAAACAACATAACACAATCTTAGTGACATTAGTTGCAAATACTTGCTGCAAGAGTCTACTTATGTAAGTTTAAACAATCTAAGATTTTGAGACAAGGAATGAGACTGAACTCAAATTTTAACTTTTTAATTAGGAAAAATAATTTGCGGGTTAAAAAAAAAAATTAGGGACGCAGGATCCCTGCCATATGATCCAGGACCACCAGCAGGCTGATCACGTTCCCCCGCATAACTTGGACGCACCCGGCTAGGTCCGCCAAACGCCTCTGGTCCTCTGTGGGTTAGAAAATTGTGGTGCTTACTACAATGAATCCATAATTTATGAATCTCAAAAAAAACACAAGCAAAAGAGAGTTATCAAAAAGTGACAATAGTGTTGCAAAAAGCACATTTTAACTAAAACCCAGAAGCCCAAAAAAATGGACAAACAAAAAAACCTTAAAAAAAAAAGAAAAACGGAAGCCAGACATACAAGTTTGACTGTTTTGCCATGTGGGATATGTATATGGGGAAATCAGCTGTGAAATGTAAATACAAACAGATATATACCAAAACTTTTGGAAAACCAA